>JAPPVO010000032.1:139403423-140603423 GCA_030407325.1 Camellia japonica
CGCCAAAATGGAAAATCTTCCCCCTCCCGGACAAAGCGTCCGTTCAGGGTACCCCAAATGGGCCTGTGCATTAAGTCAAACGGCTTCCCAGCCTGCTTCGCTCTGGCCCTGCCGGCCATTTCCTTTCCTCTCCTCACCCAGTCCTCTTTGGTGGGCAGATAGCTCAGTCCAAAGGTATGCGGGTTGTGTGGCACTTCGGCCAACGCTGCGACTCCTTTCCTGCCGCTTCTTCCTAATCCCATCCCGGGAATATGTTGTAGCTTGTTCATGAGGTAGACTGATTGGGCACTGACGTACACACCTTCATTCACAGCCATAATGTTCTGTACTACCCGGGCCTCGGCCAAAGTGAATCCTGCCTGATAAGAAGACATCTTCTGTGCCATGCTCAATATCTAGACCGACGTAGATACCTCCGAGGTGGGTGGATCGATGAATTCCGAATACAGTGGCTACTCCCTTTCCAAAGGGGTATTTCACCATCTGATGTAGAGTTGAGGAGACTGCCTTTACTTGGTGCAGCCACGGCCGCCCCAAGAGCAAGTTGAAGGTTGCCGGGGAACGTCCAAGACGTGAAATTCGACATCGTGTTGTCCTGGACCAACCTTAGTTTGGATCTTGACAATCCCCATCACTTCTCTACTCGTGTTATCATAAGCCTTGATCACCTGAGTTGTGGCGTGAAGTCGCGGGCTTTAACCCGATTGCATATGCCGTTCTGACTGGGCAGACATTAATAGCAGATCCGGTATCAACAAGTACCACCGGTATCCACTTGTCTCTACACTCAACAGAGATGTAGAGAGGTTTGTTATGGTTCACGCCCTCAGGCGGCAATTCTCTGTCTGTAAAGGTCAACGCCGGGGAACCCCCTCCCGGAAAGACCAGGCCGACCAGCTGCTCTGGTGTAGTATCGATGGAAAGTTTGGCTTTGTCCATAGCAGAGAGGACAGCCTGTCTGTGCACCCTTGAAGCCATAAGCAGTCCCCAGATGGAGATGTCTGCCTGTATTTTCTTTAACTGTCTCAGTACAGCCTCTTCTTCAATTTGCTTCTCTTTCTGTTTATCCACCTCTTTATCTTTCCCGGATGCCTCGGGTTGATCAAGGTGTGGGGGCTTGAAATATCGCCCACTTCTGGTCATGTGGTCCACCTCATCGAGGTACCAAGTATCATCTGGTTGAGTACCTGCCCAGTCTTCATCCGTGTGGGCAAGACATAAGTCGTCGTCTTCCCACCACATCCCATTAGCATCTACCAGACATCTGTCTGGTTCCGGCATGTTTGTACTCTCGATCTTTTCCTCCCTCATGCTCACAGCATGTCCTGCTTTCGTGCTCACAGCACTTTCAACTTTGATGCCCGCAGCATCTCCCGTTCCTGTGCACGCAGCACTTTCGACCCCTACATGGGCCTTCGTTTTTCGAATTCTCTCGGAATCGTCAAACTTTTGTTGTTCCGACTGCATTAGTACAGCCGGTTGTTCAACGTTCCCTGTATTCACAATCGCCGGATTCTGAACGAAATTATTAACGCCGGCGCTCTCCGGCGGTTGATTCTGACCCTCGGCCCTTCCGGCCATCAATGATACTCTCGCCCCTTCCGGGCCCTGTTGAAATTCTACAATGTCCGGCTGATCATCTAACCACCCGGTGACTTCTGCCGTCTCCTCATAGTCATACCAGTTGATTGCAGCATCTGGGTTCTTGCTCGTTGAAGAATTGGAGGTTGGCGAAATCCTGTTCCACTGTAGTCAGATCATCTGCCCCTGTTCAGACCTGTCCCCCGGATCATGCACAGTTCAGTCTTCTCTGACAACCCCACACTCAGTTTAGGCTGGCCCATTGGCAAAATATATTCACTGGGATCGTAAGCTATTCCAGCTAGACTCCCAGACTGTTCCATCCCAGACTCAACAGTTTGCTCTCCTCGGAAGCCTGCCCCATTCCATTTTCGGTGGTCACCACCTTTGGCTCGGATGGGGTTGTGAAGGTGTCCAACACGCACAAGTCAGTGCGTGCTGTCAGGAAGGATCACCTCCGGCTTAGGTAGGTGGGAGGGAGTTATATAGATACTAGGGTCGTAAGACACGCCCCCAGTTTGGATGAGGTTGACTCTTTTGGGTGGATCTGGTTGTGTTTTGGAGTGGGTGTTGTGACATTGGGTTGGGGGTGTGTTGTGTGTTTGGGTTGGTAGAATGATGATATTTTGTCAATGAGGTCCTGAATCTCATGACGCAGCCGATAACACTGGTCTGTGTCATGACCATGCTGCTGGTATGTGTATGTGCAATATTTGGCTGGGTTGTGGGAAGGGGGAAGTGGGTTGGTAGGGGCCTCGGTTCCAGGGGTTTCAGATGCCCCTTTCTGACTAGAACCCCGAGGACTTTAGACAAAGGCATATATAGTGGGGAGAAGGTTCGTTGGCCTCTGGGTTGGTATCTTGAGGCTTGGTTACTGCTCCCAGATGTATTAGAAAAAGGTGTGTGCCGCTGCGGGCCTGGTTGGGGAGGGGGAGTGGTGGTGACCATACCGACCTCTGGAGTCCTTGTATTGGCAGAGCCACTCGGGCCCGCATTGTTATTTCGGTTGAACGTTCTTCGGGGCTGCTCCCGGTCTTGGTCAATCAACCCTTGCTTCATTGCATCTCGATCTGTACCCCCATTTCATGTAAATCTGAAAGGTTGGAAAGGGAGTACAATCATCTTCTGCATTAACTTCGGTTGGAGATTGCGCACAATCATCCGAATTTGATCTTTATCAGTTGGCCTCAAGGTCATCATCGATGCCTTGGCTCTCCACCGAGTGACAAAGTCAGAGAAGGTCTCTTTCTGTTCTTGCCTCGTTGTCTCGAGATCACGTGTTGTAATCTCGATCTGATGAGTATTATATGAATATTGTGCAACGAAGGCCTCGGCTAGCTCATCCCAATTCCTCTTCACATCATCTTCTAATTTTGCGTACCAGATGGCCGCAATCCCTGACAAGGTTCTGCCGAACAAAGAAAGCTTCTGTGATCGGGTCAAGCCCATCGGCCTTAAGATGTCGGAAAATAGCCGGAGGTGGACCATGGGGTCCCCGGATCCATCAAAGCGATCGATCTGGGGCATTTTAAATCTGTCCGGCAATGTCACGGCCACGTCAGTATAGCCGTCTTCAATATCTGGGATGGCCTTCACCCCTTGCGACTTTTGAAGAGCTTCTCCAACTTGCTCAATTTCAGAGCTGTATGATCCACCTCGAACTCGAATGGAGATTCGGGTGATTAGGTGTAAGATTCTTAGACAGTTGCGGCGGAAGCGGGGGCGGAGCCAGCCCCGTTGGAAGACTCGTGTCCTCTTGAGGTTTGGAAGTTTGGCAGAGCATTCTGTGGATTTGGGAGAGTATTCTGGGTGTTCTGGGTATTCTGAGGATTTGGAGGGGCATTCTGGCCAGTAGGTATCTGTTCAGGTAGTGGAGCTCCTGGCGGAGAGGGACCTGATGCGCCCCTAGTGGAGGAGGGACCTGGTGTGAAGCAGATGCAGCATTCTGCTGTTGTAATCTGGTGATCAGCTCAGACTGTTGGGCCATGACAGCAGCCTGCTGTTTAGAAAATTCCGCCTGGCGGATAAGCATCGTCTTGCATTTGCTTCATGCTCTCATTCATCTGGCGGACCATCGCCTCCATAGCTGATGTATTCTGCGGTTCCATCTGGTTGACAGGTATGTCTTCTGATGCAGTAACCCACGGTTCTGACAGCCTCTGTTCTGATACACTGCGTTCCCTGGGCTTTCTCCTCTTTCTTCTAACAATTGGGGGTAGAGAGTGGAACACTGGATGTCCGTCAACGAGATCCTCGGATCGGCTGAGTCGGCGCGGCGACCTCGTGTCCAAAGTGCTTGGGGGAGATCTACGGGTTCGGAAGCAATCGTGCCACAAACTGCCCTAGCAAAAAGATAATAAAACAAAAAGGAAATAAATTACCAGAAAAACGGGCAGCATAACAGCTTAAATTGAATACACCACACACAGTCGGGTATACAACAACACACAGTTGGTAAGCTGGCTATACACTGTCCTCAAACACTGGTCAATATCCCTGTATCACTGTCCTCAAAACTGAATCCTGATACCCTCAGATACCTGATTTCTCAAATAACTGACTGATGCCCGCAGGCGTGATGCCCGCAGGCCTACTGCTCAAAACTGATGAACTGTTGCCCGCAGGCTTGATGTCCAAACTCACAAACCGATGCCCGCAGGCCTGATGCCCAAACTCATAACTGATACATGCATTCCTGTAGAGACGCACTCTAAAGCATATAACAGATAAGTGAGAGCCAAAAACACCCCTATGTTGGGGTAGGGTTTCCCTGTCCTATTTTGTCAGGAACTAGGGTTTCACTACGCACGCAGCGGTTTCAAACAACCTATAAACGGGTAAGCAACCTGTCCTAGTTTGGAATGGTCACTATGGATCCGAATATGCACTAGGTCGAATGGTCAAAAAGGGTGCCCCGGTAAAACCGGGGTTTGTGTTCCCATGCTGTCAGAGCCCAGAGCCGATCAGCCTTACGGACATGACTTGACAAGACAAGCCTCCGGCAAATCGTTCGGGAATGGCATATGGCAAACACAGTGTTCCTAGGCGCACCAATGCAAATGCAATGCAAAGAAACACACAAATGTAGTCAAAACCAGATATCATGAGTTCGAGTCAAGTTCTCTAAATCCCCAGCAGAGTCGCCAGAAACTGTAGACGTCCCCCGAACGCCCCGGGAGGGTTAAGTCCCGTTCTGTTCATATTGGGGTCACTACAGTTCAAGGACTCAAATGTCACGGTTCTTAATCTTGAACCAAAGAGTCCAAATCCGGCAAATCGTTTTGAGAAAAGATTTTTTTGAAAGAAGTGCCAAACATGGACTGCTTTGCCAGATAACAGAGTCGCCACCTAAATATTTTTTAAAATGGGAAATTTAGGAAACCCTGACTCGGTGCCAAAGGCCACGTGTCCGTCATCACCAAAGTTGGCTCGGGAACTTGGGTACGATTGGGGAAGGTCACATCGTGAGCACCCCCGCTCGCCCGGTCAAAGACCGGCCTCTACTAACCATGATATCCGTTTTTGAAAACTTTGTGCGTTCTTATTCCGGTTATTAGCCTAGGTTACTATGTGATGCTCGCAGCAAACAAGTATAGACTGAGTCGCCTGAATTGGAACAAAACATTTCATGTTTGTTTGTTTGAAAATGGTTTGATGGTGCTACCCGCAGGTAGGCTAAAACGCGGATTTGCCACCCTCAGGTGGGCTTAGAAAACATGATTTTGCCACTATCTAGTGGGCTTAAAACAAACATTTGATGAATTGTCCCAATTCAAGTAACTCAACCTCCACCCACAGGCATTCAAGGCAGTTATATCACATAAGCAGATAGCCTCATGGTAAGCATGCTATTCATGGCAGCACTCACACGCATGCAAGGATGCTAAAGCATAAAACTTACCGAGTACTCCAAGCCAAAACAGAGATTGATTAGAAATCATGCATGATCCTAAATATACAGGAATGCCTAATGCAACACATGCAATAATGCAACTATAGCAGGCTCGGCTATTCTAAACATGGCATATGAAATGCTACAACTAACACGTATTCAATTTGGAATTGAAATACAAATGCAGTTTGTATGATGCGCCGAGCCCGGTGCGTGCAAAACAGATGAATGATGCAACATGCTGTCATACTGTATGCTAATTGAAATATGCCCTATATCTAACCATCGTAAGCGGGTAAATAAAAAGAGAAAGAAAGAAGTGGGGGTTGGAAGACATACATCACACTCACCCACACTTATTACAGTTATGCCCTCGCGCAGAGGGTCCGAATAAATAATACAGTCCGAAATAAAAGAATATTACAGATTTCTAAGTAATTAGCAATTTAAACTAAGAAAGCTGTAAATCGGTTTGCAAGCCGGGGGCTGCCTCGCTTCTGATGAATATGATTTTGGGCTGCCTTTGGCGGAAATCCACTGGGATGCCCAATTAGCCTCTGTTTGCACTTTTCTCGAAATGCGTGCCAACTCTGAAAAGTTGCTGATTCTCTATTTTGCTGCAACAGAGAGCAGGAAAAGGGCATAGCAATGTATTTCACAAATATATGCATGCCTCGATCCTCGTGCCACCAATCACGCATACCGATGCATGATGGCCGAGGAATCGGATTGCACAACTCAATAGGATGAATGCAGATGAATGCTACAATGAAAACCTAACTCCATCATGGGTAATCCGGAGTGTCGGTGACTGGGAATTGAGACCCGTTCCGTCACTCGGAGTACGAAACGTGCCTCGTTTCCCGTGCCCGGGCTAACTCCTATCCCGAACACGATGCAATATGCATGATATGCATGAATGCAACTAATATACAATCCTAACATGCACAATGCTATGAGAATGAGATGCCTCGAAATGCGTGCACGCGTGCACGCAAACCGAGGCGATGATGTGAAATGCAAATCGGATAAAATCGAAGTGCCTCGAAATGTGTGCCCACAGGCACGCAACCGAGGCGATGATATGAAGTGGAAATCGGATAAAACCGAAGTGCCTCGAAATGTGTGCCCACAGGCACGCAACCGAGGCGATGATATGAAGTGAAAATCGGATAAAACCGAAGTGCCTCGAAATGTGTGCCCACAGGCACGCACACCGAGGCGATGATATGAAGTGGAAAATCGGATAAAACGAAGTGCCTCGAAATGTGTGCCCACAGGCACGCACACCGAAGCGATGATATGAAGTGGAAATCGGATAAAACCGAAGTGCCTCGAAATGTGTGCCCACAGGCACGCACACCGAAGCGATGATATGAAGTGGAAATGCAAATTGGGCTTATACTGACATGAATGGACCTCAGCCGCACTCACATCAGATGCCGTCGGGTAAAAACAGAGGTGCCTCAAAGTGCGTGCCCACGGGCGCGCAAACCGAGGCATGCCGAAGGCATGAAAATGGACAGAGATGCAATGATGGCTTATACCAACATGAGAGAGCCTCAGCCTACTCACATAGGATAGCCAATGAATGAAAACAGAGAGTGCCTCGAAGTGCGCGCCCGTGGGCACGCAAACCGAGGTAATGCACTAAAGCATGAAAGCAGGAAAATGATATGCAAGCATGCAAACCAAATTTCAGCAGCTAAATAAGGGGAAAACAGCCCGAAATGATACGAAATGACAATCAATGCATGAAATCATCCCGAAATGTGATTCTAAGTACCCGAAATGGCCTACGGCTATGCTAAACATGCAAAATTGATACATGAAAGCAAAAACAGTAGCAAGGCAGCCCCAAATATGGCATTTTTTCAGTACAAAGCAAGGCTAAACAAGAACCACAAGCATGGCAAAAATAGCTTGCAAAAACGGGAAAAAAGAGGGGAATTACAAAGCAAGTGTATATACAATGCTCAAACCAGAAAAATCAGTTCTACAAAATTGAAGAGGGCCAAAAACATGCATATTTACAGTAGATGAGATCCTCTAATTCAGTGTGTAGATATGCTCAAAATGGCATGCAAAAATGAGCCAATAAGGGGCTACAACATGAGGTACCATAGGAAAGCATCAAACAACTTTAAACCCTTAACAAAAGATGAAGAATAGACAATTCTAAGACACTTTCTAAGCCTGATGAAGACTCAAATCAGTGGCTAAGCAAGCCTAAACAAACATGCAATTTTACGGTAAATTGAAGGATTACAAAACAAGTACCAAAACCAGTCATCAAATGGCCTAAGACCCTTAACAAAGAATGAATAATGGACCAAAATAAGGCACTCTCTAAGCCTGATGAAGGCTGAAATCCGAAGCATGGTGAGCTTAAAAATGCATGCAAAATGGGAGTGGAACAAGAATTCAAAGCAAGTGATATGTAGAGCAAGAAAACCAGGTTGAGCCCTTCTTCAATGTTGAAGAGGGGCTCAAAATAAGCACAATCACAGTATGTTGATCCTCCAATCAGATCACAAATAGGCCAAAACAATCATGCAATTTTACGGTAAAATGGAAGCATTTCAAAGGAAGTGCATGCTAGAGAACCAAACATGATGGAGCCCTTCTTCAATGTTGAAGAGGGGCTCAATATAAGCCCACTAACAGTTACATCAGTCTCGAAATCAGATCACTCATAAGGAAATAAAGCATGCAAAACAATGGCCTAAAGAGTGATATTGAAGGAAGTATATTAAGGAGACACCAAACAGGGTTGAGCCCTTCTACAAAGTTGTAGAGGGGCTCAAAATAAGCCCAAAACCAGTAGGGGTCAGAGCCCAAAAATGGAAGCAAATGGGTAAAGAATTGACTCAAAAAATGCAAGAAAAAGGGATTTAGGAACTTACCCTTGAAGATCCAACTATGGTGGCTTCTTGGCTTCAATTTGTTGACTCTTGGCCTCTGAAAATCACTTCCTTGCTACTGAATGGAGTGCTGAAATGGAGTTGTTGGTAGAGCTTAGGGTTGGTGAAGGGTTGAGCTAGGGAGCTTGAAAGTTTTTAGGGTTTTTGAATAGGAAAATGGAGGTTTTGGGAGAGAGGGTCTTGAGATCAAAATTTCTAACCTAGGCAAAGGGGCTGTCCAGCCCTTTAAGTAAGCAAGAAAAGGTGTAAAAGGGGAGGGAAATGGAGGCAATCTTTCCCTCCCAAAATATCCCCCGGATGGGGGAGATATTTTGAAAAAATATCTGGACAGCTGGAAGGAGCTGGAAAGCAGGAAGCTGGCCGGCCAGGTGGCTTTCTGCAAGGTGGCCGGCCGGCCACCCCACCTGGTCGGCCAGCCACTCAGCCTGGCCGGCCGGCCATGGTCAAAAAATGGACAACAAAATTTCTGGCCGACCACTATGGATTGGTGTCCTCCCAAGTGTGTAGAGCAAGGCCCCAAGGTCGGAAATTGGCAACACTGAAGCAGGAGCCACAACATAGAGCTTGAAGGAGGGGCTCAAAAATGAAATGCACAATTGCTGGCCGACCACCAACTTTTAGGGTCCTCCCAGATGTGTAGAACAAGGTTCCAAGGTCGGGAATTTGGCAACACTGAAGCAGGAGCCACAACATAGAGCTTGAAGGAGGGCTCAAAAATGAAACCTGGAATTTCTGGCCGACCAGTAGTTTTTAGGGTCCTCCCATGTCCCCTCATCACAGATATGTAGCTTTGGTTGGAAGAAAATATCCCCAGGGTGTTCAACATTGGCCCGGAAGTGAGCAAAACGGGCGCCGGAGGAGCGAAACTGGTTATCTGGGATAATTGCTGGCCTCCTACCCTCCAGTGATCTTCCTAATGTTGAAACAGAGGTACCTGCCAAATTTGAACAAAAACTAATGAGAAATGAACGCTCGGGGCCCAAACCGCGCAGTTCGGGGTCCCGAAAATGGGCTGTAGGCACCGGAAGTGGTGTTCAGCAGCGAAGTGGGTATCTGAGACCCCAGGGTTCCTCGGTATGATAAAACAGAGGTACCTGCCAAAAATCGGAGAAAACCGATGCGAAATGAATGCTCGGGGGCCAAACCGCGAGGTTCGGGGCCCGAAAACCGGCTGTAAGCACCGAAAGTGGCATACGGCCACGAAGTGGGCATCAGGGGCCCCAGTGTGCCTTGTTATGATGAAACAGAGGTATGTGCCAAGAACCGGAGGAATCGGAGACGGTTGGGCGGTCCCGAACCGAGGCACACGGCCTGACGGCTCCGAGAACCGGGAACCGGGCTCCGAAATGGGCAAAATGGCCTACGGCCACGAAAAGTAGCGCACGGCCACCGAGAGATAGTCTACAGGACTACTCCCTTCCCGCAGGAAAGAAAACAGAGAAAACCGAGTCTGGTTCGCAAACCGAGACAAGGCACAGAAGAAGGTTCGGAAGTCCGGAGGCGGGGCGCACGGCCGCAACTCTAAGACTTCTGAACGAGCACAACATGCAACATCACCGAGCGCTCAATCGGTGAAGTCTGAGTCTTAAGGTCGGTCAAAAATGGGGTGTCTACAAACGCGTGCTCTGATACCACTCTGTCACAACCCAAACTTGCCCCTATAGGTTTAGCGTCGTAACCGATTAGTAATCATCGGATTACCAAAGGCCTCTGACCTGAATAATATAAAATATAAGGGGCTAGCGGAAGCAATTAGAGAAACATACATAGTCCACTGAGCTGTATAGACATATATGGAGAAACATACATAGTCCATTAAGCTGTATAGACATATAGGGGATAGAAATTAGAAAACTTATATATAGAACCGTGATGTCATACGTATAATGGTCTTACGTCACATTCATTACAGATAAAGCAAAAAGGGAACTTAGCCCATTATACAGATAAACCAAAGCTCGTTCATGTATCAAAAGGAAACGAAGTCTTAAATGATCACACAAAATGGCCACAATACTTGACTTAATTCGGAACCTCTTCAGGAGGCATAAAAGGGTGGCTGACAAAACCAAAACTCCAGGTCATCAACTCTGAGCCTGATCACGCGCCTGGTCACCTACATACATAATATAAATAGAGTAAGCGAAGCCCAATGAATAATAACGGAGTAAAGAATTTAATGAATGATGTCCTTAACAGATTTCAAATCAAAAACAAATTCAGATTCACATACTTGACTAGAAATCATAGCAGTTATAAGTGGTACATCCATTCAGCTGTCATATCATAACAAATTTGCATAATCGGTATCAACGACCACATAGGTCCACATCTTGTGCACAAGTAGCCATGGTATTGTTACCCCTAGGTGAGGGCCACGTAGACATAGACCTCGGTATTGTTACCCCCGGGCAAGGGCCACATAAATATAAGAAACAGTATTGTTACCCTTGGGTGAGGGCCACATGCATATTAGCCACGTTATTGTTACCCTCGGGCGAAGGCCATGTGAACTAGGGATGCCATAAATATATTTCAAAAAAATGGACATTCATTCATGATTCATAAAATAGTATTTTAGAAAGTTGATCGTATCATTTAGTCAGAAAATACGTACAATGAAACATAGCTTTACAGAGTTATTACTCACAGTTGGCTCCAAAAGAAGACAAACAGAACAAACTGATCAAATAGCGTACGGCGCGTGACCTATACAACACAACATAGCAGATACACATAATGAAACACACGCTCAGGTAGTACTTCACTTATTTTGTCTCGTTCTTCGTGTGCTTCTACATCTTATCCTCATTATGATGTCTTAAACATGGCCTAGGAATGCCTAGGATGCAATGAGGATGCTAAAATACACTTGAAAACACGTAGGCAAATATGCTAAAAACAGGGGCCTCACTCGAGCGTAGTTTCCTTCGCTCGAGCAGATGTTCAAAAATGTGAGTGGCCGCTAGAGCACAATTTCATTCGCTCGAGCGGTCTATAAACTCTGCAAAAGTACTAGTTGTGTGAATGCTCCGCTCGATGGCTGTTCGACAGTCGCTTGAGCGTGAGACTGAGGTCCTCGCTTGAGCGCAAGTATTGTCGCTCGAGCGGTCTGCAAAAATGGTAAACTTTTGGGAGCATGCATTTTATGCTCGAGCCAACTTTTGGTCGCTCGAGCAGAAATGCAACATACTGAGTGGTCACTCGAGCGCATGAACTCTCGCTCGAACAGAGAGGTGGAATTATGGAATTTCCAAATTGCTGTTCAAGGTGCAAAACATGAATTTAAAACTTCAAACCTGCTCATTTGGGCCTAAAACTCAAGAAAACACTTAAAAACTTGTAGAATATCGGAAAGTGAAGATCATTTCGCAAAATCAAGGCCCAAAAGCATGTCAATTGTTCAAATTTAAACTCAAATTTTTGAAAACATAACTTGCATGTAATAGCTTGACTTCAAAGCTTCCAAATCATGATCAAATGAGGTCAATAGATGGAAAACATGATAAACTCTCAAAACTAAGGTAGAATTAAGGCATGGATGTGAGAATTCTTAGCAATTCAACTCAAAATGCAAGATAATGTGCATGCATGCATGGATGGTATGATCCATATTTCTTCATCCTAGCTCAATTCTCTTGAATTCATGAACTCACCAACTCAAAAGCAAGACCAAAGGCTTAATTGCTTACCTTAAACCTTGAATTCACAAGTGTAGAGGATTAAACTTCTAAATTCTTTTCAATTCTCCAACAATTTCTAGCAATTCTCCCTTTGCTTGAGCTCAAACTTCCTCATCTCCCTCTCTCTCACGTTTGTTATGTGAAAATGCTCAAAGATGATGAGGAAAAGATAACTCAAGTGGTTTGTATAGGCCTTATATAGGCTTGCTTAGGGAATTAATTAAACTTAACTTAAGTTAAGCAAATTGACATTAATTATTCTAATTTAATTCGTTCCAAATCGATTTCCAATTAAGTCTACCCTAAAATTCTAAAAATTCTAAATAACACAGAAACCAAGTCAATTTTGTGATTGGATGCCTATAAGGCCTTCAATTCGCAGAACAGAGCAAAAAGACAAACAGATAGTCCTACAGTAGACAGATATAATCACAAATAATGCAATACACATGCAATTAACTCAGAATTCTATCTTAATTACTCATTAAGCATCTTAATCATGGTTTAGTGGTTAATCGTAGTTCGGGGTTATTACAATATACCATATATACATTAACATCTCTCCTCAAACTCAAGGAGGATAAACATCTTGAGTTTGGAGAGATAAACTAAAACATGAAATAAAACTAAATAAAATAAAAGGCAAATAGATTACAAAGTTTGAAAGGGAGCTCAAGGGCTCTTGAAATAGATCAGAGGCCGAAACTAATGCCGAGAGACAGTTTATGGTCATGTCGGACTGCTATAGGAACTGAATGAAACTAATGTCGGGACAATTTAAGGTCATGCCGGTCCGTTGTAGGAACTAGCCAGAATCAATGTCGAAACATTTTACGGGGTCATGTCGGACCATTGTAGAGACTGGATGTTGAACCAGCAAGCATGAAACACACATAACTTATGACGTTGTGCTGAACGATGATGACAACAGATGACTGAGTGCGCCACAGGGGGTGACTTGGATGGTACACCAGGGAATGACTTTGGTAGTGCGCCAAGAGGCGTGGCCGCTTGGGTTGTAAGCCAGAGGAGACGGCTTGGGTGGTGCGCCACAGAGGGCGGCTTGAGTTGTACGCCATAGGGGACGACTTAGGTGGTTTGCATGGTGTATAACCATGTTCACCATTATATAGGTATAATACACCCCTCAAACTCAAATAGGTTTAAAGATAGAAACCTATTTGAGGTTAAAGTAGACGGAATGACAGAGTAGAGCAGAAGCACCAAAAAAAATACAAATTGCGAGTAATATATATATATATATATATATGATAGAGATATTGGGGTGAGAATAAACCAGTGGACAAAGGAAGAGATCACCACGAAGCGATACTGATATGAAAATATGACAGCGGAATAGGTTGAGGTTCGGCGGACGGCCAATGCAAGGTTGTCGCCTACCGGTAAGGCAAAGAACACTAAGAGCTTAACCTATCGCTCTGCTACCATGTTACAATAGTAGAGAGAGAGAGAGGAAATAATATGTATTGTATTCAATTAATTAATCTTATAGAATAAATAGCAGGCCTGTATATATAGGTTGAGAAAGAGTATCCTATAAGAAAGCTAACTATGAGAAAAAATATCTTATAAGAAAGCTAACATAGGCAATACAAACATATCTAGGAAATCAATACCTAATATATCTAAGAATATATACCATATATACATTAACATTAGGAATGCTAACATTTGTGAAAAAGCCAAAAATCACAAAACCTTAATCAAATAATGTTTTTTTTAGGGCAAATTACGGTGGTAGTCCCTGTAATTTACCTTTTTACATTTTGGTTTCTATTGTTTCAATTTTCTCAATTTTGCCCCTTAATTTTACAGATTATGTTATGTTAGTCCAATAAATAATGGCGGTTGAGTTTGATGGACGGATAATTATATGATGTTTCAATTTGGTCCCTGTAGTTTACAGGATGTGTCAATTTGGTCCATGTTGTTTTGACTTTCCAATAAACTACAGGGATCAAATTGATACATCCTATAAACTACGGAGACCAAATTAAAATATCATTTGATTCTCCGTCCATCAAACTTAATTGTCGTTATTTATTAGACTAATATGACACAATCCGTGAAATTAAAAGAAAAGAAATGAGAATATTTGAGTGGCATTAGAGTAATTAAGTAATATAAAGTGATAAACTTCCATAACCTTATTTGTCTAATATGGGTAAAGAAATAATTCAATTAAATTATTTCAATTGGTGATTATCATAAACAACTTACTAAAATTGAAATAAAGGGATATGTACAGTGGATCCTAATAATTAAGACAAGGGCCCCGTTTGGTAGAGCTGTGTGAAAGTGATTATAACTTATAGCCTAACGGCTTATAACTTATAGCTGTGAATATAAGCTGATTTTTGACTTATAAATTAAGTTTCTCCTCCCCCACTCAAAGAATAAGTTGATTTTTGACTTACAAAAAGTTATAAGCTGTATTATTAAGGTGAACCAAACACATCAAAATAGCTTAAATTAAGCTAAAAGCTGAAATAAGCTGGAAATAAGCCATATCAAACAGGGCCAAGATTGTTGAGTTGGGAAATGAAACACAAATACAATAGAATTTAATTTATTTTTGTAACTTTCATGTTAACAAAAACTTTCCGCTAAGAGAAATTATGGTCGTGTTTGGCTTAGTTTTGTAACCGTAATTCTAATAAAAAAAAATTATTTTTTTAAAAATTAATAATCAAACACAATTCAAAAATTATTTAAAAAACTCATACTCAAAAACACAATTCAAAAATTCTTTTCAAAATTCATAACCAAAATCGTTTTAAAAACTCCATTAAAAAAAAATTCAAATTTATTTATTTATTTAGTTCTTTAAAATTTTACTTAAATCATAATTTTAAAACTAAACCAAACTTAATTTACTTTTTTGTGATATTAGTTTCTTAAAACTAATTTTTTAAGGAAGATATTTGAGAAAAAACTTTCTTTCCCCTTGTTGGGAGCTTTGTTGTCATTTTATTACGACTAAAAGCATATAAATGAATAAAAATAGACACAGCTTTGTGTCACAATAAAATTGAGAATTATATATACACTTTCCCATCAAATTACTTGATGGAACAATTAATTTGACAATAAAGATTACCCCTTATCTTCATTGATTGATTTTTATTAAAGTAAAAAACTACATTAAGAAAATAACAAATCAAAATAAAGAAATTAGTGAAATGTATTAAAGGATTTCACTGATATAAAGTTGCCACAAATAGGGTTTCTATTCCAACTTGTGATTAAATCTACAAACATTATATGATATTTGTATGGCCTGATTTCAATCTAAGGCTACCAATTGAATATCACTGTTTACAAGTATAGGCCTAAGCAGGTGCTAGTTAGCCACCACAGCAATAGACTCTAAAATTTCCATGAGTGTCTCCCATGCCTACCCACCTTCAAATTGAACATCATATACAAATTTTTTAACCCATGGCGTCGTGAAAACTTAGAACTGACCCCCCTCAAATGTTTGGCCAAATTGCCAATTAGCTGGCACTGCATTGTAACTAGTAATGGTCCTTCCATCACTGGTAGTGACTTGAAATGAGAGAGATTGGCCATTGAGCATGGAGTTGCTCCGCCAGTTTTGACCCCAATTCCTTGACAAGGGTTGCCAACCTGTTTTGGACCCCTTGATCGACACTGAATGGACGTCCCCTGCACCACCAACGTTGCTAACCAAGACCAGGTTGAAGTAAGAGTGGCCATTGATTGTAAATCTTATTCCTCCTTTCTTCACACAGGGCACCCTGCCAAGACCACCACACAACCATATTCATTAGTTAATTTAAAGAAGGGAGAAACTACTGACAATAAGACTCAATCCGAGTATCACACTCGATAAGACATCACAAACTCATTGGTCTTCACTCGATAGTCAAATTAACTAGCACAGATTAAGCAAATTGCTTTGACTAATTTTTTAGTAAATTTGTTTGACTTTTAGGAATGTTGAGGGTATATGTATATAATACTAGTTGCAGAAAAATAAATATAAAAGTTGTACATGACAAAAGAGAAACATAGAGAGTGGTGTTGGGTCCACACCCTTCTCTGTGTTCAGTGCAACTAGCAAAGTTGTGAGGGTAATTAGAGAGCAACCCTTACCTTTGAAAAGATACTGGAACAATTCCAGCTCTGTATTGAGCAATTTGCAAGAAAGCAGGCTCTGCCAGATCGAAGTGTTGGAGGGGAGGGTTGCACCACCCACCATTGTCATTAGATTGAGAAGGGTTAGGTGGACAGAAGTTTGTAGCAGTCACAGTGATGGTCCCAGGGAGGCACCATTGTGGGTCACTGTTGCATTTGATCTGATAGCATGCCCCACAGCTCAAGCCATTGTTGAACAGAGCAGTGCTTAGTGCTGCGGTGTTAGTGCCATAGCCTTGGCTATACAAATTGCCATACCCACATGCACCTCCTGCCACACCAAATCATCAAGTATTAGAATCCCAAAACATTAAATTTATCAAATTTACTAGAAAAATGTCATTCTTTTAACAGTCAAGTTTATAAACTCAAACAAAGTCACTTTAGTAGACTAAAACTCAAGATAAGTAAAATGTGAAGTAATGGGTCAAAGCAATGCAATTTTGTTCTGCAAAATCAGTAATTCTAAAATCACATATTTTATTTATTTATTTATTTATTTACAGATAAGTGCTCAAAATAACAACACTGCATATTCATCTTAAATGGGGCCACTAGAAAGAGTAGTGTTGTCAATACTACATTTTTTATGCATTTTCTTAATTTTTATTTATTTATTTATTTATTGTATTTTTTTCTGTACTAAATGGAAAATTTGTCCAACTTACCCATTGTCCCAGATGATAAGTGCCGCGGAGGCATAAATCGAAAAAGAAGAAGAGTAGAAGAGAAACAATGGAGAATACTTGAATAGCCATTGATATATATATATATATAGAGAGAGAGAGAGATGATAGAGAGAAGATTGTGCCGTAAGAGCTCTTAGTACATAGAGGGGAAATGGGGCTTTACTTAAATAAGGGAATGGAGGCCAAGTTGAGGACTCTGAGAGGGGGTTAGATAGATGGGGGCACTGTTGAATGGTAGAAAGTGACAACTTAGCCATGCTCACTTTTGAGAGATGGCCAAAACCACAAAACCTGAATCAAAATGTTTTTCAAGGTTATGTACAAGGGATCAAAGTTGCACAAGCAAATGTTCTGACTAAACTACCAACTGCAAAGCTCACATGACCCCACAAAACACATGCACGTCACAACCGTCTCTATGTCATTTATTTATTTATTTTCCTCTCCTTCCCTCTATACTACGGATTACATGTCTTTCATGTGGCCAAATTTTTTTTTTATTTTTTTCCCCCTCACGTTTGACTAAAATCACACAGTCAACTAAGTGATTAGATTAATGGGTAATGTAGACAGGTTTAATTGGAGAGTTTGGGGCAGATTTGCAGCTACTTTGCGTATTTCTAAAAGATGCATTGGATTCTTTGACTCAAAATCAATGCCCTCTGTTTCGAATGCACTCTCAACCATATGATATGGTGAAAATCTTGAGATACAAGAATCTCAAAGTACGATCAGGCAGCTGACAGTGTGTTGGGACAGAGATAGGGATTTTGGGGATAGAGGATCTTGTGTCAGTACTCTAAGCCACCATTGCATTGTTAGTACACATTTTTTAAAAAAATATTTGAAGAGTTTAGAGCATAAAATATTCAATTATCCTATCAAATTTATGATTTCCCAAGTGTTAGTGGACTGTGTATGTTAACCCTCTAAATATGTCCTCTCTGACCTACCCCTGCAATGGCATCAAGATATAGCGCTGAGAACAAATTTTTTATTATATTACAATTTTCCATTTTGAAAAACACAATAATACCATGAAGTCAAAAAAAGTAGTTAAAAAATGACAAAAAAAATGAAGTGTGTGAACTTGATTCATTATGTATAATATATATAACCCAAATCACACTAAATTTGAACTTCCATTACACTTTATTTTCTTATCATAAATTTCCCCCAAAAAACTTCAGTGAAATTTTGTTCTCTTTAAGTCAAGAAAGAACCATAGCCTCCTAGGAGTAACCAATATGCAAACAATTGCGCATCCAAAATTAAGAGCTCGTGTTCTTTGTAGGTACCATGTGTTAACTTTTTATGGTAAAAAAGCTTTGAGATCCGGTTGAGCTCAAGGTGCCTAGCAAAACTAAATGCTGAATGAATCACATATAAATTTCAAGAAACAAACATTAATATTTTTTGATATATATATTGCATTTTTCAACAATGTTGTGTAGTTATAGCTGAATCTTGAAACAAGAATAGGGATTGTGGATGCTGGATAAGATTATCTAGGAACCAAAGGTCAGTTATTATTTATGAATATTGTGGAAGACAAAACTATGTTAAAAAAAAGTTTGGCAATACAATATGTCAATCTATGAGATAGCAATAATTGTGCATATAATTGAAAATCATAATGGTACGTGCAAAAATGGTTTTATAATCAAGTTTTTAATTCTAAACCTGTGACTTATTGTCAAATTTGTTGTTAGACCTTAAATATTAGATAAAACTAGAAGGGTTAGTTAAAAAATAGGGAGGGGACTTGTTTAATACCCTACCATGTTAGAAGCACATGCAAGTACTGGTCATTTTGGACCCTTTTATACATGCATCATTATCATAGTTTTAGAGCCATCCATTTCCAAGCTTATATATATATATATATATATGTAAAGGGGTCACACTGCCGGCTTTTGCAGGGTTTGGGAACATTAGATATATGCAGTATTACCCCACATGCAGAAAGATTATTTTTGTATAAGCTGAATGGACTTGTGGAAAATCAATACAAAAATAACAGATGTTTTGTCTAGCATTTTCTTGGCTTCTTTTGAAAAGAAAATTGGGGAGTTGGGGCTTTGAATAAAAATCCTTCTTAGCATCCAATTATTATTAATTACTAATATTTTTTTCATCGGTAGCATCCAAGAAAATGTTTTGGCCAAAGTCTTCAAATTTCTCTCTCTCTCTCTCTCTCTCTCTCTGTGTGTGTGTGTGAGATGTTAACATAATAACAGAATGACAAAGATGTATGGGAATTTGGCTTTGATGTTATGTAAGAAAATAATAGCTTTGCAATCAATTGATGGCAATGTGATATGAACTTGACAATATCATATAAATAGGCCACCCCCCCAAAAAAAAAAAAAAAAAAGGAAGAAGAAGAAGAAGAAGAATAAGAAGTTGTTTGAGTTTTTTTAGCTTAAATTTTATGAATTACATGCTTAAGCAGTTGTATTTTGAAAATCTAAGTAGCAGAGACAGAGACACACGACATTATAAATTAATTATATATCATATATATAAATAATTTATTCAAATATAATTAAAAAAATTTAACATAAATTAAAAAGCTATATATTACATAAATTAAATATCAAGATATCATTTATATAGCAATTACATTCAAAACAATGCAAAACAATTATATGACATTGCATTATACGTAATGTATTCATCTTATTAATGTTTCTAAACACATTTAGGATGCATAAGTTGTGTTATGAAGAATGGAGAACATTGTTATAATGAAGGGATTCATCATATAGGATGTATCTGGAGGGTTCAAGAAGTGTCACCGAAGTGTTCAATGCTATGGATTTGATTTTTTTAATCAAGACACGCTGAAGAAGTGTCTGACATACTTTTAGGAGTGTCCAAAGCGTGTCGTGTTGGATACAGGTGTCGGACACGACACGCTTCCTTCATAGAAGTGTCCATGCTTCTCAGTTGAAAATGTAATATGTTCGGTATTTTTGGTAGAACTTTATTTTCCTTTTTCACTCAAAAACCTCAAAATAAACACAAAAGGCTAATTATCAAGGTGAAGAAAGAAATAAGTTGAAAACCTGAAAATTTATCAAACACCCTAATTATCATAATTTATTCTATAATTTTACTATACCATTGATTTTGTATGGCAAGAATGAGCAATTAATTTGAGCCATAAGACAAATATTTCCCTTTTTTTTTATTTAAGAAGAGTATGGTTTCAATTTTTTCTATCAATATTTGTTTCAATTTTATGAATCTGACCAGTTTCTGTGATCATAAACCCCCAAAGTATTTTTTCTCTTCGAGAGTTTGCATCAAACCCTAAACCCACAAAAGGCATGTCATGAGGGGATTTATCCAAATGTTGTTGGTTAGAAACCAATGAAAGTGCCCTTCAAAAGGGTTTGTCTGTTACTCCCACTTGTGAGAGACTATGACATTGACATCCCTCAAGATGGAAAGAAACATAAGCAAGAGGGACATGAAGGGTCACTTCAAGTGGTACTTAATAGCAGGGTCACCATAAAGCATTTGCAGACAGCCCACATGAGCTTCCAGGGACCAAAACTCATACCGGTAATCGACTGCGTAGTAAAGAAATGTGCATTGGATTCATGCACAAAAATATACTTAGAAAAATAATGTATGATTCAGATTCAACTCTTGTATGACGGAGTCCACATCTTGAATGAATTTGGATCATATTAAATTTTTTGGGTATTTTACCGAGCAAGGATTCTGTGTGAATAGCATTACTGTTCGAAGTTGGCCATGTGCATTCCAGTGGTAGTTTGAGGTTGTAGGCCACCGATGGCGATGTAATATTCCATGTTAGTTATGTTTAGGGTCCCAAGCTCAAGTTTTGTGATCCTAATGTTGCATCGGGGATGAACAAGGTCACGTTCTGAATTAATTAATTGTTTGACCTCTGCATACAAAGAGAGAAACATAATGTTTTTTATTTTATTATTACTTTTTCACCATTTGAGGCTTCTTATATGTACAATACAAGAACAATAGAAAAAGAAGCTTTATTATGAGCTGGGTGTTAGTTATTCTCTCAGTATTTTTATCTTGGTGAATGTAGTTTGTTGGCTGCAAAGTTTTTTGCCCTAGGTTTGAATGTGCTTGGAATTATTCAGGGGAACTAGTAAAAGATCTAATTTTGTGCAAGTAAGTCAATTTGTTGACAACCCAACAAAAATCCACAGTCCAAATGGAATCTAAAATTCCCAATTACACAGGCAAACAATAAAATAAAATAAAAAAGCAGATGTGAGTAATTAAGAGAGAAAACACAACTTACTATGGTGTCGGAAGAGCCATCGAAGAATCAATGAGTGATGTCTCCCTTCGGAATTTTGAGAGCGCTGGAGAGGGAGACAACGTTGGACATAGTCGAAACCCTAAAGCACTCCATCCTCCAGAGCTCTGTCCCATTTTAGAAATGATCGAAATGGGTCTGGCTAGAGTTCGAAGACGACGGAGGATATGGTGGTGGTGGTGGTGGTGGTGGTGCTGGTGCTGGTGCTGGTGCTGGTTCTCGAAAGCTTGCCGAGTACGGCGGACATTTCTAGTGGGTTCATAGATCAGGATGATTTCGTTTGAGAATTTCTTACTGTGCAAGTGCATACAAAGAGTTGTTTTGAGAAGTTTCAAAAACTCGCTTTTTGACTTTTTTATTTTTTATTTTCTATTTTCTATTTTATATATATATATATATATATATATCTATATAAAAGTAAAAAAATGATATTATTTAAAATAAGTTAAAATTTGATTTTTAATTTTTTTAACACTTCCCAAAAGAGCTCAATATATATTTGTATAAGTTGTTATAAATATATATAAATTATCTTATAAAATTGTATAAGTTTTTATAAATATATGTAACTTAATTCATAAAATTTGAGAAATCATAACTTACTTATATTTGTGAGAATTTATGTAATTTTATAAAGTATATACATATTTATAAAAATTTACATAAATACATATGATATGCACCTTACACACTTAAATATTTTCCGCTAGTTTGGTTTTAAATGAATTGAACCGGTTCTATTTTACAAAGTGATGTTTTGGAAAGTTGTAAAAAGCTGATTTTTTAACTTTTTTTTTGTGATTTTTTGACTTTTTTATCTAAAAAAGTAGAGAGATAATGTGACTCAAAAAATTAAAAAGTCAAAAAACTGACTTTTTATTATGTACCCAAAACACCCCAAAAATTAAAATCATGGTTGAAGTGATTCTATTTATACATCATCAATCCTCTTGGTATATACTATTACTTAATTCACATAATTTTAAACTTTTGAGAACTTTTTTTTGTCATTTATGATGGACTAAAAACATATAAATGAATGAAAACAAACTAGAAACTAAGGTTTTTTTTTTTTTTTTTGAAGAGTGTTTAATAACTTGATTTAGTACTTGAAATTGAATATATTAAATGATAATCAATTAAGTTCATTTGATAATTACAATTGATATTACTTAAAATTTTAAGTATCATTTAAAAATGTAGGTTAAAACTTAAAAAAAATTTAAGTCTCCTAAAATTGATTTAATTATGACTAAATTTATAAATATTAAACACAAATATCAATATATACTATTTATAAACTTATTACCGCCACCACCACTCTCACTTAGGGGTGGGTGCCGTGTCATGTTGGGTCGTGTTCGTGTCGTGTCATTTCGGGTTCGTGTCAGAATTATTTAAATACTAACTCAACCAGTTTATTATTTTGTATTATCGTATCGTGTCATTTTCGGTCTGCGTCATGTCAAAAAAATTCACTATTAACTAAAAATATCAAATATATGAAAAAAATTAGAAATTTTCTTCACAAGTTAAATTTAATAAAACTAATCTTTATTAAATGAAATTATTTATAAAAAATATTTGATTTCAACATAATTTTATTTTCTTAATTTATAAATATTATATTTTATTATTATATTTTTTCCTAGATTAACTCAAATAATAAACAAAAAAAATAAATTAAGTTCAATTAAAATTAAAAAAAAAACCTATATTAAACTTAAAATCGTATTTTGCATAATAAATTTGATGTAATTAAGTAAGAGATTAAAAAATATCATGATACTCTTTAGTGGAAATAATATTAAAATGTGTAACTAAATCTTCATTATACAGGTTATCTATATTAATTTCGTGTTATATAGATTTCACACTAACCCAACCTATTTAATATTTATATTATTGGGTTGTGCCATATATGTGTTTGTATCAGGAAATGGTCAACCCTAGCTTACTAATTTCATGTATGGTTCAAGTCGTGTTATCACGTCGTGTCGCAAATTCCCATTACCACACTAGGAAAATGCACTTTTGGCGACTAAAAAATTAGTTGCCAAAGCCTCATTTTTAGTCACAAAAAGTCAATGGTGACTAAAATTTTTGGTCGCTAGTTAGTCAGGGATTAATTGTTGGTCAAATTATTTGGCAACTAAAACTGAGTTGGTCGCTAATTCACAACTTTTGGCTACTAAAATTAACTTCGCCAAAAGTTTCCAAATAAAAATAATTTTAGCTTGCAGTGACCAAAATTTTTAGTCACCAATAAGTTTTTGTCACAAATAGTACTGCATTTAGGGGCCAAATATTTTAGCTACCGTTCTATGTTACATTTAAGGACCAAATATTTTAGTCACCGTTTAGTTTTGCATTTAGGGAGCAAATATTTTAGTCGCCGTTTTAGTTTACGACTAAACATTTTGGTCGCAAAAAAATAAATATTTTAGTCCTATTGTATTTTACGACAAAACATTTTAGTTGCCAAAAGTTTTTTCCTCGTCCTAGTAGCCCAAAACCATATTTTCAACAACTAAATGTCAGTTAGTCGCCAAAATTAAAACAAATGCCGACCAAATATTTTGTAGTAGCTAAAGTGTGTATCTTTGCTGACCAAATTAGTTTTAGTTGGCATTTTTAGTCGCCGAAGGTGTATTTTCCTATAGTGTTATCATGTAAACAGGTGTATATTGTGGGAAATAGGAATAATTTTCTTTTCTTACGTTCATTTGTAATCACATTCTTATCACATGACTAAATTCTATTAAAAATTTAAACAATGGAGTAACAGAAGGGGAACATTGACACAAATGTGGGGATCAAAGTGAAATTTGACCAAAAATGCAGGGAGGTGACTGTCACAATTTCATGTTAGGGACCAAAGCCAGATTGGATCAAAAGTGCAAAAAATTAATTGTCATAATTTTATGTATAAGTATTAAAATGAGATTTGATGTAAAATGTAATTTACGTTTTTTTATTTTGATGTGTAATTTTCTGAATGTAATCTGTTATTTTAACAAAGTCAAGCAATGAAGATAAGGGACAAGTTTTATTGTCAAAGTCAATTGTTCCATCAAGCAAATTGATGTCAAAGTGGCTTTTCCTTTCATTGGAAGAACACAAAATCTATAGTTCTAAACAGCCATGTATAAGAGCAATTTTCAAGTTGCAATGATCAAATGGATGATCCCATGTGAGGTAGTGTTTATATATTATGAATTGGTTAAAATTGAAACTCTATTCATATTTTGTGTCATTTGAAAAAGGGTATGGCTTTTGTCCAGTTCTTAATCGGATTGGACCGTGCTGTTGGGCCCGTGGAGACTCACCACGGGTCCCGTTTTGATAATCTGAACCGTTCAATATGTAGAAATCGTCGAGTACTATAAGTCTTTAAAAAATCACGTTGATCGAATATCGGTAGCTATGTGATCAAATCAGTTTTGTACAAAAAAAGTGGACGGTGAATAAATTAACGGTTGACAAAAATCTGTTTTGATCACATAGCTACCGATATCCGATCAACGTGATTTTTTACAGGCTTATAGTACTCGACGAGTTTTACATATTCAACGATTCAGATTATCGAAACGGGACCCTTGGTGGGCCCCCAAGAACCACAGCACGGTCCAGTCCGATTAAGGACTGGACAGAAGCTATACCCTTTGAAAAACCCTAGTTTCTAGTTATTTTTAGGAAGGGACGTCATGCTCCCCCACATCCACGGAAAAAAAAATTGATTGTAACATAGGTGTTTGACAAAGTTGAAAAAAAAATTGATTGTAGCATAGGTGTTTGATAAAGTTGAAAATCAAAAATTGAAAACTATAAATTAAATATTGAAAATTGAATGTTGAATTTTTTAAATTAAAAAATTGTTTGATAAAAATTTAAATTCTAATTAAAAATAATTCGTTTGATTTGTATAAGATTAAATTTATTATTTATTATAGTGTATATATTGATAATAGTGTATATTGATACTTATATTTAATATTTATAAATTCAATCAAAATTAAGTAAGTTTTAACCTATATTTTAAGATGTACTAAAAATTTTAAGTGATATCAATTATGATTATCAAACGGCTTAATTGATTATCACTTAATACGTTCAATATTAAATGCTAAATTATGGTGGTGTTTGATAAAGTTGAAAACTGAAAACTTAAGATAGAAAATTAAGTATTGAAAACTCAATGCTAAATTTTTAAGTTGAAAAACTATTTGATAAAAATTTAAGTGTTGAATTAAAAATAAATTGTTTAATATATATAAGATAAAATTTGAAATTTATTATTTTCAAATTGTATATTTCAATTTTTATATTGTGATGTGATGGTAGTGGTGGTGGTGATGGTGGTGGTAGTGGTGGTGGTAGTAGTGGTAGCTGTGGCATGGTGGTTGTGGTGGTAGCGGTAGCGATGGTAGTAGTAGTAAAATGATGGTGGCGTTTATGGCAACAATGACAATGGTGATGAAGGTCGTGTGATGTGGTGGTGGTGGTGGTGGCATGGTGGTAGCAGTAATGGTGACACTTATGGCAATAATGACAATGGTAATGAAGCTGGTAGTAGTAGTAGTGGTGGCGGCGATGGTGGTAGAAGTGGCGGTGGCATGTGGTAGTGGTGGTGGTGGTGGTGGTGGCAGCGGTAGTATGATGGTGGTGGTGGTGGTGGTAGTGGTAGTAGTGGTGGCGGCGGCATAGTGGAGGTAGTGGTGGTAGCGGTAACAATGGTGGTGGTGGTAATAATAGTGGTGGTGTCAATGACAAAATGGTGGTGGTTATGGTGGTGGTGGTAAACATGTAAGAGTTATTGTAGACGCGCCTCAAGGGCCTTATGCTACAGTTCGGACTCAAATTGTCACGGTTCTTAATCTGATCTCACAATGTGCAATGTGAGATTGATAAATCACCAAAGAGTCCAAATCCGGCAAATCGTTTTGGAAAACTGATTTTTAAGAAAGAAGTGCCAAACATGGATTGCTTTGCTAGATACAGAGTTGCCACCTAAATATTTTATTTTTGGGGAATTTAGAAAACCCTAACTCGTGCCTAAGGCAACGTGTCCGTCATCACCAAAGTTGTCTCGGCTCGGGAACTTGGGTACGATTGGGGAAGGTTAGCTATGAGCACCCCCGCTCGCCCGATCAAAGATCGGCCACTACTAAACATGATATATAGTTTTTGAAAACACATGTGTTCTTATTTCGGTTAATTAGCTAGAATTACTATGTGATGCGCACAGCAAAACAAGTATAGACTAGATCGCCTAATTTGGAACAAAGCATCGCATATCCGTTTGTTTGGAAAATGGTTTGAAATTTGCTACTCGTAAGTAGGCTAAAATGCGGATTTGATGAATTGTTCCAATTCAAGTAATCCAACCTTTACCCACAAGCATTCAGGCAGTTAATCACATAAGTAGTTAGCCTCATGGCAAGCATGCTATCATGGCAATCAATAACACACATGCAGTATGCTAAAGCATAAACACTCACAGTGTACTTCGAGCCAAAATAAAGAACTAGTTAGAAATCAATGCATGATCCTAGTTCATGTTCAGATGGCTAATGCAGCACATGCAAAATGCAACTAGATAGGCTCGGCTATTCTAATATGGTATGTGAGATACGATTAGATAATCATGTATTCAACTTGGAATTGAAATACGATGCAGTTAATATGATGTGCCGAGCCCGGTGCATGCAATGTAGATGAGTGATGCAAACATGCGAGCATAAGGATGATAGTTTGAAACATGACCTAAAACTAACCATCGAAAGCAGGTAAGTAAAAGGGAGAAAGACGTAGGGTTGGAAGACATGCACACACGCACGCACACTTATTACAAAATTGGCCCTCTCGACGGAGGGTTCGAATAAATAATGCATGCCGGCTAATTAACTAACTAACAAGCTAATTAATTATTACATAACCGAATTGAATAACTAGCTACAACTAATTATTACAACAATTAACTAATTAACAAATTAATTAATTATTACAAATTGATGCTAACTAACAAGTAAGCATGAAAAATAGGCTGCTCTAGCTCTGTTCGAAGAAGGAGAGGATGCATGCTCGGTTCCCGTCCCGGTAAGCTCTCTGGTTGCTCTTTAGAGGCTCTGTCTGCAGGGTGTCCTCAAGGAATTGCTGCTGAACCTTACCAAAACCAGTCTGGGGAGTGCATCAGTGGCCTGCCGGCCATGGGGAGCCACTGCCGACCAAAAATGAAGGGGTGCCGGCCATCTGCAAGGCACTGCCGGCCATCTGCAAGGCACTGCCGGCCACTGATGTGCTGGGACACCAAGCTGCAGTAGAGCACAAAACAGAGAAAATGGAGGGTCTCCCAAGGATATGTACGCACTATGCCACCCCATACCATCTCAAAACATCAAGGGAAAGGCATAGTCGGATCTACGACCATCAATCACGCATCCCGATGCATGATGGCCAAAGATCCAACTTGTGCAAATCAATATGAAATGAATGCGCAAATAAACACATAAAGCCTAAAACTCTATCATGAATCATCAAGAGCGTCGGCGACCGAGAATTGAGACACGTTTCATCACTTGAAGTATGAAACGCCCCTCGTTCCTCGTGCTCGGATTAACACTTTAATCCAAACGACAATGCAAAACAAGCATGGCAAATATGCAATATGACTTAAGCATGCAAACATGCAATGCAATAACCTGAGCATGCAACAAGCATGTAAGCATGATGTGAGGTAACAACCTTGAATAACATGATAAAATGCAACATGAACATACAAACATGCAAGGCATGTGATGGCGGACAAGTATGCAACAACATACGAAATGGGACAAGCATGTGACAACATGGTAAGATGGGCTTACACTAAAGATGGATAGGCCTCAGCCATGCCTAAAATCAGTGGCCATAAGTGATGAATTGATAGTATGAAAAGCATGAAAAGGCAAGGCAAACATGCATGCCAATTGGCTCAAGGATTAAGGCACAAAGATACAACTCTTAAGTACACTTAAAGAGTGACAAGCATGGATATGTGACAACAAGGTAAGCTCTGAAATCTCATGTAAATTGATGCCAAATCAACTAGACAATGCAAGCATAGCATGTTAGAAAGCTCAAAGCTCGAAACTAACAAAGGGACTTAAGCCATGGCCATGCAAGGCAAGCCTCGAAGGGCTAAGGGAACCTAAAACAGTCCCAAGGCAGGTCCAAACAAGACCAAAAACAAGCTCGAAGCTAGCCAACACGGGCTAGAACAAGAGGCCAAAAACAAGGAGCATGCAAGGCTACAAAAGAGGCAATGCACTACACCTATTGAAACCAAATGTGACATGACTTGGACAACATAAAATAGAGTTACATCATGGTATAACAAGACCAAAAATACACTGATATGATGAGCCAAAGGCTTAGGCTTAATGGCATGCACGAAAGTTCATTCTTGAGGCATAAAGAGCCAAGGCTCCAAGGCATTACAAGCATGTCAAATGCAAGTGTACGGCCACATTTCATGGACTGAAATAACATTTAGAATGATGGTAAAGCATGCAAACATCACATGTATGGCATGGTAGGGGCTTCAAAACCCAAGACTAGCCTAAGCATTTACACTATAGCTATACAAAGCATGAGTGATATGGCCATGGCAATCCAAAACAGTCCAAGAACAGCCCAAAACAAGAATAAAATCATGTTGGAGCAAAGCCAAAATATGCTAGGATGATGAGTCAAAACATCATGCACATAAAGCTAATAAGCAAGATTTGTTCTACAAGTATATGGAGCATGCAAAAGATGACCAAACCAGCCATGGACAGAGCCAAGGCAGGTCCTAAAAGTCACAAAAAATGGCCTGAACCAAGCCTCAAAAATACAGAGAGGTATGCTCCTTTGGAAGGCCAAAAATGCAAGCAAACAAAAACCAAAAGAGAGGGGGCCACCCCCTTTGATTTGAGGCCTCAAAACCACATGCCTACCACTGAAAATCTACTGGATTTCAGTGGTTAGAAGGCCAAACCAAGGCTAGCTCGGAGGCCTTAAGGCATGGCTCAAAACAAGGCCAAACAAGGCCAACAAGAGGGTTGAAGACCCTCAACAGCTAAAAGGCCTTAAACAAACTTCAAAAGCACTTAAATACAAGACTTTTTTCAGTTGAAAGCAAGGCCTAAAACAATATGCAAGGATGGCCAAAATGAGGTACAAAAAAAGTGCTAAAAAGGGGAAGAAGCTCACCCTTGAAGATCAACTTCGAAACCAGCAACTTCAGGGGGGTAAAACCTCACTTTCAGAGCTCAAGAAGTCTTCCCAAGAACCTCAATCCAAAGATGGTGGTGTATCTCTAAGTGTTGTAGTGTAAAAGTGCAAGGAAAATAGACTTCAAGGCACAAATCAACAACAATATAGAGAGAGAGAGAGAGATATTTCTTCTCCAAAAATCTGAACCTCTGCTAAGGAGAGAGGCTCTCTTCTTATATAGAAGAAAAACAATGCAAAGCTTCTTCAAGAAGCTTGGCAAGAGCTTCATCCCTCCATATACGTGTATGGAGGGCAGATAAAAGGATTCCAGCTGGCTCAAAAGATCTGGAGTGAAACCTGCTGAGACAGGGGTGCTGTCGGCCATCAGGGATGGCCGACAGTGGCTCATTGATGGCCGGCAGGCTCAATCAATGGCTGGTAGCAGCAAAGTAGGGGCCGGTAGGTCCAAAATGGGGCTGGTAGTGCACCAAGAAACACATTCTGAAAGGACCAAGTCATGGTCCAAGAATGGGGCAGAAAGGATACAGGGTCTGGAAAGCTCGAACCTGTGACGTTCCGCCGTAAAAGTCGAATGCCCGACGAGCAATCGAACTTGTGTCCGAATGTACCTGCAAGCACAACCGAGTCTTGAGGACGGTCAAAAATGGGGTGTCTATAGTTATATAATATCTACACTATTATTAAAAGTGAACACCTCACTTGGTGTCCATGAATTTCCTTCCCTCCTTCTACCAAGTGACCTTCTCTTCTTGCACCAAGTGTCAAATTCTACATCTGAAAGGAAAAAAATTAAAAAAATAGGTATTAAATGAGGGGCACACGACTTGAACCTAAATTTATTCACTTAACTTACTAAATAACACTTTTATCACTTAAATATCAATTTAAAATTAAAATTTATATTTTAAGCACACACATTGGGTGGGCTAACACCCCTAGTGTATATATATATATATGTTCATATGTTGAAAATTGAAACTGAGGTAAGAAAATAGAACTTTTGAAATCATAAAAGGCAGCAGAGAAATTAAAGGGAAAAAGAGAAATAGATAGAAGACTGTGTTACTATGAAAAATAGAGTTTCGTGATTCCATTTTATACAAAACCCTACTTCATTTTCTTAATCGTTCACAATCTATGTTTTGTTTTAGCCTAATATAATCATAATTTGATGTATATGTGGGGACAAAATGTTCATTGGTAGAAAATGGAGATGATTTTCCTCTCTTATCCTTATTTCATAGTCACATTCTTGTCATATGACTAGATTCTGTTAAGGATTTAAACAAATGAGTAACAAAAGGGAGATATTGACACTTGTGTAGGGACCAAAGTAGGATTTGATAAAAAATGCAAGGAGTTAACTGTGACGATTTCATGTATAGGGACTAAAGGTTTGACCTAGAAGTGTAGGGAGTTAAGTGTTATGATTTCATGTGTAAGGACCAAAGTGATATTTGGTACAAAATACAGGGGTGCGAAATGTAATTTACCCATAAAGAAATTGGGAAAATGCACTAAAGGATTTTATTGATATAAAATTGCCTCAAATTGGGTTTCTATACCAACTTTGGGATTTAATCTACAAACATTATATAATATTCATATGGCCTTGATTTCAACCTAAGGCTACTGTAGACACCCCATTTTTGACCAACCTTAAGACTCAGACGTCGTCGATTGAGCGCTCGGTGATGATGCATATTGTGCTCGTTCTGAGGTTTTAGAGTCTCGGCTGAGAGCCTTCCCTCCGGACTTCGGGACTCTTTTGTGCTTTGCCTCGGTTTGCGAACCAGGTCCTGTTTTCTCTGTTTTCTCTTCTCGAAGGGAGGGAGAGGTCTCGAAGACCATCTCTCAGTGGCCGTAGGCTACGTTTTGTGGTCATAGGCCACTATTCCCGTTTGGAGACCAGTTTCCGATTTTCGGAGCCGTCGGCCATGTGCCTCAGTTCGGGACCGCTTAACTACCTCTGTTTGCTCCGGTTTTTGGCACACACCTTGTTTCCTCTCTATAGAGGGACACTGTGGCCCGAGAGACCACCTTCGTGGTCGTACGCCACCTCCGGTGCTTAACAGTCAGTTTTCAGGGCCCCCGACTGCGCGTTTTGGCCCCCGAACCCTCGTTTTGTATCGGTGTGGGTTCATTTTTGGCATGGACCCTATTTCCATTGTTAGGAAGGTGGTAGTAGGGTGGGAGACCACCTTTTCTTCTTGGAGACCACCTTTCCCCGATCAGCCGATTTTTCTTGGCAGGTAGCCACAATTTCTGGTCTCCCATACCACCACTGAGTTGCATTCACCTGGGAGACCAACAATATGGGTAGGCCGACCACCTTTTCAGCTTGAACCTTTTGACCCCTGGTCGGCTGACCAGGGGAAGTGGTCGGCCGACCACCTGAACTGGTCGGCCAACCTTCTACTTTTTTGTCTCAATGAGTTGAAGCTAGCTGTGCCAGCTGGAAGCCTCAGAATGCATCCTCCATACACGTGTATGGAGGATGTTTAAGCTAGCTTTTAAGCTTCTTTGAGAAGCTTTAGATCTTCTCCTCTATAAAGGGAAGGGCCTTCTTCCATTGCTAGGGTTCAGAAAATTGCTAAGGCTCATGCATACACTCGCTCTTTGTATCTCTCCATTTTAGCTCCAAAGGTCCCTTGTTCTTGCACCATTGCACTACACCTCTTAGCCTAACCTCTCCATCATCCATCCAAGAACCTTGGGGCTCATTCTCAGAGGTTGAAGACTTGTTATCTTGGTCCAGAAGTTGCTGGTTCCTTTGGCTACAAGGGTAACACTCCATTTCCCTCTTTTTGACATTGTTTTGCTTCATAGTTTAGCTCTATTTGAAAGCATATTTAGGCTTTGTCATAAACTGAAAAAAGTCTTTTTTTGATCTTCTAAACATGTTTGTTTAAGACCATTTTTCTGTTGGGGGTCATCTACCCCCTTGCATGCTTCATTTCCTCATGTTTTGAGCTATGCTTTAGAGCATTTGTGTCGGCCATGGTTTGGCCTTTTAGCCACTGAAATCCAGTAGATTTTCAGTGGCTAACATGTGTCTTTGAGCCTCAAAATCAGAGAGGGGTGACCCTCTCACCCTTTGTTCTCTTTACTAGCTTTCTTGGCCTTCCAAAGGAGCCCTTATTTGCATGTTTCAAAGCCATGCTCCAGTAAATTTTTGATGAGTTTTGTGACCTGCATGACCTCTGTCCAGAGGTGGTTTTTCCATATTAGATGTCTATTATGCATGTGTAGAGTAATCTTCTTCAAGGCCTTTCAAAGGGGCCTTCACTTACATGCTTCCTAGACTAATTTCAGGCCCTTTTCAGTGAGTTTTAGAGCCCTCATAACCTCTTTCCAGAGGTGGTTTTGCCATTTTGTATGTTTATCTTGCATGTGTAGAACAACTCTCTTATTGGCCTTTCAAAGGGACACATCATTCTTGCATGCATTGACTGAGTTTTAGTGGGTTTTTGGGCATTATTTGGCATGGCATACTTTTTTTGGTTGGTTTGGTGAGCTCTCATGTGCTTCATATAGTTGTAGTGCAAATCATGGTTCACTAGCTTACTTCGCATGCTTTGTTGACCCTTCATGTTAGCACTTTTTGGCCATGTCTTAAACTGATATTGTGCGTATTTTGGACTGCCCTAGCTCTGTTTTTGGGTCTCATGGTCGAATGATGTTTGTTTTGTATGCTTGTAGTTCAATACACTTGCCTAGCTTTGAGTTTTGAGGTTCATTCCATGCATATACTGAGGTGCGTTCATGTTTTGGGTCCATTATACATCATATTTCAGAGCTTGTATCAATGCCATATTGCCATGTTTTATACTCCTTAAGTGTGCTTGAGAGTTGTCCATGAATGCCTTGTTTTCGGACCATTGAATGAGCTCCATTTCTTTGCATTCCGAGCCATCATTTTAGGCCATTTCCCTACTGTTTCAGACCTGCCTAGGGTCTGTTTGGGGTTGGTTTTGCCATTTGTGCATTGCTTTGGATACCTCCAGTGTAACGCACTTCACTAGTTTCGGTACCCGGGCCCCCTAGCATGCATTGTGTGACATACTTGCATGTTTCGGGACCATTGTATATCATGTTTCAGAGCTGGAACTTGTTTGTTTGTATGCCATGTTTCATCCTTTGCCATGCTTAGTTAGAATTGCATGTTATGCCTTAGGATCGGTCCTTTGCATCCATGCATGTTTGCATGTGTTTCGGTTGTCTCATTTCCACCATTGGCCACTGATGTGAGTGTGGCTGAGGTCCACTCATATTGGTGTAAGTCTATCTTGCATTGTGTATGCCATTTTAGTCCATAGCATTGCGTATGCTAGGTTGCATGTTAGTCGCATTGTGTATGCCATCTCATTGCATTGTGTTTGGGATAGGAGTTAGCCCAAACACGGGAAATGAGGGACGTTTCGTACCTGAAGTGACGGAACGTGCCTCAATTCCCGGTCGCCGATACTCCGGATTACCCATGATGGAGTCTAGGCCTTGTTGTGTTGTCATGTGCATTCATTTCACATCGAGTCGTGTAATTCGACTCCTCTGCCATCATGCATCGAGATGCGTGATTGGTGGCACGAGGATCGAGGTGTGCATACATATGTGAAATACTTTGCCATGCCCCTTTCTTGCTCTCTGTTACAGCAAACCAGAAATCAGCAACTTTCTAGAGCTTTGCACAGCATTCCGGGATTAATTGCAAATAGAGGCAAATCGAGGCATCGCGAGGAATTTTCCGACGAGGCGACTCGAGCATGCATCTTTCATCATTCGGAATAGAGCTGAGGCGGTCCATTTAGCTTGCATGCTAATTTATTTGCTTTTCTAGTTAATTTGTTAATTAATTAGGGTTTTGTAATATTTAATTATTTATTCGGACTGTATTATTTATTCGGACCCTCCGAGCAAGGGCACAATTGTAATAAGTGTGCATGTGTGTGATGCATGTCTTCTAACCCCACGTCTTTCTCCCCTTTATTTACCAGCTTATGATGGTTAGTTTAGGGCATGTTTCAATTAGCATCTATATGCTCGCATGTTTGCATCCATTCATCTGTCTTGCATGCACCGGGCTCGGCGTATTATACTAACTGCATTGTATTTCAATTCCGAGTTGAATACTTGTTAATTGTAGCATTTCACATGCCATCTTTAGAATAGCCGAGCCTATTGTAGTTGCATTCCTGCATGTGTTGCATTAGGCATTTCAGCATAGTTAGGATTCATGCATGTTTCTAATTAGCTTATTTCTTTGGCTCGGACTACTAGGTAAGCTTTTATGCTTAAGCATCCTTGCATGTGTGTGAGTGACTGCCATGATAGCATGCTTACCATGAGGCTAAGTGCTTATGTGATATATCTGCCTGAATGCCTGTGGGTGAAGGTTGGATTATCTAAATTGGAATAATGCATTGACTGTGAGTTTTAAGCCCACTTGAGAGTGGCAAATCATCGTGTTTTCTAAAGCCCACCTGAAGGTGGCAAATCCACATTTTAGCCTACTTGCGAGTAGCAAACCCCTTTTTAAAACAAACATGAGATGTTTCGTTCCAATTCAGACGATCCAGTCTATACTTGTATGCTGTGCGTATCGCATAGTAAATCTAGGCTAATAACCAGAATAAGAACGCATAATGTTTTCAAAACTAGATATCATGGTTAGTAGAGGCCGATCTTTGATCGGGCGAGCGGGGGTGCTCACGAAGTGACCTTCCCCAATCGTACCCAAGTTCCTGAGCCGAGGCAACTCTTGTGATGACGGACACGTGGCCTTAGGCAACGAGTCAGGGTTTCCTAAATTCCCCCAAAATAAATATTTAGGTGGCGACTCTGTATCTGGCAAAGCAGTCTATGTTTGGTACTTCTTTCAAAAAATCTGTTTTCAAAAACGATTTGCCAGATTTGGACTCTTTGATGATTCATCAGTCTTGCATTGCACTCCGTGAGATTAGATACAGGACCGTGACATTGAGTCCTGAACTATAGCGAGCCAAATGAACAAAACGGGATTCCCTCCCGGGACGTTCGGGGACGTCTACAGCTACCAATTGAATATCTTTGTTTACAAGTAACTTTGACTCAAACTTTACACATAGGCCTAAGCAGGTGCTAGTCAGCTACAAGTCCACCACAACAATAGACTCTCAATTTTCTTGAGTCTCTCCAAAGCCTATCCATCCTCTAATTCAACACCATATACAAAATTTGTAACTCAATGGTACATGAAAACTTAGAATTGACCCCCTTTAAATGTTTGGCCAAATTGACAATTGGTCGGCGCCACATTGTAACTAGTAATAGTCCTTCCATCACTGGCGGTTGTAGACACCCCATTTTTGACCGACCTTAAGACTCAGACGTCACCGATTGAGCGCTTGGTGATGTTGCATGCTGTGCTCGTTCAGAAGTCTCAGAGTCGCGGTCGTGCGCCCTGCCTCCGGACTTCCGAACCTTCTTCGTGCCTTGTCTCGATTTGCGAACCAGACTCGGTTTTCTCTGTTTTCTTTCCTGAGGGGAGGGAGTGGTCCCGTAGACTATCTCCCGGTGGCCGTGAGCTACATTTCGTGGCCGCAGGCCATTTTGCCCATTTTGGAGCCCGGTTCCCGGTTTTCGGGACCGTCAGGCCGTGTGCCTCGGTTCGGGACCGCCCAACCATCTCCGATTTCTCCGGTTTTTGGCAAGTGCCTCTGTTTTATCATACCGAGGGACACTGGGGTCTCGGGTACCCACTTCGTGGCTGAATGCCACTTTCGGTGCTTATAGCCGGTTTTCGGGCCCCGAACCTCACGGTTTGGCCCCCGAGGATTCTTTTTTTCATCGGTTTTCTCCGATTTTTGGCAGGTACCTCTGTTTTATCATTCCGAGGAACACTGGGGCCTCTGATACCCACTTCCCTGCTGAACACCACTTCCGGTGCCTGCAGCCCATTTTCGGGACCCCGAATTGCGCGGTTTGGGCCCCGAGCGTTCATTTCTCATTAGTTTTTGTTCAATTTTGGCAGGTACCTCTGTTTCAGCACCAGGAAGATCACTGGGGGGGGGAGAGGCCAGCAATTATCCCAGATAACCAGTTTCGCTCCTCCGGCGCCCGTTTTGCTCACTTCCGGGCTAATGTTGAACACCCTAGGCCCATTTCTTCCAACCACAACCATATATCTGTGATGAGGGCACATGGGAGGACCCTAAAAGTGCATGGTCGGCCAGCAATTCAGAGTTTCATTTTTGGGCCTCTCCTTCAAATGCAATGTTGTGACTCCTGCTTCAGTGTTGCCACATTCCGACCATGGAACCTTGTTCTACACACATGGGAGGACACCAAGGAGTGGTGGTCGGCCAGAAAATTTGGACTTCATTTTTGGGCCATGGCCAGCCGGCCAGGGTGAGTGGCTGGCCGACCAGTTGGGGTGGCCGGCCGGCCACCTTCCAGAAATTCACCTGGCCGGCCAGCTTTCTGCTTTTCATCTCTTTACAGCTGTCCAGCTGCTTTTTGAAATATCTCCCCCATCCGGGGGATATTTTGGGAGGGAAAGCTTGGATGCATTTCCCTCCCCTTTTACACCCTTTCTTGCCTATTTAAGGGGCTGGACAGCTCCTTCCCTAGGGTTAGAAAAATTCCTCTCAAGAGTCTCTCTTCCTTTGCCTCAATTTCCATAGCCAAAAGCTCCAAAAACTCTCCAAGTCCCTAGCTCCTCTCTTCATCAACCCTAAGCACCACCATCACCACCTCCATTTCAGCAGCAAAGGAGTGTTTTCCAGAGCTTAAGAAGCAACAAAGTCAAGTCAAGAGGCAAAGAAAGACTTGTCTTCAAGGGTAAGTCACTATTTCCCTTTCTCTTGCACAATTTTGCTTCAAATTTATACCCTATTTGCTCACTTATTTGGGCTCTGACCCCTACTGATTTTGTGCTTATTTTGAGCCCCTCTACAACATTGTAGAAGGGCTCAACCTTATTTGGCATCTCCTTCATGTACTTGCTTCAATAGCATCTTTTATGCCAATATTTTGCATGAAATATCTAGCTTATGAATGATCTGATTTCGAGCATGACATAAACTGTGAGTGGGCCTATTTTGAGTCCCTCTTCAATATTGAAGAAGGGCTCAACCCTGTTTGGCCTCTCTATCATGCACTTGCTTCATATTTCCTTCAAATTACCGTAAAATTGCATGGTTTATTTGGCCTGTTTGTGATCTGATTTTGAGCATTCCATTTACTGAGTTTGAATTTATTTTAGGTCCCTCTACAACATTGTAGAAGGGATCAATCTTGTTTGAGGTCTCCATGTTGTACCTCTCTTTATACCTCTCTTTGGCCCCACTTTGTATGACTTTTTGAGCTTATTTGGCTACTGATTTGAGCCTTCATCAGGCTTATAAAGTGTCTTAGAATAACTCATTCTTCATGTTTTGTTAAGGGTCCAAAGTTGTTTGATGCATGATTTTGGTACTTCATGTTGTACCCTCCATATTTTCCGTAAAATTGCATGTTTTTTTAAGCTTTCTTAGCTACTGATTTGAGCCTTCATCAGGCTTAGAAAGTGTCTTATAATAACTAATTCTTCATGTTTTGTTAAGGGTCCAAGGTTGTTTGGTCATTGCTTATGGTACCTCATGTTGTAGTCCTTTGTTGGCTCATTTTTGCATGCCATATTAAGCATATCTACATACTGAATTGGAGGATGTCATCTACTGTAAATATGCATATTTTTGGCCCCTATTTAATTTTTTAGAACTGTTTTTTTCAGTTTGAGCATTGTATATACTACTTGCTTTGTAATTCCCCTCTTTTTCCCCATTTTTGCATGCTAATTTTGCCATACTTGTGGTTGTTGTTTAGCCTTGCTTTGTACTGAAAAAATGCCATATTTGGGGCTACCTTGCTACTGGTTTGCATGTCATGATCATGTTGTGCATGTTTAGTATGGCTATAGGCCATTTCGGGTGCTTAAATCACATTTCGGGATGATTTCATGCATTGGTTGTAATTCCGTATCATTTCGGGGCTGTTTTCCCCTTCATTTAGGTGCTGAAATTTGGTTTGCATGCTTGCATATCATTTCCCGTGCCATTTCATGCCTTCGGGCCAGGCCTCGGTTTGCGTGCCTGTGGACACACATTTCGAGGCACCTCTGTTTTATCCGACGGCATCTGATGTGAGTGTGGCTGAGGTCCACTCACGTTAGTATAAGCCCAATTTGCATTTCTGTCTCATTTCATCATTGCCTCGGTGTGCGTGCCCGTGGGCACGCATTTCAAGGCACTTCAGTTTTATCCGATTTGCATTTCACATCATCGCATCGGTTTGCGTGCCCGCGTGCACGCTTTTCGAGGCGTCTCATTTTTATCTCATTTTCATAGTGCATACCAGGTTGTATCTTAGATTGCATTCATGTATTTTCTCGGTTTGCGTGCCCGTGTGCACGCATTTTCGAGACATCTCATTTCCATCAGCATTGTGCATACTAGAACTGTATATTAGTTGCTTTTCATGCATATCATGCATATTGCATCGTGTTCGGGATAGGAGTTAGCCCGGGCACGGGAAACGAGGCACGTTTCGTACTCCGAGTGACGGAACGGGTCTCAATTCCCAAGTCACTGACACTCCGGATCACCCATGATGGAGTTAGGTTTTGTTGTAACATCCATCTGCATTGCACCCTATATTGAGTTGTGCAATCCGATTCCTCGGCCATCATGCATCGATATGAGTAATTGGTGGCATGAGGATCGAGGCATGCATATATTTGTGAAATACATTGCTATGCCCTTTTCCTGCTCTCTGTTGCAGCAAAATAAGGAATCAGTAACTTTTCGGAGTCTGGCGCGCATTTCGAGAACAATTGCAAACAGAGGCTAAATTGGGCATCCCAGTGGATTTCTGCGCAAGGCAGCCCAGCATACATCATTCATTAGAAGCGAGGCAGCCCCTGGCTTGTATGCCAGTTTAAAGCTTTCTTAGTTAATTTGTTAATTAATTAGGAATTTTTACATTATTTCGGACTGTATTATTCTTTTATTCGGACTGTATATTTATTCGGACCCTCTGCGCGAGGGCATAATTGTAATAAGTGTGCGTGAGTGTGATGTATGTCTTCCAACCCCACGTCTTTCTTCCCTTTTATTTACCCGCTTATGATGGTTAGATATAGGGCATATTTCAATTAGCATACAGTATGACAGCATGTTTGCATCATTCATCTGTTTTGCACGCACCGGGCTCGGCGCATCATACAAACTGCATTTGTATTTCGATTCCAAATTGAATACATGTTAGCTGTAGCATTTCATATGCCATGTTTAGAGTAGCCGAGCCTGCTATAGTTGCATTATTGCATGTGTTGCATTAGGCATTACTGTATAATTAGGATCATGCATGATTTCTAATGAGCTTTTGTTTTTGGCTTGGAGTACTCGGTAAGTTTTATGCTTTAGCACCCTTGCATGCGTGTGAGTATTGCCATGATAGCATGCTTTCCATGAGGCTATGTGCTTATGTGATATTACTGCCTTGAATGCCTGTGGGTGGAGGTTGTGTTACTTGGATTGGAGCAATTCATCAAATGTTTGTTTTAAGCCCACTAGATAGTGGCAAAATCATGTTTTCTAAGCCCACCTGAGGGTGGCAAATTCGCGTCTTAGCCTACCTGCGGGTAGCACCATCAAACCATTTTCAAACAAACAAACATGAAATGTTTCGTTCCAATTCAGGCGGCCCAGTCTATACTTGTTTGCTGCGAGCATCACATAGTAACCTAGGCTAATAATCGGAATAAGAGCATACAAGGTTTTCAAAAACAGATATCATGGTTAGTAGAGGCCGGTCTTTAACCGGGCGAGCGGGGGTGCTCACGATGTGACCTTCCCCAATCGTACCCAAGTTCCCGAGCCAACTTTGGTGATGACGGACACGTGGCCTTTGGCAACGAGTCAGGGTTTCCTAAATTTCCCATTTAAAAAAAAAAAAATATTTAGGTGGCGACTCTGTTATCTGGCAAAGCAGTCCATGTTTGGCACTTCTTTCAAAAAAATCTGTTTTCAAAACGATTTGCCGGATTTGGACTCTTTGGTTCAAGATTAAGAACCGTGACATTTTGAGTCCTTGAACCGTAGTGACCCCAATATGAACAGAACGGGACCTAACCCTCCTGGGGCGTTCGGGGACGTCTACAGCGGTGACTTGAAATGAGAGAGATTAACCATTGAGCAAGGAGTAACTTTGCCAATTTTGGCCCCAATTCCTAGACTTGGGCTGCCACTTAGTGTTGGACCCCTGGATTGACACTGACTAGACGGCCCCTACGCTGCCAACATTGCTGACCAAGACCAGGTTGAAGCAAAAGAGGCCATTGATTGTAAATCTTATTTCTCCTTTTTTCACACAAGATACCCTATCAAGGCAATCACACAACCATTTTTGTTAGTCAATTTAAAGGAATGGCAAGATACTAACATAAGACTCGATCCGGGTATCACATCCAATATAAGAGCACAAACTCCCTGGTCATTATTGTCTAGTCAAATTTAATAGCTCTAACCAAGCAAATTACTTTGACTAAATTTTTAGTTAATTTGTTTGACTTTTGAGGATGTTCAGGGTAGCCCAAAAAAAAAAAAAAAAAAAAAAGTTGTCAAAACGAAATCGCAGAAAGTTGTATAAAACACAAATAGCAAATTTGTGTGAGGGAAATTAAAAGTTACCGTCTCCTTTGGAAAGATACATGAACAATTCCAGATCTATATTAGGCAATTTGCAAGAAAGCAGGCTTTGCCAGATCAAAGTGCTGGAGAGGAGGGTTGCTGTAATAACCCTCATCACTGATCACCGATTAGTTATCGATTACTGCTAAACTGAGAATGATTATCATTGATAATTGAACTGATTAAAATACTGGACTGACTGACTGAGATCTGAAATTGAATCGATTGACTGTATCTGTTTAATTGCATGTTTATCTGTTTGACTGGTTAATTATCTGTTCAGTTTTTATGTCTAAACTGTTAATTGAAGGCCTTATTGGCGGCCGAATCCAAAACTGATTGATGTTCCATGATCAGTAGAAATAATGTGATTTTATGATGTATTTATCTGAAAATTTATTTGGTATGATTAAATTAGATTAAATAGGTTGAATTGCATAGTTGGCTTTAATTACAACCTTGCCACTTAAGTGGCCCACTACTTGAATCATCCTTGAGCCTTATCATCCATTCAACAAAGCATTTCATCAGCCACATTTGAGCACACCACCGAACTAGAGAGAGAAGAGTGAGAGGTTTGGAGTGAATTCAACTTGTTCTTGAGGTAATTGCTTAAAGACTTGGAGATTCTAGAAGATAATTGTTAATTGAGCTCCTAGACTTACATTTGAGGACCTAGGTATGAATTTCAACCCCTCATTGTTGTCTCTAAGTTAATCCTTGCATGATTCATGTCAAGTTGTAGAGTTAAGGCATGAATTAGTTCAATAATGTTGAATTAGAGCTCAATTGTTGCATGCATGTGCATATTGGCAAGTTTTGAGGTTGATTACATAGAATTTGGTACATGCATGTTCATAAATTTGCAATGGTCCATGTTTTCAACTTGTTTTTGGAACAATTGGCTCACTAGAGCATCAAATTGAAGCTTTGACATGATTTGAATTCATGCATGTTTGCATGTTCTTCATGTTCATGAAAATTGGTTTGAAATTGGTTTTAATTGACTCACCCTTGGGCTTTAAATTCACAAATTGAGCTTTGAAACTTGTTGTATATTGAGTTTGGATGTGTTTTCCAGAAATTGGGCCCAAGAGGTCGAGTTTAGAGCTGTAGAATGCTTGGTTTGAGCTTGGGAGGCAAATCTGGAAATTCCAGAATTTGGCTTCTACGCTCGAGCGACCACTGTTTACTCTGAGCTACGCTCGAGCGACGGAATGGTGGCTTGAGCGTAAATTGCAAGCTCTCAGAATCTTGGTGCGCGCAGGCGTACGCTCGAGCGGAGGGACCTACGCTCGAGCGAAGAGTTGTGTCTCACGCTCGAGCGAGCATCGAGCGTAAATTCTGAGCATCCAGTATTTTTATTGTAGCACACGGTCCGCTCGAGCGACGGAATTCACGCTCGAGCGGAGATCCTTTGTCTGCATGTCCGCTCGAGCGAAGGAATCCTCGCTCGAGCGAGACCCCTGTTTTCAGCAAATTTTGTAAAGTGTTCAAAAGTGCATCTTTGCATCCTCTTTCCATCCTAGGCATTCCTAGGGTATATTTAAGGCATCTTAAAGAGGATATAGATGTAGAACCACACCGAGGCAAATTAGGGATTAAGTTATTATCTTTCCCAACTGTGTAGCTTAGTGTGTGTTCAATCTGTAAACTGTGTAAGATTGGCTTTCCGAGGAGATGCTCTAGTTCACTGTAGCCCAGAACTCTGTGAGTAACAATTGTGTAAAGATATGTTCAAATGATTATCTTTTGAATACTGAATTGAACTGTTTACTGAACTGGTATTGTTTACTGAATGAATGTATGTCCTATATTCTGAACTGTACTGTGGCATCCTTAGCACCTACTGTTTACTGTTACTGTTACAGAGATCTCTGTCGGTTTCCCTCGTGGAACCACTACTGTTTACTGATTGATGGCCATCATTAGTGTTCGGTCTTTAAGACCTACTGTTTACTGTACTGTTATGCTAATGGATGTACCACATATGACTGAATGTACTGAACAACTGAAATACTGATTAAAATGAACTGTTTTCACTACTGTAAGGACATTCATTCTAAACCCCTTTACGCTTTATGTTATTCACTGGGCTTTGGCTCACTGCTCATATATATATGTAGGTGTACAGGCACCGGGTCAAAGCTAGAGGCGTCGGGGTAAGCTCCAGTTTTGTCAAGCCAACTAATGTGCCTCACTGCGAGGTTCCGAGCCTGCCAAGCTTAGGCTATGGGGTGTTTTAGTTTTCCCCTTACTGTACTGTTTTGTTTACTGTATAGATTGAACGTTTTGTACTGTACTGTTTATCGGGGATTAAGTCCCTGTTTCTGACTGGTTGTATATGATATGCACACTGTTTTGTACTGTTCTGCATAAATGTATGAAAAATCTTTTTGGCATATAGACTGTCACAGCTCATTGGACATTGTTTATTTACTGTATTGGCTTTCACCATGCCCCTGTACTCTGTTTTACTGTATTATTGTATTACTGTTAAGCAGGCCTTCGGTAATCTAGGATTACTGGCCGGTTACGGTGCTAAACCCATAGGGGCGGGTTTGGGTCGTGACAGAGTGGTATCAGAGCGATATTTAACCACGAGTTATACCGCACGCACGTGTCCAAATGAGCTATAGAGTGTCCTAGAAAAGCAATTAGGGCATTACATGAGCATGAAAAGTGTGTGGTTATGACATGACTGAATATGTGCTAATGTGTTAAACTGCTTAAGTACGCCACTGTTTATGTTTATAATTGCTATAATTGATTATAGTGAGATGGATAATGCAAATGAATCTGAGTCCTCGTCCACGGAGGCAAGAATGCAAGAATGGAAAGAATGATGGAACTGATAACTGCAAGATTAGAGCAACAACAGAACCAACAGCCCCCACCTCCTCCTCCGGTACAGCCGGAACCGAATGTGAATGTGGATGATGGGGACATAATTGCTCTCACCCATAAGTTCAGCAAGATGAAACCGTCCTCCTTTCAGGGAGGCCTTGAACCGTTGAAAGCTGAAGCTTGGGTACTTGAGACCGAAAAGTTATTTGAGGTTTTTCTGTGCTCGGAGGCAAATAAAGTATTGTTAGCTACCTTCACCTTGCAAGAAGAGGCCAGAAGGTGGTGGATGCTGGTCCGTGACACCAACACTGTAGTGACTTGGGCTCAGTTTAAGGAGTCCTTCTTTGAAAAGTATTTTCCCCAGTGTGTCAGGGACAGAAAAGTAACTGAATTTGAACAACTGAGACAGGGCACGATGTCCGTTGCTGAATATGAGACAAAGTTCACCGAGCTTGCTAGATATGCACCGCATATGGTGGACACTGACTACAAGAAGGCCAGAAAATTTGAAGGCGGCCTGAATGTTGCAATACTGGACAGAATTAGTGTTTTAAAGCTACCGACCTATGTAGGTGTTCTTGACCGAGCATTGATGGCTGAGTCGAACATCGAAGCAGTGAAACAATCTGAATCACCAGCGTCTGAATGGCGTGGTAAAAGGCAGGGTTTCAAGTTCAAGAAAGGCAAGCATAACTCATCAATAAGAAACAGAATACGGGGTCAACAACTAGCCCTAGCCAAGGGAGTGGTTTCATTCCATCTTGTTCCTGAATGTGGCAGGAAGCACAAAGGGGTTTGTTACAAAATATCTGGAGCCTGTTACAGGTGTGGCAAGGTGGGCCACATGGTTAAAGACTGCCCCTCTGCTCCGCAGGCCAGTAGTAAAGCTACAGGCAGCGTCGCAGCATCAACTGTTGCACCAAAGCCTAACCCCAAAGCTACCGGGAAAGAGCCCATGAGGCAGGGTCGAGTGTTCGCCCTAGTACCGGGAGATGTGCAAAATACCGAGACCGTTGTGTCAGGTATCCTCTCTATTTGTACTCAAAATGCATATGTACTGATTGATTCGGGGTCTACACACTCATATGTATCGCATACTTTTTCACGGAAATTGAGTAGACCTTTAGAACCCATGAATTATCTGTTAGTTGTCTCATCACCTATTGGGGGATCCATGACATGTGCATATATGTATCCTGCTTGTGAGATTATTGTTGGAGATATGCATCTGTTTATTGATTTACTGCCATTGAACATTGATCATTTTGATGTAATATTGGGGATGGACTGGTTACAAAAATATCACGCTACTATTGACTGTGCGACAAAGCAAGTTGTTTTCCGTCCATCTGGTTTACCTGAATTTGTATTTAATGGAAGTGGAGTAGTACCTCCTCCGTATTTGATCTCTTCTGTGAAAGCTGTTAAATTAATTAGAAAGGGGTGTAAAGGATATCTGTGTTCTGTGTTGACTGTACCTACTGGTGATAATACTAAAATTGATGTGAACTGTATTCCTATAGTTAGAGAATTCCCAGATGTATTTCCAGATGATCTACCAGGGGATTTGATTGACAAGGAGATTGAATTCACCATTGATGTGATTCTGGGAACACAGCCAATGTCTAAAGCTCCCTACAGAATGGCTCCAACTGAACTGAAGGAATTGAAAATACAATTGCAAGAACTGCTAGACAAGAAGTTTATCAGGCCCAGTACTTCACCGTGGGGCGCACCGGTTTTGTTTGTAAAGAAGAAAGACGGCTCACTAAGACTGTGTATTGATTACCGTGAATTGAATAAGGTAACTGTGAAAAATAAATACCCATTACCGCGTATTGATGATTTATTTGATCAGTTACAGGGTGCTCAAGTGTTTTCCAAGATTGATCATCTTAGATCGGGTACATCAATGAAAGTTAAACCTGAGACATTGACAAAACTGCTTTCCGAACGAGGTATGGACACTACGAATTTTTAGTTATGCCTTTTAAGTTACCAATGCACCTGCAGCATTTATGGACCTCATGAATAGAATCTTTAAACCGTATCTTGATGACTTTATTGTGGTATTCATTGATGACAGATTGATTTACTCCAAAAGTATAGAAGAACATGAACATCATTTGAGACTTGCCCTGCAGACCCTAAGAGAACAGAAACTGTATGCTAAACTGTCTAAATGTGAATTTTGGCTTGATCATGTTATGTTTTTGGGGCATGTTGTTAGCAAAGATGGAATTTCTGTTGATCCGCAGAAAATTGAAGCTGTAGTGAACTGGCCTAGACCAACAAATGTGACAGAAGTTCGAAGTTTTTTGGGATTGGCTGGATATTACAGAAGATTTGTCAAAGATTTCTCCAAAATTGCCTTACCATTGACTCAACTGACACAGAAGGGGATATCATTTGACTAGACTGACCAAAGGGAATCAGCGTTCCAAGAGTTAAAAACCCGATTGGTGACTGCACCGGTTCTTACCTTACCCTCAGGTACGGATGGTTATATTGTGTTTAGTGATGCTTCTTATAAGGGTTTGGGGTGTGTTTTAATGCAGAATGGGAGAGTTATTGCTTATGCTTTCCGACAACTGAGACCACATGAAAAGAACTACCCGACCCATGATCTGGAACTTGCTGCAGTAGTGTTTGCACTGAAAATCTGGCGTCACTATCTGTATGGGGCAACATATGAAGTATATACCGACCATAAGAGTCTAACGTATTTCTTCACCCAGAAAGAACTAAACATGAGACAGCGGAGATGGCTAGAACTGATTAAAGATTATGACCTACATATTCTATATCATCCGGGAAAAGCCAACACCGTTGCCGATGCACTGAGCCGGAAGTCGATTGCAAATTTAGCTTGTTTGCTCACTGGACAGAAAGAGTTGCTTTGTGACCTTGAAAAATCTGAAATTGAAGTTGTTTTGAGAGAACAAGGTGGAACAATAGCTGCTATTTCTGCTTAACCGGCATTGATCAAAGAAATTAAAGAAAAACAGCAAACGGATGACTTCTTGAAGAAGGTCATCGAAGAAAGGGAATCTAAACCGAGACCGGGATTCAAATTTGAAGGTAATGTACTGAAATTTCAAGAAAGACTGTGTGTACCGAATGACACTGAGCTGAAAAGAAGAGTTCTGCAAGAGGGCCACAACTCAAAATTGTCTATCCACCCAGGGAATACGAAAATGTACCAAGATCTGAAACAAAACTTTTGGTGGCCGGGAATGAAGAAAGAAATTGCCGACTTTGTGTCAAAATGTCTTCATTGCCAACAAGTCAAAGCGGAACATCAGCGACCCGCAGGCTTACTGCAACCCTTACCCATACCGGAGTGGAAATGGGAGCATATCACGATGGATTTTATCGTTGGATTGCCTCGCTCTAGAAAAGGTATGGATTCAATTTGGGTTATTGTTGATAGACTAACCAAATCTGCTCACTTCTTACCTGTCAAGACAATTTATAATGCGGATAAATTAGCTATACTCTATATTGATGAGATTGTTAGACTGCATGGAGTGCTTGTATCCATTGTTTCTGACAGGGATTCGAAGTTTACATCGAGGTTTTGGCAAAGCCTACAGACTGCATTAGGTACTGAATTGAGACTGAGTAGTGCCTATCATCCTCAGACAGATGGACAGTCAGAAAGGACCATCCAGACTCTGGAGGATTTATTGAGAATATGTGTCTTTGATTTTCAGGGAAACTGGGAAAGTCATTTGCCATTGGCTGAATTCGCCTACAACAACAGTTACCATTCAAGTATTGGTATGGCGCCTTTCGAGGCATTGTATGGCAGAAAATGTAGATCTCCGATTTGCTGGGCAGAAGTTGGAGATGGGCCTTTGCTTGGGCCCGAGATTGTTTTATGAGACACTGAGAAAGTGAAATTGATACAACAGAGACTGAAAACTGCACAGAGCAGACAGAAAAGTTATGCAGATGTCAGAAGGCGAGACAGAGAGTATGAAGTGGGTGTGATCACGTTTTTTTGAAAGTGACACCGATGAAAGGCCAGACTCGTTTTGGAGTCAAAGGCAAGTTAGCGCCAGATATGTCGGACCGTATGAGATTATTGAGAAAATCAATCCGGTGGCGTATCAAGTTGCGCTTCCTCCTGAAATGGAGCATATGCAAAACGTCTTCCACATTTCGATGTTGAGAGATTATCTCCGGGATCCTTTCCATGTGATTGAGCCTACTCGTGTAGTGTTGAGTGATGACTACACTTACGAGGAACGGCCTATACAGATTGAATAGACATCAGAAGCGAGAAAAAGAAACTGAGAACAAAGAGATCCGTTAGTGAAAGTTGACTGGCAAAACCATGGTGGTGTGTATGCCACTTGGGAAAGGGAAGATGACATGGCTAAAGATATCCTGAACTGTTTCCACTGAACTGTTTTCACTGAACCCTGTTTTCTTCCAAAATGAAGGTAATTCAGTTTAGAGGACTAAACTCTTTTTAAGGAGGGGAGACTGTAATAACCCTCATCACTGATCCCGATTAGTTATCGATTACTGCTAAACTGAGAATGATTATCATTGATAATTGAACTGATTAAAATACTGAACTGACTGACTGAGATCTGAAATGAATTGAATCGATTGACTGTATCTATTTAATTGCATGTTTATCTGTTTGACTGGTTATTATCTGTTCAGTTTTTATGTTTAAACTGTTAATTGAAGGCCTTATCGGCGGCCGAATCCAAACTGATTGATGTTCCATGATCAGTAGAATAATGTGATTTTATGGTATATTTATCTAAAAATTTATTTGGTATGATTAAATTAGATTAAATAGGTTGAATTGCATAGTTGGGCTTAATTACAACCTTGCCACTTAAGTGGCCCACTACTTGAATCATCCTTGAGCCTTATCATCATTCAACAAAGCATTTCATCAGCCCATTTGAGCACACCACCACCGAACTAGAGAGAGAAGAGTGAGAGGTTTGGAGTGAATTCAACTTGTTCTTGAGTTATTGCTTAAGACTTGGAGATTTAAAAGTAATTGTTAATTGAGCTCCTAGACTTACATTTGAGACCTAGGTATGAATTTTTCAATCCCTCATTGTTGTATCTAAGTTAATCCTTGCATGATTCATGTCAAGTTGTAGAGTTAAGGCATGATTAGTTAATAATGTTGAATTGAGCTCAATTGTTGCATGCATGTGCATATTGGCAAGTTTTGGTTGATTTCATAGAATTTGGACATGCATGTTCATAATTTGCAATGGTCCATGTTTTCAACTTGTTTTTGGAACAATTGGCTCACTAGAGCATCAAAGTGAAGCTTTGACATGATTTGAATTCATGCATGTTTGCATGTTCTTCATGTTCATGAAAATTGGTTTGAAATTGGTTTAATTGACTCACTCTTGGGCTTTAAATTTCACAAATTGAGCTTTGAAACTTGTTGTATATTGAGTTTGGATGGTGTTTTCCAGAAATGGGCCCAAGAGGTCGAGTTAGAGCTGTAGAATGCTTGGTTTGAGCTTGGGAGGCAAATCTGGAAATTCCAGAATTTGGCTTCTACGCTCGAGCGACCACTGTTTACTCTGAGCTACGCTCGAGCGACGGAATGGTGGCTCGAGCGTAAAATTGCAAGCTCTCAGAATCTTGGTGCGCGCAGGCGTACGCTCGAGCGGAGGGACCTACGCTCGAGCGAAGAGTTGTGTCTCACGCTCGAGCGAGCATCGAGCGTAAATTCTGAGCATCCAGTATTTTTATTGTAGCACACGGTCCGCTCGAGCGATGGAATTCACGCTCGAGCGAGATCCTTTGCCTGCATGTCCGCTCGAGCGAAGGAATCCTCCTCGAGCGAGACCCCTGTTTTCAGCAAATTTTGTAAAGTGTTCAAAAGTGCATCTTTGCATCCTCTTTCCATCCTAGGCATTCCTAGGGTATATTTAAGGCATCTTAAAGAGGATATAGATGTAGAACCACACCGAGGTAAATTAGGGATTAAGTTATTATCTTTCCCAACTGTGTAGCTTAGTGTGTGTTCAATCTGTAAACTGTGTAAGATTGGCTTTCCGATGAGAGACGCTCTAGTTCACTGTAGCCCAGAACTCTGTGAGTAACAATTGTGTAAAGATATGTTCAAATGATTATATTTTTTGAATACTGATTGAACTGTTTACTGAACTGGTATTGTTTACTGAATGAATTGTATGTCCTATATTCTGAACTGTACTGTGGCATCCTTAGCACCTACTGTTTACTGTTACTGTTACAGAGATCTCTGTCAGTTTCCCTCGTGGAACCACTATTGTTTACTGATTGATGGCCATCATTACTGTTCGGTCTTTAAGACCTACTGCTTACTGTACTGTTATGCTAATGGATGTACCACATACGATTGAATGTACTGAACAACTGAAATACTAATTGAAATGAACTGTTTTCACTACTGTAAGGACATTCATTCTAAACCCCTTTACGCTTTATGTTATTCACTGGGCTTGGCTCACTGCTCATATATATATGTAGGTGTACAGGCACCGGGTCAAAGCTAGAGGCGTTGGGGTAAGCTCCAGTTTTGTCAAGCCAACCAATGTGCCTCACTGCGAGGTTCCGAGCCTGCCAAGCTTAGGCTATGGGGTGTTTTATTTTTTCCCCTACTGTACTGTTTTGTTTACTGTATAGACTGAACGTTTTGCACTGTACTGTTTATCGGAGATTAAGTCCCTGTTTCTGACTGGTTGTATATGATATGCACACTGTTTCGTATTGTTCTGCATAAATGTATGAAAAATCTTTTTGGCATACAGACTGTCACAGCTCATTGGACATTGTTTATTTACTGTATTGGCTTTCGCCATGTCCCTGTACTCTGTTTTACTGTATTACTGTTAAGCAGGCCTTCGGTAATCTAGGATTCCTGGCCGGTTACGGTGCTAAACCCATAGGGGCGGGTTTGGGTCGTGACAGTTGCACTACCCACCATTGTCATTAAATTGAAAAAGGTTAGGTGGGCAGAAGTTTGTAGTAGTCATAGTGATGGTCCCAGCGAGTCATCATTGTGGGTCATCATTGCATTTGATCTCATTAGCAAGCCCCACAACTCAAGCCATTGTTGAACAGAGCAATGCTTATTGTTACAGTGTTAGTGCCATAGCCTTGGCTATACAAGTTGCCATATCCACAAGCACCTTCTGTGACACCAAAATCATCATGTATAAGAAAAAGTAAATTTTTTTTGGGAAAGTTATATAAAACTCTAAAAGTCATTTTGGTACGATAAAATTTAGGATACCTAAAATGTGATGTTGTGTGTCGAAGCAATGCAATTTTGATGTGCTAAATAAGTAATGTTATAAATAGAAAAAAAAAAAGGGCTTAGAAATGTGCTCAGAATGCCATGCTTGCATCATTGCATATATTCTAGTGGAGTGCAAGCCCATTTAGAATGAATGTAATCATTCATGTTTGCATTGTTTTTCCATACTAAATGGATAGGTTGTTTTAACTTACCCATTGTTCCGGATGCATCGGCTCCACCATAGAAAGTGGCATGAGCATCTTGCCACCCTCCATAGTCACCATATGTGTTGCGGAGGTATAAATTAAAGAAAAAGAAGAGAACAAGAGAAATAGTGGAGAATGCTTGAATAGCCATAGAGAAGGGTGAGAGAGAAAGATGCTAGAAAAGAGAGAGAAGGTTGTGTGGTAATAGCTTCTTAGTACAAAGAGAAGAATCAGGGTTTTACTTTAAATAGGGGACAATAAGAAACCTAACTATGAGAAAGAGTATTCTATAAGAAACTTAACTATGGCAATACAAATATATATTGGAAATCAATACCAATGTATCTTGGAATATATACCCATATATACATTAACATCTCCTCTCAAACTCAAGGACAATAAACATCTTGAGTTTGAAGAGAGAAACTAAAACATGAAATAAAACTAAATAAAATAAAAGGAAAATATATTGCAAAGTCCGAACGGGAGCTCAGGGCACTTGAATAGATCAGAGGCCGAAACTAATGCTAGGAGACAGTTTATGGTCGTGCGGACCATTGTCGGAACTGGTCGAAACTAATATCGGGACCAATTTAAGGTCATGCCGAATCGTTGTAGGAACTAGTTAGAATCAATATCGGAACAGTTTACAAGGTCATGTCGGACAGTTATAGAGACTAGATGTTGAACCAGCAAATGTGAAACACACATAACTTATGATGTGGTACTAAACGATGATGACAACAGATGACTGAGTGCGCACAGGGGGCGGCTTGGATGGTAGGCCAGGGGGCGACTTTGGTGGTGCACCAAGGGGCGGGGCGGCTTGGGTTGTGAGCCAGAGGAGTCGGCTTGGGTGGTGCGCCAAGTGGCAACTTGGGTAGGGCGCCACAGGGGGTGGCTTGAGTTGTGCGCCATAGGGGACGACTTATGTAATTTGCATGGTATATAACCATGCTACCATGACAATGTATATACCCCCTTCAAACTTAAATATGTTTGAACATAAAAACCTATTTGAGTTTAAAAGCAGAGGGAAAGACAGAGGGGAGTAGAAGTACAAAAAGAAAAAAAAAAAGATTGCGTGAGTAATATATATATATATATATATATATATATGAGATAGAGATATTTGGGGTAGGAATAAAATAGCAGACAAAGAAAGAGATCACCACGAAGCGATATTGATAGGGAAAATATGACAGCGGAATAGGTTGAGGTCCGACGGGCAACCAATGTAAGGTTGTTGTTTGCCGGTAAGGCGGAAGAACACCAAGAGCTTAATCTATCGCTCTGATACTATGTTACAATAGTAGAGAGAGAGGAAATCGTATGTATTGTATTCAATTAATTAATCTTATACAATAAATAGAAGGGCCTGTATATATAGGCTGAGAAAATAGTATCACTATAAGATACCTAACTATGAGAAAAAGATCTTATAAGAAACCTAACTATGGCATACAAATATATATAGAAAATCAATACCTACTATATCTAAGAATATATACCATAGATACATTAACATTAGGAATGCTAACATTTGAGAAAAAGCCAAAAATCACAAAACCTTAATCAAATAATGTTTTTTTTAGGCAAATTACAATGCTAGTCCCTATAATTTTTCTTTTTTTTCATTTTGTTCCTATTGTTCAATTGCTCAATTTTGCCTCTTAATTTTATGTATTGTGTCATGTTAGTCCAATAAATAGTAGTGGTTAAGTTTGATGGACGGATAATTATTTGATATTTTTTTTGGTCCCTGTAGTTTACAGGATATGCAATTTGGTCCCTGTTGTTTTGACTTTCCTATAAACTACAGGGACCAAATTGAACATATCCTGTAAATTACAGAGACCAAATTGAAATATTATTTGATTTTTCATCCATCAAACTTAACCGCCGTTATTTATTGGACTAATATGACACAATCCATGAAATTAAAGGAAAGAAAGGAGAATATTTCAGTGGCATTAGAGCAATTAAGTAATATAAAGTGATAAACTTTCATAACCTATTTGTCTAAGATGGGTGAAGATTGTTGAGTTGAGAAATGAAACACAAGTACAATAGAATTTAATTTATTCTTGTAACTTTCATGTTAACAAAAACTTTTCGTTGATAGAAATTATGGTCGTGTTTGGCTTAGTTTTGTAATTGTAATTCTAATAAAAAAAATTAATTTTTTTTTTTAAATTTATAACCAAATACAATTCAAAAATATTTTAAAAACTCATAATCCAACACACAATTCAAAAATTCTTTTCAAAATTCATAACCAAAATCTTTTTAAACACTCCATTAAAAAAAAAAAATCAAAATTTTAATTTATTTATTTTGTTTTGTAAAATTTTACATAAATTATAATTTTAAAACTAAACCAAATGTGATTTACTTTTTTGTGATGTAATTTCTTAAAACTAGTTTTTTAAAGAAGATATTTGGGAAAAAATTTCTTTCCCCTTGTTGGGAGCTTTGTTGTCATTTTATTACGAATAAAAGCATTTATTAAAAGCATATAAATGAATAAAAATAGACACAGCTTGGTGTCACAATTAAATTGAGAATTATATATACACTTTCCCATCAAATTACTTGATGGAACAATTAATTTGACAATAAAGCTTACCCCTTATCTTCATTGATTGATTTTTATTAAAATAAAAAACTACATTAAGAAACGAACACATCAAAATAAAGAAATTAGGGAAATGTATTAAAGGATTTCACTGATATACAGTTGCCTCAAATAGGGTTTCTATTCCAACTTGTGATTAAATCTAGAAACATTATATGATATTCGTATGGCCTTGATTTCAATCGAAGGCTACCAATTGAATATCACTGTTTACAAGTATCTATAACACAAACTTTATACGAGTATAGGCCTAAGCGGGTGCTAGTTAGCCACCACAGCAATAGACTCTAAATTTCCATGAGTCTCTCCCATGCCTACCCACCTTCAAATTGAACATCATATACAAATTTTTTAACCCATGGCGTCCTGAAAACTTAGAATTGACCCCCCTCAAATGTTTGGCCAAATTGCCAATTAGCTGGCACTGCATTGTAACTAGTAATGGTCCTTCCATCACTGGTAGTGACTTGAAATGAGAGAGATTGGCCATTGAGCATGGAGTTGCTCTGCCAGTTTTGACCCCAATTCCTTGACAAGGGTTGCCAACCTGTTTTGGACCCCTTGATCGACACTGAATGGACATCCCTGCACCGCCAACGTTGCTAACCAAGACCAGGTTGAAGTAAGAGTGGCCATTGATTGTAAATCTTATTCCTCCTTTCTTCACACAGGGCACCCTGTCAAGACCACCACACAACCATATTCATTAGTTAATTTAAAGAAGGGAGAAACTACTGACAGTAAGACTCGATCCGAGTATCACACTCGATAAGACATCACAAACTCATTCGTCTTTACTCGATAGTCAAATTAACTAGCACAGATTAAGCAAATTGCTTTGACTAATTTTTTTAGTTAATTTGTTTGACTTTTAGGAATGTTGACACAAGAGAAACATAGAGAGTGGTGTTGGGTCCACACCCTTCTCTGTGTTCAGTGCAACTAGCAAAGTTGTGAGGGTAATTAGAGAGCAACCCTTACCTTTGAAAAGATACTGGAACAATTCCAGCTCTGTATTGAGCAATTTGCAAGAAAGCAGGCTCTGCCAGATCAAAGTGTTGGAGGGGAGGGTTGCACCAACCACCATTGTCATTAGATTGAGAAGGGTTCGGTGGACAGAAGTTTGTAGCAGTCACAGTGATGGTCCCAGGGAGGCACCATTGTGGGTCACTGTTGCATTTGATCTGATAGCATGCCCCACAGCTCAAGCCATTGTTGAACAGAGCAGTGCTTAGTGCTGCGGTGTTAGTGCCATAGCCTTGGCTATACAAATTGCCATACCCACATGCACCTCCTGCCACACCAAAATCATCAAGTATTAGAATCCCAAAACATTAAATTTATCAAATTTTACTAGAAAAATGCCATTCTTTTAACAGACAAGTTTATAAAACTCAAACAGAAGTCACTTTAGTAGACTAAAACTCAAGATAAGTAAAATGTGAAGTTATGGGTCAAAGCAATGCAATTTTGTTCTGCAAAATCAGTAATTCTAAAATCATATATATATTTTTTTATTTTTTTATTTACAGATAAGTGCTCAAAATAGCAACACTGCATATTCATCTTAAACGGGGCCACTAGAAAGAGTAGTGCTGACAATACTACATTTTTTATGCATTTTCTTAATTTTTTATTTATTTATTTATATATTTGTATTTTTTTCTGTACTAAATGGAAAATTTGTCCAACTTACCCATTGTGCCAGATGCATCACCCCCACCATAGAAAGTGGCATGACCACCTTGCCACCCTCCATAGTCACCATAAGCACCGCGGAGGCATAAATCGAAAAAGAAGAAGAGTAGAAGAGAAACAATGGAGAATACTTGAATAGCCATTTATATATATATATATATATGTCGAGAGAGAGAGAGAGAGAGAGAGATGCTAGAGAGAAGATTGTGCAGTAAGAGCTTCTTAGTACAAAGAGGGGAAATGGGGCTTTACTTAAATAAGGGAATGGAGGCCAAGTTGAGGACTCTGAGAGGGGGTTAGATAGATGGGGGCACTGTTGTATGGTAGAAAGTGACAACTTAGCCATGCTCACTTTTGAGAGATGGCCAAAACCACAAAACCTGAATCAAAATGTTTTTCAAGGTCATGTACAAGGGATCAAAGTTGCACATGCAAATGTTCTGACTAAACTACCAACTGCAAAGCTCACATGACCCCACAAAGCACATGCACTTCACAACTGTCTCTATGTGATTTATTTATTTATTTTCCTCTCCTTCCCTCTATACTACGGATTAAAGGTCAGTTATTATTTATGAATATTGTGGAAGACAAAACTATGCTAAAAAAAAGTTTTGCAATACAATATGTCAATCTATGACATAGCGATAATTGTGCATATCATTGAAAATCATAATGGTACGTGCAAAAATGGTTTTATAATCAAGTTTTTAATTCTAAACCTGTGACTTATTGTCAAATTTGTTGTTAGACCTTAAATATTAGATAAAACTAGAAGGGTTGGTTAAAAAAATAGGGAGGGTACTTGTTTAATACCCTACCATGTTAGGAGCACATGCAAGTATTGGTCATTGTGGACCCTTTTATACATGCATCATTGTCATAGTTTTAGAGCCATCCATTTCCAAGCTTATATATATATACATGTAAAGGGGTCACACTGCCGGCTATTGCATACGCAGTATTACCCCACATGCAGAATGATTATTTTCGTATAATCTGAATGGACTTGTGCAAAATCAATACAAAAAGAAAAGATGTTCTGGCTAGCGTTTTCTTGGCTTCTTTTGAAAAGAAAATTGGGGAGTTGGGGCTTTGAATAAAAATCCTTCTTAGCATCCAATTATTATTAATTACTAATATTTTTTTCATCAGTAGAAGCCAAGAAAATGTTTTGGCCAAAATCTTCAAATTTGTCTCTTCTAGAAGAGAATATTTTGGAGGTGGAGCTGAGGATATACACACCCACCCCTTCAAGATTTACTCTCTCTTTCTCTCTCTCTCTCTCTCTCCCTCTCTCTCACATAAAAACATAATGACAAAGATCTATAGGAATTTGGCTTTCCTGTTATGTAAGAAAATAATAACTTTGCAATCAATTGATGGTAATGTGATATGAACTTGACAATATCATATAAATAGACCCGAAAAAATAAAAAATAAAAGAAAGAAAAGAATAAAGAAGAAGAATTGTTTGAGTTTTTTAGCTTAAATTTTATAAATTACATGCTTAAGCAGTTGTACGTTGAAAATCTAAGTAGCACAGACACAGACACATGCCATTATAAATTAATTATATATCATATATATAAATAATTTATTCAAATATAATTAAAAAAATTTAACATAAATTAAAAAGTTATATATTACATAAATTAAATATCAAGATATCATTTACATAGCAATTATATTCAAAACAATGCAAAACAATTAAATGAAATTGCATTATACATAATGTATTCATCTTATAAATGTTTCTAAACATATTTAGGATGCATAAGTTGTGTTATGAAGAATGAAGAACATAGTTATAATGAACATAGTTATATATCTGGAGGGTTCAAGAAGTGTCATCGAAGTGTCCGATGTTATGAATTTGATTTTTTAATCAAGACACATTGAAGAAGAGTCTGACACGCTTTTAGGAGTGTCCGAAGAGTGTCGTGTTGGATACGGGTGTCGGACACGACATGCTTCCTTCGTAGAAGTATCCATGCTTCTTAGTTGAAAATCTAATATGTTTGGTAGAACTTTATTTTCCTTTTCCACTAAAAAAACTCAAAATAAAGACAAAAGGCTAATTATCAAGGTGAAGAAAGAAATAAGTTGAAAACCTAAAAATTATCAGACACCCTAATTATAAACATTTGTTCCATAATTTTACTACCTTTGATTTTGTATGACAAGAATGAGCAATTAATTTGAGCCATAAGACAAATATTTCCCTTTTTCTAATTTAAGAAGAGTATACAGTTTCAATTTTTTGTATCACTATTTGTTTCAATTTTAATGAATCTGACCAGTTTCTGTGATCATAGACCCGCGAAGTATTTTTTTTCTTCGAGAGTTTGCATCAAACCCTAAACCCACAAGAGGCATGTCATGAGGGGGTTTATCCAAATGTTGCTGGTTAGAAACCAATGAAAGTGCCCTTCACAAGGGATTGTCTGTTACTCCCACTTGTGAGAGACTATGACATCCCTCCACATGGAAAGAAACATAAGCAAGAGGGACATGAAGGGTCACTTCAAGTGGTACTTAATAGCAGGGTCACCATAAAGCATTTGCAGACAGCGCACATAAGCTTCCAGGGACCAAAACTCATACCGGTAATCAACGGTGTAGTAAAGAAATGTGCATTGGATTCATGCACAAAAATATACTTAGAAAAATAATGTATGATTCAGATTCAACTCTAGTTTGACGGAGTCCACATCTTGAATGAATTTGGATCATATTAAATTTTCTGGGTATTTTACTGAGCACGGATTCTGTGTGCATAGCATTACTCTTCGAAGTTGGCCATGCGCATTCCAGTGGTAGTTTGAGGTGGTAGGCCACCGATGGCGATGTAATATTCCATGTTAGTTACGTTTAGGGTCCCAAGCTCAAGTTTTGTGATCCTAATGTTGCATCAGGGATGAAAAGGGTCACGTTCTGAATTAATTAATTGTTTGGCCTCTGCATACAAAGAGAGAAACATAATGTTTTTTATTTTATTATTACTTTTTCACCATTTGAGGCTTCTTATATGTACAATACAAGAACAAGAGAAAAAGAACCTTTATTCTGAGATGGGTGTTAGTTATTCTCTCAGTATTTTTCTCTTGGTGAATGTAGTTTGGTGGCTGCAAAGTTTTTCGCCCTAGGTTTGAATGTCCTTGGAATTATTCAGGGGAACTAGTAAAAGATCTAGTTTTGTGCAAGTAAGTCAATTTGTTGACAATCCAACAATCCAAATGGCATCTAAAAATCCCCAATTACACAGGCAAAACAATACTAATAATAATAATAATAATAATAATAAAAAAAAAAAAACAGATGTGAGTAATTAAGAGAGAAGAAAACACAACTTAGGCCCCGTTTGGGAATATGCTAATTTAGTAACTTTTGACTATTTGGCTAAAATATGAGCTAAAAAAAACTAGTATGTTTGGGATGACTTTTTGACTTTTTACGAAAGATGTGCAAAAAGTAGAGAGAAAAGAGAATTTTTGACTTTTTGGTATGGGTTGTTGGCTTTTTGGCTAATTTAGTAACTTTTTTGGCTTTTTGGCTAAAAAAGAGAGTTCCCAAACGAGGCCTTAGTATGGTGTCGGAAGGGCCATCGAAGAACCAATGAGTGATGCCTCCCTTCGGAATTTGGAGAGCGCTAGAGAGGGGTACAGCGTTGGACATAGTCGAAACCCTAAAGCACTCCATTCTCCAGAGCTCTGTCCCATTTTAGAAATGATCGAAATGGGTCTGGCTAGAGTTCGAAGACGACGGAGGCGATGGTGGTGGTGGTGGTGGTGGTGGCGGCTCTCGAAGCTCGCCGTGTACGGCGGACATTTCTAGTGGGTTTGGTGAAGGTTTTAAAAATCGGACCGGTTTGGCAGTTTGACCAATTGGACCGTCAACCGATTGGGATTAGGGTTGGGTAACGGTTTATCCGAACTGTTCAAATTGTCTAATCCGCATATAAATGGGTAGTTTCGCAAATATAATGCGTGCGGATGCGGTTTGAAATATGACAAATTTTCGGGTTGCGGGTGGGTCGCGGGTTAAACCCGCAACCTGCAAAAATCGCCCGCACTTTAATTATTATTATTATTTTTTATATACCAACTTTGTAACTTTAACAGGAACACCATTATGTTCTTTATGACGCTAGGATTCTTATTTTTAAGTATTTATCAACTTTCTTAATGCCGTAAAATTATCAAGTCCTAATAAAATTTTCCTTTTGGTAGTTGATGGAGCTTCAGTTTGATTATTGATTACTAAATTGACAATTCTAATTGAGTACAACTTTTAAAGCATTGATATACATTTTTGTCATGGCAAAAATACTAGTGTAGGGTCTCTTTGTTTTGGGTACTTTCATTTAATACATTGATATTCAATTTTTATTTGTAAACTCATCAGAAAATTGTTATCAAATGATCACAAATATATAAAATGAATCTGATGCCTAAATTCGATGGGAAAAAAAAAAACTCAAAAATTAATTTTTAAAGAAAAAAGTGTAAACCGCAAACCGCCCGCAACCGCTCGTACATCTGCAAACCCTATCCGTACAAACCGCAAACCGCACTGCGGGCAATTACGAGTTAACTTTTTTTAAACCGCATAGATGTGGGCGGGTTAAAACCGAACCGCAAACCGCACAAAACCGATCCGTGAGCACCCTTAATTGGGATACACCCACTAAGTCGTTCAAAATAAAAAAAACTAGCCTAGTTTGTGAGAATCGGAAAAATCGGCAGTTAAACCGTCGAAACGGGGGCAGTTCACCGGTCAATTAAATTGAATTTTTGTTTTTTTTTTTAATTCTTTCTTTCTTTTCTTTCTCTCTTATTATATATGTATATATATATATATTATTTATAAGAAAATTTTAATTGGAAACTCTTTTTTAAGGATTTCCTCTTGTGAGGAATCCATTGAGAGTTTGAAATTATTGTGAAAGCCTTTACCTATTTATAAGAAAAATTTTTTCCAAAAAAACTCAAAAAATCTATGTGGAATTCAATTAAATTTATTGGAGGGAAACTTAAAATTTTGATATCCCTCCAAAATTTTTGCTCTTCTTTCAATCAAATTATTTGAATTAAAATCATATGGAGGGAATATTGAATATTTGATTTCTTCTTCCAAAATTAAAATTAATAATATTTTAAAATATATTTTTATATCTTTTAGTAAATAAAGTATTAGGAGAAATATTTAAGATTATTTAATTTTTTTAGTTTATAATTTTATTACTTATATTTTTATTTAAATATAATTTTAATATATTTATGACGTCACGGTTCGATTCCGGTTCAACCCGACGGTTAAACCGGTGACCCGTCCACTCGATCATTTTTTTGGTTCACTCACCGGTTTGATTTTTAAAACAGTGGGTTTGGTGCAGCTATGCAGTCATAATTCCAACCCTCCTTTGCCTGCATTTTTTGGATGGAGTTTTAAAAATGTAATTCTATCGCACATTTTCAAAACTCTATTCTGAAAAGTAGAAGAGTTTTTGAAATTTGGATCTATCCGATTATCCTTCTGGATATTTCCTGAACGTTTGGCTAGTTGACTAGAATAGTTTTTATTTTTTATTTATTTATTTTTTGCAATTGCCAATCGCTAATCGCCACATGTTATTTGGGGAAAAAAAAATTATATTTGTTTTTTATATTTTTAAATATGGAAATTATTTTTTTTAGAACAAAATGACAAATAATTTTTTCGAATTGAATGTTAAAAAGAGTTTGGTTATGAGTTTTGAATAGAATTTTCAATAGAGTTTTGGGTTGTGTGTTTGATTATGAGTTATAAGTTTTTGAATTAAGTTTTGAAAACTATTTTCTAAACTCATAACCAAACAATTTTTCTCATTTCATATGTCACATCAAAAATTTAAAACTCTTTTCAAAACTCATAACCAAACAATTTTTCTCTTTTCAAATCATAATTCTAAAACTCATAAACTAAAAATACAACTCTATTCTCAAATCAAAATTCTAAAACTCTACCAAACGCTATCAAAGGTTTATTTTTTTTGTAAGAGTGTTTAATAACTTGATTTAGTACTTAAAATTGAATTTATTAAATGATAATTAATTAAGTTCATTTGATAATCACAATTGATATCACTTAAAAATTTATGTATCCTTTAAAATGTAGGTTAAAACTTAAAAAAAATTTAAGTCATATAAAACTTATTTAATTCTGACTGAATTTATAAATATTAAACATAAATATCAATATACATTATTATAAACTTATTACCGCCACCATCACTCCCACTTATATGTTGGGTCGTATTCGTGTCGTGCTATTTCGATTGCATGTCAGAATTCGATCCGTTTATTATTTTGTATTATCATGTCATGTCAAAAAAATTTCATTATTAACTAAAAATATCAAATATATGAAAAAATTTAAAATTTTCTTCACAAGTTAAATTTAATAAAACTAATTTCTATTAAATGAAATTATTTATAGAAATATTTGATTTCAATTTTCTTAATTTATAAATATTATATTTTATTATTATATTTTTTACTAGATTAACTCAAATAATAAACAAAAAATACATTAAGTTCAACTAAAAGTAAAAACAAAACCTATATTAAACTTAAAATCGTATTTTACATATTTTTTAATAAATTGGATGTAATTATGTAAGAGATTACAAAATATCATGATACTTAGTGGAAACAATATTAAAATATGTAACTAAGTCTTCATTATACAAATAATCCTTATTAATTTCCTGTTATATAGATTTGACACTAACTCAAGTTGTTTAATATTCGTATTATTGGATTGTGTCATATACGTGTTTGTGTTAGGAAATGGTCAACTCTAACCTGCTAATTTCGTGTACGGTTCAAGTCATGTTATCGTGTCATGTTGCAAATTCCCACTACCACACTATAGGAAAGAAAAATGTTTTGGAGCTCTAATTCTTAAGCTCTAAAACCAATTCTAATGAGCTAGCGGTGGACCCCACCCACCGTGATGTGATATTTTGGTTTTGATTTATTTATTTATTTATTTTTCTCCTTACCATGTTATTAGTATTCCATTAGAGTACCAAAATTAGTACTTTGAATCATTACTACTATAAGAAAATACACTTTTGGCGACTAAAAAATTAGTCACCAAAACCTCATTTTTAAATCGCTGAAAGTCATTGGCGACTAAAATTTTTAGTCGCTAGTTAGTCGGGGATTAATTGTTGGCCAAAGTATTTGGCAACTAAAACTGAGTTAATCACTAATTCACAACTTTGGCTACTAAAATTGACTTCCCCAAAAGTTCCCAAATAAAAACAACTTTAGCTTGCAGCGACTAAAATTTTTAGTTGCCAATAAGTTTTTGTTGCAAATAGTACTACATTTAAGGGCCAAATATTTTAGGTGCCATTTTATGTTACATTTAAGGATCAAATATTTTAGTCGCTGTTTTGTTTTACATTTAGGGACTAAATATTTTAGTTACCGTTTTAGTTTACGACTAAACATTTCAGTTGCCAAAAAATAAATATTTTAGTCCTATTATATTTTACGACAAAACATTTTACTCGCCAAAAGTTTTTTCCTCATCTTAGTAGCCCAAAACCATATTTTCAATGACTAAATGTTAGTTAGTCGCCAAAAGTAAAATAACTACTGACCAAATATTTTGTAGTAGCTAAAGTGTGTATCGTTGCTGACTAAATTAGTTTTAGTTGGCATTTTTAGTCGTCAGAAGTGTATTTTCTTGTAGTGTTATCACGTAAGACAAAGTGTATATTGATGGGAAATAGGGATAATTTTTTTTCTCTTACGTTCATTTTGATGTGTTATTTTCTAAATGTAATGTGTTATTTTAATAAAATCAAGCAATGAAGATAAGAGACAAGTTTTATTGTCAAAGTCAATTGTTCCATCAAGCAAATTGATGTCAAAGTGGCTTTTCCTTTCATTGGAAGATCACAAAATCTATCTAAACAGCCATATATAAGAGCAATTTTCAAGTTGCAATGATCAAATGGATGATCCCATGTGAGGTAGTGTTTATATATTTGGAATTGGTTAAAATTGAAACTCTATTCATATTTTGTGTCATTTGAAAAACCCTAGTTTCTAGTTATTTTTAGGAAGGGACGTCATGCTCCCCCACATCCACCGAAAAAAATTTGATTGTAACAAAAATGTTTGATAAAGTTCAAAATCAAAAATCAAAAATTACAAATTAAGTATTGAAAGGTAAATGTTGAATTTTTTAAGTTCAAAAGTTGTTTGATAAAAATTTAAATGCTAAGTTAAAAATAATTTGTTTGATATGTATAAGATTAAATTTAAAATTTATTAATTTTAAATTGTATATTTCAATTTTTATATTGTAGTGGTGGTAGTAGTGGTGGTGGTGATTGTATGATGGTGGTAGCATTGGCGGTAGTAGTGATACTAAAATGATGATGGTGCTTATGGGACTAATGACAACGGTGATGGAAAGTGGTGGTAGTGGTGGTGGTGGTGGTGGTGGTGATGGTGGCAGCGGCATAATGGCGGTGGTGGTAGTTGTGGCGGTAGCATGGTGGTAGTGGTGGTAGTGGTAGTGATGGTGATGGTGGTGGTGATGGTAGCGGTAGTAATGGTGGTAGTGATAGTGGTGACAGTAGCATGATAGTGGCGGTTATGGTGGTGGTGATGAGTTTATAATAGTGTATATTGATACTTATGTTTAATATTTATAAATTCAGTCAAAATTAAGTAAGTTTTATATGACTTAGATTTCTTCATAAGTTTTAACCTATATTTAAGATATACTTAAATTTTTAAGTGATATCAATTATGATTATCAAATGAACTTAATTGATTATTACTTAATACATTCAGTTTTAAATGCTAAATTATGGTGGTGTTTGATAAAGTTGAAACAGAAAACTTAAGACAACAAATTAAGGGGTTGTTTGGGATGAATTAAATAAGTGCACTTTTTGACTTTTTGGATAAAAAAGTAGAGGAAAAAAAGATGGTTGTTTGGGATAATATTTTAACTTTTTACGAAAAAATGTGTATTAAAATATTGTATAAAATAGCAAAATTACCATATTACCCCTAAATATATAAATGCGTACTGACATCTCTTGTACCATGAAACCAATACTATATGCTGCATACTTTAGAACTGGACGGTGCCTCCAGTTCGAACATAACACAGGACGGTGTTGTTCGGCCCCTATGGGCCCACCACGGGTCCCGTTTTGATAATCGGAACTGTTCAATGTGTAGAACTCGTCGAGTATTATATGTTTATAAAATATCACGTTGATCGGATATCGATAGCTATGTAATCGGATTAGTTTTTTGTCAACGGTTAATTTGTTCAACGTTTCCTTTTTTTATACAAAACTGATTTGATCATATAGTTATCGATATCCGATCAACGTGATTTTTTACAAGCATATAGTACTCGACGAGTTCTACACATTGAATGGTTTAGATTATCAAAATGGGGCCCGTGATGTGCCCCCACTGGCTGAACAACACCGTCCTGTGTTGTGCACCGCTTGTGTAATTTGTACCATCATTTGAGACTTTTTTTATTTTTATTTTTTAGCAGACATCACTTCAGACTATACCATTGTCATGTCATAGAAAGTTGGCCTGTATTTTTTTTTTTTTGTGAATAGTTATTACTTTTTGACTTTTTTAGTATCTTTTTGACTTTTTGCCTTTTTTATAACATGCCAAACCAACCCTAAGTATTGAAAACTAAGTGCTAAATTTTTTGAGCTGAAAAACTATTTGATAAAAATTTAAGTGTTGAACTAAAAATAAGTTGTTTACTATTTATAAGATAAATTTTGAAATTTATTATTTTCAAATTGTATATTTCAATTTTTATATTGTGATGTGATGGTATTGGTGGTGGTGGTGATGATATGGCGGTGGTGGTCCTAGTAATGGTAGTTGTGGCATGGTGGTGGTGGTAGTAACAGTAGTAATGGTAGTAGTAGTAAAATTATGGTGATATTTATGGCAACAATGACAATGATGATGAAGGTCGTGTGATGTGGTAGTGGGGGTGGTGGCATGGTGGTAGCGGTAATGGTGATACATATGACAATGGTAATGAAGTTGGTAGTAGTAGTAGTGGCGATGACGATGGTGGTAGTAGTGGCGGTGGTTTGGAGGTTGTGGTGGTGGTGGTTGCAATTGCAGTAGTGATGGTGGTGGCGGCGATGGTGGTAGTGGTGGTGGTAGTAGTGGTAGCGGTGGTATGATGGTGGTGGTGGTGGTGGTAGTAGTAGCAGGGGCATGGTGGCAGTAGTGGTGGTAGCGGTAACAATAGTGGTGGTGGTAGTAGTAGTAGTGGTGTCAGTGTCAGTGTCAGTGACAAGATGGTGGTGGTTGTGGTGATGGTGGTAAACATGTGAGAGTTATATAATATCTATATTATTATTAAAAGTAAACACCTCACTTAATGTCCATGAACTTCCTTCCCTCCTTCTATCAAGTGTCCTTCTTTATTTGCGTTAAGTGTCAAATTCTACATCCGAAAGGGAAAAAATAAAAAAATACTTATTAACAAAATCTACAACTAGTAGTATTTGAACCAGCACATCATAAATCATCGAACCAGCACCAAAATTAATAGAATCATTAAATCACAGCACCAAAATTAATACTACATTTTAGCGATCATGTATTCGAACTAGCACATCATAAATCAACACAACGAAGTGAAATCATCAACACAAACATTACATCGATAAATAAGCATTTTCGAAGAATAAATACGAACAATAGATCAAAAATCAAATCTATAAGACTAAAATCGATTAATCGATAGAACCTGGATGCTGAAATCATAGTGGAGAGAGATGCTATGAGACTCCTCGGGGATGAAATTGTTGCCGAGATCAGAAGCAATCAATGAGGTCCGTAGAGAAGAACCATTGCATTCGCGAGAGAAAAAGAAATTAGGGATTTGAGAGAGAGAGAGAGAGTGAGTGATGAAATAGAACCTGGATGTTTTGTCCCGACTATTGAGTTCAAAAATCAATATATAAAATAAAATGATGTATGGCTTGGGTTTATTAGGGACCAACTAATATTGTAGGTAAAAGTGATTGATCCTTTTACAACCAAATGAACTTGTCTAAAAAATGTAATGATATGATTAAATATATATATATATATTTTTTAAAACTCCTTCATTTTGTCCTTAAAAGTATAATTTTTGCAGACAAATTATTTTTGTCCCTAAAAATTTGTCTCTAAAACCTTAATTTCTTGTCGTGAGACTTGAGCCTAAATTTATTCACTTTACTAAACAACACTTTCATCACTTAAATAACATAAAAAACATGTTATCAATTTAAAATTAAAATTTATATTTTAAGCACACACATCGGGTGGGCTCACACCCCTAGTGTGTATATATATATATGTTCATATGTTGAAAATTGAGACTAAGGTAAGAAAATAAAACTTTTGAAATCACCAAAGGTAGCAGAGAAATTGAAGACAAAAAGAGGAATAGACAAAAGATTGTGTTACTGTGAAAAATAGAGTTTTGTGATTCTATTTTATGCAAAACCCTAGTTCATTACACTGTGCGAAAAAAAAATTACACCGTGCGTTTCATTAAAATCTTAAAAAAAATAATTTGTATATTAAAAAAAATATCTAAAACAAATATAAATTCTTATTAAAAAATAACAGGTTGCAATTGTGAAAAAAAAAAATTACACTGTGCATTTCATTAAAATCTAAAAAAAATAATTTGTGTATTAAAAAAAATATTTAAAACAAATATAAATTCTTATTAAAAAATAATATATTGCAATTATGAAAAAAAAGAAAAAAAATTATGCTGTAAAAAATAATTTGTATATTAAAAAATATTTAAAATAAATATAAATTTTGTTAAAAAATAACAGGTTGTAATTTCAAAAAAAAAAAAAAAAAAAAAGAAGAAGAAGAAGAAGAAGAAGAAGAGAGAAAAAAAAATTACACTGTGCATTTCATTAATAATGCTCAAAAAATGTGTCAAGTATTTGTGTAAAGGCTTGACACGGGTCCACTCTCAAATTATCAAGTGAATATAGATGAAACCAAAGAATTCAGTTTTAATGGCTAACAAATATTAGAAGTCCGATCATTGAAGTCTAATAACTATTAATTAATAGAATTCAAACCACATCTCTTTGTCTTCTCAAATGTTTCATTTTTTTGGTTCATGCATTCATTCTAACATTGATAAAGAATTGGACGTGTGGAAGAGTGAGAGACATTGAAATTATATATTGAGTTATATAATTGTTGAGATGAAAAATAAAGGTTGTCTTTCTCTTCTATGGCGATTTATTTGATTATATTTCCAATTAAAACGTCAGGTATGCTTTTACATCATTATTGAATGTTTCTTTCATTTTTTTTGATACTTTGGCTCACAATTGTTTGTGTTTTGTGTTTTGAAATTTATTACTTCTGTGTTTGTTAAAATTATTAGATGGACCTAATGCAAGAAGTGCAAACTATTTCAATGTCATTCTAGGGATTAACAGTACAAAAAACATATACAAAAAGTATATGAATGAACAAGATTTTACAAAATTTGTTTGTGAGCCTCACTTCTTGAAAATCCTATATTTCATTTATTTTTTGTATTATATTTTATGTTTGATTTCTGTACTTTTTTTAATATAGTTTTCTTTTCTTTTTTTCTGTAAAAGTTTATTTTTAAAAATAAATAAATAAATAAATCATTTTCTATTCAAACAATTTCATTTTTGTTTTTATTTTTTTATTTTTTCTTAAAGTAGTTTTAGTTTTGGGCAATTACTTACTTTTTTTTCCCCCCTATGTATATTGTAACTTTGTGCATTTTAAGTGTATGATATTTTTACTAATACACTCGGAAATGCACTATGGTAGAAGTATCATGGGAAAATCAAGTAAGAAGAAGAAAAATAAATAAAACAATACAATGAATGAGGCACAAAGATCAAAGATCAAAACTTCTAAAGCAAGCACGCAAGCAAACAAACAAGTAAGTAGAATAGAATGTTTAACAATAGACATTCAAAAATTTGCAACAAAATTTTATAACTTTCCTTTATGCTAAGAAAATTCTATTTGATGCTAGCCAAGTAAAATGCTTTTAAAATAGTTTTTATTTATTTATTTATTATTTTAAATTTGAAATTAAAACTATAATAAATTTATGTAAGCATAATTGCCAATCACATTTTTTTTACTTAATGTATAATATTTATATTAACTACCTTTTTCAGGTTTATTTTTTTAAGTATTGTATAGAAATAAAAAAATGTCGTTAGGAATAAATTTTTCCTTAATTTAGTTATAAATTTTTCCTATACATTATTTTTAAATTTTGAATTAAAGCAAACATAAATAATTGATTGAAGATATGTTGCATTTATTATATTCCTTTTTTGTGTACAAAAAAAAAAAAAAAATCACAATTTACATATATAGAAATAATTATAAATACAATCCGTACATAGCACGGGTGGAATAGTAGTTTAGAATGAATGTAATCATTCATGTTTGCATTGTTTTTCCATACTACATGGACAGTTTGTTTTAACTTAGATGCATCAGCCCCAGTGGTGGAGGGAGTAAGGGACCAGAGGAGGGGTCACATGCTCTCCCTGAATTTTGGGAATTTTTTTATTTTACAAACATAAAGAAAATATTTTAAATAAAAAAATTATAAAAATATTATTAGAGTGAAATATTAATGGCATTTTAAAAATTGTGAGAACAATAATAGTTATTTTGATTGAAAATGAAGAGACTACTATAAACTGTTAGGGAAAATATATGATTCCCTGCAAGTAAATCAATTAATGAGAATAAAAACTAATGCGGAAAAATTAAATCAAAAGCAATATAAGAATTTTATGTGGTTCCCTCAATGTGAGGTACATCCACAGGATCGAAATCCGATTCCACTATCAATCAAAAAGTTTCCAAACGATGACACGAATGGTCTCACAAATCACTTTTAGGTGAATTTCAAATACTCACAAATAAACAAGAGGAAAAATCTCACCAAAATGTCTTCGAAACAAAATTATAGAAGATCCAAAATAATAATCCAGATCAACTCTACTAAAATAACCGGATAAGCACACCGACAGTGCTTCAAAGAACCAAAAAACCAAAACAAAGAAAACTTCCAAAGATCAGCAGGAAAATAGCACTGACTCACCCAATTTGATTCCACCAAATAGATAATGTACCACGGTTGGACACGTTCGGAAAACAAAATAATGGAGCGGCCGCACAGCACCGCTTTTTTCGAAAATACCAAACAATACCAAATATATATATATATTATTGATTCTTGAAATTTGTAATCAAATCCTAATTGTTACCAAATTGAATTAGGCCTCTAAAAGTTAGGTATAATATATAAAAATATATTATAATCAATACCAAACTAAACTAAACTTTTTTAATAAACCAATTGAGTCCCATACTCCAATAAGGAGATATATCCCAACAATTCTCCTCCTATCGATTTAGGTGAAGGCATCAACCATATTATATATGAAAATTTTATGAAAAATTTTGAATGTAACGGTGATTTCATTATTAGTGACATGCAAGTATAAGTAATCTCAATATAAAGATATGAAATTAATTGGATTGTTAATTACATTTGACATGTGAGGTTCACTCTCTATGTGTTTATTTACTATTAGTGGGTGATATCACATACCAATGATGACGTGGTATTACCTTTATATTGAATTTTTAATCAAATTTTGTATAAAAAAATAATTTATCATTATATAATTTATTTTAAGACTTATATCCATATTTTTTTTGTATTGTCCATGATACACTAGATACAAATAACATTATTTTTTTAATGTTTCTCGAAATCAATCGTAAAAACTTGCGTGAAATATTTTTGTAAAATTTTTTGATATTGTAATTAATAAGTACCTCCTCTAATTTAATTTTCTGGTTCCGCCACTGATCGGCCCTACCATAGAAAGTGGCATGAGCATCTTGCCACCCTCCATAGTCACCATATGTGCTGCAGAGATATAAATTAAAGAAAAAGAAGAGAACAAGAGAAAATAGTGGAGAATGCTTGAATGGCCATAGAGAAAGGGTAAGAGAGAAAGATGCTAGAAAAGACAGAGAAGATTGTGTGGTAATAGCTTCTTTGTACAAAGAGAGGGAATGGGGGTTTCCTTAAATAGGGGGATGGAGCCCAAGTTGAGGACTTTGAGGGGGTTAGATAGATGGGGGCATTGTTGTATGGTAGAAAGTGGCAACTAAGTTGTTGCAATAGTAGAGAAAGAAAATAATATGTATTGTATTCAATTAATTAATCATATACAATAAATAGAAAGTCTGTATATATAAGCTGAGAAAGAGTATTTTATAAACAAATCTAACTATGAGAAATAGTATCTTATAAGCAACCTAACTGCAATACAAATATATCTAGGAAATCAATACTTAATATATCTAGGAATATATACCATATATACATTAATATATCCCCTCAAACTCAAGAAGGATAAACATTTTGAGTTTGGAGAGAGAAACTAAAACATGAAATAAAACTAAATAAAATAAAAAACAAATAGATTGCAAATCTAAACGGGAGTGCAAGGGTGTTTGAGATAGATCAGAAGCTGGAACTAATGCTGGGAGACAGTTTATGGTCGTGTCGGACCGTTGTAGGAACTGACCGAAACTAATGTCAGGACAGTTTAAGGTCATGCTGGACCGTTGAAGGAACTAACCGGAATCAATGTCGGAACAGTTTACGGGGTCATGTCGGACCGTTGTACAGGCTGGATGTTGAACTAGCAAGTGTGACACACACATAACTTATGATGTGGTGGTGAACGATGATGGCAACAGATGACTGAGTGCGGCATAGGGGGCGGCTTGGATAATATGCCAGGAGACGACTTTGGTGGTGCGCCAATGGATAGGATGGCTTGGGTTGTATGCCAAAGGAGACGGCTTGGGTGGTGCACCAAGGAGCGACTTAGGTGGTGCGCTACAAGGGACGACTTGAGTTATGCGCCACAAGGGACGACTTAGGTGGTTTGCATGGTGTATAATCATGTTCGCTATGATATATGTATAATACCCCCTTCAAACTCAAATAGGTTTGAAGATAAAAACGTATTTGAGGTTTAAGCAAAGGGAAAGATAGAATGGAGCAGAAGCAAAAAAGAAAAAGAAAAAAGGATTACAAGTAAATATATATATATATATATAGATATTTAGGGTAGGAATAAATCAGTGGACAAATGAAGAGATCACCACGAAGCAATACTAACAGGAAAATATGACAGTGGAATAGGTTGAGGTCCGGCGGCGGCCAATGCAAGGTTGTCGCCCACTAGTAAGGCGAAGAACACCAAGAGCTTAATATATCGCTTTGATACCATATTACAATAGTAGAGAGAGGAAATCGTATGTATTGTATTCAATTGATTAATCCTATACAATAAATAGAACGCTTGTATATATAGGTTGAGAAAAAGTATCCTATAAGAAACCTAACTATGAGAAATAGTATTTTATAAGAAACCTAACTATGAAAATACAAATATATTTGGAAAATTAATACCTAGTATATCTAAGAATATATACCATATATACATTAACATTAGGAATGCTAACATTTGAGAAAAAGCCAAAAATCACAACACCTGAATCAAATAATGTTTATTTTAAGGTCATGTAGTACAAGGGATCAAGTTTAGCACATGCAAATGTACCAACTAAACACGGGGGGATGATCCCCTAGTTCAGATTTTGAATTGGAGGATGTTGTTTGGGTTTGTGAGGCCTACCATGAGCCTATTTTGATGATCCGAACCGTTTATTTTGTTAGGCATTTTGTTTATTTCGTCCACAAAAAAAAAAAAAGTTGATCTGATAATTGTAACTTGTTCAATTTTTTATTATAAAAATAGACAGCAATTGTCTTTTTAAAAATAAACCATACATTTTTTTAGTGATAAACATAATAAATTAAACAAGTTATATTTATCGGATCGATCTATTTTTTTCAAAATGAAATATATAAAATATCTGACAAAATAAACGATAATAACTCATAATGAGCTTCACAAACCCAAACAATATCCGGATCCTCCTCCACTAAACAATACCAACTGCTAGGCTCACATGACCCCACCAAGCACATGCACTTTTCAATCATCTCTGTTTCAATTTTTTTTGTTTTTCTCTGATTGCATACCTAGAATCACGGAGTCAACCAAAGTGTTTATATTAATGTGTAATGTTGGACACGTTTAATTGGAGAATTTGTGGCACATTTGCAGCTACTCTACATGTTCATAGAAGAAACATTGGAGCCTCTGTTCCAAAATTCATACCTCTGTTTTTAATGCAATTTAAATCGCATAATGTGGTAAAATTTTTTAAGATAAAATATACTGACCTTTTGAGCTAAGCCTATGTGAAATCGCAATCCATACGAAATCTGTTTTAAATAGATCTCCTAACCTTAACTCTAGTAAGGAATGATCTAGAAATGCAAGGCTGGCTATAGGGGCATCGGTCACATGCATAGGGGGTGAGGTCGCGTAGTTTACTATGATGCCATGTTTTGCTCTTCTTTTTTCGTGTGTTTTGTAATTGAGCAAGACACTTGCTCATCTGTAACAATGAGTTTGTTTCTTTTCAATTGAGTTCTCACTAAGTTGTATTACCTTCTTTCCATTCCACAGGGATGGTGTCCGTTCCCACTCAATTTCCTATTCTGATCTTAAGTATGCGTTTCGTATCGTTTTAATCTCTTAAGTTTCAATTTTGTCAATTTCATTTATAAAGTTTTCAATTTGAGTGAAATTAGTCCAATTTCAAATAGCTTTCGTTCGCGGAGTAATTATAAATTTCAACTGTGGTACCTAAAATATATGTTTTGCGTCATTTTGATTTCCAAAGTTCCAATTTTATCAATGTTTTAGGACCAAATTGACAAAATTAAATACTTTATGGAATAAAGTGACACAACACATATTTTAAGAATCACGTGCATTTTATTTCCATTTCATTAACTATTTAGATGGCCTGTTTAGAATTGAACTAAATTGACTCAAATGAAAATTTTTAAGAATGAAATTGACAAAATTGAAACTTAAATGACCAAAGTGACAATAAATGCATACTTTAAAGATCATAAAAGTATGGGTCAATTACGCTAACAATCCCTGTAGTTTGGGACTTCTGTTACTTTGGTTCCTGACTTTTCAATTGTAATATATTTAATCATGAATTTTGAATCTTGTTACAAACAAGAACAACTAAAGATGTTTCCTTTACAAATAGTCCATTTCAAGGGCAAAATCATCCTACAACTTATTTTATGTTGGTTAATTTGTATGTTGTTTGAAATGTTATGTTTTTTTTTTTAATGAATAATGCTGGCACTTTCTTAATTATAAAGTTTTGTTTAATTTGGTTTTCAGAATCTACTTTCAAAATTCTTTTCTAAGAAACTAAAAATTAAATTGGTGAAAAAAACATTAAAAATATATCATTTTTATATAATTTTATCTTTTGGGAAAATGGAAATAATTTTTTTAAATTAAATTTTTTGATATTTATTTTCTTTAAATTAGTTTCTATTTTTTAAAAAGTCAAATATTGCGACAACTTTGATCTCACTATTAAACCAATTCATTAAATAAATAAAAAAAATCCATAACTAAATATATTTCATATATTAAATATATCGATTACACATTAAAAGTTTAATAATCATCTATTACATGATAAGTATCAAAAAATATTTCTTAACAACAAAAACAACCATTTATTACATGATAATCATCCAAAAATATTAACAAAAACAACCACCTATTACATGATCATCATTCAAACACATACTAAAAATTAATTTGTTAAAAAAATAAAAATGTAATAGATTTATCATTTTTATATAATTTTATCTTTGGTGGGTAGAAATAATTTTTAAAAATTCAAAAATAACTTTTGAGCATTTATTTTTATCAAACTAATTTATATTTTATTAAATTGATGACTTTGCTCTTAAAATTGAGTATTTTTTTGTTTGCAAAGGAAACAATGTTTTTAATTATCTTTATTTAGAATGAGATTCAAAATTTAAGATTAAATGTATTATAATTAAAAGGTTAAAGATCAAAATGATACAAATTCCAAATTATAAAAACCCTTGATGTAGTTTGCCCTAAATGTGTTTTATCCAAATTTTAATATATGATAATCTTAATCCAAAAAAAAACAAAGAACTCTTAAAACACAATCATGTGGTTGACACGTGTCAATGCTCTGAGCCACCAATGCATTGTTAGTAAAGTAAACACATTTTTTTTTTTGAGATTTGAAGAATGTAGAGCTCAAAAAATTCAATTATCGTACAAGATCTACTCTAACTATGAAACAAATATTGAATACAATAAGGGTAAATTATAAATATACTTTTGAGATTTATTTAAAATACAGATTATTTTTTATGGTTTGAAAAATTATAAATATTCTTATATTAGAATTTTTTTTATTTAACAGAATTAATTAAAAAAATAAAATTTATAATTATTCTCTTATACAATAATAAAATTGCCTAAATTATTAATTGAAACAAATTTTTAACATCATTAAAAACTGTTAATTGACTTGATGATTTATTAATAAAAAGAGTGATTTGTTATGATATTAGAAATCTCAGAGAATGGAATGTAATTTCAAAATCATAAGAAACAATTCGTATTTTAATCAAATTTTAAGAAGTGTATTTGTAATTTTTTCATGGGGCCCAGCTTCTCTCCAGTCCAAATCTGAACTGGACGGTGCTGTCCGGCCCTTTGGGGCCCACTACGGGTCGTGTTTCGATAATTTAAACCGTTCAATGTGTAGAACTCGTCGAGTACTATATGCTTGTAAAAAATCACGTTGATCGGATATCAATGGCTATATGGTCAAATTAGTTTTTTGTAAGCCGTTTATTTTTCGCCGTCCATTTTTTTCATAAAAAACTGATTTCATCATATAGCTATCGATATCCGATCAACGTGATTTTTTACAGGCATATAGTACTCGACGAGTTCTACACATTGAACGGTTTAGATTATCGAAACACGACCCGTAGTGGGCCCCAAAGGGCCGAACAGCACCGTCCAGTCTAGATTTAGACCGGAGAGAAGCCGTGGCCTTTCATGCAATAATAATACCATATTATTAATCAACGCAATTTAATAAATAGAATTAGGTGAACCTCCATTGTCATTCACTAAGCTAATATAATATAATCACAACAACTAGCATCATGTAATATTATCGTTATACCCAATTATTGCTTCTATGTTCTCTCGAATCAACGGCATCAAGATATGCATTGTAATGGCAAGGAGAAGATTTATTTTCTCGCTAGAATGATGTGACGCTTTTCATTTATGCTGTGTTTGGTTGGAGGATTTGAAGAGAGATTTGGAAAGGGAAATGAAAAAGGTAGGTGAAATGTGAATAAAACATACCTATGTTTCACCTAGTTTCACACATCTTTTCCCTTTCCCTTTCCAAATCCCTCTCAAAATCCTCCAATCAAACACACCATTAAAAAAACACCAATATTACAGTTAAAAAAATAATAATATGTGAATATAATTTATTTTGTGTATAATCCACATTAATTTGTAATTAATTTTATTTATTTATTTATTTATTTTTGTCACTTTTCATGCTAGATTCCATAGACTTTTCTAAAAACATTGGTCAAATCTAATTGCCTCGTAAATGGACAAAGATTCAAAGAACCAGAGTCTCCTAGGAGTAACCAAATTGCAAACAATTGAGAGCATCTGAAATAAAGAGCCAGTGTTCTTTGCAGCTAACAAGTGTTCAACCTTGTATCGCCAAAAAGCTTTGGGATCCGATTAACCTCGAACATCCTACCAAAACTAGTTGTTTTGGTTGAATTTTCAAATCAAATTTTGAAATGAAAAATTCAAAAAAATTGTTTGGTTTACAATTTTTTTAAAATTATTTTGTTCTCTCATTTCTCCGCTCACATCCTACACATCAATCAATCAATTTTTTCTCTCATATCTATCTATTTAACTACAAAAAAATTACAAATCATCTTAATAATATAATCAAACAAATTTTTAAAATTTGACAACTCTTTTTAAAAACTATCTTTCAAAATTGATTCTCAAACTAAACAAAACAAAGTCTATATGTTGAATGAACCATACATAAATTTCAAGCAACAAACATTAATATATGTTTATTTATCAACAATGATTCAGAATACTAATTTTGGTGCTTTAATAAAGCATTAATGACATGGCAAAGAGAAAAACAAAAACAAAAACAAATAAACAAACAAACAAACCAAGAACGAAACATCACATTACAGTGGGTGAGACTCACTACCAGCTCATTAAAACTGACTTTAAAATTCAATAATTAGAGTTCCAAAGTATTTTTCTTTATTTATATATATTGCATTTTCCAAAACATTTTTGTCCTTATAGATGAATCTTAAAAAAAGAATAGACTGTGGACCTAGATAAGGTATCTAGAGTCAAATGTCGGTTATGAGTTACTTATTTATAAATATTGTAGAACAGAAAACTCAAAAATAAAATAAAATAATAATAAATAAATAAATAAATAAATAAAATAGTTGCAATAGACGACATGTCGACAATAGTCTTGTATTGGGTAAATTTGGTTAAATCATAAGGGTACGAGCAATAATGGTTTAATAATTAAGCTTTTTAATTCAAAACCATTGAGTTTGTCAAAATTTGTTGTTAGACTAAAATATTATTAGGTAGAGAGAACAAAAAAGGGTTGATGAAGTTAAAAAATAGGGTTGGGGATTTTGGGTGAAGGTCCTACCATGTTAGGAGCACATGCAAGTACCGACCATTGCGACCCCTAATTGTATACATGCATCCTTGTCATATTTTTAGAGCCATCCATTTCCAAGTTAATGTAAATATAAAAATATATTACTTATATAAAGGGTGGTTACAATGCCGGCCACTGCGGAGTTTTGGAGTATCAAGTAGACACATGCGTAAAGACTTTCCTGACTTTCTTTCTTGATTTCTTACTTGTTAGGTTATTGAATTTACTTTTAGCTCCAATTTTAATGATTTGAATTGTTCACACATTACAATAAAAACATACTTTAGTGGCACTACACTAGTGGCATATTTTTAGAAAATGCTACAAAAAATGATATTTAGTGGCACGTTTTTGAAAAATGCCACAAAACGACAAACATAAAAAGCTCTAGTGACATTTCAATGAACAAGTGTCACAAAATAACAACAAAAACATACTTTAGTGGCACTACACTAGTGGCATATTTTTAGAAAATACCACAAAAATGATATTTAGTGGCACGTTTTTGAAAAATGCTACAAAACGACAAACATAAAAGGCTCTAGTGACATTTCAATGAACAAGTGTCACAACACTACAACAAAAATATATTTTAGTGACACCATACTAGTGACATGTTCTTAAAAAATGTCACAAAAAGAATATTTTGTGGCATTTTTTAGAAAAATGTCATAGAGTCACAAACATACAAGGCTCTAGTGGCATTTCAATTAAAAAAAAAGTGTCATTTCACTACAACAAAAATGTCACTACAACAAATTTACACTTTAGTAACACTACACTAATAGCATGTTTTTAGAAAATGCCACAAAAATAAAAATTGGCATTAAATGTTTTAGAAAAATGCCACAGAACCACAAAACATATAAGGCTCTAGTGGTATTTCAATAAAGAAATGTCACATCAATTTTATGACATTTTATAAAATAATGACACAAAAAATTATGTTCGTGACATTTACCAACAGACGCCACTAAACTTTAGTTGCAATGGCATTTTTTAAAAAATGTCAGGATACTAGGTAGGTGCAAATTACTTTTTATGGCATTTAGGTGAAAAGTGTCATAAACAAATATTTTATAGTATTTTGAGAAATGCCACTAAGTCAAAAATTTTCCAAGCTTATAATGACATTTTTGAAAAAACAAAAAATGCCAATATATTTTCTAAAATTTTAAAATGCAGTAAATGATTAAAAATAAATGAATTAAACTCAATATACACTACAGGAAAAAGTATATTCGGCGACTAAATTTCCAGACCAAAAAAATTTGGTCGCTGAAAGTATAGCTTTCAGCGACCAAAACAGCATTAGTTGCCAAAAGTAAAGCTTTTTGGCGACTAAACAATTTTAGTAGCCAAACGTCTACAATTGGCAACTAAAACTAAGTTTGGTCGCTGATTATATGAGTTTTAGTGACTAAAAATTTTTTAGTAGCCCAAAGTAAAACTTTTTGGCGACTAAAAAAATTTAGTAGCCAAAAGTCTACAATTGGCGACTAAAAATAAGTTTGATCGCTGATTATATGGGTTTTACCGACTAAAAAAATTTTAGTAGCTAAAAGTAAAGCTTTTTGGTGCCAAAAAAAATTTTAGTAGCCAAAAGTCTACAATTGGCGACTAAAAAATAAGTTTAGTCGCCAAAAGTGGTCATTTTTAGCGCGGGAGAACTAAAATCCTAAGGCGAGAATAAAATTTTTTGGTGACCAAAATTTTGGTAGCTGAAAGTGCATTTTCGGCGACCAAATCCGATTTTGGTCGACAAAAGTTAAGTTTTTTAGCAACTAAAAAATAATTAGTAGCCAAAAGTATAGAATTGGCGACTAAAAAATATTTTTAGTCGCCAAAAGTGGTCTTTTTTTATTTTGGTAGTAAATAGTTTATTTTACATAAATTATGTTCAATAAAATAATTATGTTTATACATATTAATATAGATGTATGTACTATATAAATAATATATGTTGCATATATAATCATGTGGTGCTATAGAGGTGTAGTGGGAAGAGTGTGGTGTATAAGGTTTATGGTGCGGGAGGTTGGCGGTTCGAGTCTCTGCAAGAGTGGATCAAATTGTTCTACAACGAATTATCGTCACGAATGGCACTTGATAGCGTCACGAATAGTGCCTACCATGACATTAAAGTGTCATTGAAAGGTTTTAGTCTTGATGGTGTAATGACACTTATAAGTGTCACTAACTCTTTTTTTAATGGCGCTTGATAGTGCCACAAATAATATTTACCATGACATTAAAATGTCATTGAAAGTTTTTAGCCATGATGGTGTAGTGACATTTGCAAGTATCTACCGTGGCACTCGTATCTACCGTGGCACCGATAGAAGTGGCACTTGTTCAAAATGCCACAAGACCAAAAAATGTCATTAGAAGAATAGTTTTGTGGTACTTTCAAATGTCACTAAATTAAGAAAATGTTGTAGTGACATTTTAAGATTTGTTGAGTATATTATACCTGTTAAAAATGAAGTTGATCGGATATCAGAAAGCATGTGTTCGAAAAACTTTTTATTAATTTTTTTTTTAAAAATGATTTTTAGTTTGATGATCCGAACATATACTTTTTGATATCCAATCAAATTGATTTTTTTCAGGTATGATATACTCAATAAATCTTAAAATGTGAATGGTTTAGATCATCGAAATTGGGCCTAAAAGTGAGCCCAATGACCCAGCAAGTAGAAAGTTAAGGAGGAAAGTCAAAGAGAGGATCTTGATTCAATTTTTAGGTAGTTTAATGAATGAAAAAATAGATTAAGGCCTCGTTTGGCAAGAGGCTATTTTAGCCAAAAAGTCAAAAAGTTACTAAAAAAGTCAAAAAGCCAACAACCCATACCAAAAAGTCAAAGATTCCCTTTTCTCTCTACTTTTTGCACATCTTTTTGTAAAAAGCCAAAAAGTCATCCCAAACATACTAGTTTTTTTTACATCACATTTTAGCTAAATAGCCAAAAAGTTACTAAATTAGCCTGTTCCCAAACGAGGCCTAAATTTGGATGATTTTTTTTTAATAATTGGATGTTCAGATTAGTTTATGCACACCTCAACTAATTTTAGATCCATGCAAAACACCTTTTCTACATAGATCCACTTAGTTAGTTATTTGAGTTTTGGCAATTAAATTTTTTCTTATGAGTATTCTTGAAAGTAAAAACATATATATATATATATATATTATATGTCAAAATTTCAAATTGTATATTATATAATATATATTGTGGGGGCATATTTTTTGAATAACAGCACGTGGCCAAGGTGGCACCGAAGTGCCAACCGAGGTGCCACGTGTCCTGGTCATGATGCCGAGATGATCTCGGTTAGGCCAAGGTTATCTACGAAGATACCGGAATCCGAGATGAACAGATAAGGGATAAGAGTCCTAGAGTGGGTGAGGATTTCAACCTGGATAAGGATAAAGCTCTTAGGGAGTTTATCTTTATTTATTAAAGAGTCCATGATGAGCATTGGGCCAGAGTCCAAGGGAAGCTAGGCTTCTACAGGGATCAGGTCAGTGCTGACTATAAAAGTAAAGCACCCTCATGGGTCTAAGGTAGGTTTTTTATTTTCTGGCTAGTGAGTTAAAGTACTATTTGCTATCTTTGAGAGATAATTGAGCACTGACTTGATCATCGGAGTACCCCCGGGTGGACGAACCACCGCAGGAGTCTTATCTTTCTATGACAGGTCGTTCAGGCGCAATCTATTTTGCTAGTGTTCTCCAGCTAAGTACCTGTTTGGCAGTGTGGTTAGGAAACAACACACACAATTTGGCACCGTTTGTGGGAAATAAAGGAGAATAGATGGCTAACGACGGACAGAAAGAGAAGATTGGGAAGACATCTCTACTGGAAGTGGTAAACACTTTGATCCTAACGTAGAGGAGGATAACTGCAATGAAGAAACTCGGGATCAGAATCCCGGAGAGAAAGACGTCGGCCAAGAGGGAGACGTAACAAAAAAGGCAGACCGAGACGGGTATTATAATGAGAACGACCTCCAGGTATGGAAAGATAGATGCCTACGGAGGGATGGCGAGATAAAGGGAATGGCAAACAAATTGGTAGACCTACAATCGGTCGTCAATTTCATGATGTAGAACAACGTCATGCAGCTACCGTTTCCGTTACAAGATACGCCGATTCCAGCGGCCAAAAGAGATGCCCAGAAAGAGGGGCAGAAAACAGTTCCTCCAGTCCCTCAGCACGACAGGACCAAGGAACACTCTCATCGGCCTTCATGGGAGGTCGGGCGAGGAGAGTCAATGAAGGGAGAGTCTCGGAAAACACATCGTACCGAAGAAGCCTATACCAAAGAACATCGGCATGTTCAAGGGAAGGAGCTTTGTTTCGACACGACTAATGGAGGGAGGTCCAAGATGACCCATAACGCCACTGGGAGTAGCGCATCAAAGAGGCTAAAATCCGTTGATAGCCGAGCTCCTGGACGGACCAAAGAGGATCTGAGAGATTACCTCCAGAGAAAGCAACAAGATGCCGAGGTAACCTCTCCGGTCAAGCCGAGAACACCGTTCTCGGTAGAATTGGACAAATTTGAGACCTCAAAGAGGTTCCACATGCCAAGATTCTAGATATACGACGGTAAGTCTGACCCTAACTTTCACGTCGGCTTGTACCTGAACTCAATGACACTATACACAGGGAATGAGCCGTTGCTCTGCAAGGTGTTCCCCTCATTCTTTGGGGAAATCGCATCAAACTGGTTTCATAAGTTGCCGAAAGGAATTGTGAAAAGCTGGGAAGGCCTGGCCAAGATGTTCGTGGCTAGGTTTGTGACAAACAAACTACAGTCATTGAGGGTGGACTCCCTGATGGCTCTGAGAATTGGCGAGGATGAAAGCCTTAGGGCTTATGCCAAAAGGTATTATGAGGTATTCAACCGAATACCAGGATGCAACCAAGAGGTGGCGGTCGTGTCTTTTAAGAACGGCCTGAACGATGATTGTCTGCTTCGAAAATCACTAGCAAAGACACGGCCAAAAAGTATGGAGGAACTTATGGCCAGGATAGAGAAGTATGCGAAAGCCGGGGAAGACACGTCGGGGACAAAGGCGTCAAAACAAGAGAACAGAAACGACTCGCCGAAGCGAGGTCGGGGTAACACTGGATACAACAAGCAAGAGACAAGACTGAGGGCTGCATAGGCAGTCACAACTGTATTCCGAATTCCAGTTTACAAAGTCTTGGAAAGAATCCAAAATCAGCCCTATTATAGAGCACCAAAGAAAATTCCTGGCGAATTTATGGGAAGAAGTCTGAGGAAGCACTACGCCTACCATAATGAGGATGGGCATCTAACTTAGGGGTGCAGAGCCCTAAAAACACATCTGGAAGACCTGGTAAGACAAGGTCATTTAAGAAACCTAGTAGATGAGGCCAGGACGAGGGAGGAACAAGCGAGACTGCCTCAGGCTCCAGCAGCACCACCCCCACCAGCATCACAACTGCAGACAAACAGACCTTGAGTGATCAATGTGATTCACTCGAAGGTGAATGAGAATGAGATACGTGGGGAAACTCAGAAGGTAGAACACTTGCAACATGTGTATCAGGTCCGGCAGAAAAGACCTAGAGCAGACGAGTGCTAGGGACCAATGGTGTCCTTTACTGAAGACGACCTAGAGATGGTGCAGCATCCACACAACGATGCCTTGGTAATATCCCTCCAGGTTGGAGAGTGCCAGGTAAAGTGAATTCTAGTCGACTAGGGCAGCTCTTGTGACATCATGTATGTCAGGTGTTACAAGGAGCTTGGCCTTCATTAAGATGATCTAGAACAATCCAATGGTCCAATGATTGGGTTCAACGAAGTGCCGACGTGGCCCCTGGAAGCAATAAGTTTGGAAGTGCAGGCTGGCACCAAGAAGGTAAAAACAAAGTTCACAATAATTGACACCCCTCCCTTTACAATGCTATCTTGGGAAGGCCATAGCTGTATGCAATGGGGGCTGTTCCCTCAACATTGCACCAGCTGTTGCGGTTCCCAACAGAACATGGAATTGAGGAGGTCAGAGGGGATCAGGTGCAGGCAAAAAATTGCTCTATGGCAGCAATGAAATCCACCTGCAGTATACGAGAAGCAGAAACAGTAGAGATTGAGGATGAGGACATGGAAGTCCTTGAGGACATCGACAAAGAACCAGTCGAGAAAAGTGAGGAAGCCCTGAAGAAGATCTTAGTCCAGCAAGGAGATGAAGAGCGCTTCTTCCTTCTCAGCTTAGGTATGGCCGAGGAAGAGGAAAAAGAATTAGAGGCATTCTTGAGAACAAACCTTGAGGTATTTGCCTGGACACCATACGAGATACCTGGCATTGACCCCGAGGTCACTTGCCATAAACTGAATGTGGACAGGTCGGCCAAACCTGTCATCCAGCGAGTAAGGAGGCCTACGTTGATGCATGTTGATGCAGTAGAAGAGGAAGTTGATAAGCTTCTAGAGGCCAGAGCCATTCGAGAGGTAAATTACCCAACATGGCTATCGAACACAGTTGTTGTGAAGAAAAAGAATGAGAAGTGGAGGGTCTGTGTCGACTTCACCAGCCTGAATAAAGCTTGTCCTAAAGATAGTTTCCCACTCCCCAAAATTGACCAATTGGTGGATGCCACCTCAGGACATGGAAGGATGAGCTTCCTGGACGCTTATAGGGGGTACCATCAGATAGCCATGTACCCCCCAGATGAGGAGAAGACTGCATTTATCACCCCAAAAGGGCTGTATTGCTACAGAGTGATGCTTTTCGGGTTGAAAAACACAAGAGCAACTTACCAGAGATTGGTGACTAAGATGTTCAGACATCTAATAGGCAAAATAGTGGAGGTATACATTGATGACATGGTCGTGAAGACCAAGGAACCTGAGGATCATCTGGCTGACCTAAAAGTAGTCTTCGATATCTTGAGGACATTTCGGCTCTGACTCAATGCGTCGAAGTGCGCATTTGGAGTTGAGTCAGGAAAGTTCCTGGGATACTTGGTTACCAGAAAAGGCATTGAGACAAGCCTGGATCAGATCAAGGCCATCTTGGAGTTGAAGAGCGCAACATCGGCAAAACAAGTGCAGATGTTAACTAGAAGGGCTGCAATCCTAAATAGATTCATAAGCAGAAGTTCTGACAAATGTAAACCTTTCTTTAGTTTAGTAAAGAAAGCCACAGACTTCTTATGGATAGAGGAGTGCGAAGTCGCCCTGGTCGACTTGAAGAAATACTTGACCACCGCTCCAGTTCTCTCGAATCCAGTACCAGGAGAGGAGCTGTTCTTATACTTGGCGGTTTCAGAGCACGCAGTGAGTGTAGTGGTAATCAGAGAAGAAAAGGGAGAACAGAGGGCAGTTTACTATGTGAGCAAAACCCTAGCAGATGCAGAGACCAGATACTTACCCTTGGAGAAACTGACACTAGCTTTAATAATGGCCTCTAAGAAGCTGAGTCATTACTTTCAAGCCCACAAGATTGTGGTATTAACTGGGCATCCTTTGAAGTCCCTGTTGCAACAAGAAGATCTGACAGGCAGGATAGCTAGATGGGTAGTAGTGTTGGGCCAATATGAGCTGGAATTCAGACCTAGAACAGCAATCACAGGCCAGGTTTTGGCCGACTTCGTGGCCGAGTTCACACCAGGCACCAAGGTACATCGGGCTCCGTTGAGTTACGATTTAGGGTGTCCAGATGAACAAGAAGAAACCTAGCGGGGGATAGCAGAATAAAAGAAAAAAGAGAAACTCAAGCCCTACAGTATTTATGTCGGCGACTCCTTTCGCCTATTTGTTGATGGGAGTTCAAACCGACAATGAGCGGGGGTAGGAGTAGTGCTAGTATTGTTAACTAGGCAATAGGCAAATACGCAGCCCGAGATAAAAGGATGATGGCCTATGTAAAGGAGATAGGTAGGCTGGTAGCCTTATTCCAGAATTGCCGACTACAGTAAGTTAGCCGAGATAACAACAGCTATGCTGATGCCTTGGCCGACCTAGCTAGTGCAATGAAACCTAGAGAGGCAAGGACAATAATAGTTGACTATCTATCAGGTCCAAGTGTAGAACCACTGAACACAGAGTATGAAGTAACGTGTATGGAGATGGGACCAAGTTGGATGGATAAGATAATAGTATTCTTTAGAGATGGGAAACTGCCAGATGATCACAAAGAAGCACACAAGATCATACTGAAGTCGGCAAGGTTCAGTCTAACAGCAGAAGCACATCTCTACAGAAGATCTTTTACTGGATCCCTTTTGAGGTGTGTGCATCCTTCACAAGTTGAAGACTTCTTGTATGAAATACATGAAGAAGTATGTGGAAGCCACACTGGGGGCAGGTCACTTGCTCATAGGGCCATTACTTAGGGGTACTGGTGGCCCTACATGCAGAAAGATGCAGAAGCTTATGTCAGAAAGTGTGAGAAGTGTCAGAGGTTTGCACCTTTGATACATCAACCAGCAGCAGATTTGAACCCAGTGTCCAGTCCTTGGCCATTTGCCCAATGGGGCATGGATCTTGTTAGACAACTGCCTCAAGCAACTGGACAAAGGAAGTTCCTGCTAGTGGCAACAGATTACTTCACCAAGTGGGTGGAAGCTGAACCCCCTGCAAAGATTCGAGATATTAAAGTGAAGAGCTTCATATGGAAGAACATCATCACCAGGTTTGGGATCCCGATGACAATAATAGTAGACAATGGAACACAGTTTGACAGCAAGCTGATCAAAAGCTTTTGTACAAAGTACAAAATCAAGAATTATTACTCTACTCCAAGCTTCTCTCAGAGTAATGGTCAAGCAGAAGCATCCAATAAGTTTATCTTGGATGGGATCAAGAAGAGGCTGGAAGCAGCAAAGGAAAAGTGGGTGGATGAGTTGCCTAATGTACTCTGGGCATATCGGACTATGCCGATAAGATCAACTAGGGAGTCCCCATTCGCCATGGCTTATGGCACAGAAGCAATTATTCCACTAGAGGTCGGCATCCCAGGGATCAAAACCCAGGGGGTGGAGAATGGGACTAATGATGCATTTTTGGCCCAAGAACAAGACCTACTGGAAGAAAGAAGGGAGAAAGCAGCAATTCAGCTAGAGGCATACCAGCAGCAGCTTGCTAGGGCTTACAATAAGAAGGTCAACCCACGAGAGTTTCAAGTTGGTGACCTCGTCCTGAGAAAGGTCGTCGGCAACAAGAAGGATCCCAAAGAGGGCAAGCTTGGCTCAAATTGGGAGGGACCTTATAAAATCATCTCGGTCTTAGGCAATGGGGCATATCGGCTTGAAGACAGTGAAGGCAAAGAGTTGTCAAGACCTTGGAATACTTGCAACCTGAAGTTTTTCTATCATTAGATTTCTTTTTGTTTTTTTTTAAGTTTTTTGTTATTAGCCGAAGTAATAATAAAATTTTAGCTCGATTTTTAATTTCAAAACTTGTGAAAAATGATTGACCAGTCATTTGGCGATGTTTCTGATTGAAACATGACAAATAACTTAGACTTATTATATGGTAGAGTTGAATTATACTTGCATATAATAGAGTTGAACTAAGTTAGCGATGTTTCTGATTGAAACATGACGAATAACTTAGACTCATTATATGGCAGAGAAGAAATTATACTTGCATATGATGGAGTTGAACTAAGCTGAATTAACCTAGATTTGCCATATCGGTAGAGTCAAACATAGATTGAAATTAAGAGCATTTTGAGTAAGATTAACAGTGGAATCAAGATTGAGAACCTCGGCTAGTTCCTGTTTGAGTATAACTTTGGCAACAAGGTCATAGCCATATGCTTAATGAGAACCTAAGTAAAACTTAAGGTCACAATAGGGAGCAGAGAGCTAGAGAATGATGCTTGGGAGTTAGAATTTACAAGCTAAAAGTTGGCTTAACACTTGTTGAAATTTTCAGAAAAATTTACAAGTTGAAGTTAAGCAGAGGTTATATTGCAAGAAGTATCTGCGTACTTGCCGAGATTACCAGGTTGCCAAAATTTAAAGTATGGAAGACTGAAGTCTTGATAGAAGACAATGAGAAGGTGGCAAGTTTTAAATAAACACTTGTGAAAATATTTTTTACAAAATGTTTTCAAGAGTTAAGACAAAGCCGAGATGAACAGTCAGCGGGTATATCCGAGGTAGTTTACCCTGAGGAGATTGCATAGTTAAGAGGTACTCTGAAGACATGGAAATTATTCTAAGTATGGAATCATACAAAACAGTAAAGAAGACAAACATACAAACACTTGAAAGAAGAAGTTGTACTTGCATTCATAGAAGAAAAAGGGCACTTTGACCTACAAAGGGATTACTTGTTCAGATTACAAAAATGGCACGTCGGCCAAATATGAAAACTAAAAAACATTGTTCTGAAAAGTACTAAGTACAAAGAAAAGCTTGTAATCAGACTACTCGGCGTTGGTGGCGGGATGTGTCTCTGTAACAACCCAGATTTTTAATTATTTTGTAGAATTTATACTAATATTATTTAATCTCAGTTCGGAAAATATATAATTTATTATATATTATTATGCGTAATTTTTTAAAATAATATAATTATTAAAAGTTTAGGGATCAAAATATAAATAATAATAATATAGATAATATAAATAATAATACTAATGGGTGTGGTACTAAAATAATTAATTAATTTTCTATTGATATATGATAAAGTGTAATTTAATTAGGAATTAATTTATTTATATTATTATATTAAAAAGTTGGGTCAAAAGGTAATTATCTTAAATATCTATTAGGATAAGTATAAATCTTAGTGAATTAATGAGTGAATCTTCGAGTTCGCCACGCGTAGGCCGGCTGGTGGCTTCCTCTCCCTATTTAAGGGAGGAGTTGATCAACCTGTGAAAGAAAGAAGAAAGGAAAAGGAAAGAAGGAAGGAAAGGAGAGAAAGAAAGAAAAGAAAGAAAGAAAGGGAGGAAGAAAGAAAAAAAATAGTGGAATGTGAAAGGGTCTTTGATAATAGAAAGAAAGAGTGAGGTATTAAAGTTAAGGTGAGTTATATTATACCTTGAGTCACCAAAATGTATTTTACTTATGTTTTGACTTACCAAAATCTGTTTTATACAAGTTATGTTTTATTAGTATATTAATAAAAGTTATGTTTTATAAATGTTTCAGTTACGTGGTTTAATTTCTGAACCCTATTTGCTTAAAAGGAAACCCATGGGTATGTTTGTTTATATTTTAAAGAATATTTGGTTACGACCTTATATACAATTATGTTTTGAAAGTACCACCACGGGAGTCCTACGCCTTGGGGGACTTAAATAACCATTGGCCTCTGTTTGGTTACTTTGTGGTCCTCTGATCCATTGACCTCTGTTCTGTGCGGACCAAAGTGCTGTGCGGAGCTAAGTGCTACACTATTGTGGGAGCCACCTCTAGAATCCGTACGAGCCACCTCTTGAATCCGTACCTCTGTTCTGTGCGGACCAAAGTGTTGTGCGGAGCTAAGTGCTACACTATTGTGGGAGCCACCTCTAGAATCCGTACGAGCCACCTCTTGAATCCGTACCTCTGTTCTGTGCGGACCAAAGTGCTGTGCGGAGCTAAGTGCTACACTATTGTGGGAGCCACCTCTAGAATCCGTACGAGCCACCTCTTGAATCCGTACTTCTGTTCTGACTGTCACTTCAGTGACCTCTGTTCTGTTCTGTTCTGTACCGTGGTTATGGTTATATATTTATATAATATCTGATTTCAGATTCTGCTACTTAAATGATTTGTTTATGTAAATGTTTTGGCCTAACTAATTATCTATGGTTATTTCATGTCCCTTATACTCTTGGTATAATATTTCTCACTCTGCCATGTGCTTATAGTTGTTTACCAATTTTCAAGAAATAATGCAATTCAGAAATAGCCTTTGGAAAGTCTTAGATGCGGGGCTGCGGAATAGACACACACACAGTATTTTTATGATATTTTTATATGAAAATATCGGCCTTTTTGGTCAATGAATTTTGTAATAAAAATAGAAGCTCCGATGATTATTTTGGTACCCTTACTTAAATATTTCTTTCGCTTGCGTTTATTAAGTTGTTTAAGAATTGGCCGAAGGTAACTTCAGTTACTGGCTATCACGATGCTTAACCCTTGGGTATGGGGAGCGGGTCGTGACTCCGCCCCAGAAGACAACTGGGGAATTTTCTCGGCAGCCTTCTCAACCTCGAGCTCGGCGTCGATCTCTTGCAGAGTCTAATCGATGCTCTTCTCGGCGATTGGCGCCTCAGATGTTGTCTTCTAGGGGGAGGCACTTTTTGAAACCTCGTCTTCCTTATCTTGAGTCAAGTCTAGGACTTGCTCATTCAGAGTTGGGGACTTGGCCCCAGCAGGAACTTCAGCATCAGCCACCTCGGCCTCTTCGTCTTCGGCTTCCTCTCCTTCTTCTTCTTCTTCCTTCTCAGCTTTAGCCTCGGATTGGCTTGAAGCGGGAAGGAACGGCAGCACAAGTCGGCCCGCATCTTTGAGAGGAGAGTCCTCGGGGATAGCCAACTCCTTCAGAGAAGCCATCCAACCAAGGGTGTAACCTTTGTTACATGCCTCTTTGACTTGTTTTTTGTAGTCCTCGTGGACGTCGGCTGCCCCTTCGGCATAGGCCTTCTCATCTGCCGCTTTGATCTTGACAGCTTTTGTGGCCAGGGCATCTCGAAGTTCGGCTTGGGCTTCGATCTTTTTTGCCTCGGCCTCTTTCTTCTCGGCCTTGAGGACCTCAGCGACAGCCTCTGCAGCCCCCGCCCTTTCCTCGGCCTCGTCTTGGGCTTGTTTGGCTGCCTTGGCCTGATCCATCAATGATTTCATCTTGGCCTCGGCTTTATTTATGGACTTGAGCAAACCAGCAGCCTCCTTGGTCTTTTGGACTAGCTCCTTCTTCATTTCCTCTGCTTGCATCACAAAGGAGTGGGCATGCTGGATCACCTAGAAGAAGTGTAGAGAACAAAGTTAGTATTTTCATTAAGTGTGAAAACAGAGAATACAGAGAAATAAGTGTTAAGGATTTACCAGTACAGAGTGCTGTAGCATTAGAGCGAAATTCTTGTATTCGCTGACCGATGCATTGCGGTTGAGGTCGTTGGGAAGGAGCAAGGCAGTAGAGAGGGCAACACTGACCTTGATGTTAGTAGCACTGTCACCGGCTCTAACTGGCTTGTCCTCGATTGTGATGGAGGGGGCCCAGTGGTCATCGGATTTAAGAGAACCCGAGGTGCTGCTGAGTTTGACCTCGGCTTCTTTGACTTAGTGGATTCGGAGGGGTCAGCTTCGGCGGGCCTCTTCTCACCGGCGGAGGCACTCTTTTCTGCCTCGGCCATTTTTGAAATCGGCAAGGTGTCCTCAAAATCGATCTGAGTCACCATTGCCTTTGCTTGGGCATTCTTCAGCCTTTTTGGCTTTGGCTTTGGCTTTGGCTGGGATTGTGATGGGGAAGATCGAACTGTCACGACGTCCGGGATGTCGGCCAAAAGGTCTTCGGCTATGGCCTTCTTGTGTCCCATATCGTCGGCGGTGGCGGCGACTGTAACCTTGGTTCTAAAGTGGATCGCTGGAAGTGTAGTCGGTGGGTTGGCTGGATCATAAGCCGACGCCTCAGAACTTTGGCGTTTTCGACTACGGGTTCTGCCTGCGGGGGCAAGTAGTGGAGCTCGATGTTGGCGTTGACACTGAAAGGATGGGATCAGTTGTGGGGCAGAAGTTGATGGCTGTTCTGTTGGGTCGGATGTTGAGGCTTGGTCAGGCCTTGGTGATAAGGTAGTTGGGGGAGTTGTTGCTGACGGTGGAGACTTACTCTTCTTGGGGACGTCAGGAACGATGGATTTGTAAGTTGGGATGTAGTCCAGAAGCAGAGGAGCCTTGCGCTGATTAACAGGCAAGTCCAGCAGCCTTTTGAAGTCTTTGCTAGGAAGAATATCTTATGAAAGTCTTTGGGAGGCTGAGGAAGGACTATAAGTAAAAAACAGATATTAGAGCATACAAAAATATCAAGCTATAAGGACTTGAAAGCAAGTAAAGTGACACTTGGCTCTTTCCATTTCCCTCTCTAAACACTGTTTGGCTTAAGGAGTAGAGGTGAAGGTCATCATCTGGTGGGAACTCCCAGTTACCCAAGACGATAAAATAATCATCTCTAGCACCCTTGCTAGAGTCTTGGAGGTCGACGATGAGTTTGTATTCTGTGGATCTCGGCTTAAGGTAATAGATGTAGCCCTTTTCTGACTTCAGGCCACACATTGTATAACAGTATTGGATATCGGCTAGGGTTATCCTAGCGTTTTCTCGGCTAGCTAAGGCAATGATACCATTGATGACTCTGTAAGAGTTAATAGCTAATTGCATCGGGTTAAGCTTATAGTAGTGAAGGACTTAGCGGAAGAGGATGTCAAGGGGGAACCTAAGCCTGCACTCAATGAATGTTACTACTGGGAAGGGCATGGAGTCATCTTTGGACATGATGAAGTCCTCCTCCCCAGCCAACCTGAGATGAACGTCGCCAGGGATGGAGAACTTTTGCCTAAAGTACTCTAGCTTAGCAGGGGTGTCTACCCTCCACCTAAACATACCTATGATGTCAGCTAAGAGGGACAATGTGTTAGATTTCAGAAGGAAGTGTTTTGTCTAGGTTTGAGTGGACCTTGGCTTAACTCAAAACAGAAATTGGGGCAAGGGTTTTCAAAATCTAGGGAAATTTGTTTCAGTTTTCCTAAACAGATTTCTCTACCAAAACCCAAACTTAATCTATATGGAAATGGTGGATTAAAGGTAAGAATCTGGAAAAAATAACAAGAAAACAGGGCAAATAACAATGATTCAGACTCAAGAAGGAAAACAAGAATTCAAAGAACATTGAATAAAATATAGATGTGCACAAGTCGAAGATAGTGGCAAGATAGCAAGTGTATGAACAAAGTATCTACCAAGAAAAAGATTGAGCAACTAGAAATCACAGAACATACATGTTTGATACATGAATGACGAAATTTGAAACACGGGCAATCATTCAAATGGATGGAATCACAGTAGTAGTGTATAAAGCATAACTGTAGACGCGCCCGAACGTCCCGGGGCTTCGCGCGTGAAAATGGGCGCGAAATCCCGTTTTGTTCATTTGGGCTTACTACTACAGTTCGGACTCAATGTCACGGTTCTGAATCTGATCCCGCAAAGTGCAATGCAAGATCGATAAATCACCAAAGAGTCCAAATCCGGCAAATCGTTTTGGAAAACTGATTTTATAAAGAAGTGCCAAACATGGACTGCTTTGCCTGATATAGAGTCGCCACCTAAATATTTTATTTTGGGAGAATTTAGGAAACCCTGACTCGTGCCTAAGGCTACGTGTCCGTCATCACCAAAGTTGCCTCGGCTTAGGAACTTGGGTACGAGCACCCCCACTCGCCCAATCAAAGATCGGCCACTACTAATATGATATCTTGTTTTTGAAAACACATGTGTTCTTATTCCGGTTATTAAACCTAGAATTACTATGTGATGCGCACAACATACAAGTATAGATTAGATCGCCTAATTTGGAACAAAGCATTGCATACTTGTTTGTTTTGAAAAACGGTTTGAAGTTTGCTACTCGCAAGTAGGCTAAAACGAGGATTTGATGAATTGTTCCAATTCAAGCAATCCAACCTTCATCCACAGGCATTCAGGCAGTTATATCACATAAGTAGTTAGCCTCATGGAAAGCATGCTATCGTGGCAACATTCACACTCATGCGGTATGCTAAAGCGTAAAAGCTTACCTAGTACTCCGAGCCAAAACAAGAGCTAGTTAATAATCAATGCATGATCCTAGTTCATATTAAGATAGCTAATGCAACACATGCGAAGATGCGACTAGAAATAGGCTCGGCTATTCTAAGATGGCATATGAGATGCAATTAGATAACATGTATTCAATTTGGAATTGAAATTCAATGCAGTTAGTATGATGCGCCGAGCCCGGTGCATGCAATATAGATGAATGATGCAAAACATGCATAGCATAAGGATGCTAATTGAAACATGATCTAAAACTAACCATCGAAAGCGGTAAGTAAAAGGGAGAAAGAAATGGGGGTTGGAAGACATGCACACACGCACGCACACTTATTACAAAGTTCGCCCTCTCGACGGAGGGTTCGAATGAATACGCTAAGCTAGCTACGCTAAGCTAATCAACTAATCTAATAATCTAATTAGACTAGTTATTACACAACCAAATTGAATAATTAGCTACAACTAATTATTACAACAACTAACTAATTAACAAATTAATTAATTATTACAAAACTTAAGCTAGTTAACAAATAAGGAAAACAGTAAACAATGCTGTTCCAGCTCTGGTTGGGGGAGAAGAGGATGCATGCTTGGTTGCCGTCCCGAAAAGCTCTTCGGTTGCTCTTTAGAGGCTCTGTCTGCAGGGTGTCCTCAAGGAATTCTTGCTGAATCTTACCAAAACCAGTCTGGGGAATACACCAGTGGCCTGCCGGCCATGGAGAGCCACTGCCGACCATCTGCCGGCCAAGAATGAAGGTCTGCCGGCCATCTACAAGGCACTGCCGGCCACTGGTGTGCTGTGACACCAAGCTGCAGCAGAGCACAAAATAGAGAAAATGAAGGGTCTCTTAAGGGTATGTACGCACTATGCCACCCCATATCACCTCGGAGCATCAAGGGAGAGGCATAGTCGGATCCAAGACCATCAACCACGCATCCCGATGCATAATGGCCAAAGATCCAACATGTGCAAATCAATGTGAAATGAATGCAGGAAAACACATAAATGCCTAGAACTCTATCATGCTTGATCAAGAGCGTCGGCGACTGATAATTGAGACACGTTTCATCACTTGAAGTATGAAACATCCCTCGTTTCTCGTGCTCGGATTAACACTTAATCCAAATGACAATGCAACACAAGCATGGCATACATAATGCGACTCAAGCATTCAAACACGCAATATGACTTAAGCATGACAAGGCTAATGGCATGCACAATAATAATGCATGCACAATGCAAATGTCAATTAGCGTGCACAATGCAAATGATGGCATACTCAATGCAATGTTACCTAAGCATACACAATGCAAAGTATAAGGTATAGACAATGCGATGTAATACAAGCACGCAAACAAAATGTAATCAACCATGCTCAATGGACTTAAACCGAAACGGACAGACCTTAGATATGCCCAAATCAGTGGCCAAAATGCTAAGATGAAGGCACCGAAAACACATACAAGCATGCATGCCAATTGGCTCACCAATTAAGGTATAAAGGTGCAACTCTCAAGAACACCTAAAGAGTGAAAAGTATGGAAGTGTAACAACACCAAGTGCACTGAAATGAGGTAAGAAATGATGCCAAATCATTTAAACAACACAAGTAAAGCATGCAAAGGTCCTTAAAAGCATGGAGCTATCAGAGAGGACTACAAAGGAGGCATGCAATACATGGCACAAATGCATGAACTAAGCATGGACAGAGCTCAAATAGGTCAAAATAAGGACCTAAACATGCTGAGATGAGGGCCCAAAGACCTAGGCATGCAAGCATACAAGCTAAGCCATAAGCTAGGCAATAATGCACAACACTCAAAGGCACTTAAAGCATGATTGAAGTGGGAATATGGAAATGCTATAGGCATTGAAATGTCATGTTAAGTGATGCCAAATCACGTACACAACACAAATGAAGCATGCAATGGTGCTCAAAGCTTGAGGCAAGCAGGAACATTTATACTACAAGTATACAAAACATGAAGCACGTGGTTAAGGCAACCCAAAATAGTCCTAGAATATGTTAAAATGAGACTAGAACATATATGGGAGTAAGCCAAAACAAGCTAGCATGGTGAGCATGAGGCATGATGCATACAAGGCAAATAAGGTGGATTACACTACACCTATTAAGACCAAGCATGGGATGACTCAACCAATAAAAATCAGAGTTAAGGCATGTCAAAATAAGCCCAAAAACCCACTGAGATGGCATCCCAAAGACCTAAGCATAGAGGCATGCACAATGATCCATTCATGAGGCATAAAACACAAACTCTCTAAGACATTGAAAGCATGTCAAATGCAAGTGTATGACCACATTACATGGACTGAAATAACATAACAAGTGATGCCAAATTGTTGAAATAGGCCAAGTAACACATGCTAGTGGACTTGGTGCACAAAGTTAACAAGCTAGATTGAACCATGGCTATACAAAGCAAGTCATGCATGGCCAAAAAAACCAAAATCAGACCTTAAACATGGTAAAACATGAACAAAATCTTCTCAGAGCTAAGCTAAAAGCATGCTAAAATGACATGTTAAAGCATGATGCATGTTAAGGTAATAGAGAGGATTACACTACAAGTGCATAAGGCATGCAAGGACCAACCAAACCAAACCAAAACAGAGTCATGACATGGCAAAACATCACCCAAAACATGCTGAAATGGAAAGAAAACAAGCTAGAATGGCATGCTACTTCATGAGGCATACAAAGCTAGTTTGTGTGATTTACACTACAAGTGTATTAACCATGCATGGAGTGACCAAACCAAGAAAAAATAGTGGTATGCCTCAGCAAAATAACCACAAATACGAGCTAAGATATGGCCAAAAAAGGCTTAACAAAGGTGCTCAAACATGAGGCATTCAAAGCAAGTAAACAAAACACAAAGGAGAGGGGATGACCCTCTCCTATTTAGGACACCAAAACCACCTTTCCACCACTAAAAATCCTCTAGATTTCAGTGGTAGACAGGTCATGCAAAGACTTCAACAAGAGCCTAAAGGGATGGCTCAAAACAAGGCCTAACAAGGCCTAAGAGGGGGTAAACCACCCCCAACGAAAAAGTGACCTTAAACAAAGGTCTAAAGCATGAAAAAAAAGAACTTTTTTCAGTTTAAAGAAAGGCCTTAAACAATATGAAAGGATGGCCAAAATGAGGTACAAATAAATGCTAAAAAGGGGAATATACTCACCCTTGAAGATCAACTTCGAAACCAGCAACCTCAGAGGCTAGAAACCAAGTTTCAAAGCTCAAGTAACACTCCCAAGAACCTCAGCTCAAAGATGGTGGTGTACCTCTATGTGTTGTAGTGCAAAAGTGCAAGAAAAATGGACTTTAGAGCACTATTCTATGCAATATAGAGAGAGAGAATGAGAAATATAGAGAGAGAGAGAGATACAACTTCTCTAAAAAATGGCTGACCCCTGCTGGAGAGGAAGGGCCTCTCCTTATATAGAAGAAAAACAATGCAAAGCTTGTTAAACAAGCTTGGAAAGGGGCTCATCCCTCCATACACGTGTATGGAGGAGAGATGAGTGAAAACCAGCTGGCTCAAAAGATCTGGCATGAAACCTACTGAGACAAGGGTTCTGCCGGCCATCAGTGGTGGCTGGCAGTGGTTCATTGATGGCCGGCAGGCTTCATCAATAGCCGGCAGCGACAAAATCAAGGTCGGCAGGGCCAAAAGGTGGTCGGCAGTGCCTCCCAAGAAGCATGCGGAAAGGGCCAACACATGGTCCAAGAATGGGGGAGAAAGGGTACAGGGTTTAGAAAGCTCAAACTTGTGACATTCTGCCGCGACAGTCGAGTACTCGACGAGCAATCAAACTAGTGGTTGGATGTACCTGCAAGCAAAACCAAGTCTTGAAGACGGTCAAAAATGGGGTGTCTACAATAACAAACTTTGAAGTAAGTCAAAAACTGAAAAAAGGGGGGGAACAGTGACTTACTGAAGAAAATGAGGCCGGTATGAAGTGCGTCGGAGTTAGATGGTGGCAGTGAGCGGAGAAGAGCAGTAAATGCTTCACCGGAGGAGGTGAACGGAGTGGTTGCAAGAAGCTCGAAGAACGCAACAATGGAGGATTTGGGAGATAGGTGTTAGAGAGAGAAAGCTTGGGAGAAGTCGAAGATGTAGAAGTGAAAAGGCGCAGAAAGAGAAGTGTTTTTGATCAAAACATGAAAAAGCGGCAAAATTACAATTAGTGTGCCTAGGACGACGTATCTGTCAGGCGGCGAATGCAGAAGCGATGCGACTTGATGGCGCGTGTCAGGTACGGTTCAATAGGAAAGAGACGCATGGCGAAAATGGTTGAGTTACTGTGCATGACAACTCATACGCGTGTTAAAACTCTTGGAGTTCTTGATTTAATGAAGCAAAGACCTCGGCTAGGAGAACGATCTCGGTAAAGGAACTTGAAAAAACTTGGTTCTTGGTTCTAAAGCATTGATGAAAACACACTGAAGTCTTGGTCATATGGAGCCGATGTGTGATAACCTCGGTAATGAAGAATAGAGTAAGCTTTAGCCGACATGCTATATGAACGAATGATATAGGTTCTATCACCTTAGTATGCTGAGGTAAGAGAACCTATGAGGCAGTTGTAGGGGCATATTTTTTGAATAACAGCACGTGGCCAAGGTGGCATCGAAGTGCCAGCCGAGCTGCCACGTGTCCTGGTCATGAAGCCGAGATGATCTCGGCTAGGCCGAGGTTATCCGCGAAGATACCGAAATCCGAAATGAACGGATAAAGGATAAGAGTCCTAGAGTGGAGGAGGACTTCAGCCTGGATAAAGATAAAGCTCTTAGGGAGTTTATCTTTATCTATTAAAGAGTCCAGGATGAGCATTGGGCCAGAGTCCAAGGGAAGCTAGGCTTCTACAGGGATCAGGTCAGTGCTGACTATAAAAGTAAGGCACCCTCATAGGTCTAAGGTAGGTCTTTTATCTTCTGGCTAGTGAGTTAAAGCATTATTTGCTATATTTGACAGATAATTGAGCACTGACTTGATCGTCGGAGTACCCCCGGGTGGACGAACCACTGCCGGAGTCTTATCTTTCTATGACAGGTCGTTCGGGCGCAATCTATTCTGCTAGTGTTCTCTAGCTGAGTACCTGTTTGGCAGTGTGGTTAGAAAACAGCACACACATATATGACTTTATTTATTTGCATCTCTATTTTGAGTGCTTTGGTTGGTATTTCTCTAACTTTCGACATAGTGCTAGCAGATGATTGAGTTTTTATTTCAGTGTCAACCTAATTGGGATCGTTTTGTTTTGCTGTGATATTTTGTACACTTGCTTCCTTCTCCCCTCCCTCCCCCTTTATCTTTATTGATGTTATTTTTATATCTCCCTTAAATACCCCTCATCTAAAATTATCTTCCTCTCTCTCTCTCTCTATCTCTCTCCAACTCACGAATAGAGGCGAAGGCCGCCAGCGATGCCTCTGACACCCGCGTATCTTCGCCGACACTCAACTTCACTACCGCAGCAACCGCCGAAGATGAATCAGAGGCACAGCTCTGACCTAGAAAGTCATGAAAAATGGTGGGTTTAACTTCTGCTACTGCTGCATAGCTAGAGAGAGAAAGTGAGTTTGAGAGAGAGAGAGAGAGAGAGAGAGAGAGAGAGTTCAAAAGAGTACACGATTTTCAAAAAAGATAATAATAAATATAAAAAAAAAGAATTGCTAGAGATAAAATGGAGGAGCATTAAAAAGAAAAAGCTGCTCAGTATTATTAGATAGAAACCATACATAATTGAAGGGGCTAAATAGGAAATGGGTCAGGTCCAAGCCTTGGGCCGGCCCAATCCGACAGAGTCCAAATCCAAGCGGGTCAGATGAGTATATGGACAGACCAGTTGGGCCCAACTTCATGGTCAACAGTCCACCCAAGTCCTCAAGAACTTGGGCCCGACCCGCAGCGGAAAGGCTAGCCCAGTTGTAGTGCTGGTCTGGGCCGAGCTGCGGGACGGAATCTGTGGGCCAAACAGATTACGGTCCATCCCATCTCCATGAATAATCCTGAAAAAGGCTGAGACAAGGCATAGTGATACCGAGCTGAGGAACATCGATACCGAGCTGGGGGAACCTCGCAAGGAAACGTGGAAGCTGTAAACGTGTGCATGTGCAGGTTGCCACCTCAGCTGGTCCCCTACACCAAGAATCACGGAAGTTGTTGAACCAAAGGAATGTGGTTTGTTATCAGCATGTTTACAATGAGAATATGCAATTAATGACAACTACCAAGTGGTCCCCTACCTGGAGCAATGCTGAAGGGACACTTGGCAGCATGTACACTCCATGAAACCACCTTGAGAAGCAAGTAAGGAACACTATATACACAACATGAACTTCACATTGAAGGTAACTGAACTGTTCCAAGCAGAACCACACTAACATACAAAACTCAACCTGATTTATACTCCTACTCCGATCGCTAATTCTCACACCGGAGGGGTTATCCGGCCAACCCCGGCCGGGCAGCTCTAACGGTGCATCTTGTGGCAGGAACCTCAGTCCCTGGATAGTCCAACTGGGTGCGGAGCCCCGATCCACTTTCATCTAGTGCGGAATCCGGTACGCACAATTGGTGCGGTGAACGTGGATCACTTTTATTTCTGAGCTCTGCATTCAGTTCCGGCAATGGGGATTGAGGACGTTCCGCCTTCAGCACATACTCCACAGACGGAGAAGACGAAGGACAAAGGTTTGGCACTCCCGACAGTTCTGGAGGAGCAAACTGGAAACAATAATCGAACCCCGAATCCGTCGAGCATCGACTGCCCTTCGCCGGAGGTTCTTCTCATCATTTCCTTCTGGAAAAGGATTACAGAGATCGAATTATAGATTCCATGGGAATGGAGATACAGGAATTGAAAGCTCAACTTAAGAAGGTGTTGGGTGATCCGACGGAAAAGAGGACGGAAGCAGAGCCCTCTAGTTTGCAACGAAGGAGCTTGTCTAGAGAACTACCAGTGAAGAAATTCCCCAGGAATGACTCCGGGCAACGAAGCCAACCTATCCCAGCACAAAGTGAAGCGGGGAGTAGCCACACCCGTGGGTCACGCCGGAGGAGGGCCAAGAGGCAGAAGACGGATAGTCAACAAACTGAATACCCTCGTCAGGACCTTCGCACTTGGCTGATTGGCAATAGGCAGAACGAGCAACATCGAGATCATCTGGATCGTACTGTTCACCAGAGAGAACATCGAGCACTGGACAGGCTCGTCTCTTCGCCATTCTCTCCGGAGATCGAGACCATGAGACCTCCAAAGAAGTTCACTCCACCAAAGTTCACTTCCTACGATGGGAAATCGGACCCTCTGACACATATCAGCCATTTTAGACAGATGATGTCCCTATGGAGCCGAGATGAGGCACTGATGTGCAAAGTCTTCCCATCCAGCTGGGAGAAACCGGACTCCGATGGTTCGATCGACTCCCCGCTGGATCAATTCATGGCTGGAAGCAGCTCTCCGAAGAGTTCCTAGCCAGGTTCGTCTCCAATACTAAGATCCCAAAAGAGCCGGATACGCTGTTCGGCCTCAGGAAGGAGCAAGAGGAAACGCTGCGCAATTACGCTAGGAGATACTGGGAAGAGTATAACGATCTGGAAGAAAATGTGTGCAGCGAGCAGATGGCCGTCATGTCCTTCAAACATGGTCTGCGCCCGGAAAGTAAGTTGAGACAATCACTTACCAAGCGCCCGGCCACAGCTTTGAAAGACTTGCGCGCCAGGATTGAGCAGTATGCTCGTCTCGAAGACGATCAGATCCCCATTGAGGTAGTGTCAGCAGAACAAGCAGCCCGGCAGAAGAAGAAAACGGATCGAGGAGAACACCGAGGGATTGCAGTGAATGAGGTGGATAAGTCCAAATCCCACGAAGCCGTTGTGACTGTGTTCAAAGAGCCAATCTATCGAATCCTGGAGAAGATCAAGAGAGAACCCTTCTTTGTTTGGCCGCCGAAAATGTTGGGAGATCCAGCTCGGCGCAATCAGAAGCTCAGATGCACCTACCACCAAGACAGGGGACACATGACTCAGAACTGCAGGGCACTGAAACAACATTTGGAAGGCCTGGTGGCAGCGGGGCACCTAAGGGAGTACATTGATCAGGATAAGGAGGTGGCCGAGCTGGGGAACCCACTTCCAGAAGCAAACATTGAGCATCCGCCCCGGCTAATAATAAATGTGATCCATGGGACAGCGGCTCAGGAATCTGAGGAGGCACTGAAGGAAGAGATCGCTAAGGCTGCGCAAATTCAGCGAATCATGTCAGTAGAGCCGGCATCGAAAAAGGTACGTACCGTACCTAAATCCCCCCTGTGCACTGTTTCATCTACTAGCAAAGATTTAGAAGGCATACAGCACCCACATACTGATGCATTGATCATAACTGTTGGGATTGGGAAACGATTTGATGTGAAACGAGTCCTAGTAGATCAGGGTAGTGCAGTAGACATACTGTATTATGATTTGTTCAGAAAGCTCGGCCTCTCCGAGTAGCATCTCACCCTAACGGCAGCCCCGTTGGTCAGTTTCAATTCACAGCCGGAATGGCCGCTCGGCCGAATAGTATTGCCAGTCGTAGCGGGGACAAAAACCCTCCAGATAGAGTTCTTGGTTATTAATACACCATCCCCTTATAACGCCATACTTGGCCGCCCGTGGATTCATCGAATGGAAGCAGTCCCTTCAACCTATCACCAGCTCATCCGTTTCCCAACGGAACACGGAGTAGAGCAGATCTCAGGGGATCAAGTTGCGTCCAAACATTGCTTCATGGCAGCATTAAAGGCAAAGCAGCTCTGCAATCGGGTACAGACGGTAGAAGTGGCCGGACAGCCAGTCTTGGAAGATGTGGGGGGAACTCCAGAGGAAAAGATGGTAGAGGATTTGGAGAAAGTCTTGGTAAGAGAAGACGACCCGGAAAAGTACTTCCTTATCGGTACCTCGCTAGGCGCTGATGAGAAACTTCAGCTGCTGGAACTGCTGAGGGAAAATATGGAGGTATTCGCGTGGTCAGCATATGATACTCCAGGGTTGGACCCAGAATTTGCTTGCCACAAGCTCAACATCAATCCTTCAGCTCGGCCCATCGTACAGAAAAGTCGGAGATCCTCAGTTGAGCACACCGAAGCAGTAATTGCAGAAGTCGAAAAACTCCTGGCCTCGGGAGCAATCAGAGAAGTACAGTACCCGCAATGGCTGTCTAACACAGTTGTAGTCAAGAAGAAGAATGGAAAATGGAGAGTTTGTGTCGATTTCACTTGTTTGAACAAAGCCTGCCCTAAAGATAGTTTTCCGCTGCCTCGCATTGATCAACTAGTAGACTCAACAGCAGGGCATGAGCGCATGAGCTTTCTGGACGCTTATAGCGGTTATCATCAAATACCACTGTTCGGTCCGGATCAAGAAAAGACAGCGTTTATCACTCCGAGAGGGACTTACTGCTACAGAGTAATGCCGTTCGGCCTCAAGAACGCCGGGGCGACCTACCAGCGAATGATCACTCGGATGTTCAAAGACCAACTGGGGAAAACCATGGAAGCCTATATAGACGATATGGTAGTAAAAAGCAAGTTCGCTACAAACCACCTCACAGACTTGAGAGAAGTTTTTAGCATCCTGAAAAACCACCAGCTTCGCCTCAATGCCTCGAAATGCGCCTTCGGGGTAGGAACAGGGAAGTTCTTGGGATACATGGTCACTCAAAGAGGAATTGAAGCGAATCTGGATCAAATTAGGGCAATACAGGATCTCGAAGTGCCAACAAAGTCTAAGGAACTGCAGAAACTAGCCGGAATGGCGGCCGCACTGAATCGGTTTATTAGCAAATCCTCAGATTGGATGAAGCCTTTCTTCCAGCTCTTGAGGAAAAAGGCAGCATTTGAATGGAGTAGCGAATGCATCGAAGCACTGCAGAGTCTCAAAAGATACCTCAGTACACCCCCTCTATTATCCACTCCAGAACCGGTGGAAGAGCTGTACCTCTATCTAGTAATCTCAGATCATGCCGTGAGCGCAGTATTAATTCGAGAAGTTGATAAGGAACAGAGACCAGTATATTATGTTAGCAAGACTTTACTGGACGCCGAGACATGGTATCTACCACTGGAAAAGTTAGCTTACGCTGCTTATCGCCTTAAGGAAGTTGCAACATTACTTCCAGGGGCATACCATTAACGTCCTCACTGAATTCCCCCTCAGATCTGTATTCAGCCGAGCCGATTTCTCTGGCCGAACAGTAAAGTGGGCTATAGAACATAGTGAGTTTGACATTCGGTATCAACCCAGGACAGCAATCAAGGCTCAGGTCTTGGCGGATTTTGTCGCAGAATTTACTCCCGCCCAGAGTGCCGAACCGGGGAATCTGAGTTCGGCACAGGTGCTATGCGCCACCGAACAAGGAAAACCCAGCGCTTCGGAAGCATGGAAACTCTTTATTGGAAACATCTGGCAACTCTACGTCGATGGTTCGTCCAATAACCGAGGCTCGGGGCAGGAGTAGTTCTTATTTCTCCAGAAGGATTTATCTGGGAACAGGCTCTCAGGCTAGGCTGGAAGGCTTCAAACAACGAGGCCGAGTACGAAGCGTTATTGGCTGGCTTGCGTAGCGCCGAACACTTCAGTGCAGAACAGCTTCTTGTTTTCAGCGACTCACAACTAGTGGTAAACCAGCTTTCTGGGGTCTATGAAACTCGAGATGAAAGAATGGCTATGTACGCAGGCAAGGCCAGAGACCTACTCAGAAAATTTCAATCCATACGAGTGGAACGAATCAGTCGGGACAAAAATAGCCACGCAGATGCTCTGGCATGCCTAGGCTCATCAGTGGATACAAAGGATGCCAGAAGAGTTTGGGTTGAGTTCGTACCAGAACCAAGTATTGCATCTCCAGTCCTCTGCAACAACTTAGAGCCGAGCTGGATGGATCCAATATTGGTCTTTCTGAAATCTGGTAAACTCCCCGAAGACAGAAGGGAAGCCAACAAGATCAGGCATAAATCAGCTCGATTCTGGATCTCACCGTCTGGGAAGCTGTACAGACGTTCCTACCTTGGCCCCTACCTCCTATGTGTGCATCCAAATCTCGTCGAGAATGTTCTCTACGAAATTCACGATGGGATTTGTGGATGCCACGTTGGCGGAAGGTCACTGGCGCACCGAGCCCTAACTCACGGGTACTGGTGGCCACGAATGCAACAAGATGCACAGCAGTACGTACAAAGGTGTGACAAATGTCAGAGGTTTGCTCCACTCATTCATCAGCCAGCCAAAACTCTCACTCCACTCACCAGCCCATGGCCCTTTGCGCAATGGGGCCTGGATATTGTTGGACCATTGGCGCGAGGCACTGGGAACAGGCGATTCTTCATTGCTGCAACCGACTATTTCACCAAGTGGGTTGAAGTTGAGGCACTGGCAAACATCAAAGAGGCAGACACAAAGCGGTTTGTTTTGAGGAATGTGGTAGTGCGTTTCGGCATTCCGCGGGTACTGATTGCGGACAACGGACACAGTTCGATGGTAAGATCTTCAGAAAATTTTGTGCCGACCTCAGAATTGAGTATAGGAACTCTTCTCCAGGGTACCCGCAGAGCAATGGTCAGGCAGAAGCGTCGAACAAAACCATCATCAACGGAGTGAAAAAGCGGCTTGAACATGCCAAAGGCAAGTGGGTTGAAGAGTTACCTCACGTATTATGGGCCTACCGAACTACAGCACGACGCCCCACAGGAGAAACACCTTACTCTTTAACCTATGGAATGGAGGCCATCATCCCACTCGAAGTAGGTCTCCCAACCCTTCGGTCTGAATTATTTGAAAGCTCCAGTAATGAGGAAGCTATCGCGCAAGCACTGGATATGGCAGAGGGCCGAAGAGAGGCAGCACTGATCAGACTTGAAGCATATCAGCAGCAGCTCATCAGAAGTTTCAACCAAAAAGTTTTCCCAAGGCAATTTATACCAGGAGAATTGGTTTTGAGGAAAGTCATGGATCACAAACGGGTGCCTGGTGAGGGCAAACTTGGGCCGAACTGGGAAGGTCCCTATAAAATCACAGCCGTTGTTGGAAATGGAGCTTACTACCTAGAGGATCTGAATGGCAAAGCAATACCTCGGCCCTGGAACGTAGCAAACCTCAAGAAATACTACCAATAGAATCATTCCCTAACTTCTCTATCAGGATGTAAAGACACTTATTTGTTGACCAATGCAAATGTTTTCCCACTCCTCTCAGATTTATTCAATTCTTGTAATTAGCTTTGGTGTTTATCAAATGGAATAAGCTTTGGCTCCCACCAAACGGAATTAGCTTTGGTTTTCACCAAACGGAATTAGCTTTGGTTTTTACCAAACGGAATTAGCTTTGGTCTTTACCAAACGGAATTAGCTTTGGTCTCTACCAAACGGAATCAGCTTTGATATGTATCAAACGGAATTAGCTTTGGTCTTAACCAAACGGAATTAGCTTTGATGTTTGTCAAACGGAATTAACTTTGGTTTTAACCCAAATGGCTCAGTTTCAGAACGACTGAACGGAATTTAAATTTGGTTAGCACTCAAACATGCTAAGTGGTATAGCTTGGTGGAAAAATGTTTGGCAACTAAATTGGAATTTAGCCAAGTGGAATTGCTTGGTGGAAACCGCACTAATGTATCTTAAGTAAAATATCTCTATTTAGCCAAGTGGAATTGCTTGGTGGAAACTACACTACATATCTTAAGCACACATCTTTGCACCTACAGAACTTCTTAAGTATCAGCACATCAACACTTCAGTATTGATTCAAACCAACAGAGTTGGAACAAACTCAACTGAGCTACGTCAAGAGCAAACTTCTAGCATCAGCCTTACTCAGCTCCAGCTGGGGGCAAACAATTGTTTTTTTTTTTTAAAAAAACCTACCTGGACCTGAGTAAGACATCTCTCTTTGCATTTCTCTTATTCAAATGCACTTGTACTATCGAAGTTGAAACAGACTCAAGCAGTTCTATACAAGGGACAACTCTTCAGTATCGATCTTACTTAGCTCCAGGTGGGGGCAAACAATTGTTTTCTTTCGAAACCAACCTGGACCTAAGTAAGACCCACTTACGAACTCAAAGCACGGCCATACCCCATATCCGTTAGTCGCGCCGATCATTAGTTCGGCCCCGAGGTCCCAACAGAGCTCGGCCGGGGGCAAGCAGTACAGAAATCAGATAGAGCATCCATTTAAGGACTGTATAGAATCAGACCGAGCATCTATTCGGCCCAGAGGTCCCAACAGAGCTCGGCCGGGGGCAAGCAGTATAGAATATATTCAGACATAAAAGCTAAACAACATCAAATTGCAAAGTTCAAAGAGAAATCCATATCATCCAGCAAAAGGCACAGAGGGCCTCACAACCAGCAGCAAAAAACAACAAAAAGAAGAAAAAGGAAAAATTGTCTTCACCAAAACAGGAAAGCAAAAAGTTCAAATCCTTTTAAACATCAATTTTCATCAACAGTGGGCAACTTAGGAGCAGCATCACCAATTTTGTCCAGGCCATCTGCGGGAGGAAAAGTAGAGGAAGCTCCAACTTCCTGAGAAGTAGGAGCCACCTTAACCACATCTCCCGTGGCTTCGGTCTCTAGGGTCTCAACCCCTTCAACGTCCACCGTTTCAGCGGCAACATTCATGCTCTGGGTTTTGCTTACAGAATCATCTTCTGGGGAAACATCGTCTGGCAGAACAGCAGGGGTAGGAGTAGTCTTCAAACCCAAGGATTTCGAAGGAACAGGGACATCATGATACAGGGAAGAGCCTTCAGGAACCATCGCAGCGGCTAAGGCACTCGTCCAACCCTTCACAAAGAGCTTGTCTCGCAGCACTAGAACCTCCTCCTTGTACGCCGCCCCAGCTTCATCCCAGCCTTGTTGCCAGTGCTTGGCCTCCAGCGCAGTACGCTCGGCAGCCATCACAGCAATAACGGCCTCCAGTTCGGCCACCTTCCCCTTGAGTTGAGCTTGTGTCCCAATGGCAGCCTCCTTCGATTGTTCAGCAGAAGCGACAATCTTGTTCAAACGGAAGGCTTCCCTCTCAGCGGTTCGGCGTCCTTCCTTTTCTGACTCCAAGTTCACCGTCAGTCTCTCTACATCCATTGCAGCCTCCAGCACGGCCCTTTCCAGCTCTTCAGCACGGGTAATGGACAGGTGCATTCTCTGGATACACTGCAAAGGACGACAAAGAACTTAAAAAAGAAGGAAAACAGCAATGCAACAGTGAAGTCAAGTAAAACGAAGAAAACACTTACAGCAGTCATCATTTGAAGGGTCCCCTTCAAGATAGGAATGTCACGAGGCCCATTATGGTCGGCCATATCAACAGGCATCAACAAAAACTTGGTCAAATTAAAAGAAAAATCTTGCGAAGCGACAACTGAATCAGAGGTGGAAATGGGCCTGCCCTTATACGATATTGGCGGCTCCCATTTCTCAAAAGCATCATCCTCAGCAGGATCCTGGGAAGCTTCCCCCACCACTGCTTTGCCGGTTTCCCTTCTCCTCTTTTTTGCTCGTGCAGCGACTGAAGCTGAAGGGTCGTCAGCAGTCACAGGGGTCCCAGAAGCTCCAACTTCCATCTTTACCTCCATGAGGCTCTTCACCTCGGTCTTCTCCAGAGGGGTTTGCAAAGCGCCGGAGGCTCCGAAGGCCTCGGCCTCCAAATCCACCAACACCCTTCTTTTCGCCACAGACCCGCTCCCTGCGAAACTGGGGGCAGGGGAGGGCGCTCTCTCAGAAAATGCATCTTGGCTTCTGCGACGTTTCGAGACCAGAGGGGTGAGAGACGTGTCAGTCTCGGTATCAGAGTCCAGAAGGGCAGCAGCGAGCCTTGCCTTCTTTGGAATAACAGAACGGTAAGTTGACTGGTAGTCCAATAACTCAGGTGCAGATCTCTTTTTATACCTCAAGGCAGCCTTGATGGCTTCAGCATTCTCTCGATTCGGCCTCCGTTGGAAACGGGAGGACTCTGCAAAAAGAAAGCAACCCATCAGAGCAATATTCAAAATAGAGTAAGAAACACCAAAGGCATTAGAAGGAGAGGCCCGGACCTGGGTAGCCGTCTTTCTGTGGCATCCGTTCAGACTGAAACTCGGTTTCGGCGGGAAACTCCCAATTTCCACCAACTTGTAGGAAATCGTCATTGTGTTTATCCGAATCAGGTAATCCAGTAACTAAGTGACAATCAGCCGAGCGAACGCGCAGGTAGTATGTACTATGGTCTTTGTTATGAGAAAGGGTGTAACATCCCAAGATATCCCATATGTCAAGGTTCAGGCCCAGTCGTCTATTAAGGGCAGATACACTGCAAACAACACGGAAAAGGTTCACAGATACTTGCATTGGGGTTAACTGAACTTGATGCAGAAAACGGCGCACTAACGGGTCAAGAGGAAACCGAACCCCTCCCTTGACTATTGCCGCGATGGGAAAGGCGACGGTGTTCCTCGTACCCATACGTTTGGCGTCTACTTTAGCCAGTGAAAGGGTAACGTCATGAGGAATATTGTAATCCAGACGAAACATGGCCATGGCCTCAGGGGTATCAACCAAGGAACGAAACTTCCCCATTCGACCGACCTAATGGGACAGAAGTAGGATTCAGATAACAGAGTATGGGACACGAAAACTGAGTGGGCCAAACAAGACGACCGAAACAGAAAGGGGAAAGAGAAGAAGAGTCGTGAGAGGACTTACAGAGATCACAACGGTGATAGTGAAGCAGGATCGACAGCGAAGAAGCCCAAGCAGAGCACCAGCGAGATCGGTCCAGAGGAATGGGAAGAAGCTCTTTCTCTCTCTTTGGAACTCACTAGAGGAATGAGAAAGGTAAATCAAAGGATTTGAATTGATAGCCTGAGCATTTATTACACCAGCCGGCGCGCAGACACTCGAATCACGACCTTCGGTATGGAGTCGACGTATTATCTCTGCACACCTATCAAACGTCGCCACGTGTCACATGAAAGGACGCATGCAGGAATTGTGAGTCAGGATTAAACCGTCACCAAGGCCGAGCTGGGGCAGAACCAAAGCGACGCGACGCTTGGAAAGCAAAACAATAGCTCCCCCCAAGGGGAACCTTAGCGCGAGCTAGGGGGCAAATGAAGGGGCTAAATATGAAATGGGTCAGGTCCAAGCCTTAGGCCGGCCCAATCCGATAGAGTCCAAATCCAAGCGGGTCAGATGAGTATATGGATAGACCAGTTGGGCCCAACTTCATGATCAACAGTCCACCCAAGTCCTCAAGCACTTAGGCCCAACCCACAGCGGAAAGGCTAGCCCAGTTGTAGTGCTGGTCTGGGCCGAGCTGCGGGACAGAATCTGTGGGCCGAACAGATTACGGTCCAGCCTATCTCCATGAATGATCCTGAAAAAGGCCGAGACAAGGCATAGTGATACCGAGCTGAGGAACATCGATACCGAGCTGGGGGAACCTCGCAAGGAAATGTGGAAGCTGTAAACGTGTGCATGTGCAGGTTGCCACCTCAGCTGGTCCCCCACACCTAGAATCACGGAAGTTGTTGAGCCAAAGGAATGTGGTTTGTTATCAGCATGTTTACAATGAGAATATGCAATCAATGACAACTACCAAGTTGTCCCCCACCTGGAGCAATGCTGAAGGGACACCTGGCAGCATCTACACTCCATGAAACCACCTTGAGAAGCAAGTAAGGAACACTATATACACAACATGAACTTCACATTGAAGGTAACTGAACTGTTCCAAGCAGAACCACACTAACATACAAAACTCAACCTGATTTATACTCCTACTCCGATCGCTAATTCCCACACCGGAGGGGTTATCTGGCCAACCCCGGCCGGGCAGCTCTAACGGTGCATCTTGTGGCAGGAACCTCAGTCCCTGGATAGTCCAACTGGGTGCGGAGCCCCGATCCACTTTCATCTAGTGCAGAATCCGGTACGCACAATAATCATATTTTCAGTATTATTATAGTCCTATTTTATGATTATTTTTATGTTTCTAGGATTTTAGGTGAGGGCTATTTTGGTAATTTTATATTTGTTGACATAGGCTATAGGGGTTGTCTATGGGTTGTTTGATGGGTCAAGTTATTTGATTAGTTTTTATTTGTGTTTCTTATTTGGTCTTAAATTGATTTTGGAAGTCAAAAAATATTATAATAATTTCATTTTTTGGTTCTAGTTAGTTTAAGAAATCTCCTAGTATAAAATTTTGAGAGTTTTGAAACTTCTTATGGATTATATGATACAATCAAACCCTAAGTGTGATTCCTTGGAGATTCTAGGAATGATTCCTAAATCTATTTTCTTCTCTTTTTTTCTTTTTCTTTTCTATTTCAATTTTTCATTCTTGGATTACTATTCATAACCCTCTAAAAGAGCATTTTTCAACCTCAAAACTCTTTGATCACCCCCAAATACCCCTAAATCAACCCTAATCTCTTTCCTTACCTACTAACCTTCAATTTAACCCTTGAAATACTAAAATCGTCAGATAATATTTGTTTTTAAAATCCAGCATTGTCCCTACTTGTCCTACATCTCTACCTATGGGCACTATTTTAGTTATGTTTAATGTCCCAAACTCGAGTTTTATGCTCCTGATGTTCCATGGGGATGAAAGAGGTCACGTTTTGAATTAATTAATTATTCGGCTTCTGCATACAAAGGGCTTTGAGAGGGGAATTCACGTCGGGCTTGGTGGGCTAAGCAAGTTGGGCTTTAGCTAAGGAAGTTTTGGCTTTGGACCGATATTTTAGCCTGGGTGAAGCGAGACCTCATACTGGACTGAGATGTCAGTGTGGTCGGATTAAAGATGCTCGCCTGACCGAAGTGCTAGCCCGGTCTAACCAAGAGTTAATAATTTGAAGGGTTCACCCATGGACTAGGAAAAGCCGACCAGAAGATCGATTGGGGTCGGCAAGCTCGGTCAAAGTAATCCATAATTGTGTCTTCCAGGACCAGGCAAAGGGCATGGTTCTAAAGATGGGCACAATACCGAGTTAAAGATAGCTCGGCAGAAATTGCTATGCGGCCCAATGGGAGGGTGAGGGGAAGATTCCATCATTCGTATGCGTCAATATCGTTAGGCAGCTTTGCCATTAGTGTTTGGTAGCATTTGTGCCTACACGTGGAGGGAGACAAGAGGGCAGTACATCTATGTATCCAGGAAACGACAAGTAGGGTGGTGCGCGCAGAAACTATATGAATGGCGTAGAGCTTCCATGCATAGGTCGGGAACTCTTGTTATCAGAGCTATCTGTATTTTGTCTCCTCTTTCTTTCTTCTTTTCTAAGTGTGTTAAATTGATTGTCGAAGGGGTTTTTCCGACTGCACACCCGCCAGGTAGCTCACCGTCTTTTTGCTATCAAATTAAGCAACGTTACTTAGAGCTTGGACACAAGGAGTACGGATAGTGACGAATATTTCACCCCCATATAATTGGCATTGTTTGTGGAAAGTCCGACAGACAAAACCTTGTTCTTCAAGCTTTTCTGATCACCTTTTATGGCGAACAACGATGACGTTCTAAAGTCCATCATTGACAACATTACTTCTGAGTCAGTGTGGCGTTATGATGACTTGCCTGTCATTCTGCCGATGGCTGAACTGGAGACCGTGTGGGGGCCTCTTGGAGACGCACGAGACAAACGCGCAAGGAGTTCTGGACACTCATTGAGCCCAAAAAGACGCCTCCGACCGCGAGAAACGCACACTCAACACTTGGAAAGCAAGCTAAGAGACCAAGATACCATCATTAGGAAGATGGCGACGGAGATGGAGGCCATGAAATGCCAACTGAAGGAAAAAGGCTTTGTTGGAGTGGACAACCACAGTGAGCGTGCCCGATGCCACCGCTCTGGCAGTCAGAGCAGACGACAAACTCCTTCACTCTTCATTATAAGGAACTTCGGAGTTAACTACTCCGTCACACCGGCGAGGATGTCTCGCACTCAGGATAGCATCTACCACCCTTCACAACTGTCAACAACATCAAGATACTCATACTCCGATCGGTCAGGAGATTTAAGAGATGTGTTAGAGGAATGAATGCGCTGGCCAGAGGCCCAGATGATGCCAGCACTGCAACAGTTGGCCCCTAGGGAGTGCGTCAGTGAAGAGGTTGTAATGCCTCCACCCCACTTGGCAGCACATGTGTCACCAGACAGAGAGTTGGCGAGGCTGAGCGCCACCCTTTTCTCCATTAAGATAGAGAACACATTGCTCCCTGCAGGCTCTTATTAGCCTAAGTTTACGCTCTATGATGGAAAGACCAATCCGTACATGCACGTGAGCCATTTCCGATAGGTGATAACTGGCTACCAGCGTAATGATGCACTGATGTTCTTTATTTTTCCATTGAGCTTAGGTGAATTAGGTCTAAAGTGGTTCGAGAGGCTCCCGGAGGAGAGTATCGAGAGGTGGCAGTAGTTGGCGGAGGCATTTGTCACCCGATTCAAGACGAACACCAAAACATCGAAGGAGGTAGACCACCTTTTGGGAATGAAGATGGAAACATACAACTCCTTGAAGGCGTACAACGCCAAGTATTGGGAAACATTCAACAAAATTCTTGATTGCCCAATGAACCTTCTATCACCTAATACAAGTGCGGTCTCTCAGTCAGACATAGATTCAAAGACTCGCTTACAATGAACTAACCGACGACCATGTAGTTGCTAGTGCAGCGCATCAATGAGCACATTCGGGTTGAGGATGATGTGACTGTGGCTCCCGCAAAGGTGAATCTGGAAACAGCTGACAAAAGGGTGGTCGAGAAGGTTCACGCGGTCGGACGGGAGGCAAACCGTTCGAACAATCGCGAAAGAGAATAGGACCGTGGTGCTAACCGCAACAACCGAGGTAAGGGTCGTAACAACGACCGAATGAACTACTCCTGTGATGCTGCGGATGATGCCAAGAGAAAGCTGAACGCTGGAATGGGCATCACTATAGTCTTCAAAATCCCGACCGACTGCATCCTTAGTGCGGTCCGTGACGAGGCATACGTTCGATGGCCGGCCAAGCTGGGAGATGTGTAGAGAGACTTTAATTCGAGGTATCGCTGCACCTACCATGATGGGCGTGGGCATCGTATAGAAGATTGCGTATCTTTGAAGCAGCACTTAGAAGAGTTGGTGGCAACTGGCCACTTGGATCGCTACATCGATGGAGGCATCAAGGCCGCATCCCAAGCTCAAGCCGAGCCAAAGGGCTTGGCCGCTTTAGATGCACCCCCTAAGGCGTAATCAATGTGATCCATGGGATGTCAAGCTGGCACGGGTATGTGAGCTCCGGGGAATGATCAAGAAAGCAGAACATATGAGAGAAGTTTTGTCTGTCCAACCTGTCGTGAAGAAAGGCAAGACCGAAGTGACAAATGTCCTCAGATTTTCAAGTAGAGATCTGGAGCGAATTTAAACCCGGCACAATGATAAGCTAGTGGTCACGCTTCGCGTGAAAGACTTTGACATTAAATGCATTTTAATCGACTAGGGCAGCTCGGTCGAAATAATGTATTACAATGCATTCAAGTAGCTCAAGCTAGACGACAAGGACTTGGCCCCAGGAACCTTACTGCTGGTTGGCTTCAACTCATAACCAGAATGGCCAGTAGGAAAGATCGTCTTGTTAGTCAAAGCGGGGTCTGTTGTCAAACAAGTGGAATTTTAGGTATTGAAGGTATCCTTAACTTATAACTTGATCCTAGGCAGAGGATGACTTCATGCCATGCAAGCGATGGCGTCAACTTACCACCAAGTGATGAGGTTTCCCTCCTCTACCGGGATGATAGAAGAAGTATAAGGGAATCAAGTCATGGCCAAATAATGTTTCGTTTCTATAAATGGAAGCCAAGCTACCAAAGGCTTCGTGCAAATGATTAAAGGACCAGAAGATCAGAGGTCCTAGACGATGTCGGCAAAAATGCGGAAGAAAAAGTTGTTAACGACTTGGTGGAGGTGAAAATTGATGAAGCAATCTGAGCAAATTCTTTCTGCTAGGGTTATCCCTGACCGCCTAAGAGAGATTGAAAATTATGAACTTCTTGGTTACAAACATTGAAGTGTTTGCATGGATGTCTTACGATATGCTTGGCGTCGATCCAAACTTTATTTGCCACCAACTCAATGTTTTCCCAGACGCTTGGCTAGTCATACAGAGGTTAAGGCAATTATCACTTCATTACGCCGAGATGGTGGTGGAAGAGGTGGAAAACTTGCTTGAAGTAGGGGCAATCCAAGAGGTATATTACCCTCAATGGGTTTCTAACACGGTCGTTGTGCCGAAGAAGAATGAAAAGTGGAGAGTTTGCATCGATTGCAAGACGGTCAACAAAGCCTGCCCTAAAGATAGCTTCCCATTGCCCCAGATTGACCAACTGGTAGACCTTATGACCGGGCACAATAGGCTCAGTTTCCTGGACGCATATCGTGACTGCCATCAGATCACCATGCACGAGCCTAATCAGGAGATTACTTCTTTCACAACACCAAGGGGATTATATTGTTATAAAGTTATGCCCTTTAGGTTGAAGAATACCGGAGCAACTTTTCAGATGATGGTTACCAAAATGTTCGCTCCCTTGCTCGGCTAAACGATGGAAGTATGTATCAACAATATGGTTGTCAAAAGCAGATGTGAAGTCGACCACCTAGCCGATCTAGCAGAGATGTTCGCTATTCTCAAATGATACAAGTTGCATCTGAATGCATCGAATTGTGCTTTCAACGTGGGATCAGGAAAGTTCTTCGATTTTTTGGTCACTAATCTAGGAATCGAGGTAGATCCCTCTCAGATCAAACCTATACAAGAGTTGAAACAACCAAACTCAGCAAAGGACGTGCAACATCTTACCAGGATGAAAGCCACGCTTAATAGATTTATAAGCTGGTCATTAGATCGTTACAGCCTTTTCTTTAAGCCCTAAAATCAAAGTTTTCATGGGAAGGACAATGTGACAGAGCATTGGTTGAACTAAAGACATACCTACCCTCTGCTCCACTCCTTGTCACGCTGAAGCAACGTGAAGAACTTTATCTCTATTTGGCCATTTCTTAGTATGCCATCAGTGCGGTGCTTGCTAGGGCAGAAGACATACAACATCTACCGATCTTCTATATAAGCAAAACCCTACTCCCTACAAAATCAAGATATTTGCAGCTCGAGAAACTTGCCTTAGCACTGATAATGGCCTCCAGGAAGTTGGCACATTATTTTCATTCGCACACGATCATTGTGCTAACGAAATTTCCATTAAAAGCCTTGTTTGAAAGGGCTAACTTCTTCGGCCGCATCTTGAAGTGGGTAGTCGAATTGGGACAATTTAATGTCAAGTTTCAACCCAGAACCGCCATCAAGGCCCAAGCATTGGATGACTTTGTTATAGAATTTTCACCAGGAACTCACCTGGTTTGCCCGGTGGATCTTACTGACGCAACCGAGCAAAGGGGGTAGACACCGCGGAACTTGCATGGCCAACTCCCCCTCCAGTCCACTTCAACCCTCTAAACAAGCCAAACATGGTGGACGATGCAGAAATTGTGTGCTAGGCCACAAATCTGTCACTCGAAGGACAACCATAAACCTAGCAATGCATTGATGGGTTTGGAAATAACAGAACATTTTATTGGGCCCAACACCGCATTGCTAGGGAAGGAAAAAGCCATGCAAGTTACAATCAACAACGGTGCGCTTGATGCAGATATAGCTGAGCAGTCAAGCAACCCAGAACACTAGGTTCTTCAAAACTCTCAAAACCCTACAGAATGTTGGAAGCTTTTTATTGACGAGATATGGAAACTTTTCGTCGATGGCGCTTCGAACAGACATAGTGCCGCATTGGGCGTAGTTTTAATCTTTTCAAATGGACTGACCATTGAACATTCCATTACACTTGGGTTCCCTGCGTCAAACAATGAAGCCGAGTACAAAGCACTGCTAGCTGGGCTAAAAAGTGCACTCCAATTGAAAGTATCTGAGTTAATGGTTTACAACGACTCCTAACTCATTGTCAACCAAATGTTTGGAGAGAATGAAGCTAAGGATAGCAAGATAGCCAAATACCGGACCTTGGTGAGAGAGCAAATCAAGAAATTTCAATCAATACAAGTTCAACAAATCGGCCGAGAAGACAACAGTCGGGCAGATGAATTAGTCGATTTAGCTTTCATAGCCAACAAATCAACTCCCAGCCCTCTCTTGATTGAATTTCTCCTAAGACCCAGCATCGAAGAACCATAGAAGGTGGAAGTCTTCTGCGTCGAGTTAGGCCGTTCGTGGATAGATCCTATCATAAATTTCTTGAAAGATAGAGCTCTGCTGACCAACAAGAAAGAAGCAAACAAAATCCTGGTTAAATCTGAGTGGTTTTGGTTCTCCCTGTTTGGTGCCTTGTATAAGAAATCCTTCACTGGACCTTACTTGAAATGCATTCATCTAAGCAAAATTGATGCCTTTTTATTTGAGGTACCCGAAGGCATCTGCGGAAGTCATATCGACAGAAGATCACTAGCTTATCGCACCATCTCACGGGGGTATTGGTGGTCGTGCATACAGGCTATGTAAGAAATTGTGAAAAATGCCAGAAGTTTGCACACCAGATTCATCAGCCGGCTAGAGAACTACTTCCATTTACAAGTCTTTGGTCGTTTGCGATGTGGGGGCTAGACATAGTGGGACCACTCCCAACCGCCACAGGCAACTGCAAGTTCTTCATAGCCGCGACAGATTACTTCACCAAGTGGGTAGAAGTTGAGCCCCTGGCGACCATCAAGGAGAAAGATGTGAAGAAATTTTTCTAGCAAAATGTTATAACATGGTTTGGAGTCCCTAAAACATTAATATCCGACAATGGCACCCAATTTGATGGAAAGTTATTTAGAGGATTTTGTAAAGAGTTGAAAATAGAATTCTACAACTCAACGCCGGCTTATCCTCAATCGAACAGCCAAGCTGAAGCTTCAAACAAAACCATCCTTGACGGTTTGAAGAAACGACTATAGAAGGCAAAAGAAAAGTTGACCGAAGAACTCCCAAATATCCTTTGGGCTTACCGAACAATGTTAAGACGCTCAACAGGGAAGACACCTTTTGCCTTGGCATATAGAAAGAAGGCGGTCATCCCACTAGAGATAGGCCTGCCCACCATTCGAAGTGAAAATCTCGAGCTGGACTTAAATGCGGAAGCCATCACCCTAGAGTTGGACCTTGCAGAAGAACGCAGAGAGAAGGCACTAATCCACGTTGTGACATACTAACAAGAACTATACAAGAAATACAACAAAACAGTTCACCCTAGGTAGTTCAAAATTGGGGATTGGGTCTTGCGAAAGGTGATAGGCAACACCCTAATTCCAGGCGAAGAAAAACTGGGAGCAAATTGGGAAGGTCCCCACAAGATAACTGGTTTGGCAGGCAAAGGGGCATACCATCTAGAGGATTTAGACAACAAAGCCATACCCCAACCTTAGAACACAACAAACTTGAAGTTATATTATTTTTAGTTCGGACTTTCAATGTACACCCTTTCCATTTTGTGATGTAACTTTTCCAATCCTGTTAAAAATCTATGTAATGAACACAAAGGCTTGGTTCACTTGAAAAATTGTTGCTTTTCTTTTAATTTTCTAATGAATTGCAATGGACAAGGGGCAACCAGCTCCCAAGCTTCCCATCGAGTTGATTTGTACCTGGCTAGGAGTGTTGATGAATTGTTCAACTCTTACCTTTATGCCGAGCAGAATTTGCTTAATCAGGAGAGTTGATGAATTGTTCAACTCCTACCTTCATGATGAGTAGAATTTGCTCAGCCAGTAGAGTTAATGAATTGTTCAACTCCTACCATCATGCCAAGCAGAATTTGCTCGGCCAGGAGAGTTGGTGAATTGTTCAACTCTTACCTTCATGCCGAGCTGAATTTGCTCGGCTAGGAGAGTTGACGAACTATTCATCTCTTACCTTCTTGCCGAGCTGAATTTGTACGGCAAGTTGGGTTGCCGGATTGTCAACCTTTACTGAGCTAATATTGCTTGGTGAAACTTGCTTACGTTTTTCTCATTGCCGCGATGATATTGCGCGGCCTACGAATAAGAATGCATAATTCAAAATTGCAAGTAACAAGAAGTTACGAAATTTCCATTAATTAAAATTTCAAGTACAAGAGTTAGGGTAGATAACCCTATTACACGGTTCAAAAAAAAAAAAAAAAAAGAAAAAAAAAGAAGCAACAAAGTCAAACAAGAGGATAAAGGTCAGCAAATTCATCTCCAGCTCCAGCCACGGTGTCTTCCAGATCGACCACAGAGGTCCTTTCTTCATCATTGTGCTCCCCTCTTTCCCAACCACCTCCTCAGCCTCTTCCTCGGCTTCATCATCTTGCAAAGATTTGAAGATATCATTGGCGTAAGACATCATATAGTCCGGTAGGAAGACGGGGGGAGGAGAGGTGAACACCTGAGTTTTAAGTTCTTGGCCAAGCTTCTCACAAGCTGCCTTCCAGCCGGACTGGAAAAAAATGTCCTTGGTGGCTTCAACTTGCTTCGTGTAACTCTCTTCAACCTCCTTGAAGCCGTGGTCTTCAGCCTCATACATAGCTTTGTCTTTTGCCTTCTTCAACTCTTCCAGCTCGATGCGGAACGCATCTCTTTCTTGCTCGGCGCTACCGAGTTGGCCTAGTAGTTTCGCATTATCAGCGTTGGCGATCTCCAGAGAGGACTTCACACGCCCTAGCTCGGTCTCCAAGTGCTTTCCCATATTAAAGACGTTGGTCACCTTCTACCGCAGCCTGATAACGCGGTCCATGACAAGGTGTGTTTTCTGAATAGCCTGCAAGAGGAAAAACACAAGGAAGTTAGCTGGAGCAAGATTTTACCCTTGTCATGGACTTCACCGCGGACTTAACCATCCGGGTGTCTGGCATATGGTCTTGCCTGGCCATGTCTCTCAACAACAAAAGCAACTTCCTTAGATCGAAAGCGGAAGTTTCTCTTTGTCTTCGATGACGAATGCAGTAGCCGAGATCTCCTTGCTACGGTGTTTAAGCTTCGGCTCCCAAGTAGGTGTTGGTGTAACCTCTTGCTTCTTCTGCTCGGCGCTCAATTCAGTGATGAGCTTGGCTGAGGGATCAGTTACACGAGCCCTCTTACTAGCTCGGTGCGACTCCATGCTAGCCTGGGCAACAGTAGTTGAGGCCAAGGCAATCACAGTCCCAAAACTTTGATTGACAGTAGGAACAGGGAGTGAGTTGCTCAGTAGCTCGGTGGAAGTAGCTGTAATAAGGTTCTTAATTCGGTTTCTCTTAGCCATCTCTTCTTCTTCGATTAGCTGGATTAGTGGAACATTTGGTAGTGTTGGGTTTGGTGGAGGAGAAGACTCTCGTAAGAAATCGGTAACTTTGCTCTTGCGTTTCCCTGAATTCCAGTAACTCGGCATGTAAACAAAAAGTGCGTGATAATCCCAGTGCTGGTATCTCAGTATGGCACTGACCGCTTCTTCGTTTGGATGGGAATAGTTCACTTGTAGCTCGACAATAGCTGCAAAAGGCAAATTGTTAGTTCGACAGATATGAGCATTTTCAAAGTTAAACTAGTCGTGAAGCTCGGCTTACTTGTTGAGCCAAAGTTTTTGCTTATGAACCAACCAGGCATATCGGCATTTTCATAATTTCCCGACACCTAAAAGAAGTTGTCATCGTGTATATCCCTGCCCGGGGTGTCGGTTACTAGACGTTCTCGGCCCGACCTAATCTTTAAGTAATAATTGAAGCCTTCGGTTGTACGACTGAGAGTATATTGGTGAAGGATCTCGGCCAAGCCTAATTGCAACCCTAATCAGTGGTTTAACTCAGCCGCTCCATTTATTATTTTGTAAATATTGGTGGACACCTATGCGGGAGCCTACCCGGTCTGTTTCAAAAATTCACAAATCAAGGGCTGCACGGGAAAATGCAGCCCTCCCTCAACTATGGATAGCACTGTGAAGGGGTAAGAGTCTAATCTGCCCCAGGGAGTGATGTCCTCCTCATCGAGCTCTAAGTGTACGTCTGCTGAGATGCCATACTCCTCGCGAAACTTGGCCAAGTTGTCCGGTGTGTTTACCAGGTAGCGATAGCAACCCATGGAGCACGGTTCAACCTGTTCGGCTAAATTTGGCTTATTTGTTCACAGCAACCGCTCGGCTTGGGATAGTGCTTGTGTTGGTGTGCCTGATCTCCTAGGATTCTGTAGGGTAAAAAATGAAGCGTAAGAGGCAACCCGGTCTCTTAAACTCGGTCAATTGAACTTGATTTAAGCTCGATCGTTCTAAATTAGCAAAAACACGGTCGCAATTGCAAGCGGACTTGAGCTCGGTCGCGTGAGCGAGCCATTTTTTAGCTCGATCATGCGACCTTCTATGCAAACTAGCAGCTCAGTCCTTTACTTTGGATCCATGAACAGAAAATCTACTTGGTCATCTTATGTTTTTGGATGAAAATATACTTTTTGCCTGGTCCAGCCCAGATCTTCCCTTGTTTATCTCAGAAAATGATGAACAATGGTCGAAGACTAATAATGCAAGGTTTTTTTAGTGCCAAAGATAGAATGGAGCCCTAATTCGTTTAAATATACCCCAATTTCTTAATGGTTGGTGGCATTATCACACCATTTCAAAGAAAAATGGCACCAGAAAAACTCAAGAACATAGAGAGCATGAGGAACAATGAAGAACACTAGGGAATATTGAAACTTACTCGGTAGAGCTTCAATACGCTCCCCAGTCAACAGGTAAGGGCTCCAACGATGATGACGAAGCACAGTCTACAGCAAAAACACTGCGATTTGGGCAAGGGATGTGAGAAATGGTGAAGGGCTCTCTGGTTCTGTGTGTTGCTGATGGAAGAGATGATGAATAGTGAAAGTGAAAGGTTTTTGATATGACGGTTGTATGTATTGAATTAGAAGAGGCACCAGAATTTGAATTCAAAAAGACGGTGCGTGGCAGCTGAGTTGGGCGTGCGGGGCAAATAGGGCAATGACACATGTCTTCGATAAGACTTATGGCAAATATGAGGAAGAGCAAAGTAGATGAAAAGAAAATGACCGAGCGAGACATGCAACCGAACAGGTAAGCCCGGCCTAGAAATAATTCCGGTCACGCAAACGCAGGCGACGAAAGAACAAAAATCGAGCAAGGAAATTAGCTCGGCCAGAGAATGTAATCCCAGTTACGCTAGCGTGGACGGAATTAAGGGGCCATTGAGAGGGGAATTTATACCGAGCTTGGTGGGCCAAACAAGTTGGGCTTTGGCTAAGGAAGTTTTGGCTTCGGGCCGATATTCTAGCTAGGGTAAAGTGAGACCTCGTACTAGACCGAGATGTCTGCACGGTCGGATTAAAGATGCTCGCCTGACCGAAGTGCTAGCCTGGTCTAACCAAGAGTTAAGAATTGGATGGGTTCACCTGTGGACTAGGCAGAGCCGAACAAAAGACCGACTGGGGTCAGCAAGCTCAGTCAAAGCAATCCACAGTTGTGTCTTCCAAGACCAGGCAGGGGGCATGGTTCTAAAGATGGGCACAATGCAGAGTTAAAGATAGCTCGACGGAAGTTGCTACGCGGCTCAATGAGAGGGTGAGGCGTAGATTCCACCATCTGTACGCCTCAATATCATTAGGTAGTTTTGCCATTAGTGTTTGGCAGTATTTGTGCCTACATGTGGAGGGAGACAAGAGGACTTCAAGAAAGGACGAGCTGAGTGGTGCGCGCAGAAACTATATAAACGGCGCAACGCCTCCATGCATTGGTCTGGCATTCTTGTTATCAAAGCTACCTGCATTCTGTCTCCTCTCTCTTTTTTCTTCTCTAAGTGTGCTAACTTGATTGTCAGAAGGGTTTTTCCGGTTGCACACCCGCCGGGTAGCTTACCATCTTTTTGCTTTTAGGTTGAGCGACGTTGCTTAGAGCTTGGACACAAGGAGTATGGAGAGCGACAGATATTTGACTCTCGTTCAGGCTTCTTGTAAGAGCATCTTGTATGTACAAAGTTTTGCATTGTACAAGAGAAACAGGCACCTCCATGAGATGGGTGTTAGTTATTTTGAGTATTTTTATCTTGCTGAATATGGTTTGGTGACACAAAGTTCTTTTTCATTATACTACAAATTAAGATTTTAAAAACTAAAATTTAAGAATAAAACTACTTTTAGAGATGAAATGTTTTTGTTGTAAAAAGTGTCATTATTGTATTTAGTAACAAAATCGAAGATTTAGTGATAAATTACTATCATTTTGAGACCAAAATTTTTGTCTAAAAAAATAAATGTTTTTAGACCAAATTATTGTCCTTCATCTATAGCGACATTCTCAAAATTTGCCACTAAAAGTCTTTTTTTGTTTTTGTTTTTTTTCTTTCTTTTCAAGACAACCTCTTAGTGACTATTCTTGCAATGACAGGAATTGGTTCCTAAATATTTTTGCAACGAAGTTTTTATTTTTGGAGCAAAAATATGTGATTAATTTTTTTTAGATGGTTAAAAAAAAATTAATTATTAAAACTCTTAATTGTTTTATAGTGTTAGTTGGGAATGCTTGAAAGGGCTCTTAGCATACCCAAAAATAACGAGTAAAAACTAAAGAATGTTTAATACAAGGAAACTAGAAAGTGGGATTTGATTATGTAGATATTCATATCCGATCAATTTATATTTTTACATGAATAATCTTCTCCACCAATTCTACATGACAAACTTTTTAAATTATCGAGATGGACCCGAATAGGCTCACAAAATGCAAACTGTACTATATAATTCATTTTCATAAACTGGAGACAATCTGTGCTCGTTTAATGTTGCTGAAAAGTAAGGCAATCCTTTGTGATCCTCTCCATTACAGATTATATATGTAACAAAAATCTTACATCATGTAATAGAGAAAATCATGATCACCAGATATGTGATTTGATGCTAGTAGTTCAGATATTCATACATAGGCAACAAAAGTTATAGCAGTTTGGATTAAGAATTTAAAAAATGATTTGTATAGATACAGAAAAAAGTGAATGGAGTAGAAAAAAATGAATGAAATGTAATTTTTTTCCCCGCCTTCCAGAATCCATAGTCTAAAGCCTAAGGAACTGCATTTTTTTTTTCGAGTTTCAATTCCTTTTACTTTTCATAGGCTTTCAAACATAAAGGTCATATATTTCTATTACTATTATTTTTTTTCAAAAAAAGAGGAATATTAAATATTTTTTATTTTGTAGTTTTATATTATTGATATGCATGACAAGATAAATTTGTCTTTCTTAACTTTTTAATGATTATTTTCAAACAATGAATCAATTATGAGTATGACATAAACAGTGATACAAGATGGTAACAAAAAATCGATGACATCCATTAGTTTTTCAAATAAAAATGCTATCTAAAAATGAATAAAAAGGTAAAAAATTGAAACCCCCCTCCAAAAAACAAAAAAAACTAAAAGTAATTTAAAAGCAATTATCAAACCAAATCAAGTCAACTAAGACATTTTACCTGGTGGTTGTGTAGCAATTTTTGTGGTGTGAGTTTTCAAGTTCATTCAACTCCTATAGAGAGGAGTTTGATACCCTTCGTGGTGATTGGTTTAGTTCTCCATCATTATGGGAGTTGTATGTGGTTATTAGTTGTTGTAGAACTTGGCTTGGTGTGCTTGTGATTATTAGTAATCGTTGGACTTGGTAGATTGTTTATTAGATTTTGACTTTCTAGTTATTATGCACTAATGGTTTGTTTGATCATATAAATATTTTTCACGTAATTACTCTCCTATTGAAAAATAAATAAATAAAATACACCAAAGTCATCAAAATTTGTATAAGTTCCCAAATGGTTTAATGGAATTAGAGCATTATAAAGTTATAAACTTTCATAAAAGTGTTGATAATAGCACCCATTTTTTTGTTTAGAGTCTCACTCCATCTTTTTTAGTATAATTATATTCATTACAAAATTTTAATTTTATCATCATCTTTGACTTTCTAAACCTTAATCCTAACCCCTTACCTCTACTTCCACCTCTACCTAACCATAAACCACCACCAGCAGCAACTTCGGCCACCACCCTTTTTACTTGTTCCTAGCTTCGCCAACCCTCTCCGCCCATCCTAAGAGTGTGAAAATGGCCCACAGCCCGTGGGCGGCTCGAAGCCCGCCTACGGCCTGGGTAGGCCCCGTTTAGGCCCGGGCCCAAGCCTAGCCCGAGACCCTAGGCCTAGGCTTGGGCCATCATTTTGAAGCGTGGCTCGGCCTATGGCTTGACCCATCAGCCCACTCAAGACCCAGCCCGAGGCCTAGCCCGTCCGGTCCGCCCAAGGCCCAGTGTCTTTTTTAGTGAAAAATAATCGAAAAAATTAAAAAAAACAAAAAAAATATTTAGGCCTGCCCAAGCTTGAGCCCAGGCCCACCGACCCACCTAAGGCCCGAATACCCTTTAGGCCTGGGCCTAATTTTATGGCCCGTGGGCCAGCATGGCCCAACCCAAATTTTGGCAGGAGTCCACGAGGCCCGACATGGGCTCGGCTAGGCTCGGGCCGAGCCAAATTTACACCCCTAGCCCATCCCATGTCCTTGACCGTCCCTTTTTGCCTTTTCTCACAACCCTACCAACCCTTTGAGAGAGAGAGAGAGAGAGAGAGAGAGAGAGAAAGAGAGAAAGAGAGAGAGATTATTAAAGATCACGAGAGAAGTGTTGTCCAAATTGTGAAATTAAATAAATAGATTTATGAAGAAATCAAAATTATATATATACCAAGAACACATGCTGAGAATTACAACAGAAATACACAATACAATAAAATGGTAAAAAAAGCAAATTGAAGCCTGTACGGTAGCAGTTTCCTTAAAACAGATTTCGCCACCTCACGGGTTGAGTGCTTGAGGAATTCCAGCGTCTGTATCCCAGGATATGACGGTCAAAAACCAGCTACGGCAGAAGCACTTTCTGTCTAGCTTAGCGAACAAAAATAGTGGCAGCACTCTCTCACAGTAGGAACTTTCTGGCAAACTGACTTGTAAAATGGAAGAAAAAATTTCTGTGTAGAGACTTGACAGAAGAGTCTTAATTTATACATGTATAGGGGAAAGAAGAAGAGCCTCCAGCCTTTAAGGCTGGTCATAAAAGCCCCATTAACCAGGATCCATAACCCCTTTCCGGAAAGATGAAAAGTTTGGATGCCCAAAGGATTCACACCCTTTAGCCAAGAAAAAGGATTTAAATACCCTTAAAATCCTATTCATGAATCTAACATCATGAGGCAATTTCTTATTCAATTCTCAATGGTTTTTAGCCCACTTGAACCCAACACAATAAATGGTTGGGACCCACTTTAATATTTAATTAAAGTCACCACACTTTAATATTAAATTAAAGTCACAAAAAAATCATTTTTTCCAACAATCCCCCACATGAATAAAAATTGACCAAATGACTCAACAAACGGACACCGTTCAACAATAAAGACTCAAAGAGAGTACAACGAACTAACCCCGACATCAGAGAAGGTAGCTTTTGGCTTTGAACCTCTCCCAGTGAAAACCTATCGATTTTACTGGCTGATCAGTGAATATGACATCTTGAACTGCTCTGCCGTTTATGTAAACTGAGACAATAGATCTCACACGGGAATTACTCCTACCACCATTCTGTTCTCACTGGTGTGCCCTGTATGGCCCTGGGCACTAGCCTGGTTCAGCGAGTGGTTTCAAAGAATCTTGGCCTGCCCAATTCTTCTAGAAGCGGCCCCACTTCACACTCACATAGGTGACTCTACTTGAGTATCCTGCAATACTCAGCTCAACAGCTTAACACACTAGAGTCATTAAAAGCTCAGCTTAACCTCTACACTTGCAGGTATCACTGATAAAAGGAATGGCTGGAGGTTTAACCTCCTCAGTGACATACCACCATTACACGCAATTAGGTTGTCCCATTGAACCTAGATCTTGGGATCTCCAGTCAACTAGGTTGGGTTTCCATTCCGGTAACTTCCAAAGGCCTTAACCCTATTCCTTTTTACGACGTTTTGACTAACACTCGATTTAACCCTTTGGTTAGCGGATCCGCAATGTTGTCCTTTAGACTTTACACAGTCTAAAGACAACTCCATTCGAGAGTAGTTGTCGTATGGAATTATGTCTACGACGAATATGTCTAGACTTTCCGTTATACATATTACTCTGTGCCCTACCAAATTGCAGATTGACTATCACAATGAATACAAATAGCTAGCATAGGTTTAGACCAACGTGGAATATCTTCAATGAAATGGCGAAGCCATTCAGCTTCTCCCGCTGCTTTATCAAAAGCAATAAACTCTGATTCCATCGTTGATCTAGATATACACGTTTGCTTGGAAGATTCCCAAGACACGGCTGCCCCACCAAGAGAGAACACAAATCCACTAGTGGACTTTGAGTCCTTTATATCTGATATCCAATTTGCATCACTATAGCCTTCTAGCACCGCTGGATATCGAGTATAATGCAGCCCATAATCCCGAGTGTAGCGTAAATACCTTAACACCCACATAATGCCCTTCTAATGAGAAGCATCGGGATTACTTGTGTATCTACTAAGCCTGCTAACCGAGTAAGCTATATCCGGCCTAGTACAACTCATCAGATACATTAAACTTCCAATTACCCGAGCATAGTCTAATTGAGAGATACTCTCTTTATTATTCTTGGTAAAATGTAGACTTAAGTCTACAGGTGTCGATGACACACTCGTATCTGATCTACTAAACTTCTCAAGTATCTTGCCAGATGTTCTGGTAATCTTAATTCCCAGAATAACATCTGCAATGCCCATATCCTTCGTGTCAAACTTAGAATTTAACAACTTCTTGGTAGTTTTAATCATTTCATCATTACTATCTATAATGAGCATATCATTAACATATAGACACAAAATGACATAACCTCTGTCAGTGTCTTTGACATAAACACACATGCCACATTCGTTGATTCTAAACCCACTTAACAACATTGCGTTGTCAAACTTCTCATACCATTGTTTAGGAGCTTGCTTCAAACCATACAATGATTTGACAAGTTTACAGACTTTCTTGCTTTGCCCTGGAGCTGAAAACCCTACAGGTTGCTCCATGTAGATTTTTTCATTCAAATCCCCATTTAAGAAAGCTGTCTTTACATCCATCTAGTGTATCTCCAGATTGCGCAAAGTTGCTAACGCAATCACCATGCGAATGGATGTTATCCTAATTACAGGTGAGTACGTATCAAAGTAATCCAGGCCTTCTCGTTGCCTGTACCCTTTGATAATGAGCCTCGCTTTATACTTGTCAATTGACCCATCGGCCTTCATCTTTCTTTTAAAAATCCATTTACAGCCTAAAGGCTTACAACCTGGAGGTAAATCTACCAACTCGCAGGTGTGGTTCTGTAAGATGGAGTCAATCTTACTTTTGATCGCTTCTTTCCATCAAGGACTCTTAGGAGAAGTCACGGCTTCGTGGAAAGTTTGAGGTTCGTTCTCAACCATCTAAGTCAAGAAGTCTTGATCAAAACACTTGGACATCCTAGCCCTTTTACTCCTTCTAGGCTGATCATCACCTTGATTCTCAACTTGATCATCAAAATGATCATCATTACTAGCAAGCTCACCAAATTGCTCCAAAACCTCGGAACCCCTTCATGGGTTCGGCAAAGAAACATGCATTCCTTGACTCTATGATGGTATTCCTGTGAATGTCTAAAGTTTCAGACTTATATACAAGAAACCGATATGCATCACTATTATGTGCATAACCAATGAATATACAATCCACGTATTTCGGGCCTATCCTAACTCGTTAGGGTGTAGGAATCGCCACAATTGCAAGACACCCCAACATTTGTAAGAATTTATAAGAAGGCTTAACGCCTTTTCATAACTCATACGGGATCTTGTCCACTTCGCTTCAACACAAGTTTTACACTTGTGTTTCGTCAGAACGACCTTCTCAGACTCATAAACCATGCAAAAACATGTTTACTAAGAAGAGACCTAGAGACAAGATTCTTATGAAAGTCCGAAACATACAGGACTTCATTCAAGGTTAGCTCTTTTCCTGAGGTTAACTTTAGGACCACCTTTCCCTCAACAAATGAGGTAGTAGAGTTTCCCATAAACAACTTCTTACCATTTGTAACCGGTTCGAAAGTTGTAAATAGCTCATTCTCGGAGCAGATGTGGCATGTAGCCCTAGTAAAACTAAAACCCCTCGCTACCACAGTTGTAGCACTTCCCAAAGAATCGATAACCAGGTTCCCACGGCTTGTATGCCAACTTCTTTACAACACCACCCCTTGGCCCCAGCATAGAGCCCTTGTTCACGGGGGGCTTCTTCCTTACCCCAGAAGATTTGCCATGCTCAATGACATTGGCCTTCACTGAGAAGGTACTCCCTCCTTTCTTTCTATTATCCTCTTCAATTCGGAGTCGGATAATTAAGTCTTCTTTGTACAATTTATACAAAGTCTTAAACAAATCCTTGTGTCACAATGATTATGAAACTCTCAAAATCATATCACAGTAAATACATTCCCAGAATGTCATCAACCGAATTAGGTACCCAAATATATTTGGTCCAACCTATCACTCTGAAGCCAATAGTCTTACTATTAGGAAACACAAATCCAGTGTTCAATAGTCTACTATTTGGAACTTCATAACATGGCCAGTAGTCTTATCACTAGGAATCACTAATTTCTCAACATGTGGTCAGTAGACTTTCTACTACTAGGAATCACAATGTCTTAACCTGTGATCAGTAGTCACTTTACTACTAGGAATCACACCGTCCTGACATAGGATCAATAGACTTTCATTACTAGGAATCATCATGTCTTGACATATGACCAGTAGCCTCTCCACTACTAGGAACCATGATGTCTTGACATGTGATCAGTAATCTGTTCACTACTAGGAACCACAATCTCATAACTGCCAGTGGTCTAACACCACTTAGGAACCACCAGTTTTCTATCTCTGTGATCAGTGATCTTGTACTCACTTGGAGCCACCAATTTAAGAATATATTTGGAATTTAAAAATCCAAAAAATATTCACCCACTATAACAGGTTGTCTCAACTTTGTTTTCAAGCAAAGTCACATAGCAATCATAAATGCTATAAATAACACAAGGATACCATACTAATTGCCTCTGATCAATTCAGAGATATTTTAATGCAATCTTATGATTTCCTTAAATCATACTTGATCTCTCAAGAACTTCCTTTAAGAATCTCGTGAGGCAAAGGTTGTCAGGTGGAACAACATTTCTGTTTGTCACATTTTGAAGCCATTTCTGAAACATCATAACAGAATTTCACTTCTGTGATTCCAGAAATTAAACTTAACCCTTAGAAAATCCCTCAGATGGAAATTTAATTCAAAACTAGTCTCACCATTTAACCTAGAATCAAACATGGTCAGGAATGTTCCCAGGAAGACTGGAGGGGTCACATCGGTCCCACTTAAAACCAAGTTAACCTTTTGACAAAACATCCAAGAGCATGTTAACTCCTAGTCCATAGGAAACAATTTTAAAATTAAGATTTCCAGGGGATAAACCAAGTTATAACAAACCGATTTCCAAGAAAACAAAATTTGCTACCAGAATTACACCACTCATAAAAGTTAACCGGTACTCCCGGAACTAAGCCAATTATTTCGAAATAAAATCAGAAATATTTTAGCTAATGCTAAAATTTGGTTTCCTTTCTCAAAAACCAAAACACTTTTGACATAATCAGATTATAACCAAAGACTTTCTTCAAACACGGTTTTCTAACACTTTGGGAATAAAATAATTAAACCCAAAGACTTCCTCAAACTCCAAAGGTTTGAAACCAAATCCGTCTTAGTTGTCATTTCTGAACAAATAAGAACTACTCTTTAGCCAAAGCTAAAAACTTTGGTTTCTATCACAGAAAACCAAACAAAGTGCCAAACTTACAAGCAATTTAAAAAATTGCTATAACAATTACACGCATATAAAATGCTTCTAACAAAACGAGCAAATAAAACTTGCTACCACAAATTGATAAACAAACCAACTAAATCTCAAGCAAAACATGCTTCAAACATTTAAAAAAAAATAGCCAATCCATAAGGATTCTATTTAGTCCAAAAGCCTTTCTACGCTTAGGTATTCCTATTCAACACAAAAGTTAGTAGTCCAAATATTTTTGTTTTTACATCCCAAATACTATTCATTTGGTTTTATATTTGTTTTTCCATTCCCTTTCACGTAAGTATTCCTGTAAAGAAAGTTAGTAGAAAAAATCACAACAAAATACAAACAAATAATCTAAGCAAAATAAATAAATATAATAAATAATTGAAACCATCTAGCCAACTATTTATAAAATTAACCAATAAATTAAAATGCCAATTTAATTAAAACTTTAAAATAAAGTTCAATACTCATGAGTTATGAATGAAATTAATTCATAATAAACATTTAAACTAATAACTCCAAATAAATAAGTTAAATTCAAAGTTAATGCACCAAATTAAATAATTCAAATTAATGCACCCAATTAGATAATTTAGATTAATGCACCCAATTAAATAATTCACATTAATGCACCCAATTAGATAATTTAGATTAATGCACCCAATTAAATAATTCACATTAATACACCCAATTAGATAATTTAGATTAATGCACCCAATTAAATTCAAATTAATCATGTACACAATTCATAAAAACTCTATAACTCCAAATACATTAAACTAAAATTAATAGGCAAGAGTTACAAACCAATAACCATTTAGCGATTAACATATGCAAATAATTCTAAAAACATTAAATTATGTAATCTAGTCTAGAAAATAATAAGCATGTAACAAATTAAAAACTAGAATAGCATTAGCATGTCAAAATTGCAACATCCATAAATTATATTTTATAATCTTAAAATTCATGCAAATCATGGTAGGGGAATGATGAACCATACGCATAAAATAAGATCATACTAATACAATTAAGTATACAAATTATGATAGAGTATTCTAATTAAACTAAGCAATTAGAGAGTAACATAGCATAATTTACAATCATTGAATTTTCAAAGGAAAAACAAATAGTGGACTTTCTCTTTAGTACATGTAGTCTACTTAAATAACAGAAGCAATAGCATGTAATATGTCTAAAACACACATGGATCTATTCACTAGCAAACACAAATATATTAATTTACTCAGAAGGATGAATCAGTGCAAGAAGACATGAAAATAGTTTTATATGCATGCAAAGAAGCAAAATCATGAACTGTCAATTAACCAACAGAAAACGAAACAATGGCCTATTCATATAAATTACTTGAATCTCTAAACATTCAAATTTATATTTTGTATCATTGAAACAGTGAGTGATTCCGCAACAGTTCCTAGTAACATTATACAAAGCTAACCTAATTGTCTATATAAATCTATTCGATCAATTTCATAGAAAATATATAAAAATCTGTTTTAAACTTGTTGTCCAAATTGTGAAATTAAATAAATAGATTTATGAAGAAATCAAAATTATATATATACCAAGAACACATGCTAAGAATTACAACTAAATTACAATAGAAATACACAATACAATAAAATGGTAAAGAAAGCAAACCGAAGCCTGTACGGTAACAGTTTCCTTAAAACAGATTTCGCCGCCTCACGGGTTGAGTGCTTGAGGCATTCCAGCGTCTGTCTCCCAGGATACGACGGTCAAAAACCAGCTACGGCAGAAGCACTTTCTGTCTAGCTTAGCGAACAAAAATAGTGGCAGCACTCTCTCACAGTAGGAACTTTCTGGCAAACTGACTTGTAAAATGGAAACAAAAATTTCTGTGTAGAGACTTGACAGAAGAGTCTTAATTTATACATGTATAGGGAAAAGAAGAAGAGCCTCCAGTCTTTAAGGCTGGTCATAAAAGCCCCATTAACCAGGATCCATAACCCCTTTCCGGAAAGATGAAAAGTTTGGATGCCCAAAGGATTTACACCCTTTAGCCAAGAAAAAGGATTTAAATACCCTTAAAATCTCATTCATGAATCTAACATCATGAGGCAATTTTTTGGTAATTTCTTATTCAATTCTCAATGATTTTTGGCCCACTTGGACCCAACATAATAAATGGTTGGGACCCACTTTAAGATTTAATTAAAGTCACCACACTTTAATATTAAATTAAAGTCACAAAAAAATCATTTTTTCCAACAAGAAGAAAGATGAAGAAGAGACGTTATAGGATTTGGAAAGAAAGAGGGGGAGATCACAAGAGAGATAACTGATGAGAGATCATATATCATGATTGGAGGATAGGTTAATTAAGATGGGGTTGGATAGGGGCTTGATAAGAGTTGGCACCTAAGTAGGGTAGAGGGTGGAGAAGGATATGTGTTGGGGTGTGCACAGGGATAAGGGTTGATGGTGGTGGCACCTAAGTGGGGTAGAGGTTGGAGAAAGATATCTGTTGGGGTGTGCATAGGGGATGGGGGAAGGCTAATGGTCGTGGCAGATGTGGGAAGGCATTGGGGAATGGCGGTAGGTAGGGTGCGGGTCGAGGTAGGGATAGGGTTTGTGAGGTGGAGGCAAGGTTTAAAAATGCGGTGTTATGTAACGGTTTCGGCCGTAGGCACCACGCGTTACCCCCGATTTGCGGTGTGATTGAAATTCACACGTGTATCGGCCGTTACGGCCGACGTAGCGGTCGTAACGGTGGCGTAACGGCCGTAACGGCCTGTTACACCCGTTACAAGGCTTTTTTCGCTGATTATTTTTAAAAAAAAATAAAAGAAAAGGCTGAAGATGTGCTACACACCTTTATTATAATTGAGCTTTTCTCTTTTGTCTTTGCAGCACATGAAGGTGAGATTCCATCACAAATTTTCAGATCTGGAAATACGAATGAGTGAAAAATAGAGAGAGAGAAAAGAGAAGAGAGAAGAGAGAAGAGAGAAGAGGGAAAAGGAAAGAGGGAGGAGATGAACATGTGTCAAGGCTGCCTCTGTTCTGCGAGGAGAGTCATTGGTCTCCGGCTGCCCTTGAAGACGAAGTGCTGCCTACCTCTGATCTGTTTTCATTTTTCTTTTTCTTTTTTTTTTTTGTTTGTTCAGCTTTGGGGAAGATGCAACATTTGTTGACCTTGGAAGGTATATAGCACTTGTTTTTTTGGTGTGTGGACCGTGGTGTCCAGCTGTCAATTTTTATTTTATTTTATTATTATTTTTTTTAATAATAATTTTTAGGTTTTAAATTTTCTAAAATTTACAAAATTTATGTGATATATTTAGTAATTTTAATTTAAATATATATATGGAGCTATGTATTTATTTTTAATATTTTATATATAATAATTAGTGATTATTTTTTTTTTTATAATATGTAAAAATCATAACACCTATAATTATATTAATACATTTTATATATGTCAGTTTTTATTGATTTTTTTTTTTTTTTGCATGTTATTCAAAAAAATAACAAATACTCAAGTGATTGAAACCAAAAAAACAACTATGTATGAATTTTTTTCTTTATAATTTATTTTTTAATTTTTATATGATTACATTAGCATGTAAACTCCAAATGTATAAATAGTGGTTGCAATTTTTTTTATAATCATTTCATTTAATATTTAATTATAAATATTTTTTATTTTGTTATTACAACACTGTTAAAGGCACAATTTTATTTTAAAAATATCTTTTTAAAAAAAAAATCAATACCCCAAAAAAAATTCTTTATAATTCATTTTTTATTTTTATATGATTACATTAGCATGTAAAATTGAAATGTATAAATAGTGATTGTATTTTTTTATAACTATTTTATTTAGTATTTAATTTGAAATATTTTTTAAAAAAATTTTGTTATTGTAATGTGTTGTGACAACAATTTTGATGGCACAAATTTATTTATTTTTTTAAAAAAAAACGTCTTTCTATAAAATAAAAAAATAAAAATAAAAACAATAGCTCAAACAATGTCATGAAAAATGTCTTTATTCCTAATTACATTAGCATGTAAAATCCAAATGTTTAAATAATGGTTGAATTTTTTTTATAATCATTTCATTTAACATTTAATTATAAATATTTTTTTATTTTGTTATTGTAATGTGTTGTGATAACAAATTTTTTTTTTTAATGACAAAATTTGTTGTGACAACAATTTTTATGGCAAAATTTTCTTTTTTTAAAAATATCTTTATAATTTATTTTTTAATTTTTATATGATTACATTGGCATGTAAAATCCAAATGTATAAATAGTGCTTGCATTTTTTTATAATTATTTTATTTAGTATTTAATTTTAAATATTTTTTTACAATCATTTCATTTAAAAATATTATTGCATTTTATAAATTTTTATAAATAATTTTAAATATTATTGCATTTTTTTTACAATCATTTCATTTAATAAATGTAAATATTGTTTATTTAGTTAGTTCAAGTTTTGCTGAAAAATAATTTTGTAAACATTTAAAATAAATTTAAAAAATGTATCAATGATGTAGAATTCAAATTCAAAAATGCCACGACAAAAGGGTGCCAATGATGAAACCACAAGTGATGATATTGGTTGGAAATTTGGAACTCAAGTTGAAGGCACTAGGCATCATATTATTTGTAAATTTTGTGGACATCACATTAAAGGTGGGATTATGACATTAAAGGTGAAAAATAATTTTATACATCTAAGTCCAATAAAAGAAAATTTTACCACAAGGGTAATATGGATTTATGACATATAAAGTCATTAATTATTGAAATAAAATGTAAAAAAATTCATTTTCTAGTGATTTAAAAATATGAAATATATTGGATCATACTTAAAAATTATGAAAAATTTATCAAAATTTATTTTAAAACCCAATAAATATGATTCTAAAAAAAAAAATATGCGTATCGGTAAGTTTTTTACAAATTGTGCGAAAAATAAAAAAATTCACAGTTCCGGTAATCGCAACCGTTATGCTGCGGCCTTTACACCCCGCAACCGCAACCGCGTCACCGCCACCGTTACGGCGACCGCAACCGCTTTTCAAAACCTTGGGTGGAGGGTAATTTTGATATTAAGTGATGTGATGAACGAAAAATAAAAAATTTCAAAATTTATAAGTAGGGGCTTAAAGTAAGTAAGGGTTCAAAATGATTTACTGGGAACTATTAGCCACCCTCTTCTATAATCCTATTTGTCTAATATGGGTGAAGAAATAATTCAATAAAGTTAGTGATTATCATAAACACTGAACATAAATTTTCAAGTGGAATCAATGGGAATAAATGGATATGTGCATTTACTCACAATAAGTAAGACAAAAAATTGTTGAGATAAAAAATGAAACACAGGTCAAAAAATTTGATTTAATTTCTTAAAACTAATTTTAAGTAGATATTTGAGAAAATACTTTTGTATAAGAAATTATAATTTCTAATCAAGCATAAACCGCCTTTTTTTTTCCCCCTCTTTTGGGACTTTTTTCTCATTTATGTCGACTGAAAGCATATAAATGAATGAAAATAGACTAGTTTTCTTGTCACAACCAAATTGAGAGTTTGAGTTTTTATTTTTATTTTTTTATATTTTATGTAGTGGCAAAAAAAAGAAGAAAGAAAAGTAGGAGGGGGAGAACCAACGCAAAACATTCATTCCTAGACGCAACCTTAAGAGCCTTGCTCACTAGAAGCTAAGGTTGCTTTAAATGACACAAAATACGAGTAGACTTTCAAGTTTAACAAATTCCTAATATACAATACTACCTCACATGGGATGATCCATTTGATCATTGCAACATGAAAATTACCCTTATATATGGCTATTTAGTACTATATATTTTGTGCTCTTCCCATGAAAGGAAAATCCACTTTGACAAGCTTGTCCCTTATCTTCAATGATTGATTTTATTAAAATAACAAATTATTACATTATAAAAATAACACATCAAAATAAACAAATTAGGGAAATGCCCTAATAAAGGATTTCATTGATAAAAGGATGCCTCAAATTGGGTTTCCATACCAACTTGGGGATTAAATATACAAACTTTATATGATATTCATATGGCCTTGATTTCAACTTAAGGCTACCAATTGAATATCTCTGTCTACAAGTAACTTTAATTCAAACTTTATATATACATATAAGCCTAAGCGGGTGCTAGTTAGCTACTAGTCCACCACATCAATAGACTCAAAGTTTTCTTAATGGTCTCCCAAACCTACCCTTTCTCATGAATTCAACACCATATACAAATTTGTAACCCAATGGTGTCATGAAAATTTAGAATTGACCACCTTCAAATGTTTGGCCAAATTGCCAATTAGCAGGCACCGCATTGTAGCTGGTAACGGTCCTTCCATCACTAGTGGTGACTTGAAATGAGAGAGATTGGCCATTGAGTAAGGAGTTACTTTGCCAGTTTTGGCCCCAATTCCTTGACATGGGTTGCCATCCTGTGTTGGACCCTTTGATCGACACCGACTGCACGTCTCCTGCGCCTCCAACATTGCTAACTAAGACTAGATTGAAGTAAGAGTGACCATTGATTGTAAATCTTATTCCTCCTTTCTTTACACAAGGCACCCTGTGAGGACCACAACACAACCATATTTGTTAGTCAATTTAGAAGAAGGGTAAACTATTATTTGTAAGACTCAATCTAGGTATCACTTGGTACGAGAGCACAAATTCCTCATTCTTTATTCGTTAGTCAAATTTACTAGCACAAATCAAGCAAATTACTTTGACTAAACTTTAAGTTAATTTTTTTGACTTTTGAAAATGTTGAGGATTAAAGAGAAAAAAAAAAAAAAATAGTTGCACAAAATTAAATAGCAAAATATGTATGGAACACAGATAGGGGTGTGAGGCCCACACCCCACCTTTGTGTTATGTGGAACTAGCAAAGCTTTGAGGATAGTTAGTGAGTAACCCTTACCTTTGGAAAGATACGGGAACAATTCCGGCTCTGTATTGGGCAATTTGCAAGAAAGCAGGCTCTGCTAGATCAAAATGTTGGAGGGGAGGGTTGCACCACCCTCCATTGTCATTAGACTGAGAAGGGTTAGGTGGGCAAAAATTTGTAGCAGTCACAGTGATGGTTCCAGGGAGGCACCATTGTGGGTCATCATTGCATTTGATCTGATAGCATGCCCCACAACTCAAGCCATTGTTAAACAGAGCAGTGCTTAGTGCTGCAGTGTTGGTGCCATAACCTTGGCTATACAAATTTCCATATCCACAGGCACCTCCTGTGACACCAAAATCATCATGGATAAGAAACCCATATCCCAAATTATCAATTTCTATAAATTTTACATTAGACAAGAAACCCATATCCCAAACTCTTTTAAATTATCAATTTCTCTTTAATTTTAAAATTATGATTTAAGTGTGAAATTGTGAGTTGAGTTTTGAAAAGAAAAAATTTATTTGGTTATAAGTTTTGAAAAGAGTTTTAAGTTATATTTTGAGTTTTGAGTTTTTGAATTTTGAGTTGTATTTTGAAATTTTTTGGATTTATTTTTTTAAAATATTAAAAAATGTTTAAGAAAAATTTATTTTTTATTTTAAGAAAATTTTGATTCTAAAAATAATTTTAAAAAACAAAATAAAAATATTTTTTTGAATTTTTTTTTTTAAATAGAGTTTTGAAAAAGTTTGATTTTGAGTTTTGAAAAGAGTTTTGAATTGAATTTTGAGTTGTGTGTTTGGTTATGAGTTTTGAAAATAATTTTTGAATTGAGTTTTGAATAGTTTTGAGTTGTGTATTTGGTTATGAGTTTTAAATTTTTTTGATTGGAATCATAATTCCAAAAAGAACCAAACGCAAGCAAAACTTCTTGTTAATTTTTATATCTAGTATTGCTTAATGACTCGATAGCAAAGAAGTTATTGCGGTAGTCCAAAACTAAAAACAAGTATAGCGGTAGTCTAAAACTCAAAATAAAGTAAAATGTGAAGTCGTGAAAAAGCAACGTAACTTTGTTGTGCAAAATCAATAATACTATCAAAACTACTCAAAATTGCATTCATTTTAGATGGGATCGCATCAATAAATTTTGTGCATTTTTTTTTGTTGGGATGTATAACTTGTCTAACTTACCCATTGTGCCGGTTGCATCACCCCCACCATAAAAAGTAGCATGAGCGCCTTGCCACCCTCCTCCATAGTCACCATAAGCGCCACGGAGGCATAAATTGAAGAAGAGGAAGAGTGGAAGAGAAACAATGAAAAATGCTTGCATAGCCATTGAGAGAGAGATGCTAGAGAGGGGAGACAGATAAGATTGTATGGTAAGAGCTTCTTAGTACAAAGAGAGGGAATGGGGCTTTACTTATATAGGGAAATGGATGCCAAGTTGAGGACTTTGACGGGGATTAGATAAATAGTTGTTTGTATGGTAGAAAGTAACAACTTAGGAGTGCTAACATTTGAGAAAAGGCAAAAACCACAAAACCTGAATCAAATAATGTTTATTTATTTATTTATTTAAAAAGTCATGTACAAGGCATCAAAGGTTGCACATGCAAATGTTGCGACTAAACAATACCAACTGCTAAGCTCACATGACCCCACCAAGCACATGCACTTCTCAACCGTCTCTGTCTCATTTCTTTTTTTCTCTTCTCTAAGCATATGGGTGGTTTCTAGCTCAGAATTTGGATTAGATGTATTGTTTGAGTCTATGAGACTCAAAATAAGTCCCATTTTTAAGAGTTGAATCGTTTATTTTGTAGAATTTTATGTGAAAAAATTTAAATTAATTCGAAAATTATAATCCCGTCATTTTATCACGTCAATAAACCAATTTGAATTATATATTTTGAACTAGAAACAACTTGAATTCCTTTTTCAATACCTACTCTACCAATCACATGTCTATCGTGTGAAATTTTTAATTTTCTCTCATTTGCCAAAATTCACGCAGTCAATTAACTGTCTACATTAACGGGTAATGTAGGACACGTTTAATTGGGGAATTTGTGCCACATTTGCAGCTACACTACCTGTTTAAAGGAAATGGATTTGAACTTCCAATTTTGCCCCCAAAATTATTATGCATTTTAATTTGGCATCCGGACTTCGTATTATTTTAATTTTTTCCAAACTTTTTTAAATTTTATCAATTTACCCTCTATTGTTTGTTTTCGTCTACAATCAAATGGAACTTGTCGACGTGACACCAAATTTCATTTGAAATTTTATTTTACCCTCTAAACTATACCTTAAAAATCAATTACCCCCAAATATAATAAAAAAAATTAAATTTTAAATAATATATACCTTGCAAAAAAATATAAAAATCATTATTTAGAATTTTCTCTTTAAGTCTCACACTATGAAGTATAAGTATTTTGACAAACATGTCATACCAATATCGAGTACTTACTGGCGTATGGTGCTTTTGCATATATATCGGATACACAAAATACGTACTCAAATTTCTTTTCTTAATTTTTGACATACCCAAATGTACCTAATATATACCAAAGCCGTGTCATACCTCATTTGAAACAATATTTTCCTCTATTACAGATATAAAATTCCTTTTATTAGGTTTCTTTTTTATTTTTAATTTTATACTTACGATTTTAAAATTAAATTATAATTTGTAAGTTATTTTATATAATGACATTTATTTTTGGTTTATCTTATAGGTGTACATTTGGCATTAAATGTTAAATGTATGTTGGATCTTAAACTACTAGTAACACCCCATCTCGCAATTAAGTCCACACCCACTAAATCATGATATAAGGTTTATGAGAGCGCCTACCTTCATAACCATCCATTCATCTTCTCCAAATCTCACCCTTAAAACCTTAAAAACCCTTCAATGGCGATATTTTGGCGACAACGGTGGCAACCATTCAATTTCAGACACTTCTCCAGCAATGGTAATGAGTGAAAGTTTTTTTCGATAATCACAACTTCATAAGAAAAGAGGAGTACAACAACAATTTAGAGGAGGTTTTCATAACTTTGATGGTGTTCTCAGCTCAGAGAAGAGCCTTATAAGGGTAAGTTTATTGAAAAACATGACAAAAATTGTGAAAACTGTTCATATTTTTTTTAGCACCGAACTCCCAAACATATGACCAAAATTCAGGAATACATGCCCAAACATTGCTTATTTGTTCCGAAACACAAGTCCGAATATGAAAATTTAATACACTTTTATGGGTTAAAATTATTCACATTTGTAGAAGTTTTCGTTTTATCAAGTTCGGAAACATACGTCTGAACATTGGTTATATGTTTGGGAACATAGGTCTAAACATAGCTTATTTGTTCGAGAATATAGGTTCGAACATTCTTAGTGAAAGAGAGACTTCGAGGGATGAGAGAGGAGCGAGATTGCGGCTGAGCAGAATACAAATTTGCTTCAATTGAACTATACATACACATAGAGATATATATTTATGGTTTTAGGGTTTAGGGTTGATCAAAGAAATGGATGGAATTGAAAGAAGACATACGCACCTAATGCGAAAAAAAAAAGTGAAGATCGCAATGAACATGTTCCTTATATCGATCGATTCACTTCAAAAAAAAATTTCTTCTACCGCCATGAGAGAGAGAATGGGTTTTGGAAATTTTTTTTGTTAGGATTTTGGGAGATAATAGTTTTTAGAGGTGTGGGGGTGAAATTTTTATAAGGATAATTTTGATATTTTTTGGAGGGAAGAAAGAAATTTGAACAGTTTTAAAATTTATAAGTGAGTCTAAAGAAATAGGGGGTCTAAAATAATAAATGAGATGCTAATAGCAGCACTCTTTAAAAAAAAATAAAAAAAAAAAACAAAATCTCTTTACAGTTTTAACTGTTAAATCTCTTCTTGATTTCAAAAAATAGTAGCACACAAGATGTCACAAAATTTTGTTTCTCGAAAATATCCCCATAACATGATAATTGTTAGGGTAAAAAATACATTGTCTCCTTTATGTTTGACCATTTTTCTATTTTGACATTTAAAGTCCCCCCCCCCCCCCAAAAAAAAAAAATTTTGACTCTTCATGTTTCAATTTTTTTCCAATTTACTCTTCAAGTTAACTTATGTTCAAAATTATACAAAAAATGACATATTAATGATTGTGTGTCATAAAAATATTCTATTATATACAACTCACATCTCTTACACAAACTCAAATATCAATATAATAATATATTTCTTTTATGTTATTTTGTAGTTATCGTGACATTTTTTGTCTAATTTTGAACAAAAGTTAACTTTAAGAGTAAAATACAAAAAAAAAAAATTGAAATATAAAATGCCAAAGTGAGAAAAGTTAAACTTTAAGAGTCAAAGTTGGAAAGTGGCCAAATGTAAAGGGGGGCAAAGTATATTTTACCTTAAACACATATTAATATGTACTAATTGAGCGTTATTTTTGTTATAAACTACTTCAAATCACAGTGATCAAAATCTAATTACAAAATGCACACACGTAAAGTGTATATATATATATATATATAATATTGCATTTTCAAACCTTTTTGCCGTTATAGATGAATCTTCAAACAAGAATAGGAAGTGTGGATGCTGGATAAGGTATCTAGAACCAGATGTCGGTTATTATTTATATATAATGCGGCGAAGAAATTTATAAAAAAAAATAAAATAAAAATAATTTCAATTCACGACATATTGATAATCGTTATATGTTGGGTTAATTTGCTTAAATTATATTTGAAATGATAAGGGTCTGTGCAAGAATGGTTTTATAATCAAGTTTTTTAGTTAAAATCATTGATTTATTGTCAAAATTATTGTTAGGGGAAATTACCAATAGATCCTACTTTTGAGACTTATTACTCATTAAATTCCATTGCTAAATTTATCAAGTGATAAATTTATCAGTCTCTTATTTTTATGAATAAATTCATAATGATAAATTTATCAGTCTTTTATTTTTATAGTGATAAATTTATCAATTAAAATCTATAAGTAAATAAATTCAATTAATAGGACTGATTGGTAAGTGTCCCTTGTTGTTATACTAACTTAAATATTAGGTGAAACTACAAGATTTCAAAGTTGAAAAATAAGGAAGGAATTTGATTAAGGTCCTACCATGTTGAGAGCACATGCATCCTTATCATAGTTTTGGAGTCATTCATTTCTAAGCGCGTATATATATATATATATATATTATAAAGGATAGTTACACTACCGGCCATTGCAGAGTTTGAGAGGATTATATATATGTTATATTATCTGGTGTATAGAAAGATAATATTGTTTTCATTCAAGATTTATAGTGAATTTTCTTTGATCGTTATTTTATTTTTTATTTTTTAACCTAATACTAATCTTAGGTAAGGCCTTTTAGACCAATCTTAGGAGCACAAACTGAAGATATGTGCGATCACTCTCTAATATGTTAACAAAAATAGAATGACAAAGATGCAATGCAATTTGGCTTTGGTGTTATGTCAGAAATTAATAGCTTTGCAATCAATTGGTGGCAATGTGATATGAACCTATCAATATCAAATACAACACAAAAGAACAATAAACAAAGAAAGGTTCATGCAAATTTATATTTTGTCTGTGTTTGGTAAAACTTAATTTTAGCTTAAAATTTTAAAATTACATGTTTAGGCAGTTGTACATTGAAAGCATAAGGTATTTGGTAATTTGCCTTTTTCAACTAAAAAAATAAATATACTGAAAATAAACTTGAAAGGCAAATTTTTTTGAGAATTAAGTTGAAAAGGTGAGAATTTTACCAAACAACCTAAACATTTGTTCTAGCTTTGATTTTGCATGACAAGCATGAACAATTTCAGCCATCATACAGTTTTTTTTTTTGGGTAAATAGGTCATTAATTAAAGACAAAAGAATACAAATACAAGGGGCATACCCCAAGCCCTACCAAATGCTATACAACAAAGAAATAGAAAACAAAAGACAAACGGGCAGCACCATGGCACAGCAAACCCAAAAAAACAAAAGGAAATGGGCCCACCTGATAAACAGAGCAAAACAAATAGGACAAAATAAGGCATCCGAAAGATATGTTAAAGGGCCCCATGGAGAACATGATGACCATGAACATACATATAAGCAGATAGTAGCCTAAAGAAAAGGGAACAAATAACCCTATACAACCCGCTAAGAAGTCCCCAAAAGCTTGAGAAGTAACTTAAGATCAAAACAGAAACATACATGTCAAGAGAATAAATAGATTACCCTTGCACAACCCACAAGGGAAGGCAAACCAGCAAAAATGAATACAAGCATTTTCCACAAATGAGACCAAAAAAACCAAATTGCATGCTACTAGCATCCAGAAAACCCGTAGATCTGCCAGCATCCACAGCAGCTGCAACACTCATCCACAAACTCGGATGATTAGTAAAACCTGTCCAAGTGTGAAGATAAAATGAGAACAACCAAACAGAGAACTACATATGCTCAGGATACAATAGTATGATATATATAATATGGGAACTACCATCACTCAACCCACAATATATAACCTTACACCACTCGGCAATAGATAGATAACACACAATATGTAACCTTACAACACTCAACCCACATATATGGACTCCACCATGCACTGAGAAATTGATTAGACACCTGCAAAACAATAAGAAAATATATACAGATATATGTAAACATTAGACGATTCTTTCACTTTTGGATAGAAGGAGGGATGGTATTTGTTTCTCACAAACTCAACCCACAGCGGTATATAGCAAACCTCACACCAATTACGAAGAGACTGCAACAATAGCAAACAATTAGAAACACACAATATATACTCACTTCCACTCAACCCACAATTTCTGAACTCATAACACTCAAGCACCAGTGTAGACGTGCCCGAACGTCCCGGGAGGGAATCCCGTTTTGTTCATTTGGGCTCACTACAGTTCAGGACTCAATGTCACGGTCCTGTACCTAATCTTGCAGAGTGCAATGCAAGACCGATAAATCACCAAAGAGTCCAAATCCGGCATATCGTTTTGGAAAACAGATTTTTTGAAAGAAGTGCCAAACATGGACTGCTTTGCCAGATACAGAGTCGCTACCTAAATATTTTTTATGGGGGAATTTAGGAAACCCTGACTCGTTGCCTAAGGCCACGTGTCCGTCATCACCAAAGTTGCCTCGGCTCGGGAACTTGGGTACGATTGGGGAAGGTCACTTCGTGAGCACCCCCACTCGCCCCATCAAAGATCGGCCTCTACTAGCCATGATATCTAGTTTTGAAAACATTATGCATTCTTATTCCGGTTATTAGCCTAGATTTACTATGTGATGCGCACAACATACAAATATAGACCGGATCGCCTGAATTGGAACAAAACATCTCATGTTTGTTTTTTGAAAGTGGTTTGCTACTCGTAAGTAGGCTAAAATGTGGATTTGCCACCCTTAGGTGGGCTTAGAAAACATGGTGATTTGCCACTATCTAGTGGGCTTAAAACTCACAGTCAATGCATTATTCCAATTCAGATAATCCAACCTTCGCCCACAGGCATTCAGGCAGGTATATCACATAAGTAGTTAGCCTCATGGTAAACATGCTATCATGGCAGTCACTCACACGCATGCAAGGATGCTAAAGCATAAACACTTACCGAGTACTCCGAGCCAAAACAGAAACTAGTTAGTAATCAATGCATGATCCTAGTTCATGTTAAGATGGCTAATGCAACACATGCAAGATGCAACTACAATAGGCTCAGCTATTCTAAGATGGCAGATGATGATGCTACAGCTAACACGTATTCAACTTAGAATTGAAATACAAATGCAGTTAGTATGATGCGCCGAGCCCGATGCATGCAAAACAGATGAATAAATGCAAACATGCGAACATAAGTATGCTAATTTAAACATGCCCTAATCTAATCACTGAAAGCTGGTAAATAAAAGGGAGAAAGACGTGGGGTTGGAAGACATACACACACTCGCGCACACTTATTACACAATTGCTCTTACTCGGAGGGTCCGAATAAATTACACAAACCAAATAAATAATTAAACTATTCTAGCTAATTAAATATTACAAAACTTCTAATTAATTAACGAATTAAATAAGCTATGGAAAGCAGTAAAAGGGCCTCGGGAAGAGGGATGCGCGCATGCTCGAATTGGCTTTGCCCGGAAATCCATTGCCATGACCAAAAGCTGCCTCTGTTTACATTGCCTTGCCCCTCTGAAATTTATGAAAGTTTTCAAAATCCTTCTAAATCATTCCCTGAGTGTTGTGGAGTGCCACCGGCCACAATTCAAATCCACCGGCCATGAGAATAGGCTTATCGGCCAAATATTAAACCACCGGTTGGACATTTATGGTCGGTCGGCACCAAAAGTGGTCGGTCGGCCATTTCTTCCTGCAGGGCCTTGTTTTGACAGCAACAGAGGACAGACAGTGCATGGCATGGAAATTCAAAGCATTGTGTGCATGGCCACTCTCCCAATCATGCTATGGACTCAAGGGAGTGTGGCCCTCGGTCCTCGGGCCACCAATCACGCATTTTGATGCATGATGGCCAAAGGCACCAAGTTTGCAAATCAATGTAAATGCATGCAACAAAACTCATGAGTGCTACACGCCCTATCATGTTGAGATCAAGGGCATCGGCGACCGAGGGTTGAGGCGTGTTTCGTCACTTTGAGTACGAACACACCTTACCCCTCATGCTTGGTTTGACACCCCAAACCAAGCAAAATGCAATGCATGTATGCAAAGGGACTCAAGTATGCAAAATGGCCCAAGTATGCAAAATGGCTAAGTTAACAAAACATGCCAAATGCAATGCAAGCTAATCATGCAAATGTACAATGTGCTAATCATGCAAGATGTAGTGCAATGTGACCTAATCATGCAAGTAATATGGCAATACAATAGGTATACAATGATGCAACCTAGATAAGCAACTATACAAAGTGATAGGCATGCACCAATGCACAAATGCAAGACCTATGGACTTATACTAAGATGGAGGAGCCTCAGCCACACCCTAAAAACAGTGGCCAAAGTGGCATAACAAGAGCACAAATCACATATGCACGCATGCATGAACCAAGGCCCATCACTTAAGGCATAAAAGAGGCAACTCTAAGCATACTTAAAAGAGGCAAACATGGGCATTTCAACCAACATATTAAGCTCTGAAATACATGCAAAGGGGATGATGCCAAGTCAAACAAATCATGCAAACAAGGCGCACAATAAGGCCCAAAACTTGAGGCCAACAAGGGGGTATTCCACTACAACCATTATGACCACACATGGTATGGATTATGCAACCAAAAATAGAGTTTCAATGCATCAAAATACACCCCAAAACCCACTGATATGGCAGCCCAAGGTCTTAAACAAAAGAGCATACACCAAGGCCTATTTCAAGGCATAAAAGAACAACTCTTCAAGGCATGAAAGGGACAATAAATGCAAGCATACAAGCATGGATTATGGACTGAAATAGCATGAGAAGTGATTCCAAATCACTGAAACAACCCAACTAAAGCATGCTAATGACTCACACATTCAAGGCTCATGAGCCAAAATGCAAAGAGGCTATACCAAACATAGCAAACATGGTCAAATCAGTACCCAACAGACCTTAAACATGGCAAAATATGACCAAAAGCTTCATGAAGTTAAGCTAGAACATGTAAGCATGGAGGGGCAAATACATGGCACATGTTATGACAATAAAGGGGATTACTAAACAAGTATGTGATGCATGTAATGGACAATAAATCTGACAAAAAATAGAGGTATAATATGACCAAATAACACCCAAAAACCTCTGAAATGAAGCTAAGAACAACTAAGCATGCATGCTACTTTTATGAGCCAAAAACATGAACAAATGAGACACAAAGGGAGAGGGGTGTCCCTCCCCTACGCAAGACTTCAAAACCTCTTCTTCACCACTGAAAATCCACTGGATTTCAGTGGTGAGAAGGCCAATGCACAAAAGTATTCAAAGCTCAATCAAAGAAAGCACAAAAGGGGCCAAACAAGGCCTAAGAGGGGGAGGTCGACCCCAAACACAAATGAGACCTTAATGGAACATCTTAAGCATGAAAAAATAGAGTTTTTATCAATTATACACAAAGTTCAAAACAACATGCAAAGTGGGTTAAAAGCTAGTGCAAGAATAGAGAATATAAAGTAACTAGCTCACCCTTGAAGAACACTTGAAGAACAGCAAGTCCAGCCCCTTTCTTCTGATCAAAACCAACTCAAAACTCTAAGAACAACCTCCCAACACCCCCAAAACCGAAATATGGTGCAATACTAGGTGCCTTAGTGCAAAACTAAGAACAAAACACCCTTTTAGGCCCTCTAACACACACAAATGAAGAGAGAGAGGGAGATATAGAGAGAGAAAGTTGTATATGAGATATATCAGATGTATATGTCTGATTTGTTCAACCCCCTTCAAAGGAGAAGCAAGGCTTCCTTATGTAGAGGAAGACAAAGACCCAAGCTTCTTAAAGAAGCTAAGGCAAAAGGGTCAAGGGGGGGTCAAGCTTCTAAGGGAAGCTAACCCAAAGGTCCAAGCTTCTTGAGGAAGCTAAGACAAAGGTCCAAGCTTCCTCAAGAAGCTTGAGCAAAGGGTGCAAGCTTCTCCAAGAAGCTTGGGTCAAAAGGGTGCAAAAGGTGCAAGTCCTCCATACACGTGTATGGAGGACAAGTCCGTGCACTCCAACTGGCACAGCTGGCATGCACCATGCCTGAAAAAGGCAAAGAGGGGGTATCGGCCAGAGAAGGAGGCAATCGGCCAAATAAATGGTTGGCCGACCACACAAAATGCCGACCGGCCATCACCAATGGCCGATAGGATTAAAATAGGGCCGGTGGGTATCAGGGATAGCTAACAAGCTACTATCTACCCTCAGGTGCAAAAACAAACAAGTTCTTGGAGCAAAACCAAGCACAGAACAAGTAAGTTAAGAGATCCTGAGGCAAGGCGCGTAGCCGAGACCTCCGAGAACTCAAAACGAACACAAACATGGATGATCACCGAGTGTTCAAACGGTGACGTCCAAGTCTTGAGGATGGTCAAATATGGGGTGTCTACAACCAGCTGCATCCACCAATAAGCTATCGTTGACCTGATTTTAGGATAAAGTTTGGGAGGGACCACTTCACCATAAACCAAGCATTTGTCACCTCCTCTTTGAAGCTCGAGATGGACAAGATCCTGTTTCTCACAAGGCTTCTAATTCTAGCTTGCACAGCCACCTCAGTGGATTTTGAGCCTTTGAAAATCCTGTAATTTCTTTCAGTCCAAATACAGTAAACAGAAACAGTAAACACAAGTTTAGAAATAGTGGCAGCCAAAGATTTGCCCTTGATATTCCTGCTTAACCAATCTACCAAATCTATCCAGTCAAGATAAGGAACAGTCAAATTGCACATACCTTGCATAACATTCTAGACTCTGTAAGAGAATGGGCATTTAAAAAACAAGTGATTATGGTCCTCAAGCCCAACCCCACAGAGACAACAAATAGAAGAGTTGCTAGTACCAAAGACAACAAGCCTATCAAGAGTGTTTAGTCTATTATGTATAGCAACCCAAACCACAGTACTAATTCTAGGAATATGAAACTTGAACCACATGATCTTAGCCCAAACAACTCTAGAACCATGGGTCCTCCACTCGTCCCAAGCAGACTTAATGGAGAATTGCCCATCAGAAGATGGTAACCATACCACCTTATCATTCACTAACGAAGGCTTCATATCCGCCGGGACAACAGCCTTAATCTCATTCAACTCCCAAGTACGCCACACATGCCATTTCCACCTAGAGCCATAGATAACAGCCTCCACTTTAGCAAACTTCTGGATCCCAGAGTCAGAAATAACTCCGTCTCCAAATCTATTAAGAAGAGGCCCAAGAGGGAGCCAGTTGTCAAACCACAAAAAGGTAGCCTTCCCATTACCAACATTATATTTAATCAGGGGAGCAATGATACTCCTCAAATCAAGAAGCTTTCTCCAGACCCAGGAAGGGTCACTAGGAACTTTGAGGCACCAAAAACTTCTACCCTTTAACAAGTAAGATTTAACCCATTGACACCACATGGATTGCTCACCCCCCGACAATAAAAACCAAACATGCTTGGCAATAGCAGCTTTATTCCACACCTCAATAGATTTAAACCCTAGACCACCCTCATTCCGAGGAACACAAAGGTGCACCCAAGCAACTTTTGCTCCAGACTTTTTCAAATCAGGACCATTCCAAAAGAAAGCCCTCAGACAAGATTCAATCTCCCTTACCACTTTCTTAGGGAGAATGAATAACGAAGCCCAATAAACTTGCATAGAGAACAAGATAGATTTAATCAATTGGGCTCTCCTTGCATAAGACAACACTTTATTGGTCCACAATTGAATCCTCTTGGTAATCCTAGCCGCCATAATACAGTTATTTCCCTTTTTATGATTTAAAAAGAAAAATAAGAGTATGGTTTCATTTTTTTATGCTAATATTTGTTTCAATTTTTATGAGTCGGACCGGTTTTTGTGATCCTAAGCATCTTTTTTTTGAGAGTTCTCATCAAAACCTAAACCCACAAAAGGCATGTCAAGAGGAGATTTATCCAAATGTTGTCGGTTAGGAACCAATGAAAGTGCCCTTCTTGGTATTGTCTAGCATGGAAAATGACAGCATAAGCAAGAGGGACTTGAAGGGTTACTTCTATTAGTACTACTTAGCATCAGGGTCACCATATTGTTGGGTATACATCCTTATTGGAGTGTGGGACCCAATTAGTTTATTAAAAGAATTTTAATTTGGCTTGGTTTAGGTATAATATATTTTTATATATTATATTTGTGAAGACCCAATTCAATTTGGAAACAACTAAGGTTTTGATAAAAAAACCCTAGATTCACAATACATATGATTGGTATTGTTTTTCCCAAGAAAAAGGGGCTGTGCGGCTTAGAGAATTGAAGATCAATTCGGTTTTGGATCAAAAAAAGGTAGTGCTTGCTGCTGATGTCACATGTGTTGATTTGTGTGTTTGTATTGCTTGAACAAACAAGCAATAGTGTGGTTCTCTTCGTTTTTGGTACTGATTTGGGTATATTATTTTGGGTCTTCTACAACTCTGGTTTTGAAGATTTTGGTTCATCTATTTGGTGAGGTCTTTCCTCTTTGTTTATTTGTGATTATTTGGAATTCACCTTAGGGTGGTTTTGTGAGACCATTCGTGTCTCGTTTGTAATCGTTTGGAAACTTATTTGTTTGATAGTGGAATCGGATTTCGATCCCGTGGACGTACCTCACATTGAGGGAACCACGTAAAAATTCTTGTGTTGCTTTTGATTTAATTTTTCCGCATTAGTTTTTATTTCCATTGATTGATTTACTTGTGGGGAATCACATATTTTCCCTATCAACTGGTATCAGAGCTTACGGTTTATTTGGGTTTATTTATTTGTGTAAATCAATGGAGGGGAATGTGGGTCGCATGTCTAGTTTCAATGGAAGTAATTGGGTACCTTGAAAAACTAAAATGGAGAACCTATTATTTTGTAAAGATTTGTATGGACCCATTGAGGGTGATAGTAACAAATCAAAAGATGGTTCTTTTTCAAAGAAAGACATTGAGTGTTATTATTACCATGAGAAAGGGCACATGAAGCGAGAATGCTGAAAGCTCAAGAACAAGGAGAAAAGGCGTGACAAAAGTGTGGATAAGAAGCAAGAAGACACAACAGCAGTTACTACTGATGATCTCATGGTCGTTTGTGAAGATGATTGTATCAATTTTGTGGGCCAAGAGAGCAATTGGGTGATTGATTCTGGTGCTTCTTTTCATGTGACTTCTCGAGTTGATTTCTTCACTACCTACACCAAAGGAGATTATGGTTCTGTTCGAATGGGTAATGAAGGTTTGTCCAAGATTATTGGTATGGGTGATGTTTGCTTGGAAACAAATTTGGGCTGCAAGTTGTTGCTTAAAGATGTGAGGCATGTTCCTGACATTCGCCTCAATTTGATCTCTACTGGGAAGCTAGATGATGAAGGCTTCAATAACAAATTTGGTGATGGAATATAGAAGCTCACAAAGGGTTCTTTGGTGGTGGCTAAGTGCAAGAAGACTCATACACTTTATTCGATGCAAGGAAAAATTTGTAAAGGTGTTATCAATGCACTTGAAGACGATACTTCTACCGAATTGTGGCACAAGCGGCTTGGCCATATGAGTGAAAAGGGACTACAAGTTTTGTTCAAGAAAGAGCTTTTACCCGGTTTCAAAGGTACACATCTTAAAACTTGTGTTCATTGTTTGGCGGGTAAACAACATAGAGTTTCTTTTCATAAAAATGTTGACTCTAAAAAAGAAAATGTTTTGGAGTTGATTCATTCAGATGTTTGTGGTCCTTTAAAAGTTAGAACACATAGTGGTGCACTTTATTTTGTTACTTTCATTGATGATTATTCAAGAAAAGTTTGGGCTTTTCTACTAAAAACTAAAGATCAAGTTCTAGAAGTATTTAAGCATTTTCAGGCCATGGTTGAAAGAGAAACATGGCAGAAATTGAAGTGCATCTGATCAGACAATGGTGGTGAATACATTGGGCCATTTGATGAGTATTGCTACAGCCAAGGTATTCGGCACCAAAAGACAGTTAAGAAAACTCCTCAACAAAATGGCGTTGCCGAGAGGATGAACCGTACCATTGTGGAAAGAACAAGGTGTTTGCTTTCACGAGCTAAATTTCCAAGATCCTTTTGGAGTGAGGCAATGAGTACAGCGGTTAACGTGATCAATTTGTCTCCTTGCTATCCTTTGAATGATGATGTTCCAGAAAGAGTTTGGACCGGCAAAGATGTGTCTTATGAGCACTTGAGAGTGTTTGGTTGCCGAGCTTTTGTTCACATTCCAAAGGATGAGAGGTCCAAGCTTAATAGTAAGTCAAGACAATGTATTTTTCTTGGCTATGGGCGTGATGAATTTGGGTATAGATTGTGGGATTCGGTCGACAAGAAAGTCATTTGAAGTCGTGATGTTGTGTTTCTTGAAGACCAAACAATTGAAGACTTTGGCAAAGGTGATCAACTGGAGCCAAAAACTAGTGACCTCATTGGCATGGATCCATCTCCTTCATCTTCAGTTGATGATGAAAACGGGGGAGATGTGCAGCCACCTATTGACGATGTAGAGGATGATGCTAATCCTAATGAAGTTGAGCCAGAAATTGAGGAAGAGCATCCAACTCAAGAACCGCCACCACAACTTGAGTTGAGGAAATCTACAAGGAACCGACAACCTTCAAGAAAGTATCCTCCCAATGAATTTGTGTTGATTTCCGATCAAGGGGAGCCTGAGAACTACCAAGAAGCAATTGAGCATGCAAAGAAAGGTGATTGGAAAAAGGCCATGGACGAGGAGATGAATTCCTTGCTTGAAAACCAGACTTATGATTTAGTGAAGTTGCCTAAAGGGAGGAAAATTCTGAAAAATAAGTAGGTTTTCAAATTGAAGAATGATGGCAAGAATCTGAGGTACAAGGCACGTCTTGTTGTGAAAGGCTTTGGGCAAAAGAAAGGTATTGACTTTGACGAGATTTTCTCGCCGGTTGTGAAGATGTCTTCTATTCGGGTTGTACTTGGCATGGCTGCAAGTATGAACCTTGAAGTTGAGCAACTTGATGTGAAGACCGCATTTCTTCATGGTGATCTTGAAGAAGAAATTTACATGGAGCAACTGGAAGGTTTTGTGGAAAAAGGGAAAGAGAAATTTGTTTACAAATTGAAGAAAAGTTTGTATGGTCTCAAGCAAGCCCCGCGACAATGGTACAAAAAATTTGACTCTTTCATGATGAATAATGGTTTTTCTAAAACCACTTCGGACCATTGTGTGTTTGTGAAAAATTTTTTGGATGGTAAATTTATTATTCTTTTGCTTTATGTTGATGACATATTAATTGTGGGTCAATATTCTATCATGATTAACAAGTTGAAGTTAGAGTTAAGTAAATTTTTTGCTATGAAAGATTTGGGACCGGCAAAGCAAATACTTGGTATGAAAATTGTTCGTGATCGCAAAGAGAGGTTGATTTGGTTGTCTCAAGAAAGCTACATTGAGAAAGTTCTTGAGAGGTTCAACATAGATAAAGCAAAGCCGGTTGGTTGTCCACTTGCGGGTCACTTCAAGCTTAGTTCGAATCAATGTCCTACAAGTGAGAAAGACAAGGAAGAGATGCTGAAAGTTCCTTATGCTTCAGCAGTTGGTTCTTTAATGTATGCCATGGTTTGTACAAGGCCGGATATTGCTCACGCCGTTGGTGTGGTGAGTCGTTTTTTTTCTAATCCGGGTAAAGAACATTGGGCAGCGGTAAAATGGATTCTAAGGTATCTTCGAGGGACTTCGAAGGTGTGTTTGTGTTTTGGGGATGGTAAGCCGATGCTTGATAGGTTCATGAATTCTGACATGGCCGGTGATGTTGATTCTAGGAAATCTACTTCGGGGTATTTGATGACTTGTGCAGGGGGAGCTGTGGCATGGCAAACTAAATTACAAAAATGTGTTGCTCTCTCAACTACCGAAGCTGAATTTATTGTCATTACAGAAGCTTGCAAAAAAGAGTTATGGTTGAAGAAATTTTTGCAAGAGTTGGGTTTGAAGCAATAAAAGTATGTGCTTTATTGTGATAGTCAAAGTGCTATTCACTTGAGTAAAAATTCTACTTTTCATTCGAGATCGAAACACATTGATGTGAGATACCACTAGATTCGTGATGTGTTAGATTCGAAGTTGTTGCAAGTCGAAAAGGTTCACACGGATGATAACATTTCGGATATGTTGACAAAGATTTTGTCGAGGGACAAACATTTGAAGTGTCGAACTTTGGCGGGTATGGTTGATATCTCCACCTAAGTCGGTAGGAGGAGAATTGTTGGGTATACCTCCTTATTGGAGTGTGGGACCCAATTAGTTTATTAAAAGAATTTTAATTTGGTTTGGTTTAGGTATAATATATTTTTATAAATTATATTTGTGGAGACCCAATTCAATTTAGAAACAACTAAGATTTTGATAAAAAAAAACCCTAGATTCACAATACATCTGATTGGTATTGTTTTTTCCAAGGAAAAGGGGCTGTGCGGCTTAGAGAATTGAAGATCAATTCGGTTTTGGATCAAAAAAGGTAGTGCTTGCTGCTGATGTCACATGTGTTGATTTGTGTGTTTGTATTGCTTGAACAAACAAGCAACAGTGCGGTTCCCTTCGTTTTTGGTACTGATTTGGGTATATTATTTTGGGTCTTCTACAACTCTGGTTTTGAAGATTTTGGTTCATCTATTTGGTGAGGTCTTTCCTCTTTGTTTATTTGTGATTATTTGGAATTCACCTTAGGGTGGTTTTGTGAGACCATTCTTGTCTCGTTTGTAATCGTTTGGAAACTTATTTGGTTGATAGTGGAATCGGATTTCGATCCCGTGGACGTACCTCACATTGAGAGAACCACGTAAAAATTCTTGTGTTGCTTTTAATTTAATTTTTCCACATTAGTTTTTATTCCCATTGATTGATTTACTTATGGGGAATCACATATTTTTCCTAACAGATATAGCACCAACAAACATCACACATGAATTTCCAGGGACCAATAGCTCACATCAACGTTCGAAGCTGAAATAAAGATATGTGCACATAATTCATATACAAAAATATACCTAAAAAATGAATGTATAATTCAGATTCAAGTTTTGTAAAGTCCATGTATCTTGAATGAATCTGGATTACATATTAAATTTTTTAGGTATTTTTCTAGGCACGGATTCTGTGGCCGTCCATAGGTCCTGTAAGATGCCATGTTAGTTATGTTTATGGTCCCCAAGTTTAGGTTTTTTGTTCCTGATGTTGGATGGGGACGAAGGAGGGCACCTTTTGAATTAATTAATGGTTCGCCTTCTACATACAGAGAAAGAAACATAATGCTTTTTATTTATTTATTGCTTCACCATTTGAGGCATATTATATGTGCCGCTATGATACAGAGCTCTAGGTGTAGAGTTCTAAATTAAGATCTACAGAGTTGGCACGGGTAAAGACGAAAAAAAAAAAGAAAAAGACAAATTATAATGGGAAAAAAGACAAATTAAACATCTTTTAGAGCTCCAAAACATTTTTGTTATGTGTGTATGTCTTGCATTGGGCAAGAGAAACAACACCTTCATTTAGAGCAAAAATTCAGTGTAATAGTGATATCGATGACGTAATATCCAAGTGTAACGATGATACCAATAACGTGATATCTAATGGCGTAGTTAAGAATTTTATGCACTTGGGTCATTTATCAGATCATCATCAATGTCATGACGTATTATATTTTTAGTTCTATACTGCTTATCAACATTTAATATTTATATAATACTCTATAAATTTTATATACTTGGAATGACAATAACAAATTAATCAAGTAAAAAGTAAAAAGAAAATATTGGGACATCAGCATTATTGCTTCACCGAAAATAAGCAAATATCCATACGATATATGTAATCAAACGAAGTTTGAAAAGTCATATAAAAATTGATTTTATCTCTTAATTTTTTATTTTTATTGTAAATCCAACGCCAGCCACCATTAAGAAATAATTAACAACAAAGACCCTCAAATAAGTGGTAAATAATCAATCTTTATCTATGGTAACAATTGAGCACTTTGATCTCTCACTTGAAAGTGTACATGACTTTCTAAACTAACCCAATTGGTTTTATATTTTAACTTTTCTAGGTCGATTTGTAAACTTCTATAAAGTTAGGCTTTTGTTTTTGAATAATATTAAGAATTATGAAAAAAAATATCATAAAATATATCATGAAATGTGATATTTTATTAGAGCAATGCTACATACTACTAATTTATCATCACTAATTCCACCACTAGTGAGGTGGCAATTGAAAAAAAAAAAACAAAAACAAAAACCAAGGCACAAAACACATGTGGCAGTGGGTGGGACCCACTGCCACATCATTAGAGCCACCACTAATTAGTGGTCTAAAGCATTTTTGATTTTATTATATATATAATTTAAAGGTAAAAAATCTTTTATGATATTTTTTTCATAATCTTTAACATTATTCTTTGTTTCTATATTCAACGGGGTCAATCTATAAATTTTTTAAAATTTAGGGGTTGTTTCGGATGATCTAAATAAGTGTACTTTTTGTCTTTTTATAAAAAGATGTGCAGAAAAGTAGAGAGGTGATGTGATGAAAAAAAATAAAAAGATAAAAAGATAAATTATTTAAGGAATGTCAAACCACCCCTTAAATAAAATATTACTGTGCTTTAAAAGATTACTGCAGTGGTGTCAAGTGACACCACTAAACTTAAGGTAGCTCCGCCGGGGTGGTATCAACAAATAATAGATCCTATATTGTGGAGGGTTAGCCCTACTTTCCAAGTAAATGTAACTACATTGCCACATATATATATATATACATAAAAGGGTGAATAGGGAGATATTATTGAATGGTGATACTAATAATATGGTATCGCTGCTGCATTGCAGCTTTTTTCCTTTCCATGTTAGTTATATTTTGAGTAGGTGTTTGGGATTAATTTTTTGAGAAAATATCAATTCCAGGCAAGTTTTAAAACATAATTACATATTAATATTAAACTTCATAAGTACTAAAATATATATAAATTTTTTTTCATGAATGCATAAATATTTTTTTGATATTAGCACTGATTTGTAATTATTCCTAATTTTTTTAGTGAATTTTTTTAAATAGAATTAAAAAATATATATATACTTTTGGTTCTACTTCCCTAGACAAAGCGGAAAAGAAAATAGTTTTATAAAAAAGTTTAGAAAGGACAAAAAAAAAGCCAAAAAAAAGTTACATTTTTTACTTAGTTTTAGCTTCTTTTTTACTTACTTTTAGCTTTTTCTTTTTTTCATGAATGCATAAATATTTTTTGATACTAGCATTGATTTGTAATTGTTCCTAATTTTTTTAATGGTTTTGGATGTAGGCTGAAAGGTACCACATTGAGGTCACTTAAGTTACATTTTTAGTCTTTCAATTTTGATTACTTGATGGAGATGATGTGTTTCGTACACTTGTACAGATTTGGCAGGAAACACGAAAATTCAATAAAAAAGGGCACGAAAGTAGATCCTCTGCGCGAAAAGTGAAGAATCCGAGCCAGCCAGACCACCGCACGTACGGCCCACCACCACTCAAACGGCCCACATGGGTGCTCGAGTAGCCCACCTAGGGACGCGTGCACAAAATTTCTGGTCTGTTTTGCTGAGAATAAAAGAGAGAAAAATAGCCAAACCTAGGGTTCAGAAAATTAATTGAAAGTAAAGAGAGGCTAGGGTTCTAAAGAGGTGATTTTCTCCTAAAGCTTGAAGGACACTTCCATGGGGGTTTCTTCTTCATCTTCTTCCTCTTCCCACTCCTCCATGAGTGGCTAGTCTTATTTTCTAGGGTTTTGATGAAACCCTAACCATGTAATAGGATTTTTCATAAGCTTTAATTGTGAATTGGTTTGAATGGATGTATGGACACTACAGGAAAACATAGCAAAAAACACGGAGCTTTTAGCGACGCCGCGCCCCCCGTCGCGAAAAACGATTTTTTGCGACGGTAACGTCACCCGTCGCAAATAATAGCCTTTAGCGACGGCACTTACCTGTCGGTAATGAAACTAAGCGGAGGGGTCGGAAATGCGGAAGTATTAGCGACGGTAAAAAAACCGTCGCAAAAACACCTTCTTTTGAGACGGCGTATCTCATTTGCGACGGAAAGTTGCCGTCGCAAAAAATTATTAAATCAAACGGCGCCGTTTTACGAAGTACTGCCTTCTATTTGCGACGGCCTACAGCATACCGTCGCAAAAAGTCAAAATAAAAAAATCCCCCCTCTTCTTTTTCTTGTTGCCGCTCGATCCCTTCCTCCCCAAATCCCTAACTTCACCGCTCGATCCCTTCCTCCCCAAATCCCTAACTTCACCCCCAAATTTCGCAAACGGGCTACGAGCAAGACACAGCGGTGGTGCGGGGAGCAAGCCAGCGGTGGTGCGGCGGCGACGGCGACAAGTAGTGGTGCTCCGGCGACGACTCTCTCTCGCTCTGCGTATGCTCTCTCTCTCTCTCTCTCTCTCTCTCGGTCTCTGTATATATATATATATATATATAGATGAATGCCTATATATATATATAAATCTGTATATATATGCAATGTATATAAATCTATATATATATAAATCTGAAATCTGTCTATATATATATATAAATCTGTTTATCTGAAATCTGTCTATATATATATATAAATCTGTCTATATATATATAAATCTGTCTATATATGTATAAATCAGTTAATCTTAATCTGAAATAACTGTTTATTGGTTTATATATATCTGTTTATTATGGTTTATAAATCTGTTTATAAATCTGTTTATAAATCTATTTTTTTGGTTTATAAATCTGTTTATTGTATATAAAATAATCTGTTTATTGGTTTATTGAGTTAGGGTATAGAACATTAGGAGTGTAAAGAGAAGATGAATGTTAAGAATAAGGCTTTTCTTTTTATATAAAATAATCTGTAAATGAATTTTTTATTTTTATTTTTTGAATTTAATGTTTGTGCAAATTGGACTTCAATTTTGATTTTGCAAGAATTTTTTCTTTTCTTTGTAGCCAAACAACTAATTAGAACTACTTCTCTATTCATATTACAACTTGCATAATTAGCAAAATCCCATTGATGTTGAAAAACTTTTCAGTATGCAATGTGGAGAGGAGTTATAATTTTCGATATTTGGTGGGCCACTTTAACGCGTTAAGGCCCACAACACTGCTAAGATGAAGTCTGTTGTGGTAGGGTTGAGTGAAGAATTGGAAAAATTCGTAATTCGATCAAGTCAGTTCAATCTAATCCGGTAGATTTGGATTGGTTTTTTGAATCTATAGTTCATTTCTGAATTGAAAAATTGGGAATCCGTTATCCGCGGATCAGTTCTGAATTGAAGTTTACCTTTTTGAATTAGAAATTAAATTGCAAATGTTTAAATAAGTCATAAAAATATTTAAGAGAAAATAAAAAAAATACAAAAAAAAAAGAAGGATTTTAACCCTTATAATAAAATAAATCTTAAATTTTTAATTTAATTAATTTATGTGTAGGTATTATATTTAGAGTTACTTTGGTGAGATATTTTTGTGGATGTGTACAGATGATGGATAAGAGTTGGATTGATTTGCCAAATAGGATGTCGAGTGAATACATTAATGGGATTGATGAATTCCTTGTGTTTGCCTACACCAATAGGGTTGAAGGTTCGATGATCAGTTGTCCGTGTAGGAAGTGTGAGAATCGATACTATTTTGTACGAGAGGGTGTACGGGAGCATCTGATTTTGAATGGTTTTTTTAAAAATACAAACATTGGATTAATCATGGGGAATCTTACGTATCTCTGCATGGTAATAGAGAGAATGAAACATTAGCTAATTCAGACATTGGGGATGATATGATTGGAATGATACAAGGGGCTATGGGAAATCCACATGCCGGTACAAGTGCTGAGGGTGATGAACCACAGGGGCCTGATCCCCATGCATCTGAACCCCAGCTCGGTCCAAATGCAGAGACTGCAAAGTATTTCAAACTTCTTCAAGATGCACAAAGTGAATTGTATCCGGGTTGTCAGAAGTTCACATCTTTGTCATTCATTGTTCGACTTCTACATTTGAAGGTGCTTAATCAGTGGACAGACAAGTCTGTTGACATGTTGCTTGAGTTATTGAATGAGGCGTTCCCGTTGGGTGTGAAACTCCCGGACTCATATTATAAAGCTCAAAAGGTCACAACAGATTTGGGCTTCACGTATGAGACGTGGGATGCATGTCCCAACAGTTGCATGTTGTTTCGAAACGAGGACGCCAATCTTGATAAATGTGTCATATGCAACAGTTCTAGATGGAAATCAAATGGTGATGGTGGTTCAAATGGTCCTAACACAGGTGGCAAACAAATAGCTGCAAAACAGATGAGGTATTTTCCTTTAAAGTCAAGGTTGCAGAGGTTGTTTATGTCATCCAAGACGGCCAAGTTAATGAGATGGCATGCAGAGGAACGAACTGATGATGGTGTCTTCAGGCATCCTGCTGACTCCCTTGCATGGAAAGATTTTGACCGTCGGAATATTGACTTTAGTAATGATTGCCGAAGTGTAAGGCTTGGCTTAGCATCTGATGGTTTTAACCCATTCAGGACGATGAACATAGTTCATAGCACTTGGCCTGTTGTGCTCATTCCATACAACTTGCCGCCATGGATGTGCATGAAGCAACCATTTCTAATTTTATCCGTGCTTATTGACGGCCCAAAAGGACCTGGTGACAAGATTGATGTGTATATGCAACCGTTGATTGAGGAGTTGAAAGAACTATGGAATGAGGGTGTGTCAACATTTGATGCATCAACAAATCAAATGTTTCAAATGCATGCAGCTTTACTGTGGACAATTAGTGATTTTCCTGCATACGCAAACTTGTCAGGATGGAGCACTAAAGGAGAATATGCATGTCCTTGTTGCAATAAGGAAACTACATCGTGTTGGTTGAAGCATAGTAGGAAACAATCATACTTGGGTCATCGCAGATTTTTACCTACTGGCCATAAATTCCGGAAGGATAAAGTATCATTTGATGGTAGTCGGGAAGTCAGACTCAAACCAAAATTGTTGTCTGGAACTGAGATGTTGCTACAATTAGAATCTGAGGGTATTTTAACCCAATACAATAGGGATGACCTTAAGGAGAGGCATAGGAGACAGGTAGAGAAGGAGAAAGCTGGACATCGCACCCATAGTTGGAAGAAAAAGAGTATCTTTTATGAATTGCCATATTGGGAGCACAATCTAATAAGACACAACCTCGATGTGATGCATATAGAGAAGAATGTTTGTGACAATGTGTTGTGGACAATATTAGGGGTTGCAGGAAAATCGAAGGATGGTGTTAATGCTCGGCGTGATTTACAAGATATGAATATTAGAAAACCCCTACATTTGCAGTTAAGAGGGTCGAATAAAGCCTATTTACCACCAGCACAATTCACGATGACCAAGGATGAGAAAGATTTGTTCTTGAAAGTGTTGAAGGAAGTAAGAGTTCCCGACGGGTATTCATCCAATATATCACGTCGTGTGCGCTTACATGATAGAAGCATTGGGGGTCTTAAGAGCCACGATAGTCATATTCTGATGCAACAACTTATTCCATTGGCTATTCGCAGATCGTTACCGAAGAATGTAATTGAACCCTTGATTGAATTGAGCAATTTCTTTAGACAATTGTGTTCGAAAGTGAATCGTGCGACGGATTTGCAATATATTAAAGATCGTATCGCTGTAACACTTTGTCATCTAGAGAAAATATTTCCTCCGAGTTTTTTTGATATAATGGAGCACTTGCCTATACATCTAGCTGATGAAGCGTTATTGGGTGGAGCGATTCAGTTTCGATGGATGTATCCAATTGAGAGGTATCTTCTTACTTTGAAGCAATACGTGCGTAATAGAGCTCGTCCTGAAGGATCAATTGCTAAAGGATATCTTATGGAAGAATGCATGAATTTTTGTGCACAATATCTCAGTGATGTGGAAACCAAATCTAGTCGACCCGTGAGGAACTATAGTGGTGCTGATAATTTGGGTCATGCTACTGGTGAAAACACAAGCTTTTATCTTGATAATACTTCTTGGGTACAAGCTCATCGGTACATCTTATGCAATACAAGCGCGGTTCAACCATTCATAAAGTAGGTTAAGTCACTCACTCAATATTTTATTATGTTTTATTGAATTTTCAACTAAATTTTTTGTATGGCTAAAATTTCAATCTACACAGCAAACACCTTGAAGTACTTAAGCTCAAAATGCCTCGTGTCGACGATCATCAACTTCGGCGTGAACATTTTGAAACTTTTCACATTTGGTTCAAGGAACATGTATGTATTTAACTCTATAGATTCTAGTTACTTAAGTCGATCTACATTTTAAATTTTACATTTTCGTGTTAAATAGGTCCAAACTTTGCGAAGGACTACTGATGTCATACTTTCTGAAGAGATTATTCTATTGGCAAATGGTCCTCATAACCTGGCAAGGAGGTTCAACGGGTATATACTGAATGGGTTTCGGTATCGAGTAAAGGCCATGGATGATCGTCGAGCCACACAAAATTGTGGTGTAGCTTTGAAGGCAGATACCATAAGTTATGCTAGTCGAAAAGACAAGAATCCTCGTCTGGGGTCTGTGTACTATTATGGACAATTGACAGATATTGTTGAGATTCGATATTCCAATGAGAAGAAACATGTGTTGTTTAAGTGTGATTGGATTGACAACATTCACGGAAAGAAAGAAGATGTCTTCAATTTCACGTTGGTGAACTTCAATCATTTGTTGTACCGAGATGATCGAATTACCAATGAACCTTTCATCTTGGCGTCCCAAGCAGAGCAAGTTTGGTATGTTGCAGACCCGTTACAACCAGACTGGCAAGTCGTGGTGAAGATGTCTCAAAGAGGTTTATTTGATATGAGTTCGACTGATCCACAAATCGAGCCATACATGAGCCAACAATTGGAAGAAAATATAATGCTTCGTGATGAAGAAGTTGGTTGGGTGAGGGAAGCCGCAGAAGGGGAAACAGTTGATGTTCAAATAGGCTGATATGTAATCAACATTAGTAATTCAATTAAGGCCAAGGTTGTAGTTAATCATCAATTTCTTAATTGTATTAGTTCAATTCATGTCATATTATAGTTGATGACAAACCATTGTCTATGTTTCTAATGTCAATTAATGTTATATTGCTTGCAGATTATTATGGGAAGGAAGAGGAAGCCTGATCATTCCCGGCGCATGATGTCTGATGTGCTACATAACAGGACATCAGTAGCACCACCATCAGAGGAGGCATCACATCGGCCAGCATCGGAGGGGCCATTAGTGCCACCACCATCTGAGGGGCCATTACCACCGTATCGACCACCATCAGTGGCACCACAGCAGCTACCATGTACTCAGCCTCCACGCCTACCATCGGTGCGTCCACCATCAGTGGCACCACAGCAGCTATCATCATCAGCTTATGAGCCATCCGCAGGTATATAAATTTGCTTTGATTTGCATGAAAATTATTTACACATACATTTATTTATGCTCATTATATATAACTTGTTTATTCTCATTGTATTTTGCAGACCCTTCGACTTCTTCACAGCCCACATCAGGTTTATTTGATATGATTTGTATTCACATTATTTAAATTTGCATTTGTTTGTTACCATTGCATATTGTTTATTATTATTGTATATCGCAGGTCATGTTAGTTCTTCATCAACCTCGACTAGGCGTGGTAGAGGATGTGCCAAGGGCATTAAAGAGTGGGGTACTGGTAAAAAGCTGGACATACAATTTGATGGAAATTACTGCCCAATAGGGGATAACGTGGCCAAGTTAACTACTCAACTTGGCATTATTGTGCGGAATGGTAACATTGTTCCTCTTACTTTTCTTGACTGGAACAGTGTGCCTGATGATATTGTTGATGCTATCTGGAAGGATGTGAAGGTAAAAGTATATTTTTGTCCACAAATTCGAATTCCAAATTTGTGTTATACTTAGCCTTAAACTTTGTGTTTTATAGGACAATTTGAATATATGTCCAGAGGAGTACAAGCCAATCTGCATGAAAAACTGCAACAGCATATGGAAGGATCACAAGAACAAGCTTAAGGCTAAGTATTTCAAGCCTAGAAGCTCTGATCCTAATCTGAAGGATGATGTTCCTATGAACGTTGTGCCAAGCCAGTGGGAACAACTTGTGGAGTATTGGCGTACTTCCGATGCTGAGGTATACAATTACGTTATATTTATGATATGTAAACATACAAATCATATTTACATACTTACATTTGTTGAACTTGTTATAGAAAATTGCAAGTAGGAACGCTAAAAATCGGCGAGCTCACGGCATAGCTCATACCACAGGGCGTACTACTTTCTCTCAGATACGGCATGAGGTTTACATTTTATTGTTTTATTTTTGTATATAAATAAACATTGTATATTTGCAAATTATTTGGATTCTAATTTTCATATTTCTAAAAAAATTTAGATGACCAGTAAGGGGGAGTCTACTGATAAGATGAATGTTTGGCTTATGACACGTAGAGTAGATGACCCAGAGGTTATCCAGACCTTGGTAGTTTCCAAACACCTTTGATTGTATTTAAAGTTTATTTTTTGTGTGTCAACCATCTTAATTTGGTGTATACTTGTATGTCTTATTCAATACAGGATGAGTTTAATCGTCAACTCTCTATGCTACCTGAGGATGGTCGGACTTTGGAGGCTAGGAATGCCATTTTCCATGAGTTGATAGGTCATGACAGACATGGATATTGTCGCACATACGGGAGAATCGTGCCTCGGAGAGTGGTGTATAAAGATGGTGCTGGGCCATCACAGTCAACACCCCAGCCATCGACTATTGATCAGATCACGCAGCAGGTTCGTGCTGAGCTAAGGGATGAGTTGAGGGAGGAGCTGCGAGCAGAGTTCTCTACACATTTGCAGCAGATGAGAGCTGAGATGATGGCCCTTGTGTCACAGGGGGCGAGTGTGGATCCCAACAGACAGGTTCCATATAAACATCACAATTGTTTGATAGTTCAATTTTCACTCAAGATTATGTATGAAATTCGAATATGATTAACACATTATGCACTGACTAACATAGGTTCCTGATGCATCGAGTGGCCACCGGGCATTTAGGGAATCTGCAGAAGACGAGAATCCATATACACCACCACCAGAAGATCAGGTATAAAATGTATCTTTGCATTCTAAGCTAAAATGTATCTTTGCATTCTTTACATTCTAAGTTAAGAGACTTGTGGGAGAAACTTGAATTCGAGGAGTTAATGCCCCAAAATCACCAAACTGCGTCGGTTTAGGACAAAACTTGGCACACACGACCTCCTAGGCACGAGAGACTTGTGGGAGAAGACGGGGCTCGAATCGGGTTCCCGGTTTGGGAGTTAGAGCTGGATTTCACTTTAGGCAAACTACTTCCTTAAGAAACTTGAATTCGAGGCGTTAACGCCCCAAAATCACCAAACGGCGTCGGTTTAGCACGAAACTTGGCACACACGACCTCCTAGGCACGAGAGACTTGTGGGAGAAGACGGGGCTCGAATCGGGTTCCCGGTTTGGGAGTTAGAGCCGGATTTCACTTTAGGCAAACTACTTCCTTAAGAAACTTGAATTCGAGGCGTTAACCCCCAAAATCACCAAACGGCGTCGGTTTAGCACGAAACTTGGCACACACGACCTCCTAGGCACGAGAGACTTGTGGGAGAAGACGGGGCTCGAATCGGGTTCCCGGTTTGGGAGTTAGAGCCGGATTTCACTTTAGGCAAACTACTTCCTTAAGAAACTTGAATTCGAGGCGTTAACGCCCCAAAATCACCAAACGGCGTCGGTTTAGCACGAAACTTGGCACACACGACCGCCTAGGCACGAGAGACTTGTGGGAGAAGACGGGGCTCGAATCGGGTTCCCGGTTTGGGAGTTAGAGCCGGATTTCACTTTAGGCAAACTACTTCTTAAGAAACTTGAATTCGAGGCGTTAACGCCCCAAAATCACCAAACGGCGTCGGTTTAGCACGAAACTTGGCACACACGACCGCCTAGGCACGAGAGACTTGTGGGAGAAGACGGGGCTCGAATTGGGTTCCCGATTTGAGAGTTAGAGCCGGATTTCACTTTAGGCAAATTATTTCCTTAAGAAACTTGAATTCGAGGCGTTAACGCCCCAAAATCACCAAACGGCATCGGTTTAGCACAAAACTTGGCACACACGACCGCCTAGGCACGAGAGACTTGTGGGAGAAGACGGGGCTCGAATCGGGTTCCCGGTTTGGGAGTTAGAGCCGGATTTCACTTTAGGCAAACTACTTCATTAAGAAACTTGAATTCGAGGCGTTAACGCCCCAAAATCACCAAACGGCGTCGGTTTAGCACGAAACTTGGCACACACGACCTCCTAGGCACGAGAGACTTGTGGGAGAAGACGGGGCTCGAATCGGGTTCCCGGTTTGGGAGTTAGAGCCGGATTTCACTTTAGGCAAACTACTTCCTTAAGAAACTTGAATTCGAGGAGTTAACCCCCAAAATCACCAAACGGCGTCGGTTTAGCACGAAACTTGGCACACACGACCGCCTAGGCACGAGAGACTTGTGGGAGAAGACGGGGCTCGAATCGGGTTCCCGGTTTGGGAGTTAGAGCCGGATTTCACTTTAGGCAAACTACTTCCTTAAGAAACTTGAATTCGAGGCGTTAACGCCCCAAAATCACCAAACGGCGTCGGTTTAGCACGAAACTTGGCACACACGACCGCCTAGGCACGAGAGACTTGTGGGAGAAGACGGGGCTCGAATCGGGTTCCCGGTTTGGGAGTTAGAGCCGGATTTCACTTTAGGCAAACTACTTCCTTAAGAAACTTGAATTCGAGGCGTTAACGCCCCAAAATCACCAAACGGCGTCGGTTTAGCACGAAACTTGGCACACACGACCTCCTAGGCACGAGAGACTTGTGGGAGAAGACGGGGCTCGAATCGGGTTCCCGGTTTGGGAGTTAGAGCCGGATTTCACTTTAGGCAAATTACTTCCTTAAGAAACTTGAATTCGAGGAGTTAACGCCCCAAAATCACCAAACGGCGTCGGTTTAGCACGAAACTTGGCACACACGACCGCCTAGGCACGAGAGACTTGTGGGAGAAGACGGGGCTCGAATCGGGTTCCCGGTTTGGGAGTTAGAGCCGGATTTCACTTTAGGCAAACTACTTCCTTAAGAAACTTGAATTCGAGGCGTTAACGCCCCAAAATCACCAAACGCGTCGGTTTAGCACGAAACTTGGCACACACGACCTCCTAGGCACGAGAGACTTGTGGGAGAAGACGGGGCTCGAATCGGGTTCCCGGTTTGGGAGTTAGAGCCGGATTTCGGTCCAGTCAAAATTATTTACTAAACTATCTTTCTAATTATATAGTAGTCAATTTTTTTTTAATATTTTTCTGTAATTGAAATATTAACACCATTATATGGTTTTTAATTATTTTTATCTTGTTTTTTTCAGATATTTCCTGAGTAGCAGTTGGTTCTTCTGGAATGCGGGCGTATAAAGATTATGACCAATTTTTGTTTTTGTAACCCACGAACGAATCAAGACGAAAACTTTTGGTTTTGATTTTGATTTATGTTATGTAAATTTGTGAGCAACATTATGTATGTATTATGCGACGTTATGTAGTGGCATAATTTTTATTGTTATGAATTTTTATTTATGTATTGTTATGAATGGAACAATATTATTAATTTTATTATTTGTCAACTTTTGTTTATGTATGGATTTATATTATTCTGTAATTTTTGGATTTTTTTATAGTTATTTTTTATTTTATACAGGTTATTTTAATTTTTTTAATAATTTCTCAACAGGTTTTTTTTTTTTTTTTTTTTTTTTTTGAGACGGTATAAGAACCCGTCGCAAAAAAGAGTAATAGGCTTTTGCGACGGCACCAAAACAGTCGCAAAAGTTGTGGAATTGTAATTTTCAAGATACCTTTAGCGACGGTAGACGTTGCCGTCGCCAATAGTTATAAGCTGCCAGAGTTTTAGCGACGGTAATTCTGCCGTCTCAAAAACCCACTTTTAGCGACGGGAATTATGTGCCGTCGCAAAAACTGATATATTCTTCCATTATTGGCGACAGAAAAAGTGTCGTCGCAAAAAAGGCACCCTCCCGTCGCAGAAACTAATGGCGACGGCACTTACCGTCGCTAAAGCTCTTTTGCAACCCCATTAGTCGCGACCCTCCCTTCCCGTCGCAAAAAACCAAATTACCGTCGCAAAAAGTATTAGCGACGGGATCCAGGGCATTTGCGACGGCCGCCTACCGTCGCAAAAAACACTTTTTCTGGTAGTGGGATGATTTAGAAATTTTTAATAATTGTTTCTTTCACCTCTTTAAGCATTTTACTCTCTGTGATTGTTGAATAGTTTTCATACATTAGTTTTCTTTGTGTTTGTATTCAAAGTACAAGACGAGTCATCCTACAAAAGACGGGTCGTATTGCTACCATAGTTTAGAGCAAACGTCTCGTACTACTCGGGATGATTCGTGCCTGTACGTTGAATGTAACAACTCTCTTGATCAATATTTCAAACTTGTAATTGTGAAATATTAGGTAGTTCAAACCGAATTGCGATTGTTGGCCAATGTTAAGTCTCATTCATGTGGTTAGTGGTGAATTCTTTGTCCTAGGATTTTACTTGAAAATTAATATCTCAAAACCTAATTTTAATTGTCAATTTAATTCTTCAATTTGATTTCATTCCTGTTTAGTCATAAAATCAATCTTATCTTTTTAATCGAAATTAATTTAGGAATTTAGCGATTGAATTCGTCTAATTTCACATTTGTTCATGTGGATCGATACCTAGACTTGTCCTTATTTTAAAAAAATTTGGTATAGTTTAGTGATTTATTTTTGGTGTGTTCAACGACCCATCAAATTTTGGCGCCGTTGCCGGGAACCTCTGGCGAAATTAGTTAATTTAAAGTTACATTTTTATTTTAATTTTTAGTTTAGGATTTTATGCTTTCGTGTTGCTAAGTGTGTAGAGTATTTGCAATTGGAACCATCACTGGAGTGCAAGCGAAGTGCAGCCAAGTTTTTAAAAAAAATATTGCAGCACCAAAATGCTAAAAAAAAAAACAAAAACAAATACTCGCAAGCAAAGCACCAAAGTGCTAAAAAGAAAGACAAAGCTCAATTGGAGGTTCGAGAAAACGTCTACACGTCAAGCACCCGCAAGACGAGTAAAGCGTTTTCATTGAATCGATGTGAGTATTTCTCCCTTTGGTATTTTGCTTTCAAAACTTTGTGCACAGAGTCGGAATTTAGTGTGTGTGTGTGTGTGAGTAGTGTATGCACGGGCGCCGTTCTTGTCGCCCTGAATTGTGGAGTTTGGACCTTGAACTAGAAAGGACTCTTAGGAAACTTAAAGCCTTTGCCCATGTTCCTAGGCTTGAATATTCATATTCATACTTTGAACCATTAGAGATGGAAAATCAAAATGTCCCGAATGGGCACAACCGGACCCTTAAGGATTATTTCACACTCACTGTATATACATCACCATCATGCATCCAATTACCCGACACCACTGCTACTCATTATGAGATTAAGTCCAGCACCATACAAATGCTCCCATCATTCCATAGACTAGCTCATGATGATCCTTATAAACATTTGAATGAATTTCTGGAAATTTGCTCTACAGTGAGGATCCAGAATTTCACAAATGAGGCCTTAATGTTGCGATTGTTCCCATTCTCATTAAAGGACAAAGCCAAACACTGGCTGAACTCCTTACCTGCTAATTCAATCACAACTTGGGACCAATTACAGTAGTGGTTTTTGGAGAAGTACTTTCCCATAGGTAAAACCAACCAACTTAGGCGAGCTATCACTAATTTTGCTCAAATTGATGGCAAGCAATTCCATGAGACATGGGAAAAACTTCGTGACCTTCTCCAATAGTGTCTCCACCACCAAGTGTCTAATTGGCAACTTGTGCAGACCTTTTACTATGGCTTGACTGAGCCCCACCGCCAAATGGTGGATTCTTCGTGTAGTGGGACATTCATGTCCAAAAATGACGCCGAGGCATGGCAATTGTTTGAGAACCTAAGTGATAATTCCCTTCACCATGCCTCCGCAGCCCAGCAAGTCCTGCAAGCAGTAGTTGGAGCCCCAAAAAGAGGGGGCATTTATGAGGTAGGGCAAAACCTAGAGTTAGCCCAACAGGTAGAGGCATTGTCCCACAAGTTGGACCAATTATTAGCTGCGGGACATGCCCCTACATAGCAAGATCAGTCTCAATTTCACGAGGCATGTGCTATATGTGCGAGCCCTGTTCACGACTTGAGTGAGTGCCCTTCAGCATCACAATTTTCGGAGTTAGTCCAAGAGCATGTGAATGCAGCTCAAGGATTCTCCAACCCGGGTAATGACCTATATTCCAACACATACAATCCGGAATGGAGAAATCACCCTAATTTTTCATGGAGACCTCCTTGACAAGGCACTTCTTACAATCCTCCACCATCAAGGCAGAATTTTAATAATTTTGCCAACCAATCATCTTACCGACCATCGCAACCATATCAACCCCCACAACCGTACCGGTAACCACAACCCCCCGCCTGCTCCTCAGGGCAACTCTGCCTTTGAGACTCAGGTGTTAGAAGTTCTCTCAAAACTTAAGGGGTTAGCACCAGTAGTTCACTTCTATACTCACTCCAATGTCAAGCTAGACAACCAATTGGGTCAACTAGCTAAAAACATGAATAGAAGAGAGGATGGAAAATTACCGAGTTAGACTGTGGCTAACCCTAAGGGTCAATATGGGGCAGAGGGGTCGGGTGGTAATGGAAAGCACCATGAGCAGGTACAAGCGGTGATTACCTTGAGAAGTGGAGGAGAGTTAGAGCCTCGGCCAGTTGCATCTGATGCAACTAGGGCTAAGAAGGGTGACCACAGTGGTACACCCAATGAGAGCAAGGGTGAAGAAGAAACACCTAAGAGGGATGACTTAGTCCCTAGCACTTCACATGAGCCTAAGGCACTATATGTGCCTAAGGCACTATTTCCTCAATGCCTTGATACACCGTCCCTTTTTAATAAGAAAGGGGCATCCATGGAAGCAATGATGGAGGTTTTTAAACAAGTTAAAATCAACCTCCCCCTGTTGGAGGCGATTAAGCAAGTACTCTACTATGCTAAATTTTTGAAGGCCCTTTATATGCAAAAGCGTAAATCTAGGACACATGTGTCCCAAAAGGTCATACTCACGGAGCAAGCAAGCTCCATTTTATTGAATGACACTCTCCCTAAGCTTAAAGACCCTAGTGCCCCAACCATTGCATGCATTATAGGGGACCATTTCATTGATAGGGTCTTATTAGATTTAGGAGCTAGTGTTAATTTGTTGCTGTACTCTGTGTATGAAGAATTTGGGCTTGGCGAGTTGAAGCCCACTACTGTTACTCTCCAATTGGCTGACTGGTCCCTTAAAGTGCCACGTGGCATGATTGAGGATGTGCTAGTAAAGGTTGATAGGTCTTACTTTCCTGTTGACTTTTTGGTTTTAGATATGGAACCGGTAGCCAGTTCTAGAAAACAAATCCCAGTGATCTGAGGTCGACCTTTCTTGGCTACGGCCAATGCATGCATAAATTGTCGTACCGGGGTTATGGAAGTTTCATTTGGGAACATGCAAGTGAAGCTTAATGTTTTTCAAGCATCCCAACAACCCCATGAGAGAGAAGAGCGCTTATTTGTGGATGTTGTGGATGGCATTGTGGAGGAAGCTTTACCCTCCATTCTTGTAGAGGACCCTCTAGAGGCTTGTCTAGCTTATTTTGGGTTTGAAAATTTTGATATAGATGGGTCGGTTGAGGAGATGAATGCCTTGCTTAATGCTTCTTCTACACCGGATTTTCCTCCGTGGAAAGCCCGGTTTAAGTCACTTCCTCCTTTGTTGAGAGAGCCCGCCATACCATCTTTAGTCACACCACCTACACTTGAGTTGAAGCCATTCCCGACCACACTCAAGTATGCATTTTTAGGGCCCCAGGATACTTTACAAGTCATCATTGCATCTGACTTGACTGCAGAGAAGGAGAGTCAGTTAATGAGTGTTCTTGTGGCACATCGGAGTGCTATAGGTTGGTTGGTAGCTGATTTGAGAGGGATAGATCCCTTGTGTACATGCATTATATACATCTAGAGGAGGACACCAAACCTTCTCGTGAAATGCAACAGAGGCTTAATCCTAATATGAAAGAGGTGGTGAAAAATAAGGTTTTGAAACTGTTAGATGTTGGTATTATATACTTCATCTCGGATAGCAAGTGGGTGAGTCCCACACAAGTGGTGCCCAAGAAATCGGGCATCACTATTGTTGAGAATAAGCAGGAGTTGGTCCCCACACGAACCACTACTGGGTGTCGAGTGTGCATTGATTATAGGAGATTGAATTCTATGACTAGGAATGACCATTTTCCTCTGCCATTTATTGATCAAATTCTTGAGAGGTTAGCGGGACAGGGTTTTTATTGTTTTCTTGATGGCTACTCAGCGTATAATCAAGTCCTGGTGTACCCTGCTGACCAAGAAAAGACCATATTCACTTGCCCTTTTGGCACTTTTGCTTATAGGCGCATGCCTTTTGGGTTATGTAATGCACCGGCGACTTTTTCAACGGTATATGATGGCTATTTTCACTGACATGGTAGAGAAATTTTTAGAGGTCTTCATGGATGACTTCTCCGTGTTTGGGCCGTCTTTTGAGAAATGTCTCCAAAACTTAACTAAAGTCCTTATTCATTGTGTGGAGACAAATATGATTTTGAGTTGGGAGAAGAGTCATTTTATGGTTCGCGAGGGGATAATGTTTGGACATATTGTGTCCCCTCGAGGTATAGAGGTTGACAAAGCTAAGGTTGACCTCATTGCAGGCCTTCCTCCACCCAACTCTGTGCATCAAGTTAGGTCTTTTCTAGGGCATGCAGGTTTTTACCGTCGATTCATCAAAGATTTTAGTAAAATATCATGTCCTTTGTGTAGTTTACTTGCTAAGGATGCACCTTTTGTCTTTAATGAGGCTTGTCTTAAAGCCTTTGAAACATTGCGAGCGGCCCTTTCTACTGCCCCTATCATGCAATCTCCTGAGTGGTCCCTCCCTTTTGAAATCATGTGCGATGCATCTGATTATGCCCTCGGCGCCGTCTTGGGCCAAAGGGTGAATAAAGTGCCCCATGTCATATCTTATGCTAGTCGTACTCTTTCTGATGCTCAATTAAACTACGCTACCACTGAGAAAAAGTTACTAACTGTTGTCTTTGCACTTGATAAGTTCCGGTCCTATCTCCTGGGGTCTAAAGTCATTGTGTTCACTGACCAAGCCGTTTTGCGGTACTTACTATCAAAGAAAGAGACCAAACCTAGATTGATTAGGTGGATTTTACTCCTTCAGGAGTTCGACCTAGAAATCCGGGACAAGAAGGGATCCGAGAATGTAGTTGCGGATCATCTGTCTCGCATCTTTATTGAGCACACGAGTGATCCCTTAGCCTTGCACGACTCGTTTCCGGACGAGCAACTTCTTGCAGTTTCACACGTGACCCTCTCGTGGTTTGCTCATATAGTAAATTACTTGGCAGTTGGTCAACTTCTGAAAACTTGGTCTAAACAAGACAAAGACCGATTTTTTTCACAAGCCAAGCATTATTTCTGGGAAGACCCAGAATTGTTTAAGTATTGTCCGGATCAAGTGATTCGGCGTTGTGTGCCTGAGAGTGAAACCCATAGCATTCTCACATTTTGTCACTCTCATGCATGTGGCAGCCATTTTAGTGGGCAGAAACGGCCGCCAAGGTTTTACAATGTGGGTTCTACTGACCCTTTACGTTCAAAGATGCCCATAACTTCTGTAGAGCTTGCGAGTGTTGCCAACGCATGGCTCTATGTCACGACGAGATATGATGCCGATGACCCTAATTTTAATTGTTGAGATTTTTGATGTTTGGGGCATCGACTTTATGGGTCCCTTCCCACCATCTTTTGGCTTTGAATATATTTTGGTGGCTGTGGACTACATCTCCAAGTGGGTGGAGGTAGTGGCAACCAGAATGAATGACCACAAAGTTGTGGTTAAATTCCTCCATAAGACCATTTTTTGCCATTTTGGGTTCCCGCGTGCCATAATTAGTGACGGTGGCAAACATTTTTGCAACTGATTCTTTGAGGCATTGGTGCACAAATATATGATCACTCACAAAGTTGGCACTCCCTACCATCCCCAGACTAGTGGTCAGGTAGAGGTTTCTAATAGGGAGGTTAAACACATCCTCGAGAAAACTGTGAGGCCCCATAGAAAAGATTGGTCCACTAGGTTGGTAGATGCACTTTGGGCCTATCACATTGCAGATAAGACACCCATCGGATGTCTCCATATAGGATTGTGTTTGGAAAACCGTGCCATCTCCCTGTTGAGTTAGAACACCGGGCTTTGTGGGCCATTAGGAAATTCAATTTTGATATGGCCAAAGCCGGTAACCATCGAAAACTCCAACTCAATGAGTTAGAGGAGCTCCACAATGATGCGTATGGGAGCTCTAAAATTTACAAGGCTAGGACTAAGGCATTTTATGATAAACATATTTCTCATAAGTCCTTCGAGCCTCACCAAAAAGTGTGGTTGTTCAATGCCAAATTGCGGTTATTCCTGAGTAAACTCCGGTCTCGATGGGATGACCCATATGAGGTTATAGAAGTCTTTTCGCATGGGGCGATTGAAATTAAAAATCCACAATATGGTACGACCTTCAAGGTCAATGGCCAAAGATTGAAACACTATGTAGATGGTATTGAGAAAGGAGAGATGATTAAGGTTGTCCATTTGACGGACCCAATATATCTTCCATAGTGATTACTTTGAGTCTAGGAGACTTTAATTCCTCTAAAGGTGTAATTCCTTTGGTGTTTGTCGTGCCCGAATGGCAACTGACGGTCTGGTATAGCCACCTAACTGTGTTTGTAATGAATTTCTAAAAGACCAACTGAGACGGTGAAAACTAGAGTTCGAATGGCAAAGTCTAGAACACAAAAGGTTTGGAATTTCCAAGACTAGAGTCTGGTTTAAATACGCTAGGGTGTGGAGATTACTTCAAAACCACCCCAGCTTGAACTCTGTATGGCAGCCCCATAGGTCGAGTTAGTTTTATGTGCCTCGATTTTGGATACCGAATCAACCTAGTCTGTCACCTTGTTGGAGAATAGGGAAAGTTACACACACTGTTAGGGAGAAAAGTAGTACCCGTGGTTTTCGCGCGAAGATTATACTTTTGCTGCGCATTTTAATATTTTTGATGTTCTATTTTTATTTGGATGGTGATTGGGTTTTTATCTTTAAAAAAAATATATAAAAAAAAAAAAGGCGACAGACTACACGTGCGGTCCAAATGGGCGCATGAGCGGAGCCTCCAAAATGGATCGCACGAGCGGATGGAATGGGCGCAGGAGCGGCGCAAGCCCAATTGGGTATTGCTTTTACGCCGCAGGAGCGGCCCACTTTCACCACACGACCAGCCCAAATTCAAAGAAAAAAAAAAATAAAAGACTGCACAAGTGGATGGGCTGGGCGCACGAGCGGCCTAAGCCCAATTGGCTACTGTACAAACGCCGCAGGAGTGGCCCAATTCCGCCGCACAAATGGCCAATAAATAGGTGCTCGTGCGGCCCAAATGGGCGCACGAGCGGTCCAACCCAAAATAAAAAATAAAATAAAATAATAAAAAAAATAAATAAAAAAATAGAACCTGCAAATTTATTTTATTTATTTTTATTTTTATTACTTATTTTATCTGATTTCATTTTATTTTTATTTCTTCGTCTTCTTCTTCTTCTTTAAAAAAAAAAAAAAGTCTGCAATTTGTTTATTTATTTATGTTTATTTATCTATTTTATATTTCATTTAAAAAAAATTCGTGCATATATATATATATATTTATTTTATTTGTAAAAATATATATAATAATAATAAAAAAAATTAAATGAAAAAAAAGGGGGAAAACCTTTAACCAAACCTTAACACCTTTTTTGACCATCACTTTCCCAACTCACTTTCTCTCTCTGCCTCTCATCATCATCATCTTCTTCTTCTTCTTCTTCTTCTTCTTCTCTCTCTCTCTTTCTCTCAACCCCACACACCCACAAACTCCATCCGCATCACCATCACCTTCTCCTTCTTCCTTCTTCTTCCTCACCACCATCTCACTGCCGGCGCCCTATTTCCTCTCCCTCCGTCAAATCTCTGGCGACCACCATTTTTTTCGACGAATCACCGTACTTTCTCCCTCTTTCTCCACTTTTTCAAGGTAAACTTTCCTTTTTGTTTAGATTTTTGGGTGTAGGAGTAGATAAGTAGACTTTTGTTTTTATTTTTGTTCAAATCATGATCTATGTTTCTTTCACAAAAATAAATAATTCTGGGAAGGAGGACGATCACCACACGTGCGGCCCTCTCCAAGCAAAAAAAAAAAAAAAAAACCTCAGACATAAAGGTACTAATAATAATAATAATAATTTAGTTTATTTTTATATACTGTAGTTGGTTAGTGTAATTGGTTAGCGGATTGGATTGTTTTTATTTTTGTTTAATTGTTGAGTTAGTGATTTAGTTTTATTTTTCCTTAGTGATTTAATTGTTAGTTTCATCGTTTAGTTTTTATTTTTATTTTCTGAATTTTTATTTTATTTTCTTCTACTAACTTAGATTATTTTTTTTTTTTTCTTATTTATTTACTCATTGTAGTTCATATGTTTTTATTTTATTTTATTTATTTATTTATTTATTTATTTATTCATTGTAATTCATATGTATGTTTGTCAATTTGTCTCATGTTAATTTAGTGTAAGTTAATTTTTGTAGTATATATATTTATAAAAAAAAAAGAAAAAAAAGCACAAATTGATGTAAAAGAAATCCGGGAATGTGATGGCAATGAGGATTCGCATGATTTGTGCATGCAAGCGTTGTTTGATGCGGTCTAATATAATGGTTCCACGTTTTTGGTTGTATTGGTTGTCTTCTTTTGTGCAAAAATGGCTACATCGTCTCACCGAGCACTTAAACGGCCCATAATGCCAACATTGCTGCTAGGGATGTATCGACTAACAAGTGGGCCAACAAATCAATTACCTGTGACACATCCTTTGATGTGGACTTCTTCCGACGCCATCAACCCACTGCGTGGATTATCCGACAACTTGAAGACTGGGGCCTCCTAGGCATTTGCACAGTCACTGAACCGACGTATCCTCACATTGTGCGAGTCTTCTATCAAAATATGTACATCAGTGACGAAGCCCTGAGAGCTCTTTTGTCCATTATTGACGGGGTGGAGTTAGTAGTCAACCAAGCTTCTATTGCCGAGGTTCTCCATTGTTCAATGGACACTATCAATGCAAAACAGTTACCGATATTCACTCAAGAACTTACCGTCCCGGAATTAGTGACCGAATTTTACGAGGAGTGGCAGGATGATGACAATAGGACTAGTATCCGACGGGTTAACTTACTGTGTCGTCTCCTCTTCCTTGATGTGGTTCTTAAAAAGAATGTCATCCCTCTAGGCCACAAGGAAGAGCGGCGAGGGGACTTCCTCCGTGCCTTGCACCGGTTTGATTTCGGCTTTTGGGTCAACATTCCTAGTTTAATCTTCAACCAGATGAACCATATCTTTAATGAAGTCAAGTTGCGCAACACCCGAGGCGGTTCTACATGGGCTCTCCCTTTCGCCAACCTTATCACTGCGCTCATAAAAGCCTAAGGGACACATCTACTTGCATCCAACGAGGTACAGCTTCCGCCGTCCACATTTTATGGAAAAACCCACTGGCGCCAAACCACTTGTGGCGCCCCGAATCTACACTTTTGGTTGCAGTCAAGGGAAAGTCACTAATGAGTCGTATGGTCAATAACCAAGTAAGATCCCAGATCGCCGGAGGAGTCAAATTAGCCTCCCTTCTAAGTCCGGCTTTCTTAGGCAGCGCACTACCCTTTTGACAGATCTTAAAAGGTATTGACACAAGGTCTCATAAGCAACGATAAGGTGTATACATATAAATATAGAATATAAGTACATAACAACCACGAATATCCTTAATTTCAAAAGCTTGTTCCATTACATTACATCCCAAAAAGAAAGTTTAAAACTTCATATGAGTCTTACAAAATATCAAAAGGAATTTCTAACTTTCCTAAGATAGCCAAAAGTCTTCGAAGGTTTCAGGCTCGTCGTCTCCAGCTATAAGCTCCTCTTTGGCACCTGGCATGATACGCTGTGAGCTTTGAATGCCTAGTAAACACACACACACCCCGTCCCTTTTTCCCCGTCCAATACATAATCACAAATATAACATCAAGTAATAAAGCATGATACTCAACTAAATAAATAAAGGTTACAAGGTTAGATATTAGTAAACTAGAAATCCCCCAAAGAGATTTCGTCCTCCCAACCACAAGAATCGGACTCGGATTATTCGGTATGCCCCATCTTTTGCTGCTTTGTTGCAGAACTAACCTCGGATGCCTACCAACGGTTATATACCGCGTAGCGCCAACCGCAGGGCCTCAAAAGAGACGGTAATAATGGGCCTTGCCCAAATCCCTCCTCACACCAAACCACCTAGGGTCCGAATACAACCGCTCCGTTCAAAGGTTCCGAAAACCACTTGTGCAAGACTTTAACTTCCAAATAGGGAACGCATCCCAAAAATCCATACATCGTACCTTATCATCTTTTCATTACTCAAGCGATCGAAAACCCAATACCATCCCAATTACGTTTTCCGTGGAGTTAAATACTTTAAATCAAGGTTAGACCAACTTAACAAGATAATAATATCCACATAAGCATGCATCATTAAGATGAAGAAGGTAAAGAACATAACCATAACACATATAATACCATGCCAAGATATGATCATAAGCTAATAAGCATTTTCAAGAACACAAGAGCATAAAACACCCATGCGCAACAGAATTTCTAGATTCAATACCACATAAGGATTAGAATAAAAGGACTAATTTAGATTTTTCACCGGACGTGGCCTTCCTATGGTTCGTAGGGAATTTAATCTAGTTTCCAGAACATATTTCGGAAATGAGATAGCTTTTCTAGATTTTAAGTTATTTAGAAAACACTCCAGCGCTGTCCAGATTCATCGACTGTTACGAAAATTTGATTTTCTTGCAAACCGCTCACTTTTTTTCAATGAAACCAATTTTAGTTGAAAAATAACTCCTTAAGGAAGATTTTGACATAAAATAGAGATCCAGAATAATTTTCTACATTTTTCTAGAAATTTTGAAAGTTGGCTGCGAAAACAGATTCTAAGGCACAATACCCAAAACAAGAAAATTTGTGAGAAAGGGGATCCACTAAGGGAAAATTTTCGTTTCTTTTGTGATGAAAACATACTAACTAACATATATTAAACTCAGAAAATTTTCTTGAAGGTGTGCCTTTGGAAAGTTTGAGAGATTGGTATGAAAAAGGTAGTTTTGTACCGAAATGAGGGAAAATACAAGAGAGGTCGAATCATGGCTCAACTCTTATCATTTTTAACACAAGTAGCTCATCAATAACACATCTGAAAACAATATTTAGAACCCTTAAGAACGTGTATTTGAAAAAGGAAAATGAAAGAGAAGGTTGTGTTGTGGCTTACTTGCTAGGCTTGAACAAGATGGCTTCTCCTCTTCCTTCCTCTCCCTCTCAAGACTTGTCTCTTGCTCTCCTTTCTCTCCTCTAGGCCGAATGTGTGTGTGAGTGTATTATTTGTGCTTGCCAAGCTGGGGGATGGTGGTATTTATAGGCAAATTTTGGTGTAAAAAGACATAAAGGCCCACTAGTTGAAATTGGATGGAAAAGTTAGGATTTACTTGGAGTCTAATGGAATAGGAGTGATTAGTGAGTTTAATCATAGGATTAGACAATATCTAGTTGGTCCCTAGTTGAAATGAAACTAGCATTGGAAACAAAACCCTAGGTTTAGGCGTACTAGGTGTTAGGGTTTCTAGAAGACCATGATTACAATTCTTGAAAATAGGCTCCTCACATCTTCCTACGGTGGCCGACCATTGGGAAGGGTGATTGGGACATTTTTTTATTCAATCTAGGTACTAGGGACACATTCCCTAATGTGTATATATATATAGATCTCAATTTGATTGATGGTACCTATAGTGTAAAAGTACATGAACTAGTTTTGGGGTAATTCTTGAATTTAAATAAAGAAGTGAGGGCTTGGAATTAAATTCATGTATTGGGACCTTACTTATGTAGAATTAAATTAAATTATGCTAAGGAACCTAATTTGGCTAGGATATTCCTGTTTTGATAAAAAAAATGCTAACCGACAAGATTCGAATTAATTCAAGGAACTGAGGGGCTTTAAGAAAATAATTCAAACATTAGGGTTTTTAAAGAGAATACATTTTTCAGGGGCTTCACACCACTGCTCGCCTGCCGCCTCCACTATTTCTTCCCGATGCCCGGCCAATCCTAATGATGCCCCGGTAGAGCCCGTCGCTGCACCAGCGCCACCGCCAGTGCCACCGCTATTCCGTATGACAAGGGTGCAATATCAGGCTTTTTTGGATAATCAAGCCGCCATTCAGCAATCTATGGTTGATCTCTGGACCGACTACTAGGCTTATCGGGATTACTCACATGCAGCATTTGATGGGTATCAACAGTCAGTTGCATCTCTGCAAACAGACCTCTATGCATACAAGGATTCAAGGGAGCAGTGGTTTGATCAGCTTGGCGCTAGGGTTCATGATGAGGCGTTCGAGACTCGGACACTGATGCATGCCCTATTTGAGAAGCATTTCCCACCACCGCCGAATCCACATCAGTGATATCTGTATATTTTCTTTGTTTTCTTTCCTTATTTATTTTGTTATGTTTTATTTTATTTCTCTTTTCCTTTTATACTGTACCCAAAAAAAAAAAAATCAAAGTGTGTATGTGTTTGGGTGTCCTTGCCTCACTGGATGTGCACCCACGCTGTCTAGTAAGATCCTCTCTCTCATTTTACTATCTAATGTACAATTGCTTACATTAAGGACAATTTTGTATTCCAATTAGGGGGTGAGGGTATTTGTAATAACCATTCATGTTTGTACTTGCTGCACTTGATTGCATCACTTCACTCAATGTTTACTTTGTGCCAGTATGGTAATCATATGAGCGTATGGGGAACATAGTGGGCTTGTATGAAAAGGGTTTATTAGGTAAATACTCACATGTGATGTTTGCACTAGGATAGTTGTTTGTGTTTGTGAAATTAGTACACTTGTCATGAGTATGCCTTAATTCACATGAACACACTATCATAACGGTGACCTTTTTATTATAATCCCTGGTGTCTATCATTGATAATGGCTAAGGTTGCAAAAAAGAATAAATGAGTAGCCAAGATTCTCTAAAAAAAAAAAAAAAAAAAAAAAAAAAAAAAAACAACGCTACTTGATTGTTTGGGTTCGTAGCCTTTTTAACTCAAGTTATTAAGCCCGTAGGGGTGTCTCTATACCTAGTGCCTTAAAACCGTCTGGTTTGGGAGTCATTGGCCCAATACTTGTTGCATGGGTTAATTAGAAAGCTTAAGAGACCTAGACATTGCACAGTTAAGGAAAAATAAGGAGAATGACTTGTTCGAATTCGTAGCCTTTTCAGCTCGAGTTATTAAGCCCGTAGGGGTATCTTCACACCTAGTGCCCTAAAACCGTCTGGTTTGGAAGTCATTGGCCCAATGCTTGTTACATGGGTTGACTAGAAAGCTTAATGAATCATGACATTGCACAGTCATTTCAATATATATATATATATATATATATGTGTGAGAATTTTGGTTGCAATAGTTTAGTTTTTCTATATATGTTGGGTGTTATTATGAGTTACACTGGGCTATTATAGTGGATAGTTAACTAATGTAGAGATTGCACTTTACACCGAGGGTACTAATGACATGTCTACTAGCATTCACAAGTACAAGGGACTTTACTTTTGTATTAACTGAATTGTGGTTTTAGCTCAATAGATTCCTTCATACTTGTCCACTGTGCCTTCAATGACTATCATGTCTTAATATCACCCTATAGTGGCACATAAGTTGGTTGTTAGGTGGAGTAGTGTGGTTAATTGTTGTTGAGCGGATATGAATATGTTAATGTTTGTGGGTATCATTTCTGAAAATCCTCACTAGACTATACTCGTCCACTTCGAGTAACCTTGTGGTTTAAAAGCTTGTTGCATATGCTAAATGCAATCGTGATCCCTACGAAAGTGGCTTAGAGTATTTTACTTTTCTTATTTCTTTTGTTTTGCTTGAGGATTAGCAAAATGTAAGTTGGGGGGTCTGATGTAGGCCGGAAGGTACCACATTGAGGTCACTTAAGTTACATTTTTAGTCTTTCAATTTTGTTTATTTGGTAGAGATGATGTGTTTCGTGCACTTGTACAGATTTGGTAGGAAACACGAAAATTCAATCAAAAAGGGGGCGAAAGTAGATCCTCCGCATGAAAAGTGAAGAATCTGAGCCAGCCAGACCACCGCACGTACGGCCCACCACCGCTCGAGCGGCCCACCTGAGCGCTTGAGCGGCCTACGTAGGGACGCGTGCACGGAATTTTTGGTCTGTTTTGCTGAGAATAAAAGAGAGAAAAATAGCCAAACCTAGGGTTCGAAATATTAATTGAAAGTAAAGGGAGGCTAGGGTTCTAAAGAGGTGATTTTCTCCTAAAGCTTGAAGGACACTTCCATGGGGGTTTCTTCCTCATCTTCTTCCTCTTCCCACTCCTCCATGAGTGGCTAGTCTTCTTTTCTAGGGTTTTGATGAAACCCTAGCCATGTAATAGGATTTTTCATAAGCTTTAATTGTGAATTGATTTGAATGGATGTATGGATGATTTAAAAGTTTTTAATAATTGTTTCTTTCATCTCTTCAAGCATTTTACTCTCTATGATTGTTTAATGCTTTCTATACATTAGTTTTCTTTGTGTTTGTATTCAAAGTACGAGACGAGTCATGCTATAAGAGACGGGTCATATTGCTACCATAGTTTAGAGCAAACGTCTCGTACTACTCGGAATGATTCGTGCCTGTACATTGAATGCGACAACTCTCTTGATCAATATTTCAAACTTGTCGTTGTGAAATATTAGGTAGTTCAAACCAAATTGCGATTGTTGGCCAATGTTAAGTCTTATTCATGTGGTTAGTGGTGAATTCTTTGCCCTAGGATTTTTCCCGAAAATTAATATCTGAAACCCTAATTTTAATTATTAATTTAATTCTTCAATTTCATTTCATTCCTGCTTAGTCATAAAATCAATCTTATCTTTTTAATCAAAATTAATTTAGGAATTTAGCGATTGAATTAGTCTAATTTCACATTTGTCCCTATGGATCAATACTTGGACTTGCCATTATTCTAAAAGAATTTGGTATAGTTTAGTGATTTATTTTTAGTGTGTTCAACGACCCATCAGTTTTATTTTTATTTTTTTTCAGTGAATTTGTTTAAATAGAATTAAAAAAATTATACACTTTTGGGTTCTACTTCAGTAGACAGAGTGGAAAAGTAAATAGTTTTATAAAAAGTTTTGAAAGGACAAAAAAGCCAAAAAAAAGTTGCATTTTTTACTTACTTTTAGCTTCTTCTTTTTTTCATGAATGCATTTTTTACTTACTTTTAGTGGTTTTATCTTTATTTTTTTAGTGAATTTGTTTAAATAGAATTTTAAAAAAAATTATATACTTTTGGGTTCTACTTCACTAGACTGAGCGGAAAAGTAAATAGTATTATAAAAAGTTTAGAAAGGACAAAAAAGCTAAAAAAAAAAAAAGTTGCCTTTTTTACTTACTTTTAGCTTCTTCTTTTTTCTTTTCTTTAGTGATTTTTTTAACGTTTTTAATTTGTCTATATAAAACGGGTTTAAAAAGTAAAAAAATTTGACATAATTTTCATTAAAAAAAAGACACCAAGGATAAAAAAATAAAATTACCTGTTTGTCAAACTCAGAGTATTTTTATCTTGGTGGCTGCAAAGTTGTTTGTCATTGGTTTGGATGCTTGAAAGGGCTCTAAGCATACCTAACAATAATATCAAAGTGGCAACTATGAATGTTGTAGGGGGGTTCGAAATGTAAGGGGGTTTAATGTGAGCAGTGATTAGGAAAATAATTAGAGAGGAAAAACTATGTTAATGATCCAACAATGGTTGAATGACTGGAGGATCAGTAATTAGGTAAGGGCAAAGCAATTAGCTCAAGAAGAAATGAATAACAGTGCACAGAATGGGCAGCATGTCTCCCAAATTCCCAATATTCCTCTCTTGGACATTAGGAAATTGGGTCCTATTTATAGGCTTTTCTTTGGTACCAAGAGGATACCAAGTGGCTAAATAGAGAGAAGACATGTGTCCCTAAGGATTCCATGAAATATTCTGCCTTGAGCCACCAAGCTAAAGGTGCCACACATCCCTCTGCATAAACGTCCCGGGAGAAACTCCCGTTTTGTTCATTGGGCTCACTATAGTTCGGACTCGATGTCACGGTTCTAAATCTAATCCTGCAAAGTGCAATGCAAGACCGATAAATCACCAAAGAGTCCAAATTCGGCAAATCGTTTTGAAAAACAGATTTTTAGAAAGAAGTGCCAAACATGGACTGCTTTGCCAGATACAGAGTCGCCACCTAAATATTTTGTTTTGGGGGAATTTAGGAAACCCTGACTCGTGCCTAAGGCCACGTGTCCGTCATCACCAAAGTTGCCTCGGCTCGGGAACTTGGGTACGATTGGGGAAGGTCATTTCATGAGCACCCCCGCTCGCCCGATCAAAGATCGGCCACTACTAAACATGATATCGAGTTTTTGAAAACACATGCGCTCTTATTCCGGTTTATTAGCCTAGAATTGCTACGTGATGCACACACAAGCATAGACTGGATTACCTAAGTTAAAACAAAGCATCGCATATCCGTTTGTTTTGAAAATGGATTGAAGTTTGCTACTCACAAGTAGGCTAAAACACAGGTTTCGACGAATTATTCCAACTCAAGCAACCCAACCTTCACCCACAGGCATTCAGGCAGTTATATCACATAAGCACATAGCCTCATGGTAAGCATGTTATCATGGCAGTCACTCACACACATGCAAGGATGCTAAAGCATAAACACTTACCGAGTACTCTGAGCCAAAGAAAGAAGCTAATTAGAAATCATGCATGAATCCTAACTATGCTAAGAATGCCTAATGCAACACATGCAAAAATGCAACTACAATAGGCTCGGCTATTCTAAGATGGCATATGAGACGCTACAGATAACATGTATTCAACTTGGAATTGAAATACAATGCAGTTAGTATGATGCGCCGAGCCTGGTTCATGCAATACAGATGAATGAATGCAAACATGCGAACATATAGATGCTAATTAAAACATGCCCTAAAACTAACCATCATAAGCTGGTAAATAAAAGGGAGAAAGACGTGGGGTTGGAAGACATGCATCACACACACGCACACTTATTACAAAGTTCGCCCTCTCACGGAGGGTCCGAATAAATAATACAGAACCAACTAGCTAATCTAAGCTAATTAAACTAGTTATTACACCACCAAAATGAATGACGAATTACAGCTAAATATTACACAACATTAATTAATTAACAAATTAAACTAAGGAAGCAAATAAATTAACATGCAAGCTACATGAAATGGACTGCCTCAGCTCTGTTCCGAATGATAAAGGATGCATGCATGCTCGAGTCGCCTTGTCGGGAAATCCATCGCGATGTCTCAACTCGCCTTTGTTTGCAATTGAACTCAGAAACTTGCACAAAGCTCCAAGGAGATGAAACTCCACCCTGGGAATCTAGGGGAAGGCTACCGACCAGCTATAGGCATTGGAGACCACCTACCGACCACCCTTGGTGGTGAAAACCAGAAAAGGTGGTCGGCCTGCCAGAAAACCTGGTCGGCCGGCCAGTTTCTTCTCCTGGTTTCTGCATTTTCTGCAACAAAGGCAAGAGAGAGAGAAGGCAAAGTATTTTCAACATATGTGTGCCCGACCACTCTCCCCGTCATTGCATAAGCTCTAGGGAGTGTAGTCCTCGATCCTCGTGCCATCAATCACGCATCTCGATGCATGATGGCCGAGGAGTCGAATTGCACGACTCAATGTGAAATGAATGCACATGTAAACACCTAAAGCCAACAACTCTATCATGGATAGTCAAGAGTGTCGGTGACCAAGAATCGAGGCACGTTTCGTCACTTTGAGTACGAAACGTCCCTCGTTTCCCGTGTTTGGACTAAACCCTACTCCAAACACAATGCAACAAACAATGTATGGACAAATGCAACTCTAGCATGCGATCTAAATGCAATGCAACTAAGTGATGCGAAGATGCACGGAATGACATGCAAGCATGCAAATGGCATACACAATGCTATGAACTAATCAATGGCATACTCAATGCACATGGATTATATTGCATACACAATGCACTAACATACGCAATGTTATGAACGAGGCATACGCAATGCAATGATCAAACATGCAATAACATGGACTATAGGGCATACACAATGCAAGATGGACTTAAACCAAGATGGATGGGCCTCGGCCACACCCAAATCAGTGGCCAATATGACGAAAATGAGGCAACAAGGTACATGCAAACATGCACAAATGCAAGGGACCAAACCTAAGGAACAAAGTGCAACTCTACCAAAGCATGACAAGGATGAAATATGGCATACAATGACACATGTTCCAGCTCTGAAATGACATACAAGATGGTCCCGAATCATGCAAACAACTCACCCGATGCATGTTGGATGGCACAATTACCGAAACTAGTGAAGTGCATTACACTAGAGGTATGCAAAGCGATGCCCAAATGACCAAACCAACCCCAAACAGTCCCTATGCAGACCCAAAACAGTGGCAAAATGGACTAAAATGATGGCTTGCAATGCACAAAAATGACGCTCATGCAATAGCCCAAAAATGAGGCATACAGGCACAACTCTCAAACGCATTTAAAGAGTGGAAAACATGGGAATATGGCACAAGTATAAGCTCTGAAATAACATGTTCAATGATGCCAAAACATGAAAACAACTCAAGTTAAGCATGCAAGAGGCTTCAAAACTCGAAGCTAGGCAAGGGTATTACACTACAAGCATGCATGGCAAGCATCATTCGACCATGGGACCTCAAAACAGAGCTAAGGCAGCCCAAATCATGAATAAAATCAGTTTAGAACATGGCCAAAATATGCTAGAATCAAGGGCCAAAACAACATGCAATGTGAGCTAGTGAACATGGATTACACTACAAGCATATGAAGCATTCAAGAGGCCACTAAACCAGAAAAAGTCAGAGACATGACATGCCAAATAAAGCCCAAAAACCCACTGAAACATGATCAATGCATGCAAGAATGTCATGCTCCTTTGATAGGCTATAAGAGGGGTTATTCTACACATGCAAGAGACACACCCAAGGTGACAAAACCAACTCTGGACAGAGCCTAGGCAGGCCCTAAAAGTCACTGAAAAGGGCCTGAAACAAGGCTTGGAGGTGTGCAAATGAAGGCTCCTTTGATAGGCCAAAATGCAAGCAAACAACATCAAAAAGAGAGAGGGTCACCCCTCTCTGATTTAGGACCTCAAAACCACATGCCAACCACTGAAAATCCACTGGATTTCAGTGGCTAAAAGGCCAAGCAAGGACTAGCTCAAAGGCCCTATGGCATGGCACAAAACAAGGCCAAATGAGGCATGCAAGAGGGTAGAAGACCCTCAACACCAAAAGGGCCTTAAACAAACATCAAAAGGACCTCAAAACAAGACTTTTTTCAGTTGACAACAAAGCTCAAATATGCATGCAAATAAGGCTAAGAGATGGATCAAAATAAAGCTTAAAATAGGGAAAAAATGTGTTACCCTTGAAGCTCAGCAAGACAGCAACTTTCTGGACCAAAAACTCAACCTTTGAGACCTCTCAAGACCCTCCAAGAGCTCAGTAACAATGGTGGAGGTATTAGGCTATGAGGTGTGGTGCAAAGGGCTAAGAACAATACACTTTGAGCCAAAATATAGAGAGATATAGAGGGAGTTATATGTTTTGCCTTAAACAAAGTTCTGAACCCTCACAAAGGAGGGGGAGGCCCTCCTTTATAGCCAAAAGGGACCAAAGCTTCTCAAAGAAGCTAAAAACCAAGGTTGAAGATCCTCCATACACGTGTATGGAGGATCCAGTCTGTGTCTTCCAGCTGGCACAGCTGGCAATAACTCACAGAGACAAAACTGGAGGGAGTAGGCCGACCAGTTCAGGTGGTCGGCTGACCAGTTCAAAAGGTTCAACCCAAAAAAAGGTGGTCGGCAGCCCCATTTGATGGTCTCCACATTGAATGCAAGCTAGTGGTATGGTGGGAGACCAGTAAATGTAGCTCAAAGACCAAGGAGACCAACTTCTTGACAAGAAAATCGGCTGGCGGGAGAAAAGTGGTCTCCAAGGAGAAAAGGTGGTCTCCCACCCTTGTGCCACCTCCCAAACAATGAAAACAAGGTCCATGCCTAAAAATGAACCAACACCGATGCAAAACGAGGGTTCGTGGGGCAAAACGCGTGGCCGGGTGCCCTGAAAACTGACTGTTGAGCACCAAAAGTGGCATGCGACCACAAAGGTGGTCTCCCGGGCCACAGTGTCCCTCTAGACAGAGGAAACAAGGTGTGTGCCAAAAACCGTGCCAAACAGAGAATGTTAAGCAGTCCCGAACCGAGGCGCGCGACCAACGGCTCCGAAAATCAGAAACTGATCTCCAAACGGGAACAGTGGCCTGTGACCACGAAAAGTAGTCTACGACCACTGAGAGATGGTCTACAAGACCTCTCCCTCCCTTCGAGAAGAGAAAACAAGACCTGGTCCGCAAATCGAGTCAAAGCACAAAAAGTTCCGAGGCCCGGAGGCAAGGCTTGAGCCAAAACTCCGGAGACTCGAAACGAGCACAACATTCACCATCACCGAGCGCTCAATCGATGACGTCTGAGTCTTAAGGTCGGTCAAAAATGGGGTGTCTACAACTGTGTACTATCTGTTTGGCACAGATACCTCAGCAAGTGCACCTGCAGCGGGAGTGTTTGCCGCTACAACTTGCTTTTTTCAGCTTAAGCCTCAGCAAGTGCACTTATGGCGGTAATGCTTGCCGTTGCTCTTGCCTTCTCAGTTATGTTTAGCCAAGACATACATTCTTAGGACTTCATAGCCTACTATCAGCCATGTTCTATGTTCACCTCAGCGAAGTCCCACCCTTAGCTACCTAACCAAAAACTCCCCAGCTTCTTAGGGCGAAGGCCACAACTAAGCCTGCTATCAGCCATGTTGTGCCTTAGTAACAAGCCCAATGGGGCTTCCTTGGTCCTACTTGTGTAACCAAAGAAGGTACATGACCCGGGTAAATGAAAGAGAGTCCCTTGCGCTCAGGTTGGCCTGTTCCCATCTTCGGGGGTTGCCGCGATATACTGGTATCTCTAGGCCTGCTATCAGCTCTAACCAATAAGCCTTGGGGCCTGCTATCAACACCAAGCTAGTGAGTTTTGGGGCCTGCTATCAGCGCTGAGCTAAAAATGACTTTGGGAGCCTGCTATCAGCCCTAGGGTAGTAATGCCTTGGGGCCTGCTATCAATGCCAAGCATTAGCCTTTACTTGTGGAGGGGAAGCTTCTCCCAAAGGCTAGCATCACCTTGGCAATGTGTTTCCTCTACAAGTTAGTTACGATGACTGTAGTTGCTGCAGTGGCTATTTCATGTGGCAAGTTCAAATGGCGACGTAAGCAATACTAGAGATGACACGCCAACAAAGTACCTCTGCAACTTGGTCGCTGCAAGTGTTGCCTCTGCAACTTAGACTTTGGGGGCCTGCTATCAGCCCTAGGCTAGTAATACCTTGGGGCCTACTATCAGCGCCAAATATTAGCCTCTACTTATGGAAGGGAAGCTTCTCCCAAAGACTACTATCATCTGGGCAGGGTGTTCCCTCCCCAAGTTAGTTGTGGCAACTGTAGTTGCTGCGATGGTATTTCCTGTGGCAAGTTCAAATGGCGGCGCAGACAATACTAGAGATAGCGGCACGACAAAGTACCTCCGCAACTTGACCGCTACAAGTGTTCCCTTTGCAACTTAGTTGCTTCGATTTCCTCTTTCCCTCAGCAACTTCAAATGGTGGCGGATACGACAATACTGGGAATGGCGGCGCTGAGGCAAAGTGCCTCAGCAACTTGACCACTGTAAGTAATGCCTCTACAACTTGACTTAGACATTTTCCCCCCATGGAGTTTGCTTGATCCCTTGGCGGGTCAGACCTGCTTCGGCCCACTGTTGACCCACTTTCCCTAAGCTTTGGCCCATGCTCCTTTAATCATTCCTAGTCTCTTAACAAGGGTGACCTCCGCACTTAGGTCCATACTTAATTTTGACTTTAATTTCTGACCCTCTACATTTTCCCCCTGCTCGCGTGGAGAACATGTGTTTTTCTGTGTGTGCATAATGTTAGGCTTCAAGTGAACCTCACCAAGAATGTTTCTTCCCTTAGTACTCCTTTAACTTTGGTTGCATAATTGTGTATTTATTTGTTTAGGGTCTGTTCATCTCAAAGAGAAACAATGTTTCTACTATTACTTCCTTAGGCTCAGGTAGCCCATTTAGCATTGTGGGGATTTCTTCAGACTTCGATGATGGTGATGATGTACCCATTGGCTTGCTGCTTCATCGGTCCAAAACTCAAAGCATAATGAATTCTAGCAATGAAAGGGGTAATAATAGTGGTCATAAGGGGCTTCCCTAATGAAGATGCAGAAGTAGTAGAAGGTGATGGTGGAGACTTCGTCCTTGAGACCCTTAGAGCTGATCATAGGGCTGAACATATCTCTTAGGCTGGAACCGCTCAATGTGGAGGTTGTTTAGGGTTCTTCTCCTGTTCAGTCTCCATTAGTTCCACATGTTAAGGTTATTGGAACCCAAATTGTTGTGGAAGTTGAAAACATCGCGGCTAAGTTTAGTATTGTCAATCTAGGCTTTGTTCTCCTGGCGGAATTGGCTATGAACTTAGAGGCTGCCACTGCTATTGTTGAAACTTTTGACCCCATTGCCCATGCAACTTCTGAACAAGTTGTTGATTTGTACCTTTCTTACTTCCCTGAGTTATCCTCTTAACTTGTGTCTCAAGACCTTTGTTATTCCAGGTAGGCAACCCAAAAGGGGGGTGAATTGGGTTATTAAAAAATTACAATATTAAAAAATAATAAACACAATATTCAGAATAAAAAAACAAAACAATAATTATCAATATAAAAGTAAGAGAAATAAGGAAAGAAAATCAAACACTGAGATTTATAGTGGTTCGGCACGCCAGGCCTACGTCCACTCCCCAAAGAATCTCCTTGAGAATTTTTCACTATCAAAATGAATCAATACACCACTAAGGCTTCACCAAACTTGTGGATTTTACACAGGTCTTACTTTTATCTATTGAGCCTGACTCAATAATAAATGTCTTACCCTTACAAAATTTTCTCACAAAATAATGAATAAAAATAAGAGGCAATTTAACCGTCTTTTACAATAATTTTCTCACAAAGAGTAGATATGAAAGTATAAGAATAAAGACTACACTAAGATCTGAAAGTGAAATAGCAGAATACAATACACTCAAAATTTTAGAGCACACAGATTTTTTTTTTCTCTCTTCAAGTTCTTGATTTTTTTCTTCGCACAAAACACTTCTATTTATGCACAAAAATATATCCGTTGGAAGAGACAGAAGCTCCTTGAGATGTTAGCTGAATCCATGTGGAAGAAAATCACGCGGAAAGAAAATATGTAATCTTGCAAATTTGAGCACCTTTAATCTTTAGTCAAATTTGTACTAAAAAGCAAAAAGAAAAACTAATGGAAATGATGTCATATATGACTTTCCACATGCCAACATGCATATATGTAACATGATATAATCAATGTAATGTAAAAAGTCTAATTGCTCACGTGATGTATTCTATTTATGTTATATGCATTATATATAATATTCTAATCAAATATTTGCATACACAGTAAAATCTTTTTTAAGTAATATTTATAATAAATCTGAACATATATACCCTTTTTAAATTTTTGTATATGTTGTAGAGATTTTAAATTAAACATAACCTACCACTCCATGTGAGTATATCAATTTTGTCAAAAGAAGACAACTCATCAATATCAAATTTGTCAAAAGATGAATAGTGACTAGCCAACCAATTAATCAATTTTATCAAAATGATCCAGCTAATCAACTTTAAATTTGTCAAAAAGTGAATAGTGATCAATTAACCAATCAATCAATTTTGTCAACTAATCAATTTTAAATTTGTCAAAATGTGAATAGTAATCAGCTAAGCAATCAATCAATTTTGTCAACTAATCAATTTTAAATTTGTCAAAATGTGAATAGTAATATTTTCAAAATATTTCCATTTAAATAATATTTATAACAAATATATCATACAGCCTATATTTTAAACAGATAATATTTTGTATCAAATAATATAGAATATGTATATTAAAAAATCTAAATTTTCATATAACATTTTAAACATCATCAAAATTAAACATGATTAACAATCTTCCCCTTTTTGATGATGGCATTATCTTGAAGTTTCTCCACTGTCACTTCTTCTTCATGCTTGTGTAATAGATTTTCTTCATTTTCTTTTATGTAAATGCTCTCCATGCTTGGTTGATTTTCTGCAATATCATCACTTACAAGATTCTTGGAAATAATGTTGTTAAATTCATCAAAAGCAACATGCACAGATTCTTCAACAAGTAGAGTTCTTTTATTGAATACTCTATAAACTTTACTATAAATTGAATAACTAAGAAATATAACTTCATGTCAACACAAAACATAATAAAATCATCATTTTTAAATTCTCTACCATGATCACTTCTAATACTACAAATATTAAGATTTTTTTTCATTTTAAATTCTTTTAGATAGTTTTAAGAAATTATAAAAAGCTTCATTTTGTGTGTTAAAAATAATACCCATGTATATCTAGTATAATTATCAACACAAATAAGAGCATAAAATTTTCCTTCCAAACTTAATGTTCTAGATGGTCCAAATAAATCAATATGCAAGAGTTCAAGAGATCTAGTAGTTGAAATAATGTTTTTGATTTGAAAGAAATTCTAGTTTGTTTTCCAAGACATACATCACAAAGTTTGCCTTTTCAAAAACATCTTTTGGTAAACCAATAACTAACTCATTTTTTGAAAGTTTGGAAATTAAATCAAAATGTGCATGTCCTAATCTTCTATGCCAAAGCCACCTATTATCATTTATAGCAAATAAACATTTAATATTAAAATTAGAAGACAAATCAAGCAAATCAAACACATGTACATTCTCATGTCTATAACTTACAAATATGGTTTTGTTTTCTAGGGTGTTCTCAATAGTGCAATGAGTTTTTTGAAAAATAACTCTCTATAACCTTTATCACATAATTGACTAATACTAAGCAAGTTATGTTTTAAACCTTCAACAAGTAAAACATTTTCAATAATAGGAGAAGGATTTTTATCAATACTACCTACACCAATGATTTTACCCTTGTTATTGTTGCCGAAAGTCACATATCTGCCATCCTTTGGTTGGAGTGTGGTGAACATAGCTTTATTTCCAGTCATGTGCCTCGAACATGCACTGTCAAGATACCATCTATCGTTACTAGAGTTTGTCTTGAAACATACTTACAAAAGGGTATGTTTGGTTTGAGTTTTAGAGATGAGTTTTAGAAAAAAATTTTCAAAATCACTTTCTCTCTCTTACACATCAATCAATCACTTTTTCTCTCTCCTCTCTCATTCTCAATCACTTTTTCTCTCACACACATCTACTCAATTATAACAAAATATCAAATCATCCCAAACTCCCAAACTCCAAAATTACTTTCAAAATATACAACCAAACAAACCAAAAAAATTTCTAAAACAACTCTCCCAAATTTTTTTCAAAAACAACTCTCCCAAAAACAAACCAAACAAGCCCTTGATTTTTCTATTGGTATCCATATTTTATTGGGTCCATAAAAGTTAGAATTTGACATTCTTGAAATGTCCTTAGGGACCCACATCTTTTTTATTTTAGCAAAATGATTTCTTTTAACAGGACATGAAGGTGAAATATGACCTTTTGTACCACAAAAATGACATGTGAGATGAAAGTGACTAGATGCATGTACAAAATTATTTTTAACAGTTTTTACTTTTGAAAAAGGTTTATATCCAATTCCGGCCCTACCAAAAGTATGATTTTGATTTTTAAGAATTTTATCTAAAGTCTCTCTACCTTGAGTGAATTTTGAAAAAGTATTTTTCAAATCTTCGATATTTTTTTTCAAAACAATTTGCTCCTTTTTTAAAGACTCATTTTCTTCTTGCAATACAACTAATCTTTTCTCAGAAATTGAAGACTCTTTTCGAGTTAAAATCTCATTTTCCTTTTTCATGTTCATGGTTTCATTTTCTAAAACATTTATCTTGGAAGTTAAGGATTCATTTTCTTTTGATAAACTTGAAATCACTTTCTTTTAACAATTACTTTTCAAACTAAGTTTTTTAAATTCAGCATATAATTCATCAAAAACTAATTCCAATTCATCAAACGTAAAAAATTCGCCATTTACCTCATCTTCGTTTCCAAGTGCCATTAAGCATAGGTTAGCAACCTCATTTTTGCAAACTTCAGTTTCTGAATCGCTTTCATCACTATCTTCTCTCCATGCTGCAATCATAGCTTTCTTCTTGTCCTTCTTGAATTGTTTCTTAAGTTCCGAACATTCTAATTTGTAGTATCCAGGTTTGTTGCATTCGTAACAAGTAACTTCAGATTTTTCGTGATTTTCTCCCTTTTGAAAATCCCTATTGTTGAAGTCTTTTCTGAAAAAATTTTGCACGCCTTGTTTTTTTTTTTTTTTTACAAACCTTTTGAACTTCTTAGTGATGAATATCATTTCCTCATCATCATCCGAATCATCTTCCTCATCCTCTTGATATTCTGAGATGGATTTGAAGGCTATTCCTTTCTTCTTGTTGTTGTCATCCTCTTCCTTTCCTTTTTGCGTTATGAGCTCATAAGTTAAGAGAGATCCCATTAACTCATCTAGACTTAACTTTGATAAATCCTTGGCTTCGGTAATGGCAATAACTTTTGTCTCCCAACTTTTTGGCAATGACCTAAGCACTTTTCTTATCATTTCAACATTGGTATATATTTTTCTAAGAGAAGTTAAACCATTAATAATATCAATAAAGCGAGTAAATATTTGAGGACTAGTTTTCTCAGGCTTCATTTTAAAGAGTTCATAATTATAGACTAATAAGCTGATTCTAGATTCTTTAACTTGTTCGGTTCTCTCATGAGTTACTATAAGCTTATCCCAAATTTCTTTTGTGATTTTACATGTGGAAATTCTGTTGAACTCGTTGGCATCTAAGGCGTAGTACAACATGTTTGTGGCTTTGACATTAATTTAGGCCATTCTAGTATCTGATTCATTCCACTTATCTTTAGGTTTTCGTACCTTAAGGCCATCTACGATTTTGGCAGGAATTTTTGGACCATTGCAAATAATTATCCAACATTCATAATTATCATATTGAACATGTATGGTCATCCTAGTTTTCTAATAGCTAAAATTTGTGCCGCTAAACAGTAGTGGCCTATTGGATGCTTCTCCCTTAGGTAAGGAATAACTAGGAGTTGCCATGATCTACTCTAAGATGGTTATGTGACACAAACTAGAGTCTAAACTCTGATACTAATTGTTATCCCAAGTAGGTGACCCAAGAGAGGGAGTGAATTGGGTTATTCAAAAATTACAATATTAAAAAATAATAAACACAATATTCAGAATAAAAAACAAAACAATAATTATCAATATAAAAGTAAGAGAGATAAGGAGAGAGAATCAAACACTGAGATTTATAGTGGTTTGGCATGCCGGGCCTATGTCCACTCCCCAAGGAACCTCCTTGAGAATTTTTCACTATCAAAATGAATCAATACACCACCAAGGCTTCACCAAACTTGTGGATTTTACACAGGTCTTACTTTTATCTATTAAGCCTCACTCAACAATAAATGTCTTACCCTTACGAAATTTTCTCACAAAATAATGAATAAAAATAAGAGGAACTTTAACCCTCTTTTACAATAATTTTCTCACAAAGAGTAGATATGAAAGTATAAGAACAAAGACTACACTTAGATCTAAAAGTGAAAGAGCAGAATATAATACACTCAAAATTTTAGAACACACGGATTTTTTTTTCTCTCTCTCTTCAAGTTCTTGATTTTTTTCTTCACACAAAACACTTCTATTTATACACAAAAATATATCCGTTGGAAGAGACAGATGCTCCTTGAGAAAATCACGTGGAAAGAAAATCTGTAATCTTGCAAAGTTGAGCACCTTTAAGCTTTAGTCAAATTTGTACTAAAAAGCAAAAAGAAAAGCTATGGTATATCAATTTTGTCAAAAGAAGACAACTCATCAATATCAAATTTGTCAAAAGATGAATAGTGACTAACTAACCAATCAATCAATTTTATCAAAATAATATAGCTAATCAACTTTAAATTTGTCAAAAAGTGAATAGTGATCAGCTAACCAATCAATCAATTTTGTCAACTAATCAATTTTAAATTTGTCAAAATGTGAATAGTAATCAGCTAACTAATCAATCAATTTTGTCAACTAATCAATTTTAAATTTGTCAAAATGTGAATAGTAATATTTTCAAAATATTTCCATTTAAATAATATTTATAACAAATATATCATACAACCTATATTTTAAATAGATAATATTTTGTGTCAAATAATATAGAATATGTATATTAAAAAATCCAAAATTTTCATATAATATTTTAGATATCATCAAAATTAAACAACATAATTAACAACCTTTCTGTTGGTCTGAACACGGATGATCTTGCCTTACACTAGGAGGAGCTTAGTGATGGGCTTCTTTATTTCAGAAGGGGCAATGTCTTTACCATTCCTTCTTAAAGCTCAAGTGGCCCATCGATAATTGTTAGGCTTCTTCAAATTGTGAGGATTATGAGGACCTTATTGTCTCACTGATCCCTCAGCCAAAGACTTGCAAGCTAATACTTTTAGACATTGAGGACAAACTAGTTGGCTAGGTCCAAGTCATGGAAGAAGACCATGGCAACTTCCCCACTGAGGGTGATAGTAATGAGCAGTGCCAAGTTACAGTTGATGCCCAAGTTTTGGGTGATGAGATAACTGTTAAAAGTGTTCCAAACCCAGAGATTATGAACCCTATTAGCTCTGCTCTTATTCCAGATCTTTCTATACAGTCTGACCGTTCCTCTGTTGGCAGTGATGACTTCGTTCTTAAGACTCCTAAAGTTGGCCATGGGGTGAATGTATCACTTGGCCTTGAGAACCACCCTCTCAAATGGAGGTTGTCTCTAGGGGTTCATCTCATTCTACTGAATCTCCGTTGGTTGCACAGACTGGAGTTGCTGAAGGCTAAAGATATGGTAGTTAGCCTTAGATAGTTGGGCGTTCTACAAGTCTACCCCCTGTTACTCAGATTGGTGATACTGTAGCAGAATCTTCTATGTCTTCTGAGAGGGTCCCCTTCTTAAACTAGTGGGTATTTGTTGAGGCTACCCCTATACTTGTCCGTATTCAAGCGTTGCACCGGAGACTTTTATTGCTTTTAATATTCCAGGCTCAATGGTGTAAACGGCGTTGCTAGAGTCTTTTGCTGGTTTTGTTCGTGATCTTGTCACCAAGAGAGTTCTAACGACTTCAGGCAAGTTCATGGAAAGTGCTAAGGCAAATCTCAACGAGCTTGAGAGAAATGGCCTAAACTTGTTCTGGATGAAAGCAAGGCTCCAGGTGGTTGATGGGTTCCTTGAGGACGCTGGCCAAGAATGCTTGTTTAGAGAAGACCATCAGAGATTGCGAGGACGCCTTGGAGCAACATCGCCAAAACCTGGCTCAGTTCAGGGAGAAGGATTCTGCTCGTATTGCTCAATTGCCTTAGGATGTTGGTTTTACAGACTCCTTGATGAAGGGTCTGATATGATGCAGTTCTCTTTTCACTTTTTCTTTTCTTTGTCACAACTTCTTTTCAAACATTGTAATCATGTTCTGGAAGTTTAACTTTTATGAAAAGTTTAGATGTTTGATAGTACTTTTGAGTTTTATTTCATCGCTTTCTTTACATTGCTTTTACATAGCTTCTAAAGATAAGCAAAACTCTTGCCATGAACAAAACTTCATCATGACTAAGTCTTTACATGGATAAAACTTCACTAAGTATGAAAAACTTTCTTCGCACTAAGTGTTGGGAAATATTAACAAAGACTTGAAACTATTTGCTATCAAAATTAAGGAAAATATTCATTTACATACTTGACATTTACAGGACTAGTTCTAAATCCATCATCTACCCTCACCAACTTGTAGTACCCACTGCTACTTGCCTCAGCAACTTTGTAAGGGTCTCCCCATCTTGGTGAGAACTTGGGGATTGGTTGCCCTTGCATAATCGAATCCACTATCTTCCACACTAAGTCCCCCTCTTTAAACTCCTTGTGTTAGATAGATTGATTATAGGCGCGTGCTATGGATTGATGGTACTAAGGTTTCTAGCCGGTTCAATCAAGGCTGAAAATGTGGGTAGATTATGGTTCACCAAGAAAAGTTTGTAGTCGCGTATGGCACCCTCCACACATATGCTGACTAAATAAGCCTCATCCACTAGTTTGTGGCAGTCAATGGCTTTGTCCTGGAACCGTTTGATATAAGCCAATATATATTCACCTTCTTTCTGGACATCTCGCCCAAGTATGAGGGTAGAGACTTTTTCTTGGACTTGGAAGAACTTCGTATGAAACTTGTTCACTATCTCCTCCAACTCTTGATCGAGTTGAGGGCCAAGTTCACATACCAACTGTAAGCTCTTTCAGTGAGCGATTTGAAAAACTCCCGAAAGCGCAGAGGGTGGTCACTACCATAGACACCAAGGGTTTTAATGAACTTCACCACATGTTCTTTGGCGTTTCCTTGCTTCCTATCAAACTTCACAAACTTGGGTACTGCATACCCAGCTGGATATGGCATGGCCAGTATCTCCTGAAAGTATGGGGGTTTCACATCCGGATCAGAGAGATATGGTAGTTGTTTCTTGATATGCTCTTGCTCAGGCATAGCTTGTACGTCGACTAGAGTAATGAAGTGAATGGGCTGGAATAGACCAGTCTGCTCCTGGGTAGCTGAACCAACAGTAGTACCGTTCGCCTGAGGTACTGCTGGAGACACCTGGATCGGAGCCTGATTTTTAGGGAACGGATTAGGCACTGGATTTAGGACTACTACAGGAGGAGGGGACTGCTACAGGAGGAGGTGCCTGTGCTGGAGCTAGTCTGGAAGGCTATCAGTATCTCCCTCTGTATATCTTGAAGTGACTGGACTGCCTCGACCACAACATAGCGTATCACCTTGGTGGGGTGTTCCTGCAGCCATCTCTAGTATTGTCTGAGCTGTCATTTCAACTTGTCACGGGAAATAGCCACTGCAGAAACTACAGTCATCGCAACTAACTTGCGGAGGAAACACCCTACCAAGGTGATAGCTGCCTTTGAGAAAAGCTTTCCCTCCACAAGTAGAGGCTAATGCTTGTCATTGATAGGCCCCAAGGCATTACTACCCTATGGCTGATAGCAGGCCCCCAAAGTCATTTTTAGCTCAACACTGATAGTATGCCCCGAAGCTCACTAGCTTGGCCATGATAGCAGGCCCCAAGGCTTATTGGTTGGAGCTAATAGCAAGTCCATAGATACCAGTATACCGCGGCGACCCTGGAAAGATAGGAGCAGGGCAGCCCGAGTGCAAGGGACTCTTTTTTTATTTACCCAGGTCATAGATCTGTCTTGGTTGCACAGGCAGAACCAAAGAAACCCCTTTGGGCTTCATACTAAGGCACATCATGGCTGATAACAGGCTTGGCTGTGGCTTTTGCCCTGGGAAGCTAGAAAGTTTGTGGTTATGTGGTTAAGGGTGGAGGCTTCATTGAGGTAAACTTGGAACATGGCCGATAACAAGCTATGAAGTCCTGAGAACACATGTCTTGGCTAAACTGAACTGAGAAAGAAACTGCAACAGCAAGCATTACCGTCATAAGTGCACTTGTTGAGACTCAAGCTGAAAAAAGCAAGTTGCAGTGGCAAACACTCCCACCGCAAGTGCACTTGTTGAGGCATCTATGCCAAACAGATAGTACACAATACATGCAGAGGGACGCTAGCACCTTCAGCCTGGTGGCTCAAGGTAGAATATTTCATGTGATCCTTAGGGACACATGTCTTCTCTCTATTTGGCCACTTGGTGTCCTCTTGGTACCAAAGAAAAGCCTATAAATAGGACCCAATTTCCCAAGGTCCAAGAGAGGAATATTGGGAATTTGGGAGAGATGCTACCCATTTTGTGCTGTTATTCATTTCTTCTTGAGCTACTTGTTTCACCCTCACCTAGTTACTCATCCTCCAGTCATTCCACCATTGTTGGACCATCAAAATAGTTTTGTCTTTCTAATTATTTTCCTAATCACTGCTCACATCAAACCCCTTACATTTCGAACCCCTTTACATTTCTGGCGACTCTGTTAGGGAGACTACAATTGTTGCCTCTGCAACTTAGACTTTGGGGGCCTGCTATCAGCCCTACGCTAGTAATGCCTTGGGGTTTGCTATCAGTGCTAAGTATTAGCCTCTACTTGTGGAGAGGAAGCTTCTTCCAAAGGCTGTTATCACCTTGGCGGGGTGTTCCCTCCACAAGTTAGTTTCGGCAACTGTAGTTACTGCGGTGGCTATTTCCCATGGCAAGTTCAAATGGCGGCGCAGACAATACCAGAGATGGTGGCGCCGACAAAGTACCTCCACAATTTGACCACTGCAAGTGTTGCCTCTGCAACTTAGTTGCTCCGGTTTTCTCTTTCCCTCAGCAACTTCAAATGGCGGTGGAACCGGCAATACTGGGAATGGCGGCGCTGAGGCAAAGTGCCTCAGCAACTTGACTTAGACATTTTCCCCCAATGGAATCCGCTCGGACCCTTGGCGAGTCGAACCTGCTTCGGCCTACTGTTGACCCACTTTCCCTAAGCTTTGGCCCATGCTCCTTTAATCATTCCTAGTCGTCTAACAGGGGCAACCTTCGCACTTAGGTCCATACTTAATTATGACTTTAATTTTATGTCACAGTGCATAGGTCCATGTATTTTAATATGCAACAGGTTTCTCTCCAATCTATGAAAATGTATTAGACAATACTATTCGTGTTTTGTTGGCCTATTTTGAGCCCACTTAAATAAGTCAAACGGTTCATCATGTAGGGCCGACTATGAAGATTAACACGTAACAAAAATTGTCATAGTTTTTTGCATGATTTTGTAATTCGATTATGTAAATATTGATGTCCGATTAACTTAAATTTTTGTATAAATAATCTTCTTCAAACTCTACATGATGAATTGTTCGGATTATCTAAATGGGCCCACAAAATGCAAATTGTACCGTCTAGTCCATTTTCATGGACCCGAAACAACTTGTGCATCTTGTCCATTATATGGTTATAATGAAATATTTCCACTACATAATCTAATAGTTTTGTAAAAAAATAAAAATAAAAATCATATCAACGCTTGTCAACATTATTTTCTAATTTGAAATAATGATTAATTGACATGATTATTTCATACTTATTGGATGTTATAATGAAAAAAAATAAAAATAAAATCTATTACAACTATTTAATGAAGAGAATCACGATTTATATTTTAAAGATGTTTTGTTGATAATAGTTCAGATATTGAAACATACGCAACAAAAGTTCTTGCAAATCCAGTTTAAATTATAAATTTAAAAGGTCAATGGAGCAAGAAAAAGTGAATGAATTGTGTGTATATATATTTTCTCTTTTTCTTATCTTTTTATGAGTTTATTTAGTTGTTATATTATTTGTGAGATGGGAGAGGGGCTAAGCTAAGGGATGCATCGAAGGTGATTGGTGGCATGGGGTTGGGGTGAGTGTAGGGGTAGGGATATGAGTGGAATTAGGGTTTGAGAGGCCAATTATAAAAAAAATTAAGGTTTTAGAAATTAAAATTTAATGATGAAATTATTTTTTTAGGGATAAAATATTTTTATTATGAAAATGGTTATTATTATATTTTTAGCAACGAAAATTAGACATTAGTGATGAATTATTATCTTTTTGAAACTAAATTTTTTGTCTCAAAAAATAAAGCATTTTGAGACCAAATTATTTTGTCCCTAAAAATGTATTTATTAGTGACATTTTCAAAATTTTGTTGCTAAAAGCCTTATTTTTAACAGTTCACGACCTTATAGAAATTGATTCCTAAATATCTCTTGCAACAAAATTTGTACTTTTAGAAATAAAAAAATAATTGACTTTTAAAACTCTTATATGTTGTAGTGGGCAGAGGGTAATTTTAAGCTTGATTGAGGTGTTTAAAGAAAAATAAAATATAAAATTTATAAATAGGGTTTCAAAGTAAGTAAAAAAATAGTGGAAATATTAGAAACCATAGGAGAGGTCTAAGATTTTTATTTTTTATTTTTTTAATTAGGTATGGTCCCTCAATGAAATTTCTCTGTGTCGAGACCAAATTTTTTCTGTGTCAGGCTAAAATTTCTCTAAGTTAGGTCGAAAATTTTCTAAGTCGATTTTTTCTGTGAAAATGTTGAAAGACCCTAACTACTATGAAAATATTATATGCCATTTGTTTTATAAAATCTTAATATCAGAGACCTTAATAAAAAATTCTCCCATCATCTATCGTATTTGTCTAATACTTTTGTGTAGAAATAATTGAAATAAATTATTTCAATTATAAACAAGTGAATATAAAATTTTCAAATGGAATCAATTGAAATAAATGGATATGTGGATTAATCCCAATAACAAAAACAACATATTTTTGAAATGAGAAATGAAACACAAGTATAAAAAAAATGCTAAGAAAAACTTTTTTTTATGTAATTTATTAAAATTAATTTTAAGAAGATATTTGACAAATTACTTTTGTGTAAGAAATTATAACTTCTAACTGAGCTTGAACCTTTTTTTCCTCTTTTTGGACTTTTTTTCTCATTTATGATGACTGTAGGGACATATTTTTGGGTAGTCCATGTGGCCGAGGATGTTAGCCGAGATGCCACGTGGGCGGACCATAATGCCGAGATATGGTACGATAATACCGGAATCTAAGATATTTAGATAGAGGACTAGAGTCTTAGATGACATCAAACTATCTATTTGGATAGAGAACTAGAGTCCTAGATGACATCAAACTATCTATTTGGATAGAGGACAACTATCTATTTGGATAGAGGACTACAGTCTTAGATTGAGAGAAGACTTCAGTTTGGATAAAGATAAGACTCTTAGAGAGTTTATCCGATTCCTACTGGGAGTCCAAGATTAGCAGTAATCCAGAGTCCATTGAAGCAAGGCTTCCATTGGGACTAGGTTTGTGTTGGCTATAAAAGGAAGGTACACTCATGAGTCTAAGGTATGCTTTTTATGCTCTGTCTAGTGATTTAAGCACTATTGATTATCTTTGAGAGATATTTCACTGACTTGATCGTCGGAGTGCCCCCGGGTGGACGAACCACCGCGGGATTCTTATATTTCTGTGACAGGTTGTTCGGGCTTAATCTATTCTGTTAGTGCTCTCCAACTAAGTTCCCCCTTTTGGTTGTGTGGTCAGAAATCAACACCCACAATTTGGCGCCGTCTGTGGGAACTTAAGGAGAAGAAATGGCCAACAACAAGTAGGGAGAAAAGATTGGGGACGACATCCCTAGTGGGGGTGGTAAACTTGCCAATCTAAACGTGGAAGAAGAAAATCGTAATGAAGGAGCATGGGATCAAAATCCCGGGGAGAATAACATCAGCCAAAAGGGAGACGCACTGAAGAAAGCAGGCCGAGATAAGTACTACCGTAAAAGCAACCTTCAGGTATGGAGGGACAAATACCAGAGAAAAGACGAGAAAACTGAAAGACATGGCAAATAAGTTGACAGATCTACAAATAGTGGTCAACCTCATGATGCAGAACAACGTGATGCAGCCGACATCCCTATTACAAGACATGCCGGCACCAGCAACCAAAACTGGTGCCCAGAAAACAAGATTTCGGCCTAGATGAGTAGGTCCGAGAAAACAAAAGCTCAGCCTAAGTGAGCAGATCCCGGATCCCAGATCCTAGAAGATAAGATCTCGGCCTAGATGAGTAGGTCCGAGGTGACAAGAGCTTAGCCTAAGTGAGCAGATCCCGGATTCCAGATCCCGGATCCCAGATCCTAGAAGACAAGATCTCAGCCTAGAGGATTAAGTCCGAGAAGACAAGAGCTCAGCCTAAGTGAGCAGATCTTGGATTCCAGATCTCGAATCTCGGATTCTAGTACTTGACGATGTTTATAAGCGAAACATGACGAATAACTTAGACTTATTATATGGCAGAGTTGAATTATACTTGCATATAATAGAGTTGAACTAAGTTGGCGATGTTTCTAAGCGAAACATGACGAATAACTTAAACTTATTATATGGCAGAGTTGAATTACACTTGCATATAATTGAGTTGAACTAAGTTAGCAATGTTTCTAAGCGAAACATGACGAATAACTTAGACTTATTATATGGCAGAGTTGAATTATACTTGCATATAATAGAGTTGAACTAAGTTGGTGATGTTTCTGATTGAAACATGAAGAATAACTTAGACTTATTATATGGCAGAGTTCCTACTTGCATATAATAGAGTTGAACTAAGTTGGCGATGTTTCTGATGAAAACATGACGAATAACTTAGACTTATTATATGGCAAAGTTCCTACTTGCATATAATAGAGTTGAACTAAGTTGGCGATGTTTCTGATGGAAACATGACAAATAACTTAGACTCATTATATGGCAGAGTTGAATTACACTTGCATATAATAGAGTTGAACTAAGTTTTCGATGTTTCTAAGCAAAACATGACGAATAACTTAGACTTATTATATGACAGAGTTGAATTATACTTGTATATAATAGAGTTGAACTAAGTTGGATTAACATGGACCTATCATATCAGCAGAATCAGACACAGATTGGAGCTAAGTGCATATCAGTCAGATTAACAAAGAGACCAAGGTTGGTGACCTCAGCCAGTTTTTGTTTGAATCTGACCTCAGCGACAAGGTCAAAGCCACATGCTTAATAAGAACTCAAGTGGAACTTAAGTTCACATTAGGGGCAGAGGGCTAGAGAATGATGCTTGGGAGTTAGAATTTACAAGCTAAGATTGGTTTAACACTTGTTAAAATTTTAAGAAAAATTTACAAGTTGAAGTTAAGCCGAGGTTATGTCAAAGGAAGATTGGTTTAACACTTGTTGAAATTTTAAGAAAAAATTACAAGTTGAAGTTAAGCCAAGGTTATGTTAAAGGAAGTTGGTTTAACACTTGTTGAAATTTTAAGAAAAGTTTACAAGTTAAAGTTAACCCAAGGTTATGTTGAAATAATAGAAGACAGATGTCCTGATAAGTAAAGAGTGAAGTGGCAAATTGTATATAACACTTGTGAAAATATTATGATAAATATTTTCAAGTGTTAGGTCAAAGTCGAAATAAAACTGCTAGTGGGTATAGCCGAAGTATTCCGCACCGAGAAGATTACACAGTTAAGGTGTACGTTGAAGCCATGCAAAATATTCTAAGTATGAAAACATGCAAAACATAGAAGAGAAGCGGTGAGCATACATGATGAAAGCAATATTCAACACTCAGAAGAAAATAGAAGGCTTGCATTGAAAAGGAACAGCTTGTTCAAGTACATAAACAGGCACATCGGTCTGACAAAACAGATACTGTTCAAAACAGAGAAGAAAATTACAAAGAAAAAGGTACAATGGAAAGAAAAATTCCTAAGTATTAGGATCTTGTGCATTGATATCAGACTATTCAACCTCGGCTGTTGGCATTGTTTCGGTCTCGGCAGACAGCTGGACAGACTTCTCGGCCGTGATTTCGGCATCGATTTCTAGAAGAGTCTGGTCCAGGCTTTTTGCAGCGGCAGTGATCTCGGTTTCAGAAGTGTCGGCCTTCTTTGGTGAGGTGCTCTTGGAGACCTTATCTTCGTCCTCCTCAATCAAGTCCAGGACTTGATCATTTAGAGTAGAGGACTTGGCCCCAGCAACAGAGTAGGGGACTTGGCTCCAGCAGCAGCTTCAGATTCTTTCTCGGCAACCTCAACCTCGGCCTTTTCCTTGTCTCTGGCCTCCTCGTCGTCGGCCTCTTCTACTTCCTTGGCCTCATCCTCAGATTGATTGGGAGAGAAAGGGAAAAGGACATTGAGCTAACCCATATCACAGAGGGGAGAGTCCATGGGGACAAACATCTTTTTGAGGGCTGTCATCCAATCAAGATAGTAGCCTTTGTTGCAGGCCATGTTGACTTGTTTTTTCAGCCTTAGCAATGGCCTCAGCTTTGGCAGCAGTAACTTGGTCCACTTGCTTCATGTGCTTCTCTTTTGAGATATTGAGTTGCTGGAGGCATGAGCATGTCGGATTGACTATAAGGAGATGGAGTGGATTGCACAGTTATGATATCAGGGATGTCAACAAGAAGGTCTTCTACGACAAGAGTTCGGCGAGACATGTCGTCGTTGGTTACGTCGATGGTTACTCACAGATAAGGCGATTGAAAAATTATCAAGGTCTAAGGCTGGAAGCTTAGGACCTCGGTGTTTCCTGTTCCTGGTTCTAGCTGCAAGATTGTCACTATGTCGGTGTTTGCACTGCCATTGAAATGGTGGGTTGATACGTGGAGCAGTTGATGAAGTGCTTGGCTGCTAGTCTGGTTCAGCTAATAGAGTTTGAACCTGGGACATGAATGGATTATTCATGGCAATAAATGCTTCAAGAACAACGATGATGGTTTGCAGAGGCAAAAAGAGAGAGTATGGGGACACAAATAGAGGCAAAATAAAAAAGATGGCAAAAAGTTATGATTTCAAGTTCTTAGGCAACGTGCTCGTGCTGATATTAGACGGCGGGGGCAAAACTAATATGACACGATGGAGACGTGATTAGTACGCTCCAATCTGATGATGATCTTGATTGAGAAGTGCGATCTCAGTTGAGATGATGATCTCGGTTGACATGATGATTTCAGTTAAGATGTTGATCTCGGTTAAGATGTTGAATTTGGATAGGAGTAGAACTTGTTTATTCTTGATTTCTTATGAGATGATACTAGGATCTTGATGTTTTTGAACTAGCAAGTCATGATCTCTGCTAGTAGTGTGATCTCTGTTGAGATGTTGGACCTGGATGAGATAGAACATGATGGTTCTTGGTTCTTGGTTCTTGATTCTTGATTCTTGACAAGTGGACATATGAGTCCTTATTTCTTGGCGTCGACAAGTCACGATCTCGGTCAGAGGAGTACATGTATAGGTTCCATCACCTCAGTTTGCCGAGGTAATAAAACCTAGGGGGCAGTTGTGAGGACATATTTTTGGGTAGTCCACGTAGCCGAGGATGTTAGCCGAGATGCCACGTGGGCGGACCATAATGTCGAGATATGGTGCGATAATACCAAAATCTGAGATATTTGGATAGAGGACTAGAGTCCTAGATGATATCAAACTATCTATTTGGATAGAGGACTAGAGTCCTAGATGACATCAAACTATCTATTTGGATAGAGGACTAGAGTCCTAGATTGGGAGAAGACTTCAGTTTGGATAAAGATAAGACTCTTAGAGAGTTTATCCCAATCTTACTGAGAGTCCAAGATTAGCAGTAATCCAGAATCCATTGAAGCAAGGCTTCCATTGGAACTAGGTTTGTGTTGGCTATAAAAGGAAGGTACACTCATGGGTCTAAGGTATACTTTTTATGCTCTGTCTTGTAAGTTAAACACTATTGGTTATCTTTGAGAGATATTTTACTGACTTGATCATCGTAGTGTCCCCGGGTGGACGAACCACAGTGGGATTCTTATATTTCTGTGACAGGTTGTTCAAACTTAATCTATTTTGTCAATGTTCTCCAACTGAGTTCCTCCTTTTGGTTGTGTAGTCAGAAATCAACACCCACAACGACTAAAAAAAATATAAATAAATAAAAATAAACTGATTTTCTTGTCACAAATTGAGAGTTTGATTTTTCTATGAAAAAAAAAAAAGAAAAAAAAAAGGGAACAACCAATGCGTAACATTCATTCCTAGACATAAAATAAAAAGAGCCTTGCCCGCTAGAAGCCAAGGTTTCTTAAATTACAAAAATATGAGTAGACATTCAAGTTTAGTGATTCATTTGATAACATCATAAATAAATTATTTTATTAGCTTATTTACATTACATTATTTCTTTATTTTTTTATATGTCTTTTCATAATAAGTAAAACTTTCAACTGATAAATCTTCATAGGGTAAGCTATCAATAGGTCTTAATAGTTGGACTTAATTCCAATCAAGTTTATTAAAAATAAGTCTTAGCACAATCGTCACTAAAAATAATTTTTTGTGACAATTTTTTACATGTCACTAAAAATTGACAATTAATGATTTTTTTTTTTGTACAATTTTTATAAATTGTCACTAGAACTTACAATTAGTGACTTTTTCTGTGACAAATTTTTCAAACTATCGCTGAAAGTTGAAAATTAGTGACGCTTTTTTGTGACGATCCTTTTAAATTGTCACTAAAACTTTTAATTAGTGACATTTTTCTGTAACAAAATTTTCAAATTGCTACTAAAAATTAACAATTAATGATATTTTTTAATAATGTATGATGAAAAATATCATTAATTATCATACCCAAAACAACCTACCTCACACAGGATGATCCACTTGATCATTCAACACGAAAATTACTCTGATATATGCCTACTTAGTACTATATATTTTGTGCCCTTCCCATGAAAGGAAAATCCACTTTGGCATCACATTGCTGGATGGACCGATTAACTTTGACAATAAAGACTCTTATCGTCATTGATTGATTTTATTAAGATAACAAATTACATTTACCAAACAAAAAAAAAAAAAACGCCACATAAAAAATAAAAAAAAAATTATGGAAATGCACCAAAGAATTTCATTGATACAAAGATGCCTCAAATTGGGTTTCTTTACCAACTTGGGCATTAAATATACAAACTTTTTATGATATTCATATGGCCTTAATTTTAACCCAAGGCTCCCAATTGAATATCTGTCTACAAATAACTTTAACACAAACTTTATATATATGTATAGGCCTAAGAGGGTGTTAGTTAGCCACTAATCCACCACGTCAATAGACTCTCAATTTTCTCAAGTCTCTCCAAACCTACCCCATTCTTAATTTCAACACCATATACAAATTTGTATCCCAATGGTGTCATGAAAACTTAGAATTGACCCCCCTCAAATGTTTGGCCAAACTGCCAATTAGCGGGCACCGCGTTGTAGCTAGTAACAGTCCTTCCATCACTAGTAGTGACTTGAAATGAGAGCGACTGGCCATTGAGCAAGGAGTTACTCTGCCAGTTTTGGCCCCAATTCCTCGACATGGGTTGCCACCCTGTGTTAGACCCCTTAATCGACACCGACTGGACGTCTCCTGCGCCACCAACGTTGCTGACCAAGACCAAGTTGAAGTAAGAGTGACCATTGATTGTAAATCTTATTCCTCCTTTCTTCACACAAGGCACCCTGTCAAGACCATCACACAACCATATTTGCTAGTCAATTTAGAGGAAGGATAAATTATTATTTGTAAGACACGATCCATGTATCACACTCAATACGAGAGCACAAACTCCTTGGTTTTTATTCCTCAGTCAAATTTACTAGCACAAATCAAGCAAATCTTTGACTAAACTTTAAGTTGATTTTTTAACTTTTGGAAATGTTGAGGAAAGAAAAAATAGGGAAAAAAAAATCCTAGTTGCACAATCGCCAAAAATTATATAGAAGACACATGGGGGTGTGGAGCCCACACCCATCTTTGTGTTCTGTGCAACTAGCAAAGCTGTAGGATAGTTAGTGAGCAACCCTTACCTTTGGAAAGACACAGGAACAATTCCAGCTTTGTATTGGGCAATTTGTAAGAAAGCAGGCTCTGCTAAATCAAAATGTTGGAGGGGAGGGTTGCACCACCCACCATTGTCATTAGACTGAGAAGGGTTAGGTGGGCAGAAGTTTGTAGCAGTCACAGTGATGGTCCCAGGGAGACACCATTGTGGGTCATCATTGCATTTGATCTCATAGCATGCTCCACAACTCAAGCCATTGTTGAATAGAGCAGTGCTTAGTGCTGCAGTGTTAGTACCATAGCCTTGGCTATACAAATTTCCATATCCACAAGCACCTCCTGTTACACCAAAATCATCATGGATAAGAAACACATATCCGAAGCTATCAATTTTTATAAAATTTTACATTAGACAAAGTAACTTATATATATATAATTTAAAAAAAAAAAAACTTGTAGTCAAATTTTAAATCTAGTATTGTTTTAATGACTCAATAGCAAAGAAGTCATTGTGGTCTAGAACTCAAATTAAGTAAAATGTGAACTTGTGACATAGCAATGTTACTTCGTTTTGCAAAATCGGTAATACTATCAAAACTACTCATAATATAGTGCTAGCAACACCTGCATTCATTTTAGATGAAAAAATTTTGTGCAAATTTTTTTTTTTTTTTTGGTGTATAACTTGTCTAACTTACCCATTGTGCCAGTTGCATCACCCCCACCATAGAAAGTGGCATGAGCACCTTGCCACCCTCCATAGTCACCATAAGCGCCATGGAGGCATAAATTGAAGAAGAAGAAGAATAGAAGAGAAACAATGGAAAACGCTTGAATAGCCATTGAGAGAGAGTGTGAGAGAGAGATGGATAGATGATAGAGAAGAGAGAGAAGATTGTGTGTTAAGAGCTTCTTAGTAGAAAAAAGAGGGAATGGGGCTTTACTTATATAGGAAAATGGAGGCCAAGTTGAGGACTTTGAGGAGTTAGATAGATGGGGGCATTGTTGTATGTTTGAAAGTGACAACTTGGAAATGGTTACATTTGAGAGAGAAGGCAAAAACCACAAAATCTGAATCAAATAATGTTTTTTTTAAGGTCATTTTACAAGGAATCAAAGGGTGCACATGCACATGTTCCTACTAAACTATACCAACAGCTAAGCTCGCATGACCCCACAAACCACATGCCCAATTAGAAAATTGGTTTGTTTTTCTTCTCTCATTCGCCTAAAATATGCGGTGAATGGGTGGAAATGATTTAGCATTGAATTAATAATTCTATGAAGTGCATAATTTGATATTTGACAAAGAAAGTTGAAATACATAAGTCTATCTAGACAAGTATTCTCATTATCAAATCCCAAGTGAGGAGGTGGGATATAAAATGCGGGGATAAGGAAAAGTTTGTATTAATTAATTAAATTAAAAAATTAATAGAATTTTTATCAAGGATAAAAAGTATTTTACTGCCTTATAATTTGAGGCTGTTACAAATGACCTCTTTACATTTGAATATATATAGACATTTCATCTATGATTTTGGATTAAATTACAATTATTAAACTTTTCGTCTAAATTAACGGAATTTGCAACATACCCGCCAAACTCACAAGTAAACTTTTTTTCAAACAAAAAATTAAAGTAAAATTAAACTAAAAAGACATTTATACCCTTGCCATCTTCTTCTCTACCAAAGCTTAACAACCCTAACTTCACTCTACAAACCCTAACCTGTAACTCCATCTTTTCTACCATATGTCCTCACTGACCATCTCCGGCAACCCCATCTTCCCCTAACTTGTAACCCAATCTTCTCTACCATATGTCCTCACTCACCATCTCCAACAACCCCATCTTCCCCTAACTTGTAACCCAATCTTCTCTACCATATGTCCTCACTCACCATCTCCAACAACCCCATCTTCCCTTCCCAAGCTCTACTGTCGTTGGGGCTATAAAATACTGTACAATCCGTTAAAACGGCATTGATCCACATCAATTTGTACTGTTCAATTCGCTAACTGCAGATTATAAATTTTATAATTTGCATTTGAAACTGATCCGCTCAGCTATAGTTATACATATATTATTTTTTAACCTCTAATGAAATATCAAAGTAAAAATAAGTGTAAGAGAGATTTAAGATGTAAAATTTGTTACAAATTAATAGTTATACATATGAAAAATATTATATAAAATTGGTTTGTATTATATATGTAAAAAATATTATGCAAATTAATATTGTATATTATGTAAATATTTGATAATTGGTTAGAATATTATTCAATTCGCCAATTCATTCAAAACCACCCAAACCACGATTTGGCAATCCACCTATGCCCTAATCCTTCATTTGATTTATAATTTTATTTTAAACCATCCAATCTCACTCCACACAAATCATCACCTCTTACAATCCCGACCATCGCCACCACCCGATCTCCCTTCCCCTCTCCAGCCACCGTCACCACCCCATCTCCTCTCCCCACCACCGGAGTTGTTCCCTCTTCCCTCCTCGACCATCAATCAATTCGAAACATTGATGGAGCAAAGTCTCAACCCATGTATTTTGATCAGTTCCAAGCATCGACCATGGATCAGTTCCAAGCACTGATAGACAAAGCCTCTGCATGCATATATTTAATTTTTTAGTTGATTTGCTTTGCCGATCTATTTCAACGATGATAGATTCTGATCGTATTCTCTATTGTGAATTTGTGATGATTTATATGCTCAATTCAATGTAGATTGGTTGACTGTGCGAATAACCCTCTGTGTATATGTATATGTATACAATTAACCCTCTTTGTGTAAATATGTAAGTATTTATATGTGTGCAATTAGGGGTTTTGTTTGATTAAATAATTTGGCATATATATAATTAAATTAAATTAAATAAATAAGAATTTATAGTTAATAGTAGATGATTTAATTAATTAATATGTAATTAAGTTAAAATGAAGTGTATAATAGAAGAGAGAAAGAGAATAATATTTTTTTTTGCACAAGGGTAAAATAGTCTTTTTAATATCTAAAGTTAACCGATGTTATATTGTAATTTAATCCAAAATCATAAAATAGGTATCTGCATATCTTCAAACATTAAGAGAATTATCTGCAACAACTCAAAATTATAAGGGGATAAAGTGTTTTTTACCCTTTTATCAATCTCTTCACATAATCCTAAATCAATTCAAAGATGAGATAAGATATATAAACTTTAAAAAAATGATAATCGTTGAACTCCTAAACATACTAATCTATGCTTGATTATTCAGTATTTCTAGAGTATAGATATGTGGTGCTTCATAAGGTTTTAATTGGTAAATAGAGTAGGAGCTCACGATTTATGTTGAGGATTGAAGAATAATATAGAAACTAAGTAATGGATGATTTATTTAAAATATGACCCTGTAATATTCCAAAATTATTAAATAATTTTCCATAATCTCATATAATTCAGTCGGTCCTAATACACCTGGCCTACATGATCATAAAGGAAATGGATTTGCTCCAATTGGAACCACAGCCTACTAGGAGTAACCAATTTGCAAAAGGTAGCATCTGAGGAGTGATTTGGTATATTTTAAATAAGTATATTTTTTGAATGTTTATAAATATATATATATATATATATATGTAGAAAAGTAAAAAAAGTGGGTAGAAAAGTAGAAAGAAGATGTTGATTGATGTGATCCAAATAAGTATATGTATGCAAAAAAAGTACATTTTTTTAGTGCATGCCAAATACTTACTTTTCTACACATTTTTTTATAAAAAATAAAAAAGTGTATTTATTTAGAACATCTCAAACATAAGATTTTGTTTTCTTTGTAGCTACCATGTGTCAATTTCATATTCAATTTTTTTTTCAAAAAATAGAAATTAATTTGATAAAATTAAATATTAATTTCTTTTTTTTTTAATTTTAAAAATTATTTTCATCTTTCAAAAAGGTAAAATCATATGAAAATTATAAGTGCTTATATTTATTATTTTTTTGTTAAATTAGTATTTAGTTTTTTTTTTAATTTAAAAAATAAATTCTGAAAACCAAATCAAATGTTAAATGAACCATACATAAATTTCAAGCAACATATATATATTGCATTTTTCAAAACATTTTTTTGTCATTATAGATGAATCTTCAAACAAGAATAGAGACTGGTTGCTAGATAAGGCATGTAGAATGAAATGTCTGTTATTATTTATAAATAATATTTAGAAGAAAACTAAAAATACTTAAATAATTAAATAAAAAAATAATAATTACAATACATGGCATATCGATAATCATAATGTGTTGGGTTAATTTGCTTAAATTATCTTTGAAATCATAAGGGTATGTGCAAGAATGGTTTTATAATCAAGTTTTTAATTCAAAATCATTGATTTATTGTCAAAATTGTTGTTGTTGTTGTTGTTTTTTTTTTTTAAAAAAAATTTTAATATTAGCTAGAGAAAGGTTTCATAGTTGAAAAATAGGGAGGGATTTAATTAAGGTCCTACCATGTTGGCCATGGGACAAATGCATCACTATCATGGTTTTGGAGCCATTAACCAATTAGGTCTAGCCTAATTAACTACCGTACCTTCTTTAGGACTTAATCTCTGGGCAGGTCATAACTTCAACTATCCTTAGAGGAGTTGAATTAAGAGAATGCAAGCATTTAAGTACTTTGTCAAGGGTGGGGAGATTTTTTTCTATAGGTGTTATTGTAACAACTAACAACTAATATTTGTCGATTAGAATAAATAAAATAAAATAAGTTTTGGAGCCATTCATTTCCAAGCTAAGATATATATATATATATAAAGAGTAGTTACAGTGCCGACCATTTCAGAACTTGAGAGAATCGAATATATATACACATTATATTATCTGCATATGGAAAAACTATTTGTGTATATGTACCAAGTAGTTTATTCAAAAAGAAAATGAGAATCAACTCATGTATAATAAGTACAAAAAGAACAAATGATATGGCTAGCATTTTGTTGGCTTCTTTTAAAATAGACAATTGTAAGTTAGGAAGTTGAAAACAAGCATCCTTAGCAACCAATAAAATGCTTTGGCCAAAATCCTCGAATTTGTCTGTTCATTGTGAGAATATTGTGGAGGTGGTGCTGAGGATTTATACACAGAGCCCTTCAAGATTTATAGTGGATTTTCTTTGATCTTTATTTTATTTTTATTTTTTATAACCTAGGGAATATAAGACCTCCTGAATAGAATATGGGTGATTTTTACCATTCAAATTGACCCTCACGGGTTTAGGATTTATTCCTAAGCATTTTTTGTTTTTCATGTAAAATGTTAACAAAAAATTGAATGACAAACATTGAATGCAATTTGGCTTTGGTGTTCTGTCAGAAAATAATAGCTTTGTAATCAAGTGATGGCTTTAATGTGATATGAACCTATCAGTACCATATAAAACACAAAAGAACAATAAACAAAGAAAGGTTGGTGCAAATTTATATTTTTTCTGTTTGGTGAAACTTTTAATTTTAGCTTTTTCAGCTTAAAATTGTAAAAGTGGGTGTGTTTGATTTGTGTTTGTAGAGTAGTTTTTGAGATAAAAAGTACGAAAACTTGTTTGGTTTGCCTTTTTTTAGAAATGGTTTTGAAAAATTGTTTTGGGAAGAGAGTTTTAAAAAAAGTGATTGATTTGATGTGTATAAGAGAGAGTGATTTTGGAAAGTAGGTAACCAAACAAAATTTTGAGATTTTTCTTAGAAAAATTTGTTTGGTTTGATTACTCTTAAAAATTTATTTCTAGAGAATTTTTTCTGAAAAACAAACCAAACAAGGCCATGTTTAGGTGGTTGTACATTGAAAACGTAGGGAGTTTGGTAATTTTCCTTTTCAGCTAAAATAAATTCATGAGGCCAACTTTTTTTTGAGCTTTTTGAAGAACCAAACAAGTTGAAAACCTGAAAATTTTACCAAACACAACCTAAATACTTGTTTGTACTAGCTTTGATTTTGTATGACAAGCATGAACAATTTGAGCCATAAGACAGTTATTTCCCTTTTTATGATTTAAAAATGAAAAGAAGTGTATGGTTTCAGTTTTTTATGCTAATATTTGTTTCCATTTTTATGAATCCAACCGGTTTCTGTGATCCTATACCCCCCTAAGAATTTTCTTTCTGAGAGTTCCCATCAAACCCTAAACCCACAAAAAGCATGCCATGAGGGGATTTATTATCGAAATATTGTCGGTTAGGAACCAATGAAAGTGCCCTTCACAAGGATTGTCTGTTAGTCCCACTTGTGAGAGACTATGACCACCCCCAACATGGAAAATAACAACATAAGCAAGAGGGACTTGAAGGATTATTTTCTAGTGAGCAATAGCAGCTGCAGACAGCCCACATGAGCCTCCAGGGACCAGCATGTCATACCGGTGGTGTTTAATGTCGCAATAAAGATGTCTGCAGAGAATTCACAGAAATATACTGAATAATATAATGAGTGATTCATATTCAACTCTCCTAGGTATTTTTCTGTGCATTAATTGGTTCCGTGTTTGTAACATTACTCCTCCTAGATACCAGCCATGTTCATTCGAGTGGTAGTTTGAGGTGGTAGGCCATCCATGGGCCTCTAAGACGCCATATTAGTTATGTTTAGGGTCCCAAACTCGGGTTTTATGTCCCTTATATGTTGCATGGGAATGAAAAGGTCACCTTCTAAATTAATTAATTGTTTGGCTTTTGCATACGAAAGGAGAAACATAATGTTTTTTTTATTGTTTTACCATGTGAAGGGCTTTATTAATTATATGTACCAATCTTGCATTGAGCAAGAGAAACACCACCTTCATGAGATGGGTGTGGCTGCAAATTGGTTTGGATGCTTGAAAGGGCTCTTAAAATACTCAACAATAGCAAGTGACAACTGAGAATGTTTAATTCAAGGGGAAATAGTAAGTCAACATTTGTTTTCACCTCTTATATCTGTTTTAGTTTTTAACTCTGAATGGCTGTTTAGATCTTAGAATTTGTGGAGGCATTTGTTGAGTAAAATGAAAAATAAAGCGATAATTGAATGTAGCGCAATTTTTTTCAATTTTCCCTTGCCTATTTTATTTCCGTTCATAAACTCATTCACAAATCCAAAATTAAAAACTCAAACAGTCTAATGACTTGGATAGTCAATTATCCAAATATCTATTCTAACAAGTTGTGGTGCCCTATTCCTATCAATTATTTTGGACACTTACGTGCAGTGGCGGAGCCAGAAAATTAATTTAGAGGGGGCACTTACTAATTATAATAATTTTTACAAAAATATTTCACGTAAATTTTTTACAATTGATTTCAGGAAACGTCAAGAAAAAAAATATTATTTGTAACTAGTGTATCATGGATAATACAAAAAAAAAAATATGGATATAAGCCTTAAAATAAATTATATAATGATAAATTATTTTTTGATACAAAATTTGATTAAAAATTCAATATAATGGTAATACCACCTCATCACTAGTATGTAACATCACCCACTAATGGTAAATAAAAGCATAAATAGTGAACCTCACATGTTAAATGTAACTAACAATCTAATAAATTTCATATATTTATAATGAAATTACTTATACTTACATATCACTAATAATGACATCATCGTTACATTAAAAAAATTTTATAGCTAATATGGTTTATTTATAATAGTCTCTTCATTTTCAATCAAAACAACCATTATTGTTTTCATAATTTTTAAAATGTCTTTGACATTTCACTATAATAATATTTTTGTAATTTTTTATTTATTTATTTATTTATTTATGTTCACAAAAAAAAAAAAAAAAAAAAAAAAAAAAATCCCCAAAATCCAAGGGGGCACGTGACCCCCCTGGTCACATGCTCCCTCCACCCCTGCTTACATGTAGGTCCAAATAAGTAAACTTATTGTCCAATAGATCTTGTGAGAATTAATGATATTTTTCATCAAACAAAATTAAAAAACATCACTAATTGTTAAATTTCAGCAATAGTTTAAAATTTTCATCACAAAAAAAAAAAAAAAAATCACTGATTATAAGTTTTAGTAGCAGTTTAAAAAAATCATCACGAAAAAAGTCACTAATTTTCAATTTTCAACAATAGTCTGAAAATTCGTCATAAAAAAAGTCACTAATTGTAAGTTTTAGCGACAATTTATAAAAATGGTGATTAAAAAAAAGAGGCTAATTGTTAAATTTTAGCGACATGCAAAAAATCGTTACAAAAATTTATTTTTAATGACGATTTTACTAAGATTTTTTTTCAATAAGAGTTTATAGAAATTAAATCTAACTATTAAGACCTATTAATAATTTATCCCAATTCTTTTCCCATTGTCGGTAGATGAAATATAAACTCCTTATTTTATTATTATTATTATTATTATTATTACTCTTAAATACATAGAAAGTCATAGTTGAAGAAATTGAATTTTTGATCTCTTAATTAAAGTGTATGTTCATTGACAATGTTGAGAAGCAACATGGAGGGTCACCATTTGCAACCATCAACATTAGGTGTCATGGGTTGACAATTTTGAGCAACTCTTCAAAGAAACAAATAATTAAATAGGGAATTAGGAAAAAGCAATAATTCAGATGATAATATTTATGATATACAAGGGATAACATCATACTATTAACAACAAATAATTTTTTTTTTTTTTCTTCTATAAGAATGGGGTGAATCGCTCCATGGTTCAACTTGCTTGTTGTCAAAGAATATGAAATGACTACACAAGTAGTCACATGCCTAGGATCGTAGGAATAATTCTGCCATTCTAGTTACAATAATGTTACAATAACAATATTTATATATTACATTTAATTGTCATAATTGTATTAGTGGTGTGACTCTCACTACAATAATGTTATAATAACATTATGATATATAAATTTATTTTTTAAATTCATTTTCTAAATGTGTTAATAAAATGATTGATTGATAATTAGAGAATAAATGAGAAAAAGAGTAAATTTAAACATTTTAATAGATTATCACATCATTGAGTTTAGAAAGTAAATTTAACTTTTAGGTCTGAATAATAATACTCAAACAATATTTATATATTACATTTGATTGTCATAATTACATTAGTGGTATGACTCTCACTATTCATATCTATTACCAATATTGTCGATGTTAAAATCTAACCTCATAACCAATCGAATCTCGTCTCCGAGATTCAGGAAACAAAGTCAAAGAGCACAGCAGGATAGAGAAGCCAAACACTTGGACACAAGAAGACAACAAACACTGGTGGCTCGTCCACTTAAGGGTACTTTGACGATCAAATCAACAAACTTATTTCTCAAAGATATCAACTCAATTACAAAACTCACAAAGTAAAACATACCTTAGACCCACAGAGTGCCTTCCTTTTATAATGAAAAGTGCCCTTGTCCCCTAGAAGTCTTACTTCATAAGACTCTATTCCTTACAAGGATATTATTTATCCAAGATTCCTCATTCTAAGGTAAAACACACCTTAAACCCACGGGGTACCTTCCTTTTATAATGAACAGTGCCCTTGTCCCCTATAAGTCTTACTTCATAGGATTCAATCCTTTACAAAGATATCACTAAACCAAGGCTCCTATTCAGATTAGAACCAACTCTCTCAAGAGTCCATCCTTACCCAAACAGGTAGTCTGATATGAACCAGGACTCTTGTCTCTTCTCTGAATATCTCGAACTCCAGCATATTCGCATCACATCTCGACAATATGAATTACCCACGTGACACCTCGGCTAACAACCTAGGCCACGTGGACAACCTTAAAAATATGTCCTTACAATTGTCCCTAGATTTTATTACCTTGGCAAACTGAGGTGATAGAACCAATATCGTCCAGCCTCCTAGCATGTTAGATACATTTCTCCAACCAAGATCATGACTTGTCGATTTCAATAAACAAGGACTTTTATGTATCCACTAGTCAAGAATCAAAAACCAAGGACCAAAAACCAAGATGCTCCATCCTATTTAAGATTACTTCACTAGCCGAGGTCATCACCTGCTAGTTCAGGAACTTCAAGATTCAAAATTTGTCAACTTAAAACAAACTCAAAATTGTCGGAACAAACACACTGACGTGTCATCACCTCATTGGTTCTTATATATCCCATCACTAATGCACGTCGCCTAACCTAACATCAGCTGACGTCAGTCATCCTAAGAATTCGAAATGATTTCATTTTTGCTGCCGTTTCTCTTACCAAAACCCTCCATGTTCTCTCTCTGCCTCTTCACTTTCTCATTCCAACTCTCTCTCTTCTCTTAGATTTTGTCTATCTACTCTCTAACTGCTATTATTGTTCCTCTTCGAGTTCACCACTACAATCGCTCCAATCACAATCTCCAACGACCAAAACGTGATTCTGCTCCAATTAAAAGTTTTGTCTCACTTTGGCGATCACGAATCCGGAATCCATTCCTCCATTATCGACCCGTAAGTTTTCTAAACCATAGATTTCAGTATTGTTTCTTACTTTCTTGAACTTGTTCATCGTATTCTTCATTCTTTATCTAGATTTCTCTAGTCTTTCTAGAATTTCTTGCACATTAGCCTCTATTTTTGCATACTCTAGACCGAAATTTGGGTTTTGTTATTGAATCACACTAGGAAAATGTAAAACTTAGCAATTTCCAGAACTGCCATAGGATTTCCAGAACCTCTGTATTGAAAACCCTAGGTTAACAACAGCAAGAACATATCAATAATTCATAATGGGTATGCGTGCAATGCTTTTGGGGTTACCTAGCGTGCCTAACAGTTTAGACTCTCAATCTTATGATCTAGTCTCACTAGTGCAATGTGAAACCAACAATGAGAATCCAAATCCGTCAACTTTTATAGAAAATCCATTTATTGCAAAATATGCCCAAAATGGACTATATCACCAGATCTCAAAGTCGCCACCTAATCTTTTGGAAAAATAAGGAAATCTGTGACTCGTACCTAAAGCCACTGTTCATCATAATCAAAGATGCCTCGGTTTGGATCCTTAAGTATGAGGGGGGAAGGTCATGAATTGAGCACCTTTCGTTCACCCGATCAAAAGATCGACCTCTACTAAACCATGATATGAGTTTTATAAAAATTATTTGCTCATGTTCCGATTATTTTAATAATGCTAACATTACTATGTGGGGCATGCAATTGTAGATCATGTCACTTATTTTGGTATGCCTTGATTTTATGCATTTTGAAAGGTTTGAATAAATGTACTACTCATAGAGAAACTGAGCTCACATGCATATCAATCAACATCATTCCAACCTAAGCAACACAACCTTCATTCACTAGCAATCAAGATGCTAAACATAGTAAAATAGCATACCCAACTGGAATGCTAAAGCTATAAATGCTCACCTAGTACTCCTCATTGGCAGGCTAAAAAAAATATGCTATATATATATGCATGATCCTATATACAAATAGCTAATGTAATATGTATACAAAATGCAACTAAGGATTCAGCTACTAAATAAATGATATGTGAATCATTTCAAGGCATGAATTAGTGCACAAAGGTACATAAGAATTGATGAAACCCACAGATGCAAATTAACCGAATCTTAATGCAAGAAAGATGGGTGTAAAGCATGAATATGATAAATAAAATATGATGCTATACAGAAAGCGCATAAATAAAAGGGATAGAAAGAAGTAGGGTTGGAAGTTATTACAACAATTCGAATAAGAAATGAGGGGAGAGAGAGAGCGAGAGAGAGAGAGAGACTATTACAACATTGAATAAATAATAATAAAAAGAAGAAAAGAATGAGGGTTGAAGAAATTATTACAACAATGAATTAATTCAGCCAAGTTACTGCTGAATTTAACAAATCATATAAAATAAATGAAAGAAATTGACTCACAGCTCCAGAACCACCTGGGGGAACATTTTCCAAAAACTAGAAATGTGCACGAGTTGGATCGGGTTAGGTTCACCCTTAAACCGTCACTCGAACCAATCATTTCGGGTGAAAACTTTTCCATCCATTATCAACCATTCTTGAGTTCAAAATCGACCGGTTCAATTCATTCAGATTGGCAGGTGGTTTTGGTCAGCCATTGGTTTTTCTATTTCTTGAGTTTCAATGGAAAAAAAAATCTAGACATAAAGAGAAACAAAGATTGCAACCAAAAAACAAACACAGATTGATATGGAGGGAGATGGTGGGAGATTATTTTTACTATATATTCTAGATCTATTACATTTTCTGAGATTTTCTTGAAAACTAAACAAAGTCTTAGTTTGGCATGTGGGTTAGGGATGGGTTGGAGCTAAAATAGCCACAAAAAGACAAAATAGGCTTTTTAACTCTAGGCTAAAAGTTATCCTATTCAAACCATAATCATTTCATTTTTTCTTTCACAGAAGTAAAAAAAAACCAAAAAGTTCATCTCAAACGAGACTATTTTAGCCTCAAGTTAAAATAGCTAAAAAGCCAACCGACATCCCAAACGAAGCTAAAAGAGAAGGTAAGATATACAAGAGATTTTTTTGGTTTTTGGTTATAGATCTCAAACTCATGTAGTTTGCACCAATGATCTCAGATTTGATAGTTTTTACTACTATCATCGCCTTGATGAGTTGAGATCATACCTTTAGATAGACAACAAAAGGATGTTTCAAGAAGTGAATGTTATAGAGAGAGTGGGAGAAAGAGAGTTTATTGGAAGAATGCCTTGAGATGAAGGTTTTTTTTTTTTTTTTTTTTTTGCAGACCCCCAAAAAGAAAAAAATAAATAAACTCCGTATATATTAGAGAGAAAAAGTTGTTTTGGTAGGTTGCACCCTCAAAGCCAATAAATATGAGAGATAGTTGAGAGTGATGAGACAGAATTGATAGTACCATGACATGAGATATTACACTGCCCAAGGATAATAAGTGCTGACAGCACTTTAATTACTAATTTCAAAGTTAAATAGTGTACCTGTTAAAAAAAAAAGGTTAAATAGTGTACAAACGTGGGAGAGAGAAAGAAAAAGATGGTCTCTTGGAGTATCTGAAGAGTTTGTCAGATTTTGGGCAGTTATGAGATATTATATGATTATGTATATTCAAATTTTGGAAGTTATGAGAAATTATAAGGATAGATATCTTCATATTTTTTGAAACTACAAAAAGTTGTATGTATATTGGTTCGAGTCAGTTTCGACGAGTTAAAACTATTCAAACCCAGTCTCCGAACCGGAACCCACAAAATTTGATATGCCTTAATTGCAGCCAACCGTAACTTCTCTTGAAACCGTCTATGACATGTGCTGGTCGGGTGGGTGGGTTGGTCTGGGCGGTTCCTTGCACACTCCTACCAGAAACTACCTGCTCTGTTCTTGGAGAAGTTAGCCGACTATACATAATAGTGGTTGGCCGAATTCATCTTCTGACTAAGATTTAGGTTAGTGCAAGATTTCCAGAACATAAGCCACAAGAAACTTTTTGAGGGGTGTCCACCCCTCTTTCCTTCTCTGCTCACAGGGATCACTTAGAGAAGAGATAAATAGGCCCTAACCCTCAACAATGATATAAACATATATATATATATATAACATATATTTTGCAATAAATCAACAATTAAATAGATCAAAATCAAGAACGATTTCAAGCCCAAAAAATGGATAGGAACCTACATCTTCTCTTTGTGAATAAGGGCAAATCAATACCCAAATGCATGCTATTAAGTAGAGAGCGTAAACTAATACAAATCATTTCTGGGTGGAAGCTTTGCTTTTTAAAACAAGAGATTCATCAAAGCCATTGAATGCTCCTCATCTAGTCATAGAACAAGGATGCTTCCACCACTTTCTATGTTCACAAATGATTGAGAAGGGAGATTGCAATGCCCTTTAACCCAAAATCTTTTGTTTTACTTTCAAAAAAAAAAAAACAAAACAAAACAAAACAAAAACAAAACAAAAGGAAAGAAAGAAAGAAAGAGAACACAACTCTTTTAACAAGGATGCTCCTCAAAAAGAAAGAAAGCCATTGAATGCTCCTCATCTAGTCATAGAACAAGGATGCTTCCACCACTTTCTATGTTCACAAATGATTGAGAAGGGAGATTGCAATGCCCTTTAACCCAAAATCTTTTGTTTTACTTTCAAAAAAAAAAAAAAACAAAACAAAACAAAACAAAAACAAAAAGAAAGAAAGAAAGAAAGAGAACACAACTCTTTTAACATCAAATCCCAAGAATCACTCAAGGAATCCTATGAAACAACCATTCTACTCATTATCTTTGAGCATAGGTTGAAACTCATGGATTGATTCACCTAAAAGATATGATATGTGAAGAGGATGAGTGTAACGACAAGAAAAGCTATTCTACTTATTGAACTTGTGAATGGATAGCTAATAGCTACTCTCAAACACGTCCACAAGGGTCCAAGATGTATAATAGCAATGAAGTTAAAGCTAAAGAAAGCAAGAAAATGAAGAAAGAACTATTAACTCAATGGATGAATGGCTAAATTCTACTCTCTCCACATCCATGAGGACTTACAACAATCACATGATTAAAACACAACAATAATGAGATATAAAGCTTATAAATGAAGAGAATATGAGAAAATTGCAAAAGTTTCACCTCTTGAAAGAGAGTAAACTTCTTCGTTGTCAAACTCTTTCTTAGCACCCTCAAGGTCCTTTAGATATAGCTTTAAAGTTCTTAGGATCCTTAGCAAAAAGCTTGGAGTCAAGCTTTAATGGAGTTTTGATGGTTGGTGTATGAGGAAGAGAGATTGAAGATGAAGTGTAGGAGGAGGCTTTCAAACAAGTTCTTATCCTTTTTAAATATTTTGTAACCTCTTAGAAATATTTCTCAACCTTAGTTTTTAGCTTTAATGGAGTTTTGATGGTGTATCAATGAAGAAAGTGAAGAAAAGATAGGAGAAGGTTGAAGATGAGGTGTGGTGTAAACAAAACGTTCTAACCCTTTGAAATTAAGGAGAGGTATATTTATAGGCTTTTGAGGGAAAGAAAATATTTGAGATATTTGTAGAGGAAGCTTACAAGCAAAATATCTGAGATATTTTTGTAAAATTTAGAAAAAATGCCGAATTTTCCAAAACTGCTCTGTTTCCCAGACAATTCAGTCGGCCAAACAAAACAGTGGCCGGCCAGAAAAAAATTGTTTGGCTAGACAGTTTTTTAGAAGGGGAAAACAAGGTTTTTTTTTCCAGAAAATTCTCATTCTTTCCACTCATTTTCACTTTGTTCTTGCTCAATTTACTAAGAAAATATAACACTTGAATTTTGAAAATACAAGCCTCGGACCTTGTAGAAATGTTTGAATTTACACGAAAAAAAAAAAAACTTTTGAAAAAGATTTAAAAAGAGTCTAAAATAGTTTGGCCAAAACAGGTGTAGGGTTGGGATTAAAGCTTGAACCTGGTTCTCCTGCTGAGGATATCGTAGCATAGCATATTCTAACTTTCATCATTAGGTGTTCAAAAAAGAGCGCCCAAGTCTTAAGGCCGGTCAAAATAGGTTGTCTACAGTATGCACAAATGGAGGGTAGACACCCCAACTAAGATAGAAAATTTTTGCCTAGAATTTGACATTCCAACCGACGTTCACATTAGGCTAGCCTTTCTGGGGATGATTACATGTCTTTCCTTGTAGTATCCTTCGTAGAGAGTGGAATCAAATTCCCTCTCAATATCTTATTTCGGGAGATTATGCACTTTTAGAAACTGAACCTAATGCAACTCACCATCAATACCTTTGGTATCGTAAATGGCATCGCCGAGTTATGACACTGACATAATGCTAGGCTAACCCTTCCTAACGTCCAATACTGTTACACCATATGTGGCCTCAAATCCAAGAACAGCACCTCCTTCTACCTCAAATCCAAATATCCAGACTCCAACATGGGTGCTGGAGAAGACTACATCATCGTCTCCAACAATTGGGAATTTGCTCCGGATGAAAACCTTTGCCTCTATCCTTTGCGCAGAGAGATTCTAGGGGATCATGAAGGTAAGCATTAATTCGCTAGATCACACACTTTAACCATTTAAAACAAACATCTTACACTTAATCAATTTTCTAACTTTTTCTTTATCTATTTTGTAAAACTTCTTTAACCCAGCAAATCTTTTCACAAACAAACCATACGTCAAGAGAGCCAACCTCACTAGGCTCTTTGAGCTACCCATCTGGGAAAGAAAGGCTCCTCTCTTACTCAACTACATCGCCATCTATCGATCTTAACTGTCCGACATTCCGTCACAAACCTAAATTCCACCATCAGCAACCACTCCGAGGTTTTCCTCTTAACCTGACCAAAGCTCCACTTCTGATCCAACCGACCAACCATCTACTTCGGCACCTTCTCTACATGTCCCACCTACTCAAAACCAATGCTAATGTCGACGCCGACAAAGACAAAGCGATAATCCTGTAGCCAAAACCCAAAACAAGAAACGCTGAGGTGTTGCACTTTCAACATACAACCCAAAAAACCCTCTCATTGCTCTTCCAAAAAATCAAACAGAGCGTCACAATCGTTGCTAACTTCGACGAGATAGCTCACTAAGCTATTGTTGTAGAAGACATCCTCGGCGACATCCTTGACATTGTCATAGTGCAATCCACTCATTCTCCTCCCTTAGTCGAAAAAGAAAAAAGAATCAAGAAAGCCAAGGCAAAAGCCAAATAGACCGTGACGTCCCTACTTAGAGATAAAGATCCAGAAGATAGCATCCTTATCTCCTAGATAGCAGTCGAAAAAAGGCTAGCCATAAAGTTTGTCAAGACTATGACTTCCAAGTGCCCAAAATCATATAGCCCCGATGTTAATACTGATAACGCATGGATCCCCGAGATAACCATTGACGGCCGAACACTAAAGGTTGAGGACAGTGTTGCTCAACACCCGAGGTTACTGTTGCTCTTTCCACCGCACTACTATTTCTAGCCGACATGGATGCAATTAGTGATTGCAACTAGTACGAACACTTTGCCTTCATGATAAGGCACTCCATTTTGGTAAGATCTCCCTTACCTTTCTCTATACAATATTTAACACTTAGACTATTTTGACTAACTATTTCTTTTTCTTTACAGTCCATCCAGCACACTCGCTCCTTCACCCTCAAGGTCGAGATGATGAAAAAAGACCTGACCAAGAAAACCCTAGAGGCAACTGAATATCTTCGTCAACTCAATGAAACAAAGAGAAAGCGTGAGAAACAATAAGCAGCCATTACTGCTACCAAGGCTGAAACACAAAAATTTAAACTTGTTGCCAAGGCTGCTCAAGAGAGAGCTGCCAAAGTCGAAAAAAAGCTTGCCACAACCCTGGCAATGAAAGAAGAACAAATCAAGTAGACCAATGCCAAAGCCTACGAGGAAGGAAAAGCGGTCATCAAAGAAGGCTACAAGAAGCAAGTAAACATTGCTTGCAACAGAGGCTACAACCTTGGATTGACCGCTGCTTTGACTGCTCCATTTTGCCTCAAGGATTCTCCACACCGAGATCTGTTGAAGCTATCTCTGTCTTTTCTCCTTTTTCTGCTAGAAAGCCTCAAGCCAAGAAGACAGTTGGCTCTGAAGAATGAGATGAAGAAAAATGAGAAGTTGCTGATGGCGTCAAGTCCCTAACACTCAATGACAAAATCGTAGACCTTACAGGAGATGACGAAGAAGTCAATAAGAACACCTCCTCAAATCAGGCTGAGAAGACTGTGGCCAACAAAAGCATTGAGAAGACCCTCAAGGAGATAGATGATTAGATCGCCGACGACACTGAGGCCGATATCTCCACCACCAAGACCACTGAGGTCCTCTCTACTGTTACTGCTCAATCCAAAGTCCAGACTGAAGCTTAACCAGAAGCTTAGACTTAGGATTTTTCTTTCTGTTTTGTCTTGTCTTTTGTTTCTGAACAATGATCGTCCTTTAAACAATACTTTCTTTATTTTGCAAGGCTGAAGTGCCTTATGATGTAACTCATTTTTAGTGAATGCATAGCTTTTCTTTTTGCCTAAGTGTTGTACTTTACATCTGTTGATGCAGGCCCTCTTTACTTTCATGTCTTCAATACTTGTTTCTTATCCAATTTTCTAAGTGTAATATATTGGATTCAAATCTCATCTCAATAGCCTAATCACTTTGGGCTAAGCTACCTCGAGCTATATATTGTTTAAAAATATCACCAAGTATCACTTTTAAATCAGTAACTCAAATTTCCATTAACTTATCTTTGTTCTCTACCCCCTAATGTGAATGTAAGCTCAACTTACCTTTACATTAATGAGTCGACATCTCATTCTTACCTAAGTCCTACAGACCTAGACATCCTTGACCAATGTCATCATGTTTAGCTCGTCTAAACAAAACACTGAAGACTTAACCTTAGTGCAGTGATTTCCTAATACTAACTACCTTGGCTTTTCGTCACAAACTAACCAGGTTGGTAGACTAACATTACTATCCCATGGCAAAGTCATAGTTAATTTCGTCTTGTTTCTCGTTGAAACATCACATTGGCCTAACTGCATCTTAACTTTCTACCAAAGTTACATGATAAAATTATACAAAAATCAACAATAATTTAAACAAACAAATAGAAATAAGTTTTTATTAATCAAAATTTCGGTTAGAGGCTTTTATATTACATAAAAAAAAAAAAACTAATGAAAGAAAAATTTTAAGTTACTGGTATTCCATGGTCTTAGTAACTGCTTGCCATTACTATCCTCCAGTCGATATGCTCCTGCATCGACGATCGGGATGATATTGTCCGGTCTTTCCCAATTTGGGCTAAGTTTGCCCTCCTTATGATCTTTTTTGTTGCCAACAACATTTCTTAAGACAAGGTCTTTCGCTTTGAATTATCTTGGATTGACTTTTTTATTGTATGCTCTGGCAAGTCCTTGTTGGTATGTCCCCAGCCGAAGTGCTACTTTATCCCTTTTTTTTTCAATTAGATCAAGATCTTAGTGTAAGAATGCCTCATTTTGTCCGTTCTCTACTGCTTGTGTCCTTACTCCTAGAATGTCAATCTCCAAAGGTATTACTACTTCTATGCCATAGGCCATAGCAAAGAATGTCTCTCCAGTCAATCTTCTTGGCATAATTTGGTATGCTCATAGCACGTTAGGCAACTTTTCTACCTACTTGTCTTTAGTTGTTTCCAATTTTTTCTTGATTCCGTCCAAAGTAGTCTTATTTGATGCCTCGGCTTGACCATTGCTCTGAGGAAAGCTACGCTTTAAATAATTCTTGATCGTATACTTAGCATAGAAATTTTTGATCAGCTTAATATCAAATTGAGTGCCATTATCTACTACTATGGCTCTTGGTATGCCAAACTTGGTGGTGATGTTCTTCCAGATGAAATTTTTGACGTCCATATCTTGGATCTTGGCTAAAGGCTCAGCCTCTATCCAGTTAGTAAAATAGTCCGTAGCAAGTAAGAGAAACTTCCTTTAGCCAGTCGCTTGAGACAATTGCCCAACTAGATCCATGTCTCATTGGGCAAATGGCTAAGGACTGGATGTTGGATTTAGGTTTTCAGCAGGATGATGTATCAAAGGCACAAATCTTTGACACTTCTTATACTTTTGAACATACATCTCGGCATCTTTCTGTATATAGGGCCACTAGTAACCTTGTTAAATTGCTCTATGGGATAAGGATCTACCCCAGCATGGCTCCCACATATTCCTTTATGTATCTCGTATAAGAATCTTCAACTTGAGAAAGATGCACACATCGCAATAATGGTCCAGTAAAGGACCTTCTGTAGAGATAGCCTTTAACCCATAGGTAGAACCTTGCTGACTTAAGCCTTACCTTGTGTGTCTCTTTCTTATCCTCTAATAGCTTTCTATCTATAATGAATTTCACAATTGGGTCTATCCAGCTTGAACCAAGCTCTACACACATCGCTTCATACTCTGTAATCATGGGTTTAATACTTGGGCTTGACGAGTAATCAACTATAATGGTTCTGGGAGAATTTGTCTTCATGTAGGCCGACATTCTCTCATATTGGGCTGCAAACTCGCCCGGCGCTTGACTAACGATGAGCTGGAAGTCACAATAGACTATTACGTCATCGGCTTCGACTGTTGTTGTGAGTTTTAATCCTGCAATCAATGCCTCATATTCTGCTTCATTGTTTGAGGCCTTAAATCCTAACTTGATTGGCTGCTCAATCATCTGTCCATCTAGTGAAATCATAACAACTCAAGCCCCCACTCCTTGTCAGTTAGAACTTCTATCGACAAAGAGCCGAAATGATGAGCCGATATAAATGTTAAAAGGCTTCAGCTTCTCGAACTTTTTCTTATGGGTTCCCATCTCCTTGGCAAGTTTGGGAGATTGAACCGCGATTTGCATATCTTCTAGTCCCACTATCTCCCCAAGTTCAAGGTTCATTGGCTTAGGCCTTGGAATGGAGTTTGGTGTAAACTCAACAACAAAGTCAGCCAAAACCTATCCTTTTATTGCTATCCTTGGTCTGTATTCTATGTCGTGTTGATCACTTGTATAGATTTCAGCCTCATCTCTCCGTTTCCACCTCTATTATTCTTTGGCAACTGGTTCCGCTTAGGTGAATTGTTTCTTTTCTAATGTTTGGATTGCTTAGGTTTATCTTCTTTTACCCTTGCATACTTCTCAATACTTGCCATTAGATCTTCTATTGACTTTGGGAGAGTCTTTGCCAAGGATTACCAAAGTGGGCAATCGCTCTCTAAGTTGTTTTTGAATTAAACAACGGCAAGCTCCTTGTTACACCGCAAAATTTGGTTGTAAACCTCATAATATCTTTTGGCATAAGCCCTCAGGCTTTTGTTGTTATCTATCTTCAAAGAAACTAAGGAGTCAACCCTCAGTAGCTGCATACTATTGGTAATAAATCGAGTAACAAACATCTCAGCCAAACCATCGCAGCTCGTCACCGATCATTTTGGTAACTTTAAAACCAATCAGAGGCAATGTCCCCCAATGTTACTGGGAACACTTTACATAAAAGCATATTGTTTCCATTACACAACAACATCGCATAAGATAAAGCCCGATGTGGATATTAGGATCAGACTTATCGTTATACATATGAAACTTTGGTGTGGTAAATCTCTTATGTGCTTCGAACGCCTCCAATTCCGCAGAGAATGGTGACCTCGGTGTGTGGAGTGAAGTAACCTCGGTCGCGTTCTTTTTCTTCTAAATGAGGTTTCGTAGGTCCTCCTTAGATCGCCCTAATGCTCTATAATTAACTGATTTCAGCCTCTTCGACATGCTAATCCCCATGCTGGGATTCGGCCTCTTGGATCTGTTAAGATCCAACGTCTTCTCGACATTCTGATCGTGTGCATTGACTTACTTCGATCCTTTGATCTACGATTGTACTTTTCTTCGGGATTCACCTTCGCCAGCATATACTGATCGTCGTGGTGAGCCCCTTAGTTGTCTCTCATTATGTCGTGCTGACATTTCCCCCCTCCTCTCCCTTTCGGTTCTGGACACCATCATTAATGACCACAGGCGAGAATGGTGGTGTCAGCTGCAAAAACTATGTTTGTACCATAACGTCATCATGGTATGTAACTCTGTTACTTTGTTGGACAAATTTTTACCTCCATATCGCAGCATAAACATCGTACCTTCTAAACCTGGACATTGTTCTCATTGTAATACTCCTCTTGGCCCTAATCTTGTGTTTTACCTTTCTTTCTTCCTTTTATTTACTCACTTATTGGGACCTTCTTGCATGATGACAAATATGTAATAATGGTGTATGTCTTCTAGTCCCCATTTCTTTCTCCCTTTTATTTACTCACTTATTCAAACCCTCTTGCATGATGGCATTTCACATGCATTAGGGTTCGAACACTCGGACACTTATTCGGACCCTCATGCATGATGGCAAATATGTAATAATGGTGAATGCCTTCCAATCCGCATTTCTTTCTATTTGCCATCATGCAAGACGGTCTAAATAAGTGAGTAAATAAAAATGAGAAAGAAATAGGGATTAGAAGACATACACAATTATTGCATATTTGCCATCATGCAGCTTTTGTTGCAACTGATCTACATTGGGCCAACACCAAGACCCGGTCCCTCTTACATTATGGCAAATATGTAATAATAGTGTTTACTTAGCATTTCTTATGCATTACGGTTTTATTTACTCACTTATTCGGACCCTCTTACATGAAGGCAAATATGTAATAATTGCGTATGTCTTCCAATCCATATTTCTTGCTAAGTAAACATGATGTTCTATGCTACCATTATAAGCGGGTAAATAAAACGGAGAAAGAAATGGGGATTGGAAGATATACACCATTTTTACATATTTGCCATCGTACACCATTATTACATATTTTCCATCATGCAAGACGGTCTGAATAAGTGAGTAAATAAAAAAGAGAAAGAAATGGAGATTAGAAGACATACACCATTATTACTGCTGAAGCTGAACAGAACATAGAAAGTGATTCCGACTCGACAGCAACGAGCTTGAAGTAGGAGCAGCACTGTCATGTCTCCTTTCGAACACTCGAACACTTATTCGGACCCTCTTGTATGATGGCAAATATGTAATAATGGTATTTACTTAGTATTTCTCATGCATTATGGTTCGAATACTCGGACACTTATTCGGACCATTTCTCCCTTTTATTTACTCACTTATTCGAACCCCCTTACATGATGGCAAATATGTAATAATGGTGTATGTCTTTCAATCCCCATTTTTTTCTCTTTTTTATTTACTCACTCATTCGGACTCTCTTGCATGATGGCAAATCCCCATTTCTTTCTCCTTTTTATTTACTCACTTATTCGGACCCTCTTACATGAGGGCAAATATGTAATGATATTTACTTAGCATTTCTCATGTATTAGGGTTCGAATACTCGGACACTTATTCGGATCCTATTGCATGATGGCAATCCCCATTTCTTGCTCCCATTTAGTTACTCACTTATTCAGACCCTTTTGCATGATGGCAAATATGTAATAATGGTGGTAGTTGGTGGCATCGTTCGCTTTCAGATCTCTTTCCGGATTTTCTCCACCATTCTGGCCAACTCCTATGCTAAGATTGATGTGCTCTTCATTCTCACTAAACATATCATCCTTGGCCTACGGATTCTACCCATAGTATGCAACGTTGGTCATCTATTTCAACTAAGTTTCCACAAACGGTGCCAAATTGCGGGTGTCAAAATCTGATCTCACAACCAATCAAATCTCATCTATGAGATTTAGGAAACAAAGTCGAAGAGCACGTAGCAGGATAGAGAAGTCCAATACCTACACACAAGAAAACAACAAACACCGGTGGCTCGTCCATCTGGAGGCACTTCAACGATCAAGTTAGCAAACTTGTCTCTCAAAGATATCAACTCAATCACAAAACTCACAAATTAAATATATCTTAGACCCACGAGAGTGCCTTATTTTTATAATAAACAGTACACTCGTCCCCTAGAAGTCTTACTTTATAGGACTCTATCCCTTACAAGGATATCACTTATCTAAGACTCTTCCTATTCAGATTAGACATAACTCTCTCAAGAGTTCATCCTTACCTAAACAGGTAGTCTGATATCAACCAGGACTCTTGTCCCTTATCCGAATACCTTAGACTCTGCCATAATCGCATCACATCTCGACAATATAGATTACCCACGTGACACCTCAGCTAATAATCTAGGCCACATGGACAACTCTAAAAATATGTCTCCACAAATATAATAATAATACATCACATGATATGTAAAATGTGCAGCCTATACTAAGGAGTTATCATTAGTGAGTGATGGGGTCTCATCTACCCATCATGCTATCAAAATGCCTTGAATTTATTTATTTATTTTTTTTATGATAAAAATTTTATTTGATAATTAATTGATCTCATTAAAAAAATAAGGGATCACATCTGTGAGAAACCAAAATTGATTACGTTTCTCTTCTCAGCACTCAAACCAAATGAGAGATTAATAGTTGAATGGTTACTTCATTATGTGTGTATATATATATATAAAGAAGACGTAATGAGATCATCGTGCAATAATTTCAAAATAACATATCGTCGAATACAAATGTAAAAGTTTATGTACTTTTTTTTTCTTTTTTTGGTTAAGATAGTATTGTAATTTAAGCGTGAATTACAAAACACCCCTTGAAGTTTACTAAAAATATGAATTGTCTCATGTGATTTGAAAAATTATAAATAATTCATTGTCAGAATTAACTAAAAAAATAAAATTTTTAACTATTCTCTTATACAATAATAAAATTATTTAAATTATTAATTGAAATATATTTCTGACATCATTAAAAAAGTGTTAATTAATTTAATGATTTATTAATAAAAAGGACCATTTGTTATGAAATTGGAAATTTTAAAAGGTAGAATGTAATTTCCAGAATTACAGGAGGCAATTTGTATTTCAAGGGATATATTTATAATTTACCCTTTATTAAAAGTATGTTTGGAAGTGGAGAGGTTCAAATATTAATTAGTGTAAACGTTCTTTGTTTTTTTTTATTTTTTTTATTATTATACAATATGTTGAGCATAAATTTTTTGAGTGACCACATTTATAAAATTTTCTAGAGTAAATTATAAATACACCTAGATTGTCCTTTATGGTTTGTAAAATTATAAATATTTTTTGCCTGAATTTTTTATTTAACTGAATTAACTAAAAAAAAAAATCTAAAATTTTTAACTACTCTCCTATATAATAATAAAATTATCTAAATTATTAACTGAAATATACTTTTGATATTATTAAAAATTGTTAATTAACTCCATAATTTATTAATAAAATAGGTCATTTGTTATGAAATTAGAAACTTAAAGAGACTAAATATAATTTTTAAAATCACATAAAATAATTTATATTTTAAATAAATCTTAGAAGATGTATTTATGATTTATTGAACTTTCTATAATCACCGCTGAAGTCACGTGACTCAACATCCTTTCCTGAATTCCTATATTTACTCCTGAGATTATGCCACATGTGGCCTTGCTTGTGAAGTCAAACTTGGCACTCACAGATCCTTTGTAATTTCACCGCCCACATGGATATATTGTCAATTGTTTCTTACTCAAACTTTTGACTCGCAATATTTATGATTTTGGATCTAATTTTTTCAATTTAATTTTTTCCAAATTAAATTTTTTATTTTTCATATTTTTTTATTTTTCATGAATTTTTTAATATTTTAAACAATTTTTTTATTTTTTATATACATCTAATCTAAATATACTTAGAAAGTAAAATATTTGTAAAAAAAATATTTAAAAAATCAATAAATATAAAAGAATATAAAAACATACAAAATTTTTATTTTTATATATTTTTGGTATTTAGTGAATTTTTAAATATTTTTTTCACAAATATTATACTTATTAATTGTATTTATATTAAGTGTATCTAAAGAGTACAAAATTTGTTTAAAATATTTAAAAAATCACTAAAAATAAAAACAAATATGAAAATTTTAAAATTTAATTTAAAAAAAATTAAATTCAAGAAATTAGTGTTGGAGCATGTATGAAGGTAGAGTCTCATATGAAATAAAGAGTAAAAGAGACGAGTCTTAATATAAATTAGATAGGCTCGTCACTTATAGGCTTAAGTTTTTAAGTGAGTATGAGTTCTAAATAATATATGTTGGGCCTTGATATGATTGTTGTGCACTTATGAGCTCTCTTATAGCGACCCCGGTCTTTTTCCCATTTGATTATTGTATCCGGACTTACGTTCCGTGGATTCCGCTGTTATATTTGTTGTTGTTGTCCTTTAATTCCTTATTCTTGAGTTATAGGATGTGTTTAGCAGGTTGGTTGCAGATTGGTTGGGTTTAGAAACCAAGTCTGCATGTTCAGTTTTTGGCTTGGTCGCCCGAGCGAGCTTCTCTTCGCTCGAGCGAGGTCTTCGTTTTTGGTTCTTCGCTCGAGCGAGATTTCCTTGGCTCGAGCGAGCGATTGCGTCTAGTACTTAGACCTGAGAGATGTGTTTCTTGGCTCGAGCGAGCATTTCTTCGCTCGAGCGAGCGAGGTGTATGTTTTCGAGTTCGTCGCTCGAGCGAGCATCTAGTCGCTCGAGCGAGCTTCTGGGTTGCAGACCTGAAGCATCGAGTTTTTGGCTCGAGCGAGCTTTTCTTCGCTCGAGCGTGGATTTATGTGTCTGGTCGCTCGAGCGACCATGTCTTCGCTCGAGCGAGCCTGTCCAGTTTAAATACGCAGCAACAGTTTTAAAACGTTTTTTTTTATAACTTTTTGATCCAGAAACCCTAGTTACGACCAATCTCTCTCCAAACTCACCTTCTCTCCTAGGTTTGATCTAGTTAGGGTGTGTTTTTACCCTAGTTGTTTTACAAATAAGATAGAGGAGAGTGAGGGCTTTCATTTAATCTGAGCAATTGTTGGTTTGGAGCACTTTGAAGTTTGGGGCTTCATCTTCGTCTTCTCTTTTTGAGTTATTTCTTCGAGGTAGGGATTTCCTACTCCATTTATACGCTTTAATCCTAAGTGTTGGTATTTTGGTATGTGGGGGTAGTTTGGTAATTTTGGGAGAAACCTTAGGGTTTTGGCTTAGATTAATTTGTATAATTAATTTAAGGGAAAAATGTGGAATTGGGTTTAATTCGTGAAGTTGGGGAAATTATGAGATTAATGATATAGTTGGGTAGTTTAAATACTTACCTATGAGAATGTTGATTTTACATTCATTGTTGTATTTATTTCTTGTTTAGAAATAACTGTTTTGGGCTATCGGTGGAGGATAGTCGTGATTGTTGTAGACCTTGCATGTGGCTTAGGTATAATTGGAATTAAGTCACTTATGTTGACTGTTGAATTAATACAGAACATTACTTGTATTGATTATGTGTTGTATATGGCAATTGTGTGTTTCATTGCATATGCATGTTGTTTGGAGAAGATAGGGGATGAACTCTACGGTTTAGGGGAAGATAGGGGATGTATCTCTAAACCGGATTTGTTGGGAGGAGATAGGGGATGGACTCCAGTAGCACCACTCATATGTGTGCTTATTGCTATTTGTTGTTGATATGATACATCATTATAATGTGTATCAGTTGGAAGTATGGAAGTGTTGTGGTTTGAGCTTTAGTCTCATTTATTTTTGTGACATCTGGATCACTATTATAGTTGGCCAGGTTCTGAGCCATAATGATATAATTGGAAAGTTGAATAAATATTGGAAAGTGAAAGGTGTCATAGACAATATGTCATAGACAATGTAGACATTCGTGTCATGAAATTGGAAATTGATTATCTTGTGTTAACCATGTATCGAATGCTAATGCTTTAGTTAATTCTTATGCTTGGTTTAGTATTTTTCTACTGGGCTGTGGCTCACCCTATATGGGAACTTCATTTTCAGGTTCAGGTGGTTCACTACCTCCAAAGACTTAGCTTGTGAGGATTTGGACTTGAAGACCTGTTTTATTTATTTTAGTTGTTTTATTTGAATTATGTAAACATTCAAGCCCAGGGCTTTATTTGTTTTGAGTTAGAACTCATGAAATTGTGTCCAAGTGTTGGCTTGGCAAGATGTAAGCCCGTAGGGCATTTATTTTGATGTTTTATTTCGTAATACTCTGAAGATTTAAATAATATAATGTTTTTCTTTTAATAATGCATGCCTTGTTTTATATTTAATGGGTTTAATTTTGAGGGCGTGACATCTCTAATTCCCTAACAACTGGTATCAAAGCCAATGGCAGACGATCTATGGATAGACTCTTTTGGAGCATCGATATTAGTGGACTTGGGCTTGCACAAAGACTCTCGATGGAGTAAGAAAAATCCATAATGACTCTTGATGGAACAAAAAAAAATTCCTGATGCATGTGGCAAGATTGGACTGCGACAAGGTGACTCTCAATGGAATGTTGTGGCTCACGATGGAGTGTGTGCGGGTGACCTAAGTTGTACTCGATGTTGGAGAGTTATAAATCAAGATTAAGGGAGAGTGCATATAATTTATGATGAATCTGCTAATGATAGATCAGACTTGAGAGGGAGGATGGAGAGGCCTAATGTTTGGTTCACACATGAGGGGGAGATTGTTGGAACACGTGTGAAGGTAAAATCTCAAATGAGAAAAAAAAAAAAAAAAGGGTAAAAGAAATGAATCTTAATATATATTAGATGGACTCTCTACTTATAGATTTAAATCGTTAAGTGAGTATGAATTTTAAATAATATATGTTAAGGCTTAATATGGTTGTGCGCTTATAAACTCTTTAATTCCCTAACAATTAGAACCATGATTTTCAAACACTGAATTTATTTGTGTCATTGATCCACTGTTTTGAGAGGAGCTGTCCATTGTTTTGCATTTGAAGCCCACAGAATCCACTTTACATGAGAGTTACATTTTGATCTAATTTTGAGAAGAAGCCCACAGAATCCACTTTCCATGCGAGTTCCATTTTGATCTAATTTTGAGAAGTGGATAAATAGGAAAATTTAATCAAAACTTTTCCATTAGATTCTTATTTGATGAAAATGACAATATTTTTCTTCATAAATCCCCTAAGGAGAAAACACATAATTAAGTAAGAACAAAGTAAAATAATTTTTTTTTTTTCTTTCTTGGTCAATATTGCTAGAGTAACATGTTACAGCCAAACAGAGTAATATGTTACTGTGAAATAGAGTAATTGTCAAACAGAATAACATGTTACTGTGAGACAGAGTAGCATGTTACTGTCAAATAGAATAACATTTTATTGTTACTATTTACATCAATTTCAATGGTAATATTTTTTTTATTATAAAGAATTTCATAGTCAATATGAATCTTATTTAACAGATCTTGATGAGAGAATTCTAAAAATGTTAATTTTATTAAAAATTGACATCTACATCAAAAGTAATATTATTTTAAAGTTTAATATTTTGATAATAGTAATATTTGTTAAACTTTTTCAAAAAAGCTTTTTATACTTGTCCTTAATATATTAAAATTTTATTTTGAAAAAGTTTTGACTAAATCCTCTAAATATTATCTTCTCATATGATAATTTCTTCTATTGGGCACCACTGTTTTAGATCTCACTTAAAATAGTATTTATGAACTCAAAATATTCTTATTATTGATATTTATATAAAAAAGAACGGGATAAGCCTTCATATCAAGGTCATTGATTTGACAAAGTAAGTTATTACAATTTAAGCAACACATAATATATGTCATATTTTTTTATCATTACTCTTATATTATTACATTCTTTTGAATTACACATGCAATACATGTGCAATCCTCTAATATATTTCAATGAAAGAGACAATCAATTGAGACAACTCAATCCAAAACGGATTATATATTTAAAAATAATTTAATTTAAATACACTTATTTAATAAATGAGTTTAAGCGAGTGGAGTTAAATTGAAATAGATTAAATAAATGAAGCTAACCAACCTATATCTAGTAGATGATAATGGAGGTAGTGGTAAATGGGGGAGGGAAAGAGGGATTACTGCTGTGCCAAGGGCACAACAGTATCTGTGGTACCTCAATGTGAGGTTAATTACGGACTTATTTTTATAATCCGAATTGTTTATTTTGTAGGACTTGTCGAGTACTTCATGCATGTTAAAAATCATATTGATCATATATCAGTAACCAAGTAATCGAATTACATTTATCATAAAAAAAAAATGATAAATACAATTATCCTAAAAAATAAACAATCTATTTTTCTTTTGAAAAATAATATAAAAAATATGCAATCCGATCACGTGACTATCGATATCCGATCAATATAATTTTTTGATATGCATAAAATATTCAATGAACTTTACAAAATAAATAGTTCAAATCATAAAAATAAACTAGTAATGAACCTTACATTAAGGCACAATAGTTACCGATATGCTAAGGGCACAATAGTAACTCCATACCCGGTGGTGGAAGAGTGCCGCAAAGGTGATGTAGTGGAGGCAGAGGCAGAGGTGCTACCCATGTTAACAAGTATCATGTCTAACTCATTTAAATTCAAGGTTAATTGAATTTACAAAATGCAACCCATTTAAACTTATGAGAGATTTATTTATAAATCTCATTTAGAGGAATTATAATCTAATAAGTTCATAAAAATTTTGTGCTCTATCTAATCTCATATATTTAGACTTGTATCTTAAGAGGTCTTTTTTTCCTTATTATAATATTTTGGGGACTAATATACCCTTTATTCTATTTTTTATAGTATGTATTACACACAATTGTAATCTTCACGTTTCCTTTTTCTATTTTGACAGTTTTGGCGATCACCGATTCTAGAGAAATTAGTGGGATATGTTTCTTATATGTTTTATTAGGGTTTCGAAACTTTGTTTTATACGTTGGAGGTGAGAGAATATTGTATTCTTCCATTGTTACGGTTTGAAACTCTGTGTTCTTCTATTATTGCAATTCGAAGCTTTGTGTTCTTCCATTGTTACAATTCGAAATTCTGTTTCTTTCATTCAGAAATCGTAGGGCAAGGTTAGTACTATTTTTGTTTTGCATCTACATGTAGGTATGCATTTGATAGGAATTCATATTCAATAATGTTTGGTAGGAATGTATGTTCAGAATTGATCAATAATTAATTAAAGTTGGGTTCGACCTTTTATTTCGAGATAGATTGATATGGTATTATGTATCAGTGTGTGTATGCTTATTGGTTAAATCAATGAATATGAACATTCAAATCCACTGAAATCATTATTGTTGTGAATTATCAAATTTTAATGCGTTGTAATTGGTGTTGCGATCATTACATCATTAATCAATGTTAATATTCACATTCAGGAATAGTTATGCAAACGCAAACAATGTGTTATTTTAATCGCTACATATTGCGCATCTTAACAATACAACATAGAGATGTGAATACTTACATCAATATTGCATTTACCACAATGCACACTAGGTCAATAGTTATGTGTATATAATAACAAGCAACTACCAACAATTTGAATGGTCACAAACATAGTCTATACATAGAGATGTAAATGTTCACATTAATTCTGTAATATAAATAGATAGTTGCACCCAATATTAATCTTCACACATTCACGTAACATTGAGTGAGTGTATTGTTTCATGAGGAAATGTTATTTACCAGCATGCATTTGTAATGCGAAAGTTTACATTAACATTTATTTGAGAGATAGATAGAAGGTAGACGATTTAAAGTTTTGAAAATGTGAGAGATTTTTTTCATGCAATAAGTAAGAGATTTTTCTCATTGAAATGGGGAAGAGATTTTCTCTATGGAATGAGGAACTATTATTATTTTTTTATTATGTATTGGTTTCAAAATAAAAGCACGCACAAAAATTTGGAAGAGTTTTAATTGTATTACTCTAAACATGACTTGATAGAATATTAAAAAAGATGAATTAAATGAAACATAACACCTAAGAATAGGACTTTATGAAAAAAAAGGCCCAAAACTTATTTATGAATTTGAACGAGATTTAATTGGATAAATTCACAATTTTGGGTTTAGTTTAAACTCATTCATTCAGTATTTATACATTTTTCTGTTAGTATATAATTTCTCCATCTTTCAAGGATGTGGATCTACTCTTGGAAAGTACACACAAAGTATGCAACGCCAGATCGTGTTAAGAGTCCACCTCCTCTGTACTATGGATAGCAACATGCTAGCTACAAATCAAGTCCACAAAAGGAGCAGCTAATTTGATAACTCTATGAGAAATTTTACTACACACACCCTTTAATAAACAAAATACATATCAGCCGCTAGGTCTGAAAAAATAAATCCAAACCATTAATTATAGTTATATTTCATAAATAACATCACTTCTTCGAAGCATAACTAAAGACTATTTTAATCATAACAATATCTACTAAAATAGGTCGTAATCAACACTAATATGTGCCATAACCACACCCCATAATTGGATTATGGGACTAACCAACTTCTATTTAACAACATGATAGACCGACAACCACAATAATCCATGACCCTTGGGCTCGCTTTAGATAGATATAGATTTCAAATCAAGGGATTTGAGGTTGGATTGTAAAAAAAATTAGAGCAACCTACCCTAGGTGGTTAGAAAAACAAGTAAATATATATTTTAGTAGCATCTTTGTAGCTAAAAGAAGAATCCTTAACATGATTTCAAATTACTATAATGTAATACAGAACAGATTTCAAATTATAATACAAGATTTCACAATCACAAATAAAAAAGCAGGAATAGAGATAAAGTACATCCACCAATTAAAAGTGATTTTAACATTAATTAATCTATCATCATATAAAACAGAAGTCTCAGTTCATCAATTGAATTACAAAATCAACAGAAGAATTCCCCCTTCTCCATGATTAACTACGAAACAAGGGTTAAATAATATGAAACAAATTTAACAATGAAAAATAAGAATTGCATGAAAGATGCAACTCTCCACCCAACATCACAGAAAATAGTTTCCGAAATGAACAGAAAAGAGAAATCAGGAATATCACAGAACCGTCAAAACTACTGAAAGTAGGCCTAAGATCACAAACAAATAAATAAATAAATAAATTTGAAGAAATGATAGTTTCAGATGCTAAAGAAGATTTGTCAGTCTATGAACAATTTAACAGAGGGTGGGGTCATGCTCATACCAATATCAAAATGAACTGTTGCTTTCACTTGCAGATATGGAAGGACCTTCGGACTTCACAAGATGAGACCCTCTGCCATTGATATCAAGGCCCTGCAAACGACCGAGGGAGTCCTGCTGCAACATCTCAGAAAACATAGGGTGCTGGTGGTTTAGCATGTTAGATTGGACATGACGGAATTGCCGCATTTGTATCTGTTGCAGGTCATTTGGTCCTTGTTGCGATTGCTGTGAATAGAATGAAGACTGAGGATATGGAAGATGTTGCATTCCATAATTGTATGAATCTGTTTGGGATGTCATTTCTCCGGTGGCAATTTTGAGCCTTTCCACTTCATGTTTTAGTGCTTCATTCAGCGCTGTGTTGCACAAATATTTTCATAAATATCTCATTCATAACATCACATGGTGAATGTTGGAAATGACATGCAAAAGAAAGCACAAATAGATGGCTAAAAATCTGTAGGGAGGAGATTGACAAGGAGATTGTTCCATATTTTCTATACCCTTCTGGTTAATTAACATTTTCAATTCACCTAGACATTTTCAGTATGGTCCATTATATATGTTTTCGTAGTGGCATACCAATGGCCTATGAAGCATCGATACAATTACAAATACGATAAGGATATGGATAAGACGATACAATAAAATCTAAAAAAATAGGATATGGGTAAGGTCAAGATAATTTGAAGTTATATATATATATAATTTTTAGTATTATATCATACACGAGTTCAAAGAATATTGAAAACCATTCTTTAGGAATTAGTTATTAGTTTAAAAGCCAATTGTCAGTTTCTTCTTTTTAAGTGAATATGTTAATTTCATAAAATCTAAAAATTAAAAAAAAACACAGAATACTTGATGCAGGACGAGTCGGGACAACAGCAGAAGTGAGCTTTTTGGGGATTATTTGAATTGGGTTTTATGGCTGAACTTGCAGTAAGAGTATAAGTAATAAAGCAGCAAGAGTTTAAGCATTGAAAGATAGAAATTTAATATTAGTTTAAGAACCAATAGTCAGTTTATACTTTTTTACAGTGAATACGTTAAAGTAGAATACTTCATGCAGACGAGTAGGGACAGCAACAAAAGTGGACTTTTGAGAGCTGATTTTAATTGGGTTTTAGAGCTGAAATTGCAGTAAGGGTTTGTGACAGGTAATAAAGGGGCAAGAGTTTAAACATGAAAATATAGGATTTCTGGCACTGTTTAGGGACTATTCTGAGGGCTGTGAACAGTACCCGTGACAGCAGCAAAAGTAAGCCTTTTAGGGCTGATTTCAATTGGATTTTATGGCTAAAATTGCAGCAAGGTTATAGGGGTTTTAAGGGTTTGTTTGGGGTAATAAAGGGGTAAGAGTTCATGCATGAAAAGATAAGATTTTCGGCACTGTTTAGGGACTATTCTGAGGGTCGTGAACAGTACCCAAGAACAATATATTTGTAGATTCTATAGAAGGAAAAAAAAAAACTAATAATCACTCCTAGAATCCATTGGGCATCACAACTAGGGCCAGGATTGTATCACACAAACCGAAAGAAGACTTAAAAGCTCTGAAAGTTTTATAAAATATTAACTCCATTAAATTATAAGCATTATATAACATTATATAAACTTTAGAGATTTCCTTTACCAATTAGAATTTTAAAATAGAAAATTACTAAAATTTTGACTTCCAAAACTTATCTAAGACCAAATAAAACTAATAAATAAAAGGGCACTTGGTCCATAAATCTAAATCTCAATTTTGTTTGGCTAAAAGTCCAGGCGGTGAAATACTTTGTCCAAAAGGACAAGTTTAAACAAAATGACCAAAATATATATATATATATGGTTATACACGGTCCCAAATTCCCAATACCATCACACAATAACGCACTCCCTCTCTTCTCTCTCTATCTCTTCTCCGACACCTCTCTCTCTCTCTCATCTCTTCTCCGACACCTAACTCTCTCTCTCTCTCTCTCTCTCTCTCTATCTCTCGCTCTCCTACACTTCTCCTCTCTCTCTCTCTCTCTCTCTCGCTACTCTCTCATCTCTCTCTCTCACTCTCTCTCTCTCTACTCTCCGTCACTGTCGTCCCTCCATCGTCAGAGCTCCGTCACTTCTATCGCCTCACCAACACCAGCATGCGATCTTCGTCCTCTTTCTAAGCTCCAGCTCCGCCGTCCTCCTAACTTCCATCCAAATCCACCGCCATATAAGCCATATCCATTGTCTCTGTCAAGATCTACGTCGTCTCCGCCGCCACCGATGAGGGAAAAGGAAGAGATAGAAGCCTATCTCCACCACCACAACATCGAGATCTCCATATCTACTCCACAGACCTCCGCCTCCAACGACGTTCTCCCTTGGCTTGCTCCTCCTCAACTTTGACAACTCATGTTGCACACTCATCCTCAACACCATCCTCAAATCATCCTCCTCTTGATCCGCCTCCGCCTCCGCCACCGCCACCGCCACCGCCACCGCCTACTTATCTCTGCCGACCTCACTCGACGCCACCGAGCTCCGACTCGCCGAAACTTACCGAGTCGTCCCAGCTCCACTCTGGCACTCCCTCCTCAAATTTGTGTGTTTTGTTTCATGTTGCTACTAATATATATATACAAATATAAAGAAAGATATAGATAAACATATAAGAGGCTGTAATGATATTGATTTTTCTTTGGGTTAGCTCTGGATCTATGGAGATTCAGATCAGATCTTTATTTATTTTTTTTAAGTTGTTGATTGTTGTTGCTGATGATGATGATATAGATGTATATGTGATTGTTGTTGATGAATTTAAATCTTTCTGTTAAATTTCAACAAGTAGGAAAATTAGAACTAGAATTTCAAACAGATAGGAAAAAATAGGACAATAATTTCAACAGATAGTTTTGGAATTTTAATAGATAGAAAAAATTAGAACACGAATTTTAACAAAGATTTGAACAGACAAAAAATTAACAAATAGAATTCAGTGGAAAAATTGAATAGACAAGAAAATTTGGACAGATAGATTTAAACAGATAAGTGAAAAAATTGAACAGATAATAAAATTTAGATATATATTTTAACAGATAATAGGAAAAAAAATAAACAAATAGTCAAAAAAATCAAACAGATAGAAAGAAAGAAAGAAAAAAAAAAAAAAATTGAACAGATAGATATAAATTTGAATAGAGAGTCAATGAAAAGTCATCACATAAATTACGGGATAGAATTGGAAACAAAATGTTCTTTCAAAAAGAAAAAAGACTTCTTACCAAACTATTTTACAAATGATGGACTTCTCACCAACAAAAAATATTCACTAGACCTAATGCATTATGCAATCCTTAGATTGGATTTATCACCAGTTTACTCTAAATAAAAACTAATTAAGTTATTAAACCCACAAGATGACCCATGGGAGCACAACCCATATCCAAAAATTCTTCAAAACACCCCTAATTAGAAAAACTTACCAACAACTTTCTTAACCTAAAATAAACATAAATATAACTACCAAGACTAGAAATACAATTATAGATGGTTCTAATTGATCCCAATTGAGTTCGACTCCACACAGAGTCATCTAGTATCTGAAAGTATCCAACCCTTCTCAAAATTAACATCAAGTATTGAATACAAAAATGAAGTATCGAATAGGTATCCGCAAGTATCCGAGAAGTATTGGAAATTCCATATGGGTAAGCTACTAACCAATAAGACTTCCTTTTAGAAATATATGTGCTTCATAGCCAATGACTACGCCAAACTGATGTTGACATACCACAGCTATAATATGAAGATATTCAGGAACCAAGATTTGTACCAAATCACAGTACGTACTCAAGAAGGACATAATTTATTATCCTTTTTAATTCCATACTTCCAGTGCACCTTTGGCAGAAACATCAATTAAGATAATAAGATAGAAATAATCTACTATGTTGACTATTAGCTCTAGAACACTCCATAGAGCAAATAAAGTACTGCTCCGGCATAAACAAGTAGAGATGTCAAACCAAAATTATGCATGTCTATTGACATGTTTGTTAAGTATTTTATGGAAATATGTATAGAACCCAAAGGCTATATTCAAAACACAATGAGAAAAAATTTTAAAACCAAGTTTGCTTGAAAGGTGAAACATACCATCACGTAACTGAGCTTGTTGCTCCATAGCTTGTAACCGAAGCTTAAGCTCTGTATTTTCATTAGATAGACCTGTTGTATCTCTCTATAAAAGAAAACAAAAAGGTCATGAGCTTTTATGCTGCAGTATAAAAAAGTATAAAAGCAATATGTGACGAAGGAATTCAAGGAAAGAGAGACGAAATCTTAGTTAAATGAAAATTTAATAGCACCAGAACCTATAAAAGATATAAAGTTTATATAGCAATATCACAAAACCTAGATTAAAAGATTGATAATTAAGTTCAAATGTACTGAAATCAAGGGAGAGATGAAATGCTCAAAACTGCGGGAAAGAGAGGAAAAGGAGTGGGAAAAAGGGTATGGTCAAGGGTGTGAAGCCTTGATTGGGCATTTAATCAGTTCATATCATCTTGTTAACAAATCATTCACATTTTTTCTTCATGTCACCAACATCAAATTATTCAACAATACTTTTCTATTTGGGAACAGAGCAAGTATTAATATTAAAATGAGAGAGAGAGAGAGAGAGAGAGAGAGAGAGAGAATCAACTAGTTAAAGTTTTAAAAGAACTTTGATTGCCTGAGTTGAATGACTATCAAATAGCCTAACTCGGGAATATTTTGAATAAGAGCAACATTTAAAAGATTTAGTAACTACTAGATCATCTTAGTTCCCAAGAACAAAAAGTGAGTCCAAAAAAAACAAGGCAATCGATTTCCAGAATCAACAACAGAAAAAAAATAAGGTGAGCATGGAAGAAATGAGGAATTAATAATGTTCCACATTCTTTAGAAACAGTTGTGATTCAGCTCACGATAGGCGCAAGGAAAACCAAAATTAAGGAAGCATTCATGATTGGAAATTAATTTATTTGGAGCTTAACTCAATTGGGATCAATTGGAACATCTATAATTATGTGTCTTATGTTTATTTTAGGTTAAGAAAGCAGCTGGTCAGATTTTACAATTAGGGGTGTTTTGGGTAATTTCAAGATTATTGAATATAGCCTGTGCTTGTTGCCCATGGGTCGTCTTGTGGGTCAAATTGTTTAATAGGTTTTCATTTATGGGTTTTATTTGGTCTTATAATGGTTTTGGATGTCAATTTTAGTAGTTTCCTACATTGAAATCCCTAGTTGGTAAAAAAAAAGCGCCTCTAAAGTCTATATAAATATAAAGTCATCTAATACTTATAATTTAATAGAGTTCATTCAGAGCTTCGGCTTCTTTTATGGTTTTTACAATACAATCAAATCCTAAGTATGATGCCTAAGTGATTCCTAGTTTTATTCTCTTTATTTTTTCTGCAAAATTTGCAAATTACTGTTCTCGAGTACTGTTCACAGAATCACAGCCCTTAGAACAGCCCCTAAGCAGTGCCAAAAATCCTATATTTTCATGCTTAAACCATTACCCCCTTTATTACCCAATACAAACCTTTAGAACTCCTATTATGTTATTGCAATTTCAGCCATAAAACCCAATTAAAATCAGCCCCAAAAGCCCAACTTTGCTGCAGTCCCTACTAGTCCTGCATCAAGTCATGAACAAATTCTCAAGTGCTTCATAGGAAACATAATTGCATGCATATCAAGACTTAAACATGAGTAGAAAGCATGACTTTTTTTTCCCCAGTAACCTAGGGGAGAGCCACCTAATCAAGCAGCTAAAACAGGTTATCAGAATGAAATATCATATTTCATTATCTAAAATAGGAAGATCTACCATTGTTGGCGTGATGAAAGAAATTAAAAACTAGGGAGATATTAATACCATGAAGTAAAACCAATAATGTCCAGCACAATTCTGTGAAACATGGTAAACAATAACATATAACTAAAATCCGATAAAGAGAGCCACTAGCAGGCAACAATCACCTGGAACAGTGTGAGTTGTGCAGAAAGGGTGGTTGCTTCTGTTTGAAGGGTCAGAACTTTTCTCTCAAGCTCAGTTATATACCGAGCTTTCCTCTCTTTTGAACGAGCGGCAGATTGCCGATTTGCCAGAATTCTGCATACATTCTTCAGTGTCAGACACAAGAAGGTTCTTCAAATTATTTGAATTGATTAAAGAGAAAATCACTGCCAAAGAACTGGAACGAGAATTTCTTCTCATCCAGCTCCAACCATGCGAAAAAGACATAATTGTATACTTAATTTCTTTTAAATATGCACAAAAAGAAAATTTGGTCAGGCGATTGATCTGGCAACCTATAGAAGGTTGCATAGATGACATTAAAACTCAAGACAAGAGTTCACACTTCAATAGAATAGAAGTAGCTTTACACATGCTGATTGGCCAAGTTCAAAAGATCATTACTTGACAAAATTACAGCAAGATAGTCTAGAATACCTAAGTAGCTAAGTATCACGAACACAAATTAATAATCTCTATTTGTTTGTCATTAATTATTGGTGCAGATATTAATACAAAATGTCAAAAGTCTCATTAAGGCAATAAAATCAACGGAGAGGAGATCTAGGTCACCTAATCCGTGGAACATGGCAGCTGGATCATGATCCAACGTGCAGATAGGAAAATTTGGTTCAAAAGTGGGTCAAATCTGCGAACTACAGTCAAATCTGCAAATTGTGTACCAAATTCAATTTCAACCAATTCTTAAATGTCACATGTACTCATAAACTGAAGAAACACACTGAAACACAGCAAGCATTACACGCTAGCATGAATGGCTGTAAGAAGAAAAAAAATCTACCACAATGAGATTAAAACTTGTGACAAGACACAGGAATCAAATGGTCACCACCAACCAACAGACCACCATTCAATTTTGTCAACACATTATCCAAGTTTTTTATTTAATGCTTCTGTATTATATTACATTGCAAGTATTAAAGACATTAGATTACTGTGATTTAGTGCATAAAAAAATAATTTTTTACATATATCTTTATATATACATTTATATACGTTCTAATGGCACTCCCGCTCTTGAGTTATTTTCATAAGGATGCTCTTGCTCCAGCTCGCTCCGCGTTTTGTTTGCTTAAGGGGAGATTGTACCCAAGCTTTCCATCATCAGTAATTCTTTCAAAACAAAACATCAAATTCCCCGTCTAGTAAACCGGGAGAGCAGCCTTATGATGAATACAGTTATTTTTCCTTTTCCTTGCTTTTCAAGCACATTTGAAGTTAGATATAAGACTCAATGGTTTGACTGACCAAGATCTACTCTTCTACACTAGAAACATATATGACACAGTGAGAGTGTATGATTAAGGAGACACATACATATATATTCGTCATTTTCCCACTATATCCAAATGCTAATTTTTTAGAAATCACTGTGTCCATATCCATATCTTTTTTGTGTCCATATCCCATGCATATCTAGCGACTACATGTCCGATGTATTTCGTAGGTGTGAAATTTGAATGCCAATATTTTGGCCTTTGTGTGAAGCCACCCTCACAATTTTTAAATATGTTCCTATTTTGGGTGATGCTCTGCATACTCACCAGTCAAGAGCATGCACAAATTACACATGGCATCCCAGCAATAGACATGATATACACTGACTAGCAGTTACTTATCCCAATTCACTAATCACACTAGTTTGATTAGCCAAGTATCATAAACACAAATTAATAATCTCTATTTGGTTGTCATTATTGGTGCAGACATTAAGACAAAATGTCAAAAATCTCATTAGGGTAATAAAATCAACAGCGAGGAGATCTAGGTCACATAATCCGTGGAACATGGAAGCTGGATCATGATCCAACTTGCGGATAGGCAAATTTGGTTCAAAAGTGGTTCAAATCTGTGAACTATAGTCAAATCTGCAAAATTTGTCTACCAAATTCAATTTCAACCAATTTTTTAAATGTCACATGTACTCATACACTGAAGGAACACTGAATCACAGCAAGCATAACACGCTAGCATTAATGGCTGTAAGAAGAAAAAAAATCTGCCATGATGAGATTCAAACTTGTGACATGACATGACATAGGAATCAAGTGGTCACCACCAACCAACAGACCACCATTCAATTTTATCAACACATTATCCAAGTTTTTTATTTAATGCTTCTGTATTACATTAGAGTGCAAGTATTAAAGACATTAGATTACTGCGATTTAGTGCATAAAAAAATAATTTTTTACATATATCTTTATATATACATTCTAATGGCACTCCTGCTTTTGAGCTATTTTCATAAAGGACGCTCTTGCTCCCGCTCGCTTCGCGTTTTGTTTGCTTAAGGGGAGATTGTACCCAAGCTTTCCATCATTAGTAATTCTTTCAAAAAATATCATCAAATTCCCTGTCTAGTAAACCGGGAGAGCAGCCTTATGATGAATACAGTGATTTTTCCTTTTCCTTGCTTTCCAAGCACATTTGACATTAGATATAAGACTCAATGGTTTGACTGACCAAGATCTACTCTTCTACACTAGAAAACATATATGACACAGTGAGAGTGTATGATTAAGGAGATATATACATACATGCATATATATATGTATATTTGTCATTTTCCCACTGTCCAAATCCCAATTTTTTTAGAAACCACTGTGTCCATATCCGTATCTTTGTTGTGTCCATATCCCATGCATATCTAGCCATGTCCGATGTGCTTTGTGTCCAGTACATGTTGGACATGGCCAAGACAGCTACTTTGAAGTGTATGTATTTCATAGGTGTGAAATTTGAATGCCAAAATTTTGGCCTCTGTGTGAAGCCACCCTCACAATTTTTAAATCTGTTACTATTTTTGGATGATGCTCTGCATACTCACCAGTCAAGAGCATGCACAAATTACACATGGCATCCTAGCAATAGACATGATATACACCGACCAGCAGTTACAGATCCCAATTGACTAATCACACTAGTTTGATTAGCCAATCTAATAGAAGATAACAAGAAAACTAGCATTGATTAATTTGGTGGCTAACCAGAAATCAATTCAACAATTACCCCATAAGGCCTTGTTGAATATACAATCAAGGATTCTATTATATACATACATGTACAGTACATGTTTTCCATTATGCCTAAAAGTCTATTCTTAACAATCCTGCTGTTATATTGCTCCATAAAAGCCTACTTCAATGTACTTATTAAATTAGGTAATAAGGCACTTTGAACTTGGCAAAAATCTCTTTCCAAAACAAATTCAGTAGCAGAACATTGTTGAGTGATTTGATTCAGGCAACCTTTTAACATTTGGTCATTATGCATTTATCACAAATTACCTAGATGGAAGGGGACAGTCAAATCATCCAGATGGCAGCGAACTTCTTATAATCATTGTAGAATAATTGCGTTGATTCACTTTATATGACACAGAGGAACCCTTACGCCATGTGTTGGATGATATTATCATTGCAATAGAGATGAAGTGACAACAAGCTTAGCCCATACGGGCAACCACAATTCTCACCAACTCCAATTGGATGAATCTACTTGCACTCTAAAGACTAACAGAGAAAACAAATATATAAATGAAAACAACAACAAAGTTAACCCTACATATCAACTGGCAAAACCAGACCATATCCAATTGAAATCAACTTATTATAATCAAATTCCCACTTAAACCTAGAAATGAGTAACTTCATCAGTGGACTAGAGGTAAAGGTTTTGACTAGACCAAGCACTAGATTCGCAAATTTCAATTAAGAAAACATGTTTGAAACTGTATACAATTCTTTTTCAGTTAGTTATTCTGATCCACACACCTCAAATCCACTCACATTCCCCACAATGCAACTCAGAAAACAAAAAAATCATCAGCAATTCACTTAAATCTAGAGAAAAAGTATCTAAAAACAAGGAAAATCGTAACAATACCTCTTGGCTCGCTTGGGATCCATTGTCCATAACTCAGCAAGCTTCTCAGGAGCCATTGCCTTCTTAGCCTCTATATTCTCTCCAAGAAGAATCGATCCATCAACCGAATTACTATGCCGATGCCGAGGCCTCGCATTCTTCTCCCCTTGACCGGTCTCCGCTGGCACTCCTCCGACTCCGGCATTGTCGATCCGGTAATCAGCACCGTCGGCAGAGCTAGATCCGAGCTTCTCAATGTCCATGTAAGTGCAGAAGAGATCGTCCTCCGATCCGATCTCGTCGAAACTTCCAGAAGTCCCATCGAAGGGGTCGGAGACGAGATCTAGGTCGTCCGGCAGCCGGAAGTTCACCTCCGAGTGGGCCCGGCGGTGGTGAAACGACGTCGTCGTCGTCGTCGTCGACAGCTTCTGGACGTTTTGGGAGAGAGAATTAGGGTTTGAATTCGATGGATCTTGCATTTCGAATGCCTCTTCGGTAACTCTCGCTCTCTCTCAGTCTTTCTCTCTATATATCTGTGAATGTTGTTCGTTTTCTCAGTCGTTTTTTTCAGTCTCTTCAGAGTCACATGGGAACGTTGAGAGGAGAGAGAGAAGGAGAGGGAAATTCAGATCAGAGAGTGGACGAAGAAGGGTGTTTATGGTATTTCAAGTTTTTGTTTAATTGAGAAATGGGGATGCGATAGCGTCGGGTCCACGTTTGATAATTGCGGAGACTGGATCCAAAATGTAATGGACTTTGGTCCACCATCACAAACTTTAGGGTCCCTTTTATTTGAGAAAAAATTACGACCAAGTGGCAGTTGCCGAGCCACATGGTGACCTGGATTTTTTATTTTATTTTTCACTTTTTATGTTTATAAATAAAATTTTAAATAAAAATAATATTTATAATAAAATATTAATGGCATTTTTAAATTTATGAAAACAATAGTGATTATTTTATTAAAAATGAAGTGACTACAATAAATTATATTTTTATGTATGAAAATTTTGTGAAAAATCTTAATATAAAAGTAATATCCATCATTATTAATATGTAAATATAATTAATCGCCCTATATATATATGTAAAAATTACTAGAATGTAAGTTATATCTACATGTGGAGTTTACTTTTTATATATTATTTTACTATTAGTTGGTGATATTATATGTCAATGATGATATGATATCATTATTATATGAAATTTTTACTCAAATTTTGTAAAAATTTAATTTATCTTTCTATTATATAATTTATTTTAAGACTTAAATATATGATTTTTTAACATTATCAATGATACACTAGTTACACACAATACTTTCTTTTCGATTTTACTCGAAATTAATTATAAAATTTTATGTGAAATATTTTTGTAATAATTTATTTAAGTTTTTGTACTTTATATAATATTAATTCAAAAATTATTATTATCTTATTGTTGGTTATGGGAAAAAAAACTAAAGTTATAATTAATAAGTGCCCCTTCTAATTTAGTTTCCTGACTCTGCCATTACCCGTGTGGTATTTGGGTCTTTATGGTACTTGTTAAGAATACATTCAATGAGATAAATCACCTCCATTATATAGAAAGCTGAGAAAATAACAAGAGGACTATTATTAGCACTTACCTTTTTTACTTTGACCTAGCGAAATGAGTACTCACTATTTTCTAAGAGCTTTTATTTGCACCCCAAAAATTAGGTTGGACACCCAATTTAATTATATATATATATATATATATTTTATTACTATTAAGTCTCTATTTAAAATGACCAAAAAAGACTTGACATAGGAAAAAGTGTACATAAAAGTGTTTTGAACACCCCATTAATCATCAACCTCAATATTCCTTTTTCTCTATTCTCTTCCTACTTTCATCACTTTGCATCTTCATACCCAACCCTATTTGCTTTAATTCATCATTCTTGCATTCTATTTGAAATCAACAATGGACAATAAAAAGGATGTTTCCAAATAATTTTCTATAGAGAAAGTAATTTTTAATTGTTGTTCATCGTTTTTCGTAGTTTGGTTTTCCGAATTCATTTGGAATTGAGTATCCGAACAAATTACATATGTTTGGAATTAAGTATCCGAACAAATATATTTCTTTGGCAATGAGTATTCATATGAAACAACTAGAACTGATTTTTTTATGTTCAGCACTGAGTATCTGAACAAACTTCATATGTTTGGAATTAATTATCTGGACAAATATATTTTATTCAACACTAAGTATCCATATGAAACAACTAAAACCAATTTTCTTGTATTCGGCACTGAGTATTCGAAAATCGGTAACTGTCAGTGGATGTAGAATGTGAGAAGATCTTCGTCTAATGTAGAGTGAGAGGAGACCGTCGATGGATGTAGAGTGAAAGGAGACCTTCGTCGCTTGGAATCCTTCTTCATCTCGGATGAGCCCTCTTCGTCGCTTAAAATTCTCTTCTGATTTGGTTCCTCTATTTATGGGTAATACGGTGTACAAAGTAGATTTGTATAGGTTGGTAAGGGTTTTAGGGTTATGATAGGTATTATTTTGGGTGTCCAAATAAATAAATAAAATTTTAAATTTATTGTTGGGGTGTTTAAAGTAATGGGATGCCCAACCTAATTCTTAGGATGCATTTATAGCCTCTCATATTTTCTTTTTAAACCTCCACTTTAATATCAACTATACCCTTAAACCTAACCCCAAACCTAAACCCTAGCCCCCACTCCCAAACACCACCTTCGGCACCATTACCATTGCCTCCAATAGCCAATCCGCAACCCATCTCAAACCCTTTTTCTTTTTCTTCTTCCTTCTTCTGTACCCCCTATGTCTCAACTTCACCAAACCACCATCGCACCACCGTGATCTGAATTCACTACTGCTTCCATAACCATCCATCCATATGCCTCATCATCTTCTCTTATTCTTCTTCTTCAAATCAAGACCTAGATTGTGACCCAACTACCATCAGTCCTTCCATTCCCATACCTTTAGCCTCTCATTTCCTTTTACATCAACTCTTCATTCGATCTCCTTTTCTCTTTTTCTTCTTTTTTCCTCAAAACCCTAGACCTGAAAGTGGAAATCAGGCTGCCATGGTGGTGGGCTCCGACGATGGTGACGATAATGACGAGATAGATCACGATGGCTTATAGATGTAGGGGTTGCGAAGGTGGTGGTGGTCAGCGATTTCTCTCTCGCTCTTTCTCTTCTTCTTCTTCTTCTTCTTCTTCTTTGCGACTCTCTCTCTCACCCACTCTTACACACTCTCTGCGATCGATGATGGTGGCGATAACAGCAACGCCGGAGGTGGAGTGTTGACCAAAACTTGATATGCAACTTATAGAGGTGTTGACGATAATGGGTGGTGACAGCAGTGCTAGTGGAATTACGATTAGGGTTTGAAAAATTAGAGTTAGAAAGTTAGAGATAAAGACAGAAATTGAATTTTATGTTTGGACAAAATTAAAATTAAAATTTAAAAAAAATGGAAGAGCTAATAATAGGTAAGTGCTAATAATAACCCTAAATAATAAATGTACTCTATTAAAGAAAATTATTTTTTTTCCAAAGGGGACTAAAATACCTTCTTATCAATATATATTGCAATTTTCTCAATATTACATTTTTGTCTACAACAGAGCTAATGATCACCAAAAATCTTCTTTTTTTAATAGTATTTTACAAAAAAAAAAAAAAAACTCATGCATATTTAAAAGTGAGATTTATAATATTTAAATATGATAAATAATATATAAGTAGAAAATATATACAAAAATATATGAATTGATAAATTTGTTAAAAGGTGGACCCACTAACAAATCACGTAAAGTTTTTGCCTATTTATTTGATTTTATAATAATTTCTATATTGATATCAATTTTTGTTTATATCTTTGAATTTAAAAAAAAAAAAATTGATTAATCTAATTTACGAAAAAGACATTTGCTAGTAAGGATATATTAAATGAGTATTAACTTCCTCCATTACTATTAAATAATGTTTGTTTTATAGTTAGACCAAAATATTCTTTTTGACATTTCACTACATTTTTTTTATCTATTTTTTAAAACTTTTTCATTTTCCACACGTATTACGAGTTTTTTTTTTAATTTTTAAATTTCATATTATTTTTTCACAAATTAAAAAAATGCAGCAATAATTTTTTTATTGACATGGACAATGTAATAGTTCCAGATAATGAGCTCATTTGGTGAAATTTATAAATAAAAAAATTAAAATTTTTGTAAAGATTATTAGCTTAAACATTTTATAAATAAATTGTAAGTTTATTTGGTACAATTTTAATAATATGTAAGAAAAAAACTTGAACTTGTTGGGTTAAATAAATTATCATACAATTTTTCGTTGTATAAGTATTCAAAAAGTCTAGTCCATATTATCTAATAAGTTCTTAATTAAAAAAAATGTTCACAAAATTAAAAGGATTAATTATATTTTACTTCCTTATGATTTAACTCAAAAACAAATTAACTCTTTATAATCTAAAAATAGATACATAACCTCCTTGTAGTATAAACTCTTTGGAAAATGAGTGTAAAAGTAAAACGACGTCGTTTTGACATATTTGAGCAATTTGAATCACAAAATTTTGGATTACCAAACATTGTTGAAACGCTTTTATCTTTTTGTCTAATTTTTTTTTGTTTGCCATCACAAGCAAATATTTCTCATCCTAAGAAATCATTCCCCTCTTGCCTGACCCTGATGTTTTAAGAAGTTAGTAAAAAATTGAATTTTTTGTAATTTTTTGAATTTTTTATGTTAAAAAAGCTGACTTTTTTTTGTGACTTTTTTATGTAAAAAAATTAAAAAGTAAAAAAAACTGACTTTTTAGCAAAGTTCCCAAAGCACCTCAAACATCACCAACTGCTTCCATGTCTAACAGGCCACCATCTATTTTTTTTTTATTTCACCTTATCTTTTTCATCTTCTTCCCCCTTCCTTCAGCACTACCTTTTTTTTTTTTTTTTTTTTTTTTTTTTTTTTTTTTTTTTTTTTGCTCTTTTAATTTTTTTTATTTTTTCCATGGAATAAGCCATGGCTTCCTTGTTGAAGCAGCCACCCATGGTGGTTTTAACACCTCAAATCAAAACCCAATTCCCTTTTGTGCTATATGTAAGAATTTTTCTTAAATGTGACTTAATGTGGCTTATGCATGATTATACTAGATTCATCTCATTAAGCAAGATACATGTACATCAATTAGATGGTAACTAATTATTAATGAATGCACCTATATATACATAATGTATAGAAGACTAATAGAGATAGTGCCAATACATTGAATGTGATAGATGCATTATGAATGAATCTTAGAGATGCATTATGTATCTATTATAAATGTAGAAGATACATTAATCTATCTAATGAGTTCATTAATATAGAAGATGCATTATGTATTACGAATGTAAAAGATACATTAATCTATTTAATGAAGTTCATTGAATGAATGGATTCTTTGATGGGAAGAATATTAGTATAAATAGTGTAAGATCACAAACCACACTTTCCATTACAAAACTTAAGTTGTCACCACAAGAGGACTCTCATCGCCTAGAGAGAGAGAGAAGTGGTTTGAAGATCTTAGACAAGTAAAGAATTTAAAGATCAAGATCTTCCATTAAAGGTTTCTTTTTCTTACAATAGGATTTCATACTATCATGGATCAAGGTATGTATTTACTTATTTTGTATAGTAGAAATTCATATAATTTTCATGTATATAATTAAATCCTTAATGGTTTTTAGTTTATGTTCCGCAAAGTTTTCTATCACTATACGCATCAGAAAAACTCATTTTGTTTGGGATATTCTAAATAAATGTACTTTTTGATTTTTTATGAAATATGAATTGGATTTGAAGTGATATGGTAGAGAGGTGATGTAACTTAAATAAAATGATGTGACTTAAATAGGATAGTGACTTTTTGACTTTTTTAAGAGATGTCAAACCTAATTTAGTCAATCAGGTAGAATTTTGTAGTAAAAAATATTTTTTTTGTTTGTCTTGGACTCTCTCTAGAAAATTTTCTAGCTACATATATGTAATGTGAACAGTTAATTTGCTGTGAACAAAAGTACGAAGTTGTGCGGTAAAAATTGTTCCAATCTTTCATGTGTGGATCGAATTAGGGAAGAGCTCCCCTTGTGCTGTAAAAATTGTTTCAAGTTCCAATCACTCTTTGCATTATAATTTGCAACTTTTGTTAAACAATTCAAACTATGTTTCCTTTAATTCCAAGTGGGTCCAATCTGTTTGGCAAATTTGTTTGGAAATTTGCTTTTGAACCTAGGTATGATTAAGAATGGAGGCAGTTGATATGTATGGCTTTGGTTGTTTACGAAGTGAGAGATAAGAAAAGAGAGATAGAGGGTGAGCCATGTTGGTGTTACGGGCTGAGTTTAGCTGCTTCTATGCGGTGAAGATGAGGAATGAAGAAGAAGAAAAGAAGAAAAAAAGAAAAATTAAAAGAGGATAGAAACGTCATTTGCCGAAAATATTTTGCTGTCCCACACATAATTGAGTGTGTTAAACATGAGTGTGCTAAACACCCCGTTACTTTTAGACAAAATTTTCTACCTTTGCATTTTACTCGAACAAGACTGATAGTGAAATATTAATAATCCTATTAAATTAGTATTGTATTCACTATTCAATTGGATTAATATCCATTGGATTAATAATCTTACCTCTACCCCATTACTAATAATCTTACAAATTTGTTGGATTAATTATCCATTAGATTAATAATCCTAAACCAAAATGTTAAAATAAACATAGGATAATTGGGCCCACGGATTAATAATCTCAATCCTATACTCTAATCCACCCAATCAAACATGCCCTGAAGATGTTATGTGGCTATTTTTAAAACATAGGGAGGTAATCTATTTTTGGGTAAAATCATAAGGGACTAAAATGTATTTAACCAAAATAAAAATGTCAGCTAAAAACTAGATTAAAAAAAGATAGAGAAATGTCAAAAAGAATATTTTGGTCAAACTATAAAATAAGTACTCTTTAATGGTATACCTTCTATGATAGTTAATACTCATTTAATGCATCATTAACAAGTAGCACTTAATAACAAAAGAATTTGATTTCTCTTAAATTATCATTCTAATTTAAGAGAATATTTGGGCTTGGTAGACTCATTTTGAAACCAATTCTGGTTATTTGAACTGTTCACTTTTTTAGATTTATTGAGTATAATATTCATACAAAAAATAAGATAATTGGACATCGGTAGCTATATGTTTGAATCATATTTGTTTTTAAAAAATGGACGACAAATATAATTTTAAGAATAACCATCCATTTTTTGTAATTCAAATTTGATTCAAACATATAATTGTCAATATCTAATCATATTAATTTTGCATTAATATTTTACTTAACGAGTTCTAAAATGTGAACAGTTCGGATTATTGAAACTCAACATGTGGTGGGCTCCACAACGTCCTCAAATTCTCTCATATTAAAATGTGAGTATGGGAGAAACCTAACCCTTGACAAAAACCCTTCATAAAATTATTATAAATTGATGGAAAATTTTAAAAAATTAATTATTAATATTTATAAAATTTGTTGCTCATCTGTAACTATTTTTTTTATTTAAATATAAACTGAATTAAACCCTTTTTTTAAATTTCAAATTTACTAAAGTTGAACGTCTCTACTCCACAGTGAAATTGACCCATTATGAAATTAATTTGAATCAATTTTAGTGATCTAAATCGTTCATCTCATACAATTAACTAAGAAAATTATTCATGCAAAAAATTAAATTGATCAAACATAAAAACTTACATAATCAAACTATTGAAAAGTATCACTTTGCCCCCCCCCTAAACTATAAAAAAAATAAATGGATCTCTTAAACTGTTTACGTGTTTCACTTTGACCCATTCCGTCAACAGTTCAATTTGTACGTTTTTATAATTTAAAGACATATATACGTTTTTATAGTTTAAAGGACAAAGTGATACTTCTCAATAGTTTAGGAAGTCTATTTATATGTTTTTATAGTTTATGGGATCAAAATGATACTTCTTAATAGTTTAAGGAGGTCTTCATGTAAATAACCCTAAAATAAATTACAAATACATCTCCTAAAGTTTACTTAAAATACGATTTTTTTTCTTATAATTTTCAAAATTACATCTCTCTAAAATTTTTAATTTCATAACAAATATCTTTTTATTAATAAATTATTAAGTTAATTAATAATTTTTAAATGATGTCCGAAATTTATTTGAAGTACTCTCAAATTTTTGGTTAATTGAAAAAATCAGTGGCTGTTTTAGTTAATTGAGAAATGAGGATGTGATAGCCTCGGGTCCGCGTTTGATAATTGGAGACACTTGGATCCAATTGTGATGGACATGGGTGGGGTGCACTATCCCAAACTTGACGACATGAGTGCACTATTTTTTTCACCATTATTTAGGATAAATTATGCTATTTTTTTTTAAAAGGACTTTTATGTAGGGCTTTATAAGTGAATGTAGGTCTTTATAAGTGAATTTGTAATCAGAGCATTCACTCACTTTCTAAATTAATGAATATTTGACACACAAAATTAGATTTAACTTTTATCAATTAAAAAAAAAAAAAAATCATATATCACACTTTTATCAATTAAGACATGGGTATTACATAGACTGGGATTAGAGGCATGCTTTGGCAGTTTATAATTCTTTTAGCGCTTTGAATAGCTATAGCAGTCCAATGTAGAATAATAGCTTGGAAAAATGAGTGACACCTCCTTTTTGGAGAATTCTTATGTGTTTGTTTGGTGCAGCTTAAAAGCTGCTTATTTCAGCTTTCAGCTTAATTTAAGTTATTTTGATGTGTTTGGTTTAACTTATAGCTTATAACTTATAATTTTTTGGAAGTCAGAAATCAGCTTATTCTTTGAGTGGGGCAGGAGATGCTTAATTTATAAGTCAAAAATCAGCTTATGTTCATAGTTATAAGCTATAAGCTGTTTAGACATAAGTTATAAGTACTTTTCCACAGCTCTACCAAACAGGTATATCATTCATGATGTGTGGGGTCCACTCATGTATGTGTAGAGTCCACGTCATAAATAATGTGAATCACTATAAAAGTTGTGAGATCCTCCAAAAAAGGAGTCTATATCATTACTAATAGCTTTATGGCCCCTTCCCTTGACACATTGATAATTGATCAGAGAGAGCGGGACCTACTGAAATTTTGTAGCTTTGAGAAAATAAAAATAAAAAAAAACAAGAAGAAAAAAAAGGATTACGTTTTATAAGTCAATTTTAAAACAAAGATTGAGGTGGCAGTGTCGACGATTTTGATAACTTCAAAGATTGACATGTATTTTTCTTTTTAATCTTATCACTTGGATTTAATTTTTTTATATATGGCTTCTACTGGGTTTAAGCATGATTAGATGATTTCAAACTGCTAAATAACTTTTAAAAAGGTTGGACTTTCTTTCAATTTATAATCTTGATTAGGGTCTATTTGATTAGGTGAATTATATAATATTAAAATTATTAATTTATGAGACTTACATTTTAGTATTTTGTTACAATTTTTTGATTTGTATTAAATTCCAATGGATATTCAATCCAATAACATTAGCGAATTTTTTTTAATCTTACAACTAATAATGCAAAACAAATATATAGTTGGGATTATATATTTTCATGTCTATCTGTTGGCTTTTTAGCTTTCGAAGGTTATTATTGTAATTGCGAACGTGCCAGTAATAATCAATCAGTTCTTACAGAAAATTAATTGCCAACTAATTATCAGACGATTGTGTTTTAGTTTTTTCAGCCTCAATGAAGAGGACTTTTACTGGTGGCTTGATTTAGGAGAATTAAGCAAAATAACAATTAAATGAAGAACAGTTGAAATATTTCATAAAAATGAAAAACTTACAATGATCCAAACTCAGCCTCGTAGAGGTTTACAGTAACAATCTACTTGAAACTACTCCTATGAACGATGTGCAGTGCAGGAATTTAAAGTACAGGAAATGAAAGACTGGAAATGTAAGACTGGAAAGGAAAATAAGTATAATAAGACTGGTTTTTTGGATCTGAGTCCGGGGGCTTTTTCTGGGCCTTCTCTGCTATTTATACTTCTCGAGAATGACTATCGAACTGTATTTCCAACCGTCGAACTGCTCCTCTATGATCGCTGATCATGTTGCCTTATAATTAGCTCTACTGTGCCATCACTTGCAGTTAGGCTTCCCTCCTAAATTTAAATTTAAATGTGAGTAACCGTTGAAGTCACATCACCTTGCATCTCTTTGTTGATCCACTGCTACTCAGATCTTGTAATAACCAATACTAACTGCCACGTGTACGATCAGGATCAAAGACTTGAATAGTCTTCCTGTATTACCCTTATTCTACCACGCGTCGAATTGTAATTGGCTTGTTCAAAATATATAGCCAACATTACCCCCTGCACTAATATACCCAATATTTGGTGATATTAGTGGATCAAGGTTTTTTATTTTTTTTTATCCACGTCTTAGAACGTACATGGGCTTTGCATTCTTCCATAAATGCAACTGTCATTCATCATCTGCATTAAACTCTCCTTCAATCTTTTGAACATCCCCACCACCTTAGTATTCGAACAGACTGATACATTTTTTATGGCCGAATCAATTTTCTCCTCCATTGATTGAGCACACGAAGAGTCATCTGATGATGCTGTTCCTCCTCGAAAGAACCTCCATGCATTAATTAGCCACCTTTACCCACCTTCCTATATTCAGGTCATGGATGCCTTTTGCAAATTATCAACCTTTGGACTACGGACACATTGCCCTTAATCCTTTGATTCAGAAACTTACAAATATGGACATGGGAAGTTCTTCTTCTGACTCACCCTTGGACTACGAACAAACTGCTCTCAATCCTTTGATTCAGAAAGTCGCAAATATGGACATGGGAAGTTCTTCTTCACAACCCTCTACATGGGATAAGGCTGCAGTTTCTTCTTCCTCTAGGGCTTTTGACTGGACAAGCTGGTCAAAACCTGAGGTTGTGATTTAAGGGAGCGAATCAACCATCACTTTGTCGAGTTTACTGACCCATTAGAGTTCCCTTTCTATGCGCGAAGCTCGGTGGTCTATCCTTACGTGCCTATCGACCGTCGGCACAGTTTGGAGGAGAATCTACTTATAGCATGGTACACATCCTCCATGCCTACAAAGATAGTGCACACTGCCCGACGCTCCGAAGAGGCATAAGGGTACAATCCGTCGTTCTTAGCCCAAAAGGCAAAGCTTTGCTCTTCTGACTGGCTCAATTATATTAATACCCTTGTTCCTTCTGCCCTTGCTCCTCCTCCTGAAGTGGAGGCTTCCATACCTTCTCCTCCGCCAACTCCTTGCTAGACAGAGAGACTGAGGCTTGCCCTCTCTGAGGATAAGGTCTTTCCTCCCTACAAGCCTCCACCTTTTCCTACTCCAGCTGAACGGAAGCAAGCCCAACTTCTGCTTGCGGCCTTCTCTTACTTGTCTTTTAATGTCTTTGAGGACGACATCCCTCTCAAGAACCTTCGATGGGCTTGTGACATTCTGACTCGGGGTCACGTCCAAACACCTCTTGCCCAAGCAGAGCTTCACATGTTTTTGGACCAACTTCCATTGCTCCTCCATTGGCATCGGACCTCTGTGGCCACCACTCAATCTTTAGACCAACTCTCATTCCTTCGAGTTCATGTCCAGTACGAAGCAGAGAACTTCATTGAAGAATTTGAAAGCTTCAAGAATAAAGATTCTGCGTACTGGGATGACTTGGATATAGACGAGTTGGAACAAAGATTGAGAGAAACAGTATTCGAAATAAAGGCTGAAGAGCTCTTTTATGAAGTGAGAGCACACCAACTTATGCAGCCAATCCTAGAAGAAATAGAGGATAGAATAAAGAAAGAACAGAAATTCATTGATCATAGTTGGATCAAATTTCATGATCTTGTTATTTATTCTATTCCCTACTTTTATGAGCTTGAATTTGTACCCAAAGAGGGCCATTCAATATAATTGCTTTTGCTTTAATGCAACTAAGACTTTTCTTTGTTCAGCATTGTCTCATCTTGTCTCCATTTGTCTTTAAAAGCAAATTTAGGGCTTCGAACTGGACAATCTTATCCTTCAAATCTGGACTCAATCGTTTTAAATGAAACACTACAAAAAACCAACATGAAATTTTCCAATTTATGAAAATAAGTTGACAGTTTTGCTAATTTTATTTGGAATCAGTGCTTCGAATTTTAACAATCTTCCCCCTTAAAGCTTATTTTAATCATAACCAACATATGGCCATGGTTAGTATGATCAATCAATTTTAAATTGACCTTCTTTCCTTCGAATCAACAATCCATACTTTCAAAAATATGGAAGCTCCTTTTGAGGACTGCACTGTTTTAGTTCGAAAAAACAATCTCTTTTTGTATATATATAAACCAACTAATGGTTTTGATGTTTCGAATACCAATTCCCATCCTTAAGGGGTCTCAAGTTTTTCTTCGAAGGACATCACTCTCATTTAAGAAACCTAAAATAGGTCTTTAATCCCTCTGAAGTAAACAAATACTTGAGCATTCTTACATCCTTAGATATGGAATGTGTTTCGAAGTCGGCTTCTCTGTTTCGAAGCCGTTGTTATTTGACTTTTGGAGCCAAAATCTGGTTTCGAAGCCAAATATTTTACTTCGAAACTGGCATCAACATCTAGGATGTGTTTTTCCCTCCAAAAGTATCAATATTGAAGGAAACTCTTCGTATCTGTACTTTTAGTACTTAACGAATCACGCGATACATTTTCCAGACACAGAGGTTTTTAAAACCCTTTTATTTCGTGTTTTGAAATCACTCGCTTGTTTAACACACAAACCCTTTATCTCTACTGACTCTCTACCCCATTTTCCAACTTCGTCCTCTGAGAAAGCTTTCAATCAATGGCTTCTTCTTCATTGAAAGTACCAGTTGTAGAGCACGCGAGCCCGTCTGTAACCCTGAAAAGGATCATTGAGGCAGAATGTGAAAAGTACAAGGCCGGTGAGAAAAGCGTCATCGATGGACGCATCTTCATCCCTCGACGTCATGAGCAACAGGATTATGTGCTTGGGCTTATCTTCAAGGAGATTCTTACTGAGCTTCTAGCATTATATCCACGTTTAGAAGACCACTGTCTCCTTTACGAAGGTGGTCTTGACTGGGGAACTTGGAGGATGAACCGTCCCCACCGATGCTAGCCCACGGTGAGACCGGAGTGGCAAGAATGGTATGATCGGGTTGTCCATGCTAGGACTTTGGACCTTCAAGAGCTCTGCCTTCTCGATGCCCTTCGACTATTCAGGTTTACCATCTCAGAGGACCCTTTCCTAATTCCTGCTGCTCTTTACTTCTGGAATTCTGCTTTTAATTTTTTCCAATTCAAATGTGGGATGATGGCCCCTACTGTTCTTGATATTTGCCATCTATTAGGATTGTCTCCCATTAGTACCCCTATTGGACCAGATTATCCTGACTTACCAGTCCCCTTTTCCCTCTCCTCTCTTAACTCATCCTACAGTGACTTTGTCAAGGCTGAGAATAGAAGAGAGGGCCCTGTAACTGATAGGGAATTTTTTTCTTTCATACTATATTGGCTTTGTAAATTCCTTTTTTGCACTTCTTCTCAAAGAATCGTGCCTGAATTTGCCTATCTCGCCAAAGCCTTGTCCTACAGAAAAAGGTGGCCTTAGCCCATATGTTCTAGGTCATGTATATAGAGCTTGTTCTCTTTTCTGTGAGAAACCCTAGATGCCAATCAAGGAGGTCCATTTTGGATACTTCAGCTTTGGCTTTTTGCTTATTTTGCTGAGCTACAGTCTAAGTGCCTTAATTTTTTCGAGCCAAACCCTCCTACTCATGGCATGAGGCTAGCCAATGCTTCACTTTATCCTTCTACCTTTGGTTTTTACTTCTCTTTCTTCCACCAACTTCCAGCTTCCCTTCCTTCTTACAGCTTTCGTCATTTCGAACCCATTGCTATTGGCCCATCTTGGTTGAAGAATTTTCTAAGTGATAGGCTCTGTGCTTCACCTCCTTATAAAGATATATGGGCTTCTATTCTGATCCCCAGAGAGCTATTTATTGGACCATGAACCCCAGAGCCTACAAATGCATTGCTGAGCCTTATTGTCTGCTCAAATTGCTAGACAATTTGGCTTCTCACAAGGGGTCCCAATACCTCTCTGCAGTAACACCAATCTGAGTCTTACTAGCAGGGATTTAAAGGTTCGAAGGTCCAGACTAGAAGAGGCAACTTCTAAGTTTATACAGGACTTGATCGATTTTGAATATATCCCTTTCATTCCTCAAGTAACCTATTGAAGAGGTATCAAAACTGGTGGGTGACCAACATGGAAGTATACTTGGCCATTGCTCCTCAAGACTTATTGATGGTGATGGATGTGCCCCAATCTAAGCCCAAAGGAGCTGGAGTTGCCACTTCTTCCACTATTCTTACCACTTCAGTTCTTGTGCCTGCCACCACACAGTCTACTTCTGCTGCTTCCACTCCTCCTAGAGTTACTCGGGCTGCTTCTAAGAAAGATATATACCCTTGTTTCTTCTCCTTTTTGCCTTTTTTTATAATGCTTCTTAGCCTTATCTTTAGTTCTTCTTTTGTGAATGTGGTGCTGGTGCTTCGCAGGGAGATTCTCCTTAGAAGACCCAAGCTTTACATCTCCTCAGGAGCAAGCAGCAAAAGAAGAAAAGGAAGCTCTTGACTGATCCTGAAAAAGGAGCACCTGAAGTTCAATCAGCAGAAGAAGAAGAAGAAGAAGAAGATCAAGAGCAAGAGACACTCTTACAAAGAAGAAAGAGAGCAACTGTCTCTTCTTCTAATTTGGCTCAAGATCCCACTCATGAGACAACTGCCAGAGTAGTAGCAGAGGAACTCACTTCTGAGGAATCTGAATCCCAGATTGAAGAGAGAGAAATTGAGAAGGAGCAGGCAATACCAATACAGAGAAAAAAGAGAAGGAAGATGACTGTTTCCCCTTTTGATTTAGTCGAGGACCCTATTCATGAGACAACTGCCGAGACAATAGAGCAGGAACATTCTAAGGCCATAATTGTTTTTGAGAGAGCTGAGAAGAGACGACAGCAGCAATTCTTAAGAGATGAAACTGCTGCTGCTGATGCAATCCAAAGAGAAACTGTAAGGAGGTAGCATATTGCTGAGCACTATTCTCTTTGCAGCCCTTCCATTGTTGTTACCACTTCTGAAACAAGTAACTTCTTTCATGTTTCTATTCTTTTCCCTTGTCCATTTCTTGGTATTTGAGACTTAACTTTATTTGAGACTTGACATTACTTTGTACTTCTTCTTTTGCAGCAACAACTATTGAGCCTATTCTTCTAATAAGGACTTCCTCAGTTTCAGTTAAAGTGGAACAAACTCAAGATGTGGAGACCATTCAAATAATTCTGCCACTTCCAGGCCCTATATTTCCTATACCCTTCCTAAGGCCAAGTATTCCTGCATCACTTTCTTTTGGCTTAACTCCATATCTTCCTTACCTGTCTTTTGATCTATCTCAATTTAATTCTCTTTCGAGCCTTGCTCTTCCTTCTCCTCCTAATGAAGTTCCAGCTATTACCTTCTCTTCGATGGTAGCTGATTCCTCTATAGAGGGTGCTGGCAGCTCTCCAACTCGTAGTTTATTACCTTTGCCTAGTTCCAGCCCTTCTTCCTTGATTTATTGGTGACTAGAACCATAGAGACTGCTGAAGATGCTCCATCCATTTCTCCTATCCCTATGCAGTCCTTTGTGCCTTCCACCAAAGCCCTTTCTACCCCCTTCATGTCCACAGATGAGGTAGACATTTTTGAAGCAAGACTAACTAGCCTCTTCGACCTGCCTTCTACCTCTCCAATGGCTAGTGATGAGACTGAGCCATTAGTTTTGGCTGATTCCTTACTAGAAATTTTTGAGAGCTCCTCCTCCAGTAGTAAGCCTTCTTCACCTCTAATAGACTTGGACAACTGCCTGGAGCTATTGACATCCTTTTCGAGGATTCCCTTCGAGGCCTTAGAGAGACCTATAATACGAAATGGCTTTCTTCAGTCCTGCAAGATTGTTGAGCAATCTGGCATGACTGTCTCAAATCATTTATCTTAGGCAGCAGCCACTATTGACTTCTATATCAACATTTGCCATGCTGCCAAGGCTGTAGAGGAGAAATTGGTTGAAGATCAGAGCTTTGTTTCCACAGTGCATACTGAGGTATCAGAACTAAATGAACAACATTCTTCTGTCTCCCACTTTCAAACTCAACTACTGGAGAAGAAAGCTCAACTTGAGGAGGAGCTATCTGCAGTGAACCAGGACTTAATCCGAACTGACACCAAACTGCAGATCACCAACCAAGGACTGGCTGACCGAAAGCAGGAAATGACCACAGCCATCCAGTTGTTCTCATCATTTAAGAATAGAACATCCATTGTAAAAGAACAACTGAGACATTGTAATGATTTCTGGGCCAATTTATGGCAGAATGTATTCAACTCTTTATGAAGAACAAATTCTTATTTATCATTTGAGTATTCTCGTGTTCTTTACTTAGTGTTTATTTTATTCCTTGGTTTCCCAATGGTTGGAAAATAAGGCTTCAAATATCTGCCATTAATCTTTTTGGGATGTATGTAGCCATTTAAATTTCTCAAATGGTATGCTCCAAAAGGCAGGACTCTATGAATTTGATATGGTCCTTCCCAATTAGGTGACCATTTGCCAAACTTATGGCTTCTAATCCCTATTGGAGTATTGTCTTCCATACCAAATCACCTTCATCAAAGCCAATGTATTTGACTTTTTTATTATAGTTTTTGGCTGCTTTCTTCTTTTGAAAAAGAATGCTATTTAATGCCAGAATTCTAGCTTCATCTATGCTTTCTAATTCCAAGCACATACTCTGATGGTATTGCTCAAGATCTAACTGGTCTTGGCATCTTACCCTCAAGGACTTAACATTAATTTCCACAGGTAACACTGCATCATGCCCATATACTAAGGCATAAGGAGTGACTCCTGTGCTTGACCTTGGGGAAGTTCTATAAGCCCACAATACATCCAACAATAAGTTATGCCAATCCCTAGGATTGTCTTCCACAACCTTTTGTATTCCTTTTTTCAAGGATTTATTGGATGATTCAGCTTGACCATTGGCTTGTGCATAATAGGGGGTGGAATTAACAAGGCTAATTCCAAACTCTGCCACAAAAGACTTCACCATTTTCCCATCGAATACCGTCCCATTATCAACAGTTATAGTCTGTGGGATACCAAATCTATGGATTAAATCCTTAATGAATCCAATGACCTCAGTTGGTCTACAGCTCTGTATGGCTTAGCTTCGACCACTTAGTGAAGTAATCAGTGGCCACCAAAATGAAACAATGGTGCTTCGAAGAAGGTGGGTGTATTTTCCCCATCATGTCCATGGCCCATCCTCTAAATGGCCAAGGCTTCACTACTGCATGCAAGTCAGTTATGGGCACATGCCTTATTGTGTCATGCTTTTGACATGCCTGACAACCTCTTGTATATTCTATGCAGTCTTTAAGGATAGTTGGCCAATAGTAGAAATGCCTTCGAAGCAACCATCTTATCTTCACACCAGGCTGATGAGCACCACAGATGCCTTCATAAACCTCAGCCATAACCGTCAATGCTTCTTTTGGGCCTAAACATTCCAGCAACAGACCATCTCCCCCCTTTTTGTAGAGAGCATTACCATATATCATGTATTGCATAGATTGCAATTTAATTTTTCTACTGGCCTTTGAAGATGGGCCAGCCAGATACTGCATTATTGGATGCCTCAAATCTTGTTCTTGTAAGTCATTATGATTGACTTCCAGGACCACATTCCTTTTATTTAAGGGTGGTATTAATTTCTGAAATGTTGTTTGGCTTATGTCCCTTTGAACATTATCCCTTCTCTTGAAATTCGAAACTTTCTGAGCCACATCATTAGCTCTATTATTCAAGAATCTTGGGACATGAGTTACATTTGTTATTTGAAATTGAAAAAACAGATGTAATGCAAAAACATAGTATGGCAACATGCTTATACTTTGACATTTGAAAATCCCTTTCACTTGGTTGACCACGAGTTGAGAATCTCCAAATATGTCAACTGCATGAACTTGCAATCCAATAAGAATTTCTAGTCCCACTATTAAGGCTTCATATTCAGCTTGATTATTAGAACAAGTAATCTCATCCACCCTGAAACCATGTGTGGTTTTTACTCCTTGTGGTGATTTAATCACTATACCAATTCCAATTAGGCCATTGGCTTTTGATCCATCGAACCACATTTGCCATGGCTCAACACTAGCCATACCAAGTTCCATTATTTCTTGGCTTTCTGTTTGAGATGGATGGTCTGCCAAAAAATTAGCTAAAACTTGTCCTTTTACTGCCTTTTGGGGAACATATTCTAGATGAAATTCTGATAAGGCTAGTATCCATTTGCCAATTCTTCCCCTTGACATAGGTCTAGATAACATATACTTAACCAAATATGTGATTGTAATTACCAAAACAGTTGTAGGCAAAAGATAATATCTTAATTTTATTGCAGCAAAATACAATGCAAGGCACAGCTTTTCTACAGCTGAGTATTTACATTCACAAGAATTTAAAAACCTACTAAGGTAATAAACAGCTTGCTCCTTGCCTTCTTTATTGTCTTGGGCTAAGAAAGCTCCCAATGAATCCTCTGCTGCAGCTATGTATAACTTCAAGGGCTTCTCACCCTTTGGTGGGATCAGCACTGGAGGGTTGGCCAAGTAGGCTTTGATTCCTTCGAAAGCAATTTGATGCTCTGCTGTCCACACAAATTCTTCTTCATCTTTTAGCTTGATAGAGGTCTAGCTTCAATGATGGCTTTGGCTTTATTCTGGTCAATCTGTATTCCTTTCTTGTGTACTACATAGCCCAAGAAGTTTCTAGATGATACACCAAAAGCACACTTAAGAGGATTGAGTTTCAACTTGAACTTTCTCATTCTTTCAAAAGCTGCTTCTAAGTGAAACAGATGCTCCTCCATGGATTGGGATTTCACTACAACGTCATCAATATAACACTCTAAATACCCTCCAATGAGGTTATGAAAGATAGTGTTCATAGCCCTCTGATATGTAGCTCCAGCATTGTTCAGGCCAAATGGCATTTTAACCCATTCGAAGGTGCCAATATTCCTAGGACATCTGAATGCTGTCTTGTGAACATCTTCTTCTGCAATGCAGATTTGGTTATAACCAGAGTGCCCATCCATCATTGATAAAATTTGATGCCCTGCTGAACTGTCTACCAACAAATCCACTATAGGCATAGGATACTCATCTTTGGGAGTTGCTAGATTTTTAAGTTTCTGAAATCAATGCATACCCTCATTTTTTTCTTAACTATAGGCACAATATTGGATAGCCATTCAACATACCTGGCTGTCCTAATAAAGCCTGCCTTGAGTAGTCTAAGAATTTCCTCCTTAACTTTCTGAATCACTTCCGGACTCATTCTTCTTAGTTTTTGCTTGTATGGCTTAAAGTTAAGCCTCATAGGGAGCCTATGTTCCACTAATGACCTATCCAATCCTGGTAGTTCATTATAAGACCAAGCAAAACAATCTTTATATTTCTTCAGAACAACCAATAACTGGTCCCTGTCCAAAGCATTCAAATAAGCACTTATATAGATGGGTTGTTATATAGAACCTTCTCCTAAATTTACTTCTTCTAAGGGGTCTTGTATCTGAGAACTTACTGAAGCTCCTTCTTTGATCCCTTCTGGCTTCGAAGCAATCTCCTTGCTTTGTTCTGCTCCTAGATTCTTTAATTCAACATCTTTACCCTCCTCCTCATAGACAAAGTCTGTCCAAAGGCTTCTTCTTCCTGTATCTCCTGGACTTTTGTATCAATGTCCAATGCACAGTATTTATCAAGGGCCAAAACTCTGCCTGTTGCTGCTTCTGCTTGCAGCCAATTATCATGGCTTCTTTTTCTTGCTCCTGCACTTTCTGGACTATTGATTTTACATCCAATATTGAAAACTTAATTAGAGCCAAAGACTTGGCTTCTTGTGCTTCATCTCTTTGCCTACAACCAGGCATCATTGTCATCCTTAACGACAACCTCTTCATCAGCACTTTCCTGGACTAAGTGCTTCAGGTATGTCACCTCCTCATCAGCCGTCACTTCGGCTGAGCCATCAGGTTTCCTCAGTATACTGAGTGGTGTTACTCTCTCAATATACAATTTGGCCTCTGCGAAGTCTACAGTACGGTATGAAGGGTTGAGGATCTGCATCAATTTCTCTGTCTCTCCGTTGCCCAAGGCCATCATTATTTTCTGATGCAAAGAAGGAAGGCACATTTGTTAGTGTGGATCCAATCTCTGCCAAGTAAAGCATTGTACTTAGCATTGTTGTCGATCACGAAGAATGCCGTCATGCAGTCCCTGGTTCCTACACTTAGGTTGATGGGCAGAATTCCCTGAGCCATCTGTTTGTCTCCAGCGAAGCCAGCAATGGTTGTGCTGGTCAGGATTAACCTGGGGTTCCTTTTCCTTAGTTTCTTCAACGAAGATTTCGGTAGTAAGTTCACCGCTGCCCCATTATCCACCAAGACTCGGTTCAATTGTATCCCATCGAAGAAGGCCTTGATATACAAAGGCTTAACATGCTATGTCATAGAGTTCGAGGGATACTCAAAAGGATAAGAGAGGTTAATACTCACCTCTTCTTCACTCTCATATTCAGTTTCCATTGGGGTAGCCATTCTGGAATCATCTTGCACCATACTCACTTGTGAGTCTTCGCTAGAGACTGGAATTGGGTCAATTTCTTGCCCCTCTTGGTCCTTATCTCCAACTTGGAATTCATGTGGTAGTATGTGTACCATATTCACTGATACTGAGCCAAATTGAATGGCTGGCTGTGCCCGTTTCTTCTCCTGGCCACCTTGTTCAGTCACTTCAGAAGCATCTTCCATGCTGCATTCTGGCACCTCATTACTAACAGACTCCTTCGAATGGTCTTTTCCGACTGGCTTTTCAACCAAAAATGTTTGTTCAACCATGAAGGCTTCGAACATTTCTTCCTCAACCATTCCTTTCTTTTGGCCTAGGCCAACTTCTTCTTCTTTTCGCTATCACTCTCCATCAAAGCCTTCTCCAATCCTGCTAGACTGGACTTCTCTCTGGTTTTAGTTCAGAGTGAACTTTGGCCAATTGTTCTCTGCTACAACCCATTTTGTCTTGTAGAGTTGGTTTTGGAGTATGGTCTGACTTTAGATTCTTCTTTCCTTCTGTCTGTACCAATGAGGAGCTTTCTCCACTGTCTTTCAAGTCTTTTTGGTACTGAGTGTACCTACGCTGAATCTTCCTTCTTTGTGATCTAGAAATTACGGGGACCATATCTGGTTCCTTTGTTTTCGGGTGTTTAAGCAATACCCAATTGTTTGGAGCCACCAAAGGAGGTTTGACCATCCTACCTTGGTTTCCAACAACATCTCTCTGGGTGGACAATTCCCTAGGTTTGTTCTGTATCACAAACCAATCTGGAACTCTAGGTACCCACGAACTTACTGACTCAGCTGTTGAACTGTTTCTTTCCTCCTTTGAGGCCATCTTCGAAGCTGGCTGCGAAGGCCACTGCTTGGCCCTGGCTTCATGTTTTGGGCCTAACTCAAACCTTTGATGAAGGTAGCCACTTTCTGTCCTGCGTGATGCTGGTCTAGGGGGCCAATCTCTGGCTCTGATCCCACAAACTGAGCCCCTCTCCGACCTCCTTTCAGAATGACTGCTCTCCATTCTGTAATAGTTAGGTGGCCTGGACTCATATAAAGGCCTCTTGCCTTTAGAATGCATTCTATCAGCTGTTGGCTCAACCATTAATGGCTGCTGCCTAACACTAGTTGGGTATGGCCTTTTGTTGTGAGCACTGGTTGGTTTAGGACATCTCTGCACATCCCTGTAGTATTGCTTCCCATCAATCGAGAGCCCTTTCAGCCACTTATAGCTCAACCTACACCTGGGACACATTCTTTGGATAACTGCTGCCTCTAAGGAATCATCATCCAGTGTTTCGTCATCAGAGTCTTTTCTCTGACTTGTAGAGCCTTGTCCGTCAATTGGCAGACTTCTAGCGTCTTTCTTAATAGTAGCCTGGCTGGAACATGCATTTGCACATTGACCTCTTCCAATTCCTGCAGAGATAAATTCTGGAAGTCTGGTACAACAACATTAGCTGCACTTTCTCCAAGTTCTAGAAATGGATTACTGTCGATCCCCATGGCCTTTTTTGCTTTAGCTGGGAATTTTAGACTTCCTTTCCGAATTTGTTCTTGGATCCTGTCTCGAAAAACAATACAGTTTTTAGTCGAGTGAGACCAAGAATTATGCCATTTGCAATATATTTTTCCTTTAAGTTCATCTGGAGATGGAATTTTGACTCCTTTTGGTAACTTAAGGAAGTTGGCCGCAAGCAAATGATCAAAAATGTCATCTGCCTTAGTTAAATCGAAAGAGTATTTCCTATGAAGGTCTTTCTTTTTAAACTGTTGGTCAATTGTTGTATCCTTATGAATTAATGCTTCATAGATCACAGGTTCTTTCCCCACAATCTCTGCTGCATCGATCTCATAATTAGGATCTCTATAATATGTCTTGTATGATGCATTATTTCGATCTTGCTCCTCCTCTAATAATGCTTCGTACCTAGACACCTTATAAGTGAGTTCCACTAAGTCCCTGAACTTAGTTGAGTCAAACTTCTTTCGAAGCCTAAACTCTAAACCATTCTGAGCCAATCTCACGAATTCTGGCTCTGGTAGGATGACTGTACATTTATTTCGAGCCCTTTTAAATCTGGCAATAAACTGAGTAGCCTTCTCATCAGGCCTTTGACTCAACCTTGCCAAGTCTGCCACGGAAACCTCTGGCTCCGATTGGAAGAATTGAGCATGAAAAGCCTCTTCCATTTGTTGCCAAGTCTGGATAGAGCCAGGCGTAAGGTTAACATACCATACAAATGCTCCCCTAGTTAGGGAATTTGGGAATAACCTTAACTTCATATAGTCATTATTAGTAAATTCACTGCATTGAACAGCAAACCTAGCAATGTGCTCCACTATTGATTGGTTTCCATTTCCATAAAAAAGGGCAAAATCTGGTATCCTGAAACCTCTTGGATATTCATGTACCCTGTCTACCCATTCTGGGTATGGTTTTCTGTACACAGGAGTCTGGACCCCCGAGCCATCGGTCCACACATCTCTCTAACAATATCAGCAATTTGGTCCATAGGGACTATATTTTGTGCTTGCTGAACCACTACTGGAGGAACAAACACATGATTTGGTGGGCAAACTTGTGCCTGTGGTCCTCTTGGTCCATAAGGTGGTATATTTTGGACTGGTTGTCCCTGTGGTGCAGGTTGCTGTTGGGGGTGTGGGTAACCCCTTTGAGCCTGTCCTGTGAAAGGACCTGCGAAAGGTGCTGGAACTGGTGTTGTGTCTCTTCCATTTGTAGGAAAACCTTCCAACCCCCTGGGTATAAATTTGAATAAGGGATTAGTGAACCCCCTTGTGCTAGGTATGGCTTCGAACATTGGATTTGGAGCCATTCTTATGCCATTTTCTTGTACTGGGCCAGATCCACCAATTTGCATGGCTTTACTATTAAGCACTGAGGCATTTTGACCTGCTATAGGCCTCAAAATAGGTTCGTACCAAGAGTGAGGTGATGGTCTTTCATAGTTTTGATTACTAGTTTGACCATTAGAATGTCCATTAACTTGTATAGGCTGTTTATCTCTAGCCAATCTCTGCTGAGGGATATTTGAAACTTCCTCCACGTGTCTTGCATTTGTTGGTTGGTGGGTATTCATTCGATCCAAGAAGGATGTTACCCATCTTTCCATTGTGTTCATTAACTGCTGTCCCATAGCATCTACTAGGCCACCCCATAGATTTATTAGCTGAGTAGATGGAACAGTGGATGGTCCAATTCCTTGGCCTCGTCCAATATTCTGAACATATGGTAGTTGTTCCGAAGTGCTGGTCTGTTCGACCATAGGTTCTGATGAACTGGGTGCTTCCACAGGATGTGTTATCACATTATCCTCTAGATTAGGTATTTCTACTTCTCCTTCCATGCCTTCTTCCAAGCGTTCATTTTCTCCTTGTCTCCTACGTCTAGCCATTTCAATTAGTCCCGCTGGGCGTGCCAAAAATATATGTTGGCTTTTTGGCTTTCGAAGGTTATTATTGTAATTGCGAGCGTGCCAGCAAGGATCAATCAGTCCGTACAGAAAATTAATTGCCAACCAATTATCAGACGATTGTGTTTTAGTTCTTTCAGTCTCAATGAAGAGGACTTTTACTAGTGGCTTGATTTAGGAGAATTAAGCAAAATAACAATTAAATGAAGAACAGTTGAAGTATTTCATAAAAATGAAAAAACTTACAATGATCCAAACTCAGCCTCGTAGAGGTTTACAGCAACAATCTACTTGAAACTACTCCTATGAACGATGTGCAGTGCAGGAATTTAAAGTACAGGAAATGAAAGACTGGAAATGTAAAACAGGAAAGGAAAATAAGTATAATAAGACTGGTTTTTTGGATCTGAGTCCGGGGGCTTTTTCTGGGCCTTCTCTGCTATTTATACTTCTCGAGGATGACCATCAAACTATATTTCTAACCGTTGAATTGCTCCTCCATGATCGCTGATCATGTTGCCTTATAATTAGCTCCATTGTGCCATCACTTGCAGTTAGGCTTCCCTCCTAAATTTGAATTTAAATGTGAGTAACCGTTGAAGCCACATCACCTTGCATCTCTTTGTTGATCCACTGCTACTCAGATCTTGTAATAACCAATACTAACTGCCACGTGTACGATCAGGATCAAAGACTTGAATAGTCTTCCTGTATTACCCTTATTCTGCCACCCGTCGAATTGTAATTGGCTTGTTCAAAATATGTAGCCAACACTATCGTAAAACAAAAGTAGAAAATATGAGATTATTTATTCCACTGATCTAGCTGGATAACCAATACTACACTAATATCATGAATTATTAATCACTTTTATTATTAATTTTGAAATCAAACAGAACCTTAAGTTACAAAAACATCATTAATGTTGGTAGGAGTGTAAATCTAGCCCACCTGTGGCCCACTTGACACCTACCCGCAGCCTGCCCAAGCCCAGCCTAAGACCCTAGGTCTGGGTCGTTTGTTTTGAAGCCTAGCTGGATAGGCCCGAATTTTTTTTTCGTTTTGATATATATAAAATTTTTCATTCTACTTTATTTTTGGGGGGAAACACTATGGACGCACTTTATAATTAAATAAGAAAATGACATAATTTCATACTTTTTCAGTCATAACTATAAAACATAACCTAACTAAATATCTCATTAATCATAATTAAAATAATGTTATAACTTAAGAAGAAAATTAGCCATAACTAAAGTAGAAAATGACATAACTTGATATTTAATCATAACTATAAAAAAAGAAAAAGAAAAAGTCGTAACTAAGCCCCGGTTTGGCAACCGTTTTCAGGTTAAATAAACACATGCGGACAAAAGTTTGCTAGAAAATCACAAACTGCCAAAAATTCATACACGTGAGATATGAGGCACGTGAGGATGATGAACAATTACCAAACTACCCTATATACACCAATACACATATCTATGTGTTTGCTAGGGTTTCATTTGTAGAAACACACCAAGCAGACGGCGACGAAGAAGAACAAGAGAGAGGAAGAAGACTGCACAACATCGGACGACCGATCCAGGCCAACAACACTTCCTTAACGCCTCGACCATCCTTTACTCATAACATTGTTCCGTGTTTGCATCTCTGGTACGCATAACTCGATTTATTTTGGGATTTTCCTCTCTTTGCACGAGATCTTACTTGTTTCTTGCATGTATGTTCAAAATCCGTCGTTGTCAATAACGGTATAAACTTGAATGTCTCTGTATAGATTGTGTGAACTGTGATTATGGGTACGTGTTTTTTTTTTTCACTTTCATTTTTCTTCTCCATGAACTCAATGAAGAACATCATACACCAACACATATTGTTTTTTTTTTCTTTTTTTTCTTTTAATCTGTTACCATTTTTTTTAACTCACTAAAAATGGTTGCTTCCAAATTGATGAAATACTTTCATATTTTTTGTATTCACTTTCGTTTTGCTTCTTGATGAACTCAATAGAGCATTTGAACTTTTTGTTTTAATTTTTTCTTTTAAATGTGTTACTAATTTTTTTTTTTAAAATTATTTTTTAACTCACTGGACCTACTGTCCATACAATGGTTGCTTCCAAATTGAGGTTAGATAAGCATTTTGTAAAATAGAGAAGCAAAATATGAACCAATTTTAGAAATTTTTGCAAAACTGTGCCTAATGTAGCAAAAACACAACAAAGCATTTGAACATTTTTTCTTTTAAATCTGTTACAATTTTTTTTAACTTACTGGACCTACTGTCCATAAATGGTTGCTTCCAGATTGAGGTTGGATAAGCATTTTTTAAAATAGAGAAGCAAAATATGAACCAATTTTAGAAAGTTTTTGTCCCATGTGCCTAATCCAGCAGAAACACAGCAAAGCATTTGAACTTCTTTTTTTCTTTTTCTTTTTTAAATTTTTTCTTTTAAATCTGTTACCAATTTTACATTTTTTTTTTTAACTCACTGGATCTACTATCCATAAAATGGTTGCTTCCAAATTGAGGTTGGATAAGCCTTTTCTAAAATAGAGAAGCAAAATAAGAACCAATTTTAGATTTTTTTTTTTGCCCCCCATGTTTGCAGAAAGACAACAGAGCATTTGAACTTTTGTCATCAGTCAATTGTGTAGTCCAACTGTAATGTGGTGGATGGTTATGTTGTTTGTTTTCTATATATGGGTTGGATGGAAAACATAATCAATGCAAATATGTCAATTTGAACTGGTTAACCTTTATTATGAGAGCACATAGACCATGGACATCCATAATGAATGGAATAAGATGATGCTGGAGAGAGGATAGAGTGCTTCTTCATGTTTATCTTTTCCTGACTTCATTCTCCTTTTTCACACTTATTTATTTGGCATTTGTTACTTGTGCCAACTAAATGCATACAGGACCAATCTTTTTCCCACCCTTATCAACCAACAGTTTCACTCCAATAGGCTCCATTTTTGTAGCAGCAATTTACTTTAAGTGGAGAGGGTTTATGCTAAGATCTCCACATATTCCATCCATGTTTCTGAACAAGAGTTTTACTAACATGTTTAGAACAAATCCTTTAGTAGACAACCATCTCATTACCACACATATGATATATAACAAACACACGACCATAAAATACAGAAATAATGCCCTAATCCAGAAACACAATGGTTGGCAAGAATCATGAAAATGTATGTATCAATTTAAAGAAGCGTCAAATGACAAATAACAACCTAGAAAAGTGCATTGCTATGGGCTCGAAAGCAATAGGTGACCATATGTTCCTTGTTTTGTGTGGCTATTACCTGTCACCAGTAATGAGAATAAAACTATGCCATACATTTGAAGTTATTCATAAAGCTGTACCATACACTATCTTACACTTTGTCTTCTTCTTTTATTAATCTATGGTACAAAACAAAGCATGGCTTCTTTCATGTCAACTGGCACATCTACTATATGGCCACGTCGTATGTGTTCCTGTGGCTACGGTCAATGTCTTGTCAAGATTTCCATATCTCATAAAAATCTAGGACTACTACGCGTGTTCGAATCCTATGGTGAGTACACCCTTTATTTTCGGTGACAAATTTCATTTCATTTAAACCAGTTAACTAATAACTTTGTACATACATTTCATCAGCCATGTTTAAGTTGGATTGGTTGGTGCGACGAACCTAGGCGACTGAACACCGACTATGACTCTGCCACATACGACATTGTCATGTACTTGCGGGATGATGTCATTCACATTCAACAAACGCTACGTATCTTGAAAACCATTGTTTCCGTGTTGTGCATTGTTATTGTAATCTTATCGTTGCGTATGTGAAAATGTTCCAAGTGTCTTGTAGCACCCTAACAAATCTAGTATTGTAGGGACTTATGTTTGTTGTGGACTTGATAGCAATAGCTTTGTGAATGACATGTAATGGAATTGTGGTTTGGATCTAGATAACTGTTTCTCTTTACTTTCTCTTAATTTTTTTGATAGAATGTCACAATGCCTAATCTATTTTATTGCGCAAATTCGTTTGGGTGAGTAATACGCATACATATATATTTATGCTTTAATTTATCAGTTGCATTGTCATTATGGCTTTCATAAAAACTTCACCACGTACCTTTTCCAAAAATAAAGGGGTTGCTAGGGCCCGAGCAATTGTTATTAAGGACAGCCAAAATGTTCACAAAGCTTTGTAGGATTCTGAATCCACAAGGCTTTTCCTAGAGCTTATTGCCGGTGAGATTCTTGGGGGCAACCGGCCATTCATGGTTTTGAACAGTGCTGGGTACAAGTCATTGGCGAAGAAGTTTGAAAAAAAAAAAAAAAAAAACTGATAGAAAACATGATGTAAAGTAATTGAAGAACAAGTACACATACATGAAACGAATTGGACTGCGTGGATGAAGTTGATGGACCGTACCAAAGGAATAACCGGAATTGGATTTGATGCAAAAACATGCATGTTTCAAGCTTCTGATGAATGGTGGGATCGGATGAAACTAGTAAAGTATTTACACCATTTTCTTACCTTTTTGCATTGTTTTCATTTTTATTTCGTGAGATATTTTCACTAATAGTTTTGTGTTTCCTGTGCTGCAGATAAATAAGAGTTGTGCAAAGTTCAGGAATAAAACTTTGGAGCACCGGGAGTTGATGGAGATTGTCTTCACAGGGGCTGCTGCATCTGGCAAACATCATTAGACACCGGGGGAGAGGACTGTCGAAGATAACGAAGGCTTTTCTGATTCGGTTCAGAGCCTTAGTATGTAGCCATTCGCAGATCCAATCCCTTCAGTTGGTATTGACATGGAGGTTGAGTTGTCAATGGAAGGTATTGGACCTGGGGTTGACACTAGGATGAAAAGGAAAAGGAATACTCTCGTAAGTTCAGGAAAGTCGTGGAAGCTGACCAGTGGAGCATCTGCTATAGCCGACAGCGTGAACAATCTGACCAATATTGTCCGGAGTCAAAACCAACAACTTACTGTCAGGCACTTAACTGGTAATGAGTCGTTGTACACCATTTCAGAGTGCATGAAGAGGCTGAAATCCATTCCTGCCTTAGTAAGTACACCGTTGTTCCACTTTGCATCGTCTCTTATAGACAACACTGATTACCGAGAGGTTATGATGTGCCAGCCCGATGATGACCATATTATTGGGTGGCTTACACAGAAGCAACTACAAAGCTATGTTGGAGCTCCATTTGTGAACCTTTTTGGTGCACGACAGGTTTAATGGCTGCTAGGATGGGCCACGGGGTTGAGCAGCTGCTGGGAACTGATGGGAACTTGTCCATGTTATGTGTTGATGTTTTTATGGAAACTTGTTACTGTGTTGGATTTTTAGGACGTCTTTAAGTTTTTATTTTTGTTTTATTTTTATTTTATTTGGATTTGTTTCGTTTGCAGCACTTGGTTGGATGGTTTGGTGGAACAATATGACTAGTTTGTGTTTATTTATTTATTTTTCATTTCTTTGTGTGGATGGAATAGATGATTTATGCATATTTGGTTTGGCAGATTGCTTTTCTTTTATCTTGGTTATGCATGGTATGCTGTTGATGTATATATGTAGTGTAAGTTAAATGGTTGAACAAATTCAAAGTGACAGTAATGATTTTAACGTTGGACATATGTCTTGTAGGCCTCACCGAGGTCTTGGCCATGTCTAACGGGAAAGCTAGCAGCAACGATGACTTCGTCGAGCAAATAAACCAAATGGCTATTCAGATACAACAACAAAATAATTGGGCGTACGTGCAAGCATGTCGGTATGTACAAGAGTATTACGAAAAATACATGTTAAAAACTCCATGTCGAATATCAATATTGACTGGATGTGCGTGGATATGTGAATTATACGATGGACACATTGGTCATTTTGAAGAAAATGTATGTATGCCAAAAGAAGTATTTTTTTTGTTGTGTGAAACATTAGTTAGAGATTTTGATTTATGTGTTAACCAACGTAGCCATGGATTAGCCGTGGAAGAAAGTGTTGCAATGTTCATACATGTGTTGAGAGGGTTTAAGAATAGATTCATCCAAGAATAGTTTTAATATTCGGGTAAAACCGTATCACGCCAAGTTCATAATGTTTTGGAGGCGATGAAAAAGTTCACGGTTGTGCATTGTAGGCCAATAACAAATCAAAATGTTCAATATCCTCACTTGCGGTCAAAAATGAAATACCTACCATTCAAGGCAAAACATATTGTTTCTTTACGTCAAAGTTTTGGCATATATTGAAATTTGTTTTGTTATTTAATTTGGAAATTAGGATTGCATCAGCGCAATCGATGGCACGCAAATATTGTCACACCCAAAACATCATGGCGGTCACTGATTTCGACATGTGTTTTATCTTTGTATCAGTTGGATGGGAAGGCAGTATGTATGACAGTAGAATTTTCGTTGAAATAATCAACAATGAAAATGTGCCGTTTCCATATCTGGAGGAAGGTACAGACAATTTTTTAAAAAAAAAAATTAGTATGTAGAAATATGCACACAAAGCTTATACCGTTATTTGTTTACATCCGATAGGGAAATATTATCTTGTTGATTCGGGCTATCCTAACCGAACAGGTTACCTCGCCCCGTACAAGGGCTACCATTACCGTTACCACCAAGAAGATTTTCGATGAGGTGCAAGGAATGTAGCGAACCCAAGAGAATTATTTAACAAGGCACACTCGTTGTTGCGCAGTGTCGTTGAACGAACTTTCGAGACATGGAAAAATCGATGGGGTTTTATTGAAAATATGCCTCATTATGATTTTGAGATTGCGCAGGTGCATTTAGTTGGTGCGTCGATGGCATTGCATAACTACATACGGAGAAATATGGGTAATCCAACCACTGTTCAACCCATAGTAATAGAGGCCGACGCGGCAACCATAATCAATGCCATTCCTCTGTCAGCACATGGGGAGCATGGACTAATAGTTAGGGATGGTGACCCACATATGGAAAGCATGTGCTTTCTCGTAAGATATCGTTTGGTCCACATGCGCAATCACGGCATGTTGCGAAATATATAGGGGGAATTCGGTAACCCAAGTTCATTTTTCTTGTTGTTTGTATGTAGTATTTATGGTATTGTGCGTATGTACATTATGTTATTAGGTATGCACGTTCCCATTATGGTATACTCAAGCAATTGGTTATTGTCGGAGAGGTAATTACCAACAAATGGTTCTTATTATGTATTCATTGATGGAAATATTGTTCGTACAAACCTTTGTTGTGGACTTGAAAAACTTATTTTATTAATGTATTTGACAGATTTTAGTGTTTTTTTATTTTTTTATTTTTTGCAATAGTGGCTTGGTGGAAATGGCATACTAGAAATGTTTCCCAAATTTTGCAAAACTTTTCTGTTAATTTCGTACAATTTTGATTCACAGAGTGTTTGATTTGTTTGAATAGTTTCCCTATTCAAAATCAGCAACCTACCAAAACCAATTTCCTTGAAGCAATTTACAAAAAATGTAAAAAAAAAAAAGAAAAGGAAATGGAAAAAAAAATTAAAAAAATATTGCGCAATTCCTAATGCAAAATCTGTATATATTTGGAGGTGTTATTGGATTTGGCCATTTGAGGGCAATTTTGTCATTTCACTTTTGCCAACATCATTTCCAATGCAAAAAAACCAAACAAGAAAACCAAATAAACAAGAAAGTCGCAGGCTAAAAGAGTCAAAAAAAGCTAAAAAACCAACTTAAAAAGTTATTACCAAACGAAGCCTAAATACCACACGAGGCAAAATCAAATAACTTTTATGAATCATAAATAAAATAATGTTATAACGAAATAATAAAATTGCATAATTTCATAATTTTTTAGTGATAACTAAAATAAAAAAAAACATAAGTTATAACTAATAAATACCACGTGAAAATTAGCCTAGGCCTAATCCTATGTTTTGCCATGTGGCCCAACTTGGCCCAGTCCGAATTGTGACAAGAGCCCGCACGGCCCGTCTCGAGCCTGGGCCCGGGTGATCCGTACCAAATTTACACCCTTATATGTTAGGATTAGTTTCGCATATAAAATTAGGCTCATACCCCTGGGCTTACCTGAGGTCGTCCTAAGCCCATTCAGCCGCTTGGGTTAGGCTTTGACTAAGGTTTAAAGGACAATATCCACCGATTTTGTGGATCAAATTTATTTATGAAATTTTTTTATTTAATTTTTAATAATAAATTTATCAATGTAAACATATTTTTTTTAAAAAATACAATTTATATTTTAATATAAATAAAACAAAATTAAAATGTCTCAATCATTTATCACTTTAATATATTTATCAACATCATTATTAATACCAAATAATCATTTCACAAATGCAGAATACATCTAAAAGTGTCCAAAAAAAAATTTATTATCAAAATGTGGAACAAATATGTTCAAAAAAAAAATACTCAAAACTTATGAGCAAATAAGTCCAATTATCTGCCCGTAATTATCCATTTTTAAAGCCGGCTTCACACAAATTTTTGGAAAAATCTAAAAAATTAATAAATAAAAAAACCGTGGGCTTGGGCAGGAAGTTTTGGAAGCTGGCCCAGCCCGGCAGAAGCTTTCACTCATCAACTTGAAGTCACTAACGGGCGAAGTTCTTCAACTATAGGAGCTATGTAATCTATTTAAACAACAAAACTCCTCATTTGATATCAATTTCAGAAAGTTTATTTTTATTTTTTTGGGTTCTCAATCATGCAAAAGGTGACTTGGTGGAAGTGTTGGTAAAATTGTCTTTGAAATTAAAGACAACCTCCCTCCAAAAAAAACAAAAACAAATATTTACTGTACTTCGAGTTTTCAAATATTTGGAATCAAGAAATAAATTTAAAAAAATGATGGTATTTTCAATTTTTCCATAATTTTTGCTTTCAAAAAATGCAAACAGAAAACAACGTTACCAAAATGGTCCTAAACTCTCCTATGCCGGTAGGCAAGAATGGGGTGAGCACTGGCTGCAATGCTAGCTAGGTCTCAGTTAGCATTGAGGCTAGTGCGGGATCGCAATAATATAGTATTAATTTGTAAGCAATTTCAAAATTTTATTTGTATTAAAGTAGGGTCGCACTTTCAAAATTTTGAAAAAATTCTAATATCATAGTATTAATTTGTAAGCAATTTAAAAATTATAGAATTCGCACTCCTAAATTTGTAGGAATTTGCAACCCTAAATAAAATATACAAAACATTTTAAAATTAATTTTCTAATCAATTTTTACAAGAAGAGAAGTAAATCAAGATAATATATATATATATATATATATATAAAATAAGGGAGAACAGTTTTTGAATTTGTCCAAAAGTGTATCAGAGATAAATTTCGTTTGAACATCTGAGATGATTTATTTTTAATCATTGAGGGCAGAGATGCTTTGTGACATTTTCAACTTCCTGCCCAAAACACTCCCCCCTCTTTCTCTCTCTACAGCGTCCCACTCACCCATTGTAGGTGGCGACTCTGAAATCTGGCAATGCAGTCCATTTTTTGCATCTTTGAATCAAAATCTATTTTCTAAAATGATTTGCCAAATTTAGACTCTTTTGTGTTTATCCGTTTCACATTGCACCTATGAAACCAGATTCAGAACCACAGGAGTCCGAACTATAGGGTTAATCATATCTGAAAGGAGCACGAAAAATAAGCTACAGTTTCTGGCTCCATTGGGGACTTTAGAGAACTTGATTCAAACTTCATGATTTGAACTTTTATCTACACATATATGTTCTTTGCATTGCATTTGTGTGGTTACTTTAAGTCACTGTGTTTTCCATTTGCTATTCCTAGACAGTTTGCCGGAGGTTTGCCCAAAAGCTTGCCAAAAGGTTGATCAGTCATGGGTTCTGCCATGTCGGAACCACAACCCTTGGATCTGGATTACCATTGTACCGTTTGATCCTCCTTTCACTTCTCGGTGTTAGGTGTGACAGGTATATTAAGTAATCTTGTCAAGGTACCCCTTTTGACCATTTGGCCTAGCTGCATATAGTAAAGCCATAATGATTGTTCCAAATTAGGACAAGATGCCACCCATATACAAGATTGTATAAAACTACTTGCTCAAAATAGTGAGCCCCTAATTCATGACAAAACTAGGGCAGGATAACTCTACCTCCTCATAAGGGTGTTTTGGCTCTATATTACCTGGTATGTGCTTTTACAGTGAAACTGTACAGGAATATTCATATCAATGGTACAAAGTCAATATCAGTTTTGGGGGCAACGTTCAGTGAGAAATATAATGTTTTAGTTGTGCTTATATCTGTTGCAATTTAGGCCGAAGAGTTGTTCGATTTTTTATTGTTGTTTTTTTTCTTTCTTTCTTTTGCTAGGTAGTTTGCAATCACAGCTTCAGACGGACTTGATATCCCCCAAGTTGTGTGTACTCGTTCTGGCAGACTTTGCAAAACTCAAGACCTTGTTGGTCATCAGCCAGTGTTAGTCTCGCTCCTACCAGTTGTGCAATGAAGAAGAAATAGGTAGTTACCATCACCGACACAGATCACTTAGTAGTCACCTGTCCGCTCACCAGTAGCTAACTCTCCAAGGCTTGTCACGACGCAAAGTCCAGAAGAGGTTGCTGTTACGATGGTAGCTTTTCAAAGAACTATGGATACCTTGAATCACAAAATTGCTGCTCAAGACAAAACCATTGCTAAAATGAGACGCTCATCTGGAGCATCAACATTCACTGTACATCCTGTTCCAGCTGCCCAGCCGAACCCTGATCCACCTCTACCAATTGAGAACCTCCAGGTCCCAGATCCTCAAGAGATGTTTCCACAGGCTCTAGCTTTTAGACCTCTGGCACAGCCTTACGGAGGACTCCTTCCCTTTGACATCAACGATATTGATCCGACTCTGATTAAAATTTCCAAGCTAGAGAAAGCGCTCAAAAAATCCCAGGGCTTCCATTCTATTCCGGATATTAAAGATGGTTACACTGAGGCTTCAATCAGACTACTGGAAAAATTCAAAATTTCCTACATTGTAGTGGGGACCCTATTGTTCATGTCTGCTTGTTTTCGGATGTGCTAAGGCCAATGGGCCTGACTTGGGCTCAGAAGCTGTCTCTGTTCGGAAGAACTCTATCAGATGTGGCAGCTATTTGGTACGCTAAACTGGAGGATTCTACTAAACGGAATTAAGAGGAATTATCTGAGGGGTTTGTCAACCAATATTCATACAATACTCAGATAAAAGTAACCATCAGTGAGCTAGAAGCGACTACCTAGAACCCCAAGGAACCCTTCATCGACCTTGTCGCCAGATGGAGGGCAAAAGTAGCCAGAATGACAAATAGGCCATCCGAAAGGGAACAAGTCTGGCTAGTGGTTCAAAATCTTAAGCCGGATATGTTATAGAGAATGATAGTAGTACCGTTGTCTACGTTTGCTTCTCTACATGAGTTGGGGTTCCAGATTGAAAGTGCATTAAAAAAAGACATTATCCAAAGAACCAGCAAACCCGCGAAGAGGCCGTTCACGAGGAGTACCAATGCTAGCAGTAGCACTATTCCTCGGCCTGTAGAAATCAGTACCGTTGCTACAGTTGCCAAAATGGCCGATCATTTCGCCACCATAACCTCACGACACACCAATCCGAGCCGAAACCAAAGAACCTTCACCCTCCTGTACATGAGCCTAGCCCATGCTCTTAAACTCCTGATGGAGAAAGGGCACATTAAGCCTCTCGAACCTCGACCTCTCGACCTCTCCTCGTCCCACTCCCACCTAGACACGACCCTACCCAGTACTGCATCTTCTATCAATAGCACGGTCATCCCACTGATCGGTGCTACCACTTACGTCATGAAATCCAAGATCTCATTGACAATAAGATCATCGTCCCACCCTCCAAACCGAATATAACCACCAACCCATTTCCTGCCCATAACCAAGTCTCACCACGCAAGAACATTAACCTAATCCATACACTACCACCCACCTTTAACCCCAACACATATATCACCCCATCCCATCTACCTAAGTCAAGGTAGTTATTCCGGAGAGCACAGACATGTGCATGATGGACATAACACCCGAAACCCAACTAAGGCCTATGGTGGCGGAGGCGAAGAAGAAGAAGAAGAAGAAGAATGCACTAGAGAAGTGGTTGCCTGACACCCAAGTTATAGAGAAAGGGACCTCACTCGCAGAAAAATATGATCCCAGCCTATACATTGTGGCTGTTGACCAGCCAAAACCTGTAGTCGTATTGCTAGATTCCCTCAGCATCAATGCCATTGGGGAAGAGAAGCTAAAACAAAATCTGCATAACCGGACTGAACAAGGTCGAGATGACCTAGCGGAATTAGAAGAGGACCTGGTAAAACTCGAGGAAGATCTGGAGAACCTCTACTTTTTTGAAGAAGAGGATGTCGGCAGTGTACAGGTTGGGTGGTGAGATCTAAGCTAACCCGAAACCAGTAATAGGTGGTTGAGTGAAGAGGAATCAGACATGGAGGAGCAAGTAAACAAGACTGTGAAAAGAGAAGAAGTTGGTGATAATAACAAGATTGAGGCCATGCCTATGACTGAGGTTGTGCCTATAATTGACAAGGAACGGGAGTTAGAACATTTCCAACAAGAAAGAATAGAGGAGATCTAGAGGAAGATAGCCATAGAACAGGAAAAATGGAAGGGAAGAAAAGGGACCGAGATAGCGGTGGACGATGTCCAAACTATGGAGAAACCCGTGTGGAAGTCTGGTGATAAGGGAAAGATGCCAAAGAAACTTCGACAGTATCGAAGGGAAGAAATTGAATCAGTTATAGAAGAGGAGTGGTATACTAGTGAAGAGAGCAATGTAAACATGATCCGGGTAGAGCCCGATCATGGCCTAGCAATGGCTGCAGGGGAGTGATGGGAAGACAATGATCTGAGCCATTCGTATACTGACGAAGGGTGAAAAGTTGATATCCCTGATGATACGTGGTATACTGACAAGATTAACCACATGACTCGAAGAGGTTGGTATTTCAAACCTCTAGCTTTAGATCAGCCATAATCCTCCGGGAAAAAGGCTAAGATATCAAAAGAGAAAGATGTAGAGGAAGACCTGGTCTTAAAGCAACTCAAAAAGATCTGGGCAGACATATCAATCTGGAGGCTGCTAATGGCTTCCCAAGAGTGCATGCAGGCATTACTAGAGGCAATGAAGGGAACGAATCTGCCTATCGACACCACCATTGACCAACTGGTGTCATTGGTTACATTAGGAGGTGTTTGTCCAATGTTATCTTTTACGGACAAAGAGTTGTCACCTGAGGGTGCTAATCACAATCGACCCCTGTATGTGACTCTAGAGAGCTGAAAGAAATGGATACCGGTGGTATTGGTGGATACCAGCTCGACAATTAACGTGTGTCCGGCAAGGATTGCTTATGCCATAGGTTTGAGACTAGCTGATTTCACGCCCACAACTCAAGCTGTTTGAGCCTATGACAACACTAACCGAGAAGCCATGGGGACCTTTAAAAGCCAAATATTGATCGGCTCGTCTGAACATGAGGTTAAATTCCATGTTATGGACGTACCAGCAACATTCAATCTACTCTTGGGAAGGCCTTGGCTGCATCAGATGAAGGTAGTATTACCAACAGTTCACAAACTGGTGAAATATCCTTTTAAAGGTGGGATTGCTACTGTCTATGGTAATTCTACGATCCATCCTCCCTAGGGAACTACTACGCCTTTGTTAGAAATAATACATGGGGATGAGGACGTGTTCCTCTTCGGCTTGGCTGGTCCAATCTATCATAGCAGAAGATGATGGAAACTATGTGAGCGCCCAGTCCATTTACATAATGAACAAACAAAGGCATATTCCCGGATCAGCACTGGATAGAAGTGGCAGGCAATGAGGTACTATTGCCAGAGAGATAAGTCATAACCCCAATGCTTTTGGGCTGGGCAACAAGCCTACTGCCGAACACTGGAAAAGAAAGAGGAATGAGTTGAGAAGGAGACTAAAAGTGAAAAGGGTTGGGAGGCAATATAAACTCATCCACAAGCAAATTCGGGGAACCCTAAACAGACGCTTTGTTTGCCAATGGGAAGATTTCCCTTTCCGTGGATTCCCAGAGCCATGGATTGACTGGGAAACAAAGACAAGGTACTCGGGATTCAAGATTTTCTTTGGACACCATTTATCGGAAGATGAAGATGAGTAGATTAACCTAAGCATCAATACAAAGCAAGACAGGACTGCAAGCTTAGGCATTGACGAAGATGAGCTGCTAGGGAAGGCACTGGTTGACTTATTAATGGATTCTAATGCTAGGGCTGAGTCCGTTAACTTGGGAGATAGTGTTACTATCTTTGTGATCGGGGACAAACCAACTGCAGATTTCTCTAGTCTCATCGTGGACGCATTTGAGGCTCCATGCCTAGTTTGGCAGTTTGAGAAGGGCATTATTGGCAGTTCAGAATCGAATAATGAGTCCGAATCTGATTCCATCGAGTCTGTGGAGTCGAGATCAGATTTGAGTTCTTTTGAAGAGTCCGAGTTTGGTACTTCTGGGAGTGGTAACCCGGATGCCAAAGTCCTGTTGAGGTCTTCTTTTAGTTTTTCTTTTGAGTCGACTGTAACCGAGGATCCTGACTTTTTGAATGGGAATGCAGTAGATTTCACTTACTTCTCTATGCCTTTGGTTTGTTATACTAATCTTGATTTTCAAAATTTTGACTTGAATGAAGAGGAAGAAATTCCTCGGACTTCGAAAATTTTGGTTAACCAAGAGGAGGAGAGATGTGTTAAGCCGTGCACAGATGAAATCATAGTAATTAACATAGGCACTAAGGAGGATCCCTACTTGGTCCAGATCGGGTCTATGTTGTCTTCGGAGGAACACGAGCGTTTAATTGTTTTATTAAAAAATTTCAAAGATGATTTCGCGTGGTCTTACGAAGACATGCCTGAAATTGATCTTGAAATTGTACAGCACCGGATCCCTTTTGACCCTGAGGCCCGACTAGTTAAGTAGAAACTACGTAGAGTCCGTCCAGACTGGGCGTTGAAGATTAAAGAGGAGGTCACCAAGCAGATTGATGCCGATTTTTTGATGGTATATGAGTACTCGACTTGGCTGGCTAATATTGTTCTAGTTCCAAAGAAGGATGGCAGAATCAGAATTTGCGTCGACTTCTGGGATCTGAACAGAGCTAGTCCGAAAGATGACTTTCCATTGTCGCACATTGATGAACTGGTAAACTTCACCGCAGGCCATGTGCTACTTTCATTCATGGATGGGTTTTCCAGGTATAATCAGATTTTGATGGCACCGGAGGACAGATCGAAGACTGTTTTTACCACACCGTGGGGTACGTACTGCTACTGAGTCATGCCTTTTGGATTGAAAAATGCTGGTGCTACATATCAGAGGACTGCAACCATAATCTTACACGATTGGATCCATAAAGAAGTTGAGGTGTATGTGGACGACATGATTGTCAAGTCCAAATAGCGAGAAGGCCACTACACCGCATTGGAAAAGTTCTTTGAACAGATCAGAGAGTACAGACTAAGGTTGAACCCACAAAAATGCACCTTTGGAATGACTGCAGGGAAAATACTGAGATTCCTGATTACGCAGAGGGGAATTGAAGTAGATCCATCTAAAATCAAGGCCATCCTAGAAATGCCACCACCAAGGACTGAAAAGGAGGTACACGACTTTCAGGGTATGGTGCTATTCATAAGACGGTTTATCTCAAAATTAACCTTGACTTGTGAACCACTGTTTGGTCTGTTGAAGAAAGAGAAGAAGTTCCAATGAGATGATCGATGTCAGTTTACCTTTGAGTAGGTCAAGCAATACCTTTAGAATCCACCTGTATTGTCGCCACCAGAATCGGGGAAGCCATTGATCTTGTACCTTTCAGTAACGGATTCGACCATGTGGTGCATGCTAGCTCAAGAATCAGAAGCTAAGGTGAGAAGGCCATCTACTATCTGAGCAAGAAGATGCTGGAGTACGAGACCCGCTACGCTTCCCTCGAGAAAACTTGTCTAGCTTTGGTATGGGCAACGAGGAAGTTAAGGCATTATTTGTTAGCTCACTCTGTAATTCTGGTTTCAAGACTAGATCCATCAAATATCATTTTGAGAAACTAGCGCTTATGGGTAGGCTCACTCGTTGGTTGCTTCTTCTCTTTGAGTTTGATCTCAAGTATGTCACGCGTAAATCTGTCAAAGGAAGAGCCATAACGGAATTTCTGGAGGACCACCCAGTGGAAGGAGATGAAGCAATAGAGTATCTATTATCAGATGAAGGCATTCTGTAGATAGAACAGGAAACATGGACAATGTACTTTTACAAAGCATCTAATCAATATGGTTATGGGATATGTGTGTTGCTAATAGCACCCGATGACTCCCATATACCCCTAGCCTTCAAACTTCGGTTCAAAGTGTCCAATAATGAAGTAGAATACGAGACGTATATCACTGGATTGGAAGCTGCCCTAGAACTAGGGACAATAAGGTTAGATGTCATCATAGACTCGAACCTGGTTGTTTCTCAAGCCAACAGAGACTGGAGGGTCAAGGAAGAGAACATGAAGATGTATCATCAGACCTTGGACATTCTGATTCTGAGGTTTGAAAAGCTGACGTTTACACATCTGCTAAGGGAGAACAATCGGTTTGCTGATGCATTAATGACTCTATCTCCCATAGTAAACATCTCGCTGGGAGTTAAGATGCGTCGCATCATCATTAAACAGAAGTATATGCCCGTTTATGAAACCATTGCCGCAATAGATGAGGTTCAAGACAAAAACCCTTAGTATTATGACATTTGGAATTTTCTGGAAAAATATATGTATCCATTAGGGGCAAATGCTAAGGATAAACAGGGAATACGGCATCTGGCCGTCTAGTTCATCATCTGTGGGGATAAGTTGTATAAGAGATGTCATCTGGGAATGCACAAGCTCTACGTTGAAGAAGAGGAATCAAAGCGTCTCATGGAGGCCATCTATGGAGGAGAATGTGGAGCACACATGAATGGTGTGATGCTGGCTCGGAAAATCTTCAGACAAGGCTATTATTGGTCAACTATGGAGAAGGATTGTATTAGCTTTGTTCGGCGATGCCACAAATGTCAAATTCATGCCAATAGCATGAACATCCCGCTGTCGAAGTTTTACAATATGACTTTGCCATTGCCTTTCTCAGTTTGGGGAATCGATATCATCTGGGCAGTCTCGCCAAAGGGCTCAAATAGACATGAGTTATTTTAGTAGCGATTGACTATTTTATCAAGTGGGTAGACGCTCAGTCTTATGTGTTGAAGGCGTCACACGTGGCCAAATTCATCAAGAACAACATCATTTGCAGATACGGGGTGCCAAATGAGATCATCTCGGACAACGGCTCACACTTCAAGAAAGAGGTGGTAGATTTGCTGAGAAATACAATGTGGCTTTTCACAAGTCATCAACATACAAACCACAGACTAACGGAGCTGTTGAGGCCGCTAACAAGAATGTCAAGAACATCCTGCGGAAGATGGTTGAGACTTACAAGGATTGGTCGGATACATTACCATTTGCACTTTGGGCAACAGGACGTTGATTCGGACATCCACGGGGGCTACTCTTTATTCTCTGGTACATGGAATGGAAGCTGTTCTGCCAATTGAAATTGAAGTACCGTCGCTGAGAGTTATGACTGAGTGTTAGATAACAGAGGCGGATTGGCAGCAGAGTAGGTTCGGAGAATTGATATTGTTTGATGAGAGGAGGTTGAAGGCATTATATCACATTCAAGGGTATCAGTGCAGAATTGCCAGGGCCTTCAACAAGAAAGTCAAATCTAGAAATCTCTAAGAAAGAGATATGGTGCTCAAGGATAACCGAGCCCCCATCCATGATCCTAGGGGCAAGTTCAGACCCAATTGGACTGGTCTTACATCATCAAATCTACATCAAATTTATTTGGTCGAGAGGGGTGATTATTCTCATGGATTTAGATGGCCCGGAGTTTTCGCAGCCAATCAACATGGACAAGTTGAAGAAATACTATCCCTGAGAGGCTCGTTAGGCCGAAAACTCGAAAAGGTGACTTAGGTAAAAGTTAGAGCACGAAAAAATAGAAACAAAGAAAAATTGAGCTCACGAGCTTGAAAACCTAAAAGGGCAGCTTTGGCAAAAGTTAGAGTGTAAAAGGAGAGTTAATATTCGAGTGAACCTGAACTGAACTACGTAAGGCCTGATTCCCATCTTTGGGATACGTAGGCAACTTCATTCTGAAGTTCGGCCATAACCATCTCCAACTCAACTGTCTGTTCATTTGATTGATTGGTCCATCTTTCGCCTTGGTTGTGTTACCTTCGGTTGGCAGAAGAGTCAGTTGCAAAAGAAAGCAATAATGGTGAATGCAATTCTGAACAGTAATGATCTTCTAATTTGGGGTTGTACATCTTAAGGGTCGATTTCGTGTGTCAGGCAATGACCGTTTCTGAAAATTATTTTGAAAATTTTTAATAAAACTGATTTTTCCAAAATTTTACCTTTTACAACATAGACCATTTTAGACCAAAGGAAAATTTTCAATGCTTACAACTTTAATTTCATTGATTTCAACACAAGTACATTCTCCACCTCTCTGGTTAAATCAAAGTTGCTTTTACATCATAAAAACTTGAAAAGAAAAGACAAAGCACTAAACTAGGGGCACAGATAAGTCAGGTGGTCCTATGTCTTCTGCTCGCACTCGTGGAGGTCTCTACAACCAAAGATGGCCCAACCTGTGCCTCGTCTTCAAGCCAAGCCAAGCCAAGCCAAGCACTTGCCAGAAAGGGCATAACTGAAACTAGGTGCAGGGGCCAGAATTTCTCTCGTCCTCCAAGCAGTGAGGTATCGAGTCAAGTGCAAGCCACGAACGGGAAATGGAGCCGGGTATTCTATCCCTTCTTTCGAACGGGTCTGATCATGTCCAAACTGGCATCTGAACTAGAATGGAAAATAGAACACACAGTGCGTGAGGCTAATCAGTTGTATACCCGACTGTCGGGACATGCTATAGCTCATCTCCGCCACATTAAGCCAGGGGCAACACCAAGTGATGTCGATCACAGATCTACTGCACATCTAGTCACACCATAAACCCTCTGAAGGGAAGTTTACTAGCTGCGGATGAAAGAAGTAGGCTCTGGCTAAATACACGGGACAACGGTCTACCACTTTCAGTTTATCCATCAACCATACCTGGGAAGGGATGAAAAATAAGAGAGATGAAAGAATAAAGAGATGTGCGTTGAGAGAAAAGTAAGAAAAGAACATCGAGGAAAAATAGAATATGAGTGCGAGTGATGTGAGTATAAATAAGAAGGATGTGAAACAATACCTAAAGAAACAGTGGGCTCCCTATAAACCGAGTGGTCTCTCGCCAAGGAAAAGCATCTAAACCCATCAGGGTCTCGGCCAATACCAAACCAATGCAGCTTTTAACCTCTTTTAGGTGTTGGGCCACTTTGATCAAACCAATATTGGCTCCGCGGTAACTAGGGACAAGAAGGAAATGTGCCAACAAGCATAAACAGAGGGTATGTTGGTGATTACCTCGCCAGAGAAGGTCATCTCTGTCTCCAATACCTGAAAACTGATGAATCAAACTGGGAATATCTAACTCTCCGTCATGGGCCAAGGATCGAGCCTCATGTAAAGTAAGCCCACACATCCGTTCCAAAGCCTTTGCATGGCCAAAACGGGGATGAGGTATAATTTCCTCGTCACGGCTGGACTCTATCAAAGCTTGAAATTTTTCGAGCGTAGGGCATATCTCTTGTGCTCTGAAGCGAAATACAAGTGTAACTGGGTCCCAACATTAGACTGTGGTGTGAGGAATATAAAACAAAGCGAAGTACGACTCAACGGAAAAAGAGCGTTTCTTCCGAAACCCCAAAAATTTACCTTTTCCATGCCGTCCAAAGTGGCTATCCAATCCTTAAGCCTCTCGGCAAGGATATCTCCATTTTTAGAGAAAACAACAAGAAAATGAAGTTCTGTCAAAAAAATAGAGAATGAGGCCCTTTTATAGAGGATAAGGTTGTGTGAATGGATGCCAGCTGTCGGCAGTTGTCCACCCACAACACTTGGCCAGCCGGCCACTTTTCCTGGCCGCAATCCCTCTGCTGGCCGGCCAACCACCTTTTGTTGGCCAAATAGTTGGGTAGTGTTGTCTTGTTCTGGTCTTTTCGCTTCGAAGTCTTATTTTGAGTCTTTTGGTTCTAGCAAATGTGCATAGCTATGTTTAAGTTATCTTTTGTTTATTTTTCATTTATCGAGTTGTATTTTACATTTTTGGGTCAGTTTTCGGCTCAATATCTGTTACGAATATCGTTCAAATACAAGCATTTTACACATTTAGTTCCAATTTTATGCCAGTGTAGTGCCATGCTCGAGATGCAAAAACAAAACTCCTTTTATAAAACTGCGGGATTTTACCCCGATCATAATTTTGACAAAAAAAAGTACATAGTGCTTCCAAAATAAAAGTAAAGGCCTATCTGAAGCTATATAAGTGCTAAATTACCAAAATAAAAGAAAATAAGCAAAAAGTGTAAAAATTTGCATCAGTCACAGTAGTAAAGCTCGAGAGGCCCTCTTCGTCCTCTTCTGTAGAGGGGACTCAGGGGTACTGTCTCCGTCAGCACCACTATCATCAAAAGAATCAAACTCAGGACCAGAATCGCCTTCTCTACTCCCTGACTCAGAGGCACCCTCCTCGTTCCCTGACCCCAAGCCAGCACCACCATCCCCATTCTCAAATCCAGAGCGTATGCTCGTCATCTCCTCGGTGTCACTAGACTCAGCATCATCTCCACTCATAATTGGCTCTGAAGAGGAGGAGGTCTCCTCTGTTTGGGACTCACTACTCCTATTCCAGGGACCTCTACCTCTGCCCTGACCTCTACTATTGTCCCGGTCAGGTGCTGGGGCCCGTCTGTCGTTCCTCCACGCCGCCGGAGGAGATATTGCTGATGCCGTCGGTGTCGCCGTGCCGCTGTTGCCACTAGTGCAAGTGGACGCTGAAAACATGGAACAAGAAATCGGTACGATATAGAATTAGTGCAAAGCAGTATAGAGTATCTGAACAGTATAATGTAGAATTTGTACTGGTATGAATCAGTGCAAGTAAGAGTATGAGAGAAAGGAAAATACTAGGATGCCGTGAGGAGTAAGCAATGTCTCTCTCTGCTACACTATCTGAACTAGGGAGGCGACCAATTTGAGAAGGTCGTTTACATACTCCAAGGCACCTACAAATGAGTTTGAACATCAGTATACAAAAAAGAGAATATGAACTATAAACTACGAGGCAAAGTACATACCTGCTGCATGACAGGGCCCCTGACATATCCGTGCTCTCCCTCCGGTAGATCAACTGGAAATTGATAGCTGTCCCGGTCGGTCGCCAGCATGGGATCATGGTCGGAATCACTGGCAAACCAACTACGGGCATAGTAGGAGAGGTCTCATTGATATCAGCCTCGGCCGCGTGTGTAGCACCTCCAGTCACAGGGGCACCTGCAGCATTGTGATATCCCTGTTCCGTAATATGTTAATTGGTCCTTAACATGAATGTGATTATGTGTTTAATATGATTTTGTGTGCCATTATGTGAAAATATGTGGTTTTGAATTTCTATCTGTTCACCGTAGGAATATCTGTTTGATTGTCTGCTTTGGAAATTAAATTGAAGGCCTTATTGGCCACAGAAATCGAAATTTGACTACGCCATTGAGATTGGCATAATTTTTAGAGCCTACGGTGAAATTTAATTGGAAATTGATTCAGATCAGAATTAATTTATTAATTAATGAATTAGTGCCCAATTATTTATGATTGTTAAATTGGAATTAGTGGGATTTGTTGTAACAAGGCACTACACCCTCAAATTCCCTCTTTAGCTTCATTTTGGCTGATTCTAACCTTAACAGAGAAGAGAGGGCCGGCTGGAGAGGGAGAGGGTTGAAGTTGATCATTGAAGCTTGAATATTTGAAGGCCAACTCTAGATTTGACCATAGATTGGAAGAACTGAGCCTCTAAGTAAGTGAATTCATGAGTTTAATGTTGTAAATTTTGAATTCAAGTTTGATTAATGGTCAAGAACATGAATTAGTTTGATTATAAGGAAATTGAGTTGTATTTGTTGAATTTAAAGTCAATAGATGCATGCATGTAGGAAATTACTATGAATTTCCATATTTGAGCACAATGTGTATGATCCATGTTGAATTTTTAGTTTAAGTCCATATATTTGATCACCTCTTCACCAATTAAGTTGAGGATATTGTGTATATTCCACATGCAAGTGCAAATCATGGAAGTATGAACCTTGAATGTTTGAATTTAGTGTGTTGGCGATGAGTTTGAGTCAATTTGGGACATGCATGTGTTTGATTCATGAAATTGAGCTTCATTGGGTTGTAATTTGGGGTTTATACCATGTTAGTACAAGTGTATTTGAAGTTTGAGCTATTGCATGCAAGAAATGTTGGATGGAATGTCGAGTTGAAGCTCAAGAACATACCTGGAAAACCCAGAAATTTTGGTGTCTGCTCGAGCGGGGAAACCGCCGCTCGAGCGTGAAATACGGGCTCCCAGCATTTTTTTTGCAGACATGACTCCTGCTCGAGCGGGGAAGTTTACGCTCGAGCGGGGAGCCATGTAGAGAGGCCTTCCGCTCGAGCTCTAGAATGCACGCTCGAGCGTAAATTTGACATAGCCAGTACTTTTGCAAGCCTCTTGGGTCCGCTCGAGCGGGGAAGTCCACGCTCGAGCGGGGACCTTGTTTTCTGAAATTTTGTCTATGCGTTCTATGTTTCGTTTTCCGTCCTTTTTCACTTGTAAGCACTCTTAGGCATGCATTGAGCATTGTAAATGAGTTATAGAGATAAGAATGAAGCCTAAAGAGGAATGTGTGAATTAAGGAACGGATTGAATCGTTTGTGACCCGTATGTGCTATGTGATGTGTAGGGTCAAGCTCTAGGGCAAACCAACCAACCGATCACTGTAAGTAATATCAATATTTGAAACTTGTCATTTGTCCAACTGCTTATTTCCTTATAAGCCTTATAAGTTTGCTAGTTTGAATTATGGACAAATGTTTGATACGAATGAATGAATGGGCCAGAGGCCAGTTTGACATGAATGAATGGGCCAGAGGCCAATCTGACATGAATGAATGGGCCAAAGGCCAGTTTGACATGAAAGTCTGAATGGGCCAAAGGCCGGTTTGACAAATGAAAGATGAATGGGCCAAATGCCAGTATGTTTGAAACCACAGTCACTTGACTTAAATTGTGTATATATATGTTAAATAGAAATATGAATTGGGCCCAAGGCCATTTGAAATTTGTTGTTCTACATATCGTTTGTATAACTTTTATTTGATATTATTCACTGGGCTATTGCTCACGCTCATTCATGTGTTTGTAGGTGAGCCAAGAGAAGTCCAGACCTAGCCCCAGTGATGTCTGTGTGGAACAACAAAGGTTTTGAAGAGTCAGCCCTTGCGTCTCACGCACGAGACTCGTCTTCGCCTTTTTGTCATTTTGTTTTATGTTGTCATGTTGGCGAAGTCTTTGAATATGTTTGTGTATAGTTTTCATGGGTTGACTTAGATTTGGATGATCCTGTCTGTACAGAACTTTATACTATTGTGTTTCTATTATGAGTTATTAATGTACATAGGTATGATTTGTTATGACGTGCCATGTAAGCATAGCTCTATGGACAAAGTTTTTTTTTTTGGAATTGCTTCCGTTTGGCCCCTTTACTCTGATGAGTTATGTCTGATTTGGTTTGAGGCGGTAGGTAATCTCGTGATTGCTGGCCGGTTATGGCCTTAACCCATAGGGGCAAGTTCGGGTTGTGACAAGCGTCTACCGCACGAACACCAAACAAGGATGGCATCAGATGAGTCCTGATTAAGGCCGCGTAGTCTCCACCTCGTCGGAAGTAATCAGCGTCCAGCCCCGCCATGTACTGAACAATAGCCTCAATTGAGAGGCTATCAGCTGTCCTCATAAATGCTGGAGGTAGAGCAAGAATAAGTGGGGCAGGTAGGCCCGGTGCCTGGCACACAAATCGCTTGCCCAAATACCAAGCCCGGCAGAAGGGGCCCTATAAGAGGATCAAAAATTGGGAAGTAGCCCAGGACTCGACGTACTAGTCCCGTATACCGGTAGGCATTATCGCCCAAGGTTGCCATATGATCTGTAAATGAAGAACTCGCAATTTTTAGTAATTATTAGTGGCAAAGAGTGGGTAAAAGTAGATCAAAGTAGTATAGATGGAATAGAATGGGTATGAGATTCAAACTACCTTTTATGTTGTCGCCATATCAAAGTATCGACGATAATAAGCAAAAGTCATGTCATCATGGCGCTTAGGGCAGCATCTGCCATCATATTGTCGGGAGTAGGGTACAGTTGGCGCTATCTCGTCCACGGGTACAAGGGTAAGGACAAGAAAGTACACATAGGCCCAAAGTTGCAAAGAATATTTTGTGAGTTAACATGTGTGAACAGAAATTAAAGGCAGAAAGTGCAAAGTAGAGTTCACAAATAAAGATATAAAAGTGCAAAGCAAAAAGCACATGTGTGAACAAAAATAAAGACATAAAATGCAAAACAGAAAGTATAGTATATGAATATGAAGTGCAGTGTGTACCTCCCAAGCTCTCCAATAGCCGCCGACCTTGTTCCCCTTCTTGCGGGAACTAGAGCTCATGTATCTGTAGAGCGTGGCGAGACTAGCTCCCCTCCCCCCCCCCCCAGTCATAGAATCTCACCTGGGGCAACGTCACAAGAACACTCAACAGGTACAGGCTTACAGTATTCCACCTGTTCGCAACACAAGGTGGTACTGAGGAGGTAAATCAAGAAGCCCCTAGTGTGCTGCTCGATCTCTGCCTGCGTCTCTGGTTGACGCCCGTGGAAGTGATCATGGAACCAGCTCTATCAGATCATAGCTGGCCTGTCTAGAGGAGGGCGTGCTCCAAACAAATATATGCAGGCCGGCTCCCACTGGCCTATATTATATCAAAAGGGATCGGATCACCCCCTACTCTTAATCCTATGATCATGGAAAAGTCGTAGGAAGTCATCGTTATCTCCCCAGCGAAAAAGAAGTGGATGGAGTTAGTGGTGTCCTACCATCTCTTCACTAAAACTCCGAGCAAGGCCCAGCTAGCCAGTAGTCACGAGAGTCCGAAGCAGAATAGACTGAAGCCCAAATCATCAACAAGATCACGGACCCGAGCAAGGAGCTGATGATACCAATCCCTCATTGTCACCGGCCCATATCCTCTCCAAGCAAGCATTACCTTGTGTCGACAAAGAAATAAGGAAGGCATCAGTTATGTTACAGAGTGAAAAACAGTAATGAAAGGTAGTATGGAAATGACAAGAAAGTAAAGTGCATAAAAGTAAAGTTCTTACCTCTGCGACATCATGAGAAAGAATGGAGGCCCACTCCTTCAACAGAACATCCTCAGGCACGCCTATCGTGAAATCTTCAAACTGCAGCATGTCGCCAAGAGCCATCGCGTGTGTCCAAGGGTGGTAAGTGGCTGGGTCGAATGGCCTCAATCTCAGTGGTAGTAGCCCGAGCTCAGCCCTGGAGGGTAGATCTCCTCTTCATCGAGATCCACAGCAATGTCCTTCGCCACCCCGTCAGCCTCATCGGCTATGGGCTCCTCAACCTCAGCAGCAGGTATAAGTACCGATACCTCGGGAGGAGCACTGTCGTGTGGGATGTCATCCGCCATGAAAAATGTGGATGAAAGTGAAGAAAATGAGGGAAAAATGGCGAAAAACTCAAAAAGTCAACCCTGAAGAGAGAGAAAGAGAGAAAAAGTCAAAACCTGAGAAAAAGTGCGAAACCTAAGAGAAACACGAGGGAAATAAGCCCAAAGTGATGAAAAACCCAAAAAATCATTGAAAACAAATTCTAATTGGTTCAAAATGTAGAGGACTACAAGTGTTTCGCGAATAAAGTTTGGGGGCGTTGGGTAACGTGTGTAGACCACAAATCTAAAGAGAGAAAATACCTAGAGAGTGAGAGGAGATGTTTTCAAATGTGTAGGAGTGGGGCAATGAAGTTGTGGTGCTGTTTTTTATAAACCCCAAGTCGAAAACCCCGTTTTGCCCCTGAAAACCTGACGAGTGGCCGGCCGGCTAGTTAGTAGTCTTCCGTTCCCTTTTTGTGGCCAGCCGACTAGAAAAGTGGCCTAGACCTGGTTTCTGCTATTCTCATTCTTAATTGTGCATGAGAGGCCATGTTTTTATCTGGGGAAGGAAAGTTGATGAGTGTGAAGATTAATTCGAATTCCGAAGGTCCTGAGACTGTGTTTCGATTGCACCATCCCGTGACACGCTGATCCTTTATTACATGAGCATGCCCCGACCTCAAGTTTGAGCAAGTTGTATCCTTTTTGAACATTTGAGAACCTCCGAACAGCAAGTTTGAGATCTTTGTGAGGTGTTTTCAATATCACTTTTGTTTCTTTTTTTTTCAAATCTGTTACCTATTATATTGCATCATTTTGTATCAACTATGTCGCATTATGCTGCATCCACATGCATCATATTCTTTGCACCCTCCACCTCTCTACATGAGACGCAGTTTAGCATAGAGCTTTAACCCATCTTTATGTGAGACATAGTTAGGCTTGCACCCTCCACCCTCTCTACGTGAGATGCAGTTTGGTATGGAGCTTTGACCCCTCTCTACGTGAGACATAGTTAGGCTTGCATCTTTGACCCTCTCTACATGAGACGTAGTTAGGCTTGCACCCTCCACCCTCTCTGCGTGAGACGCAGTTTGGCATAGAGCTTTGACCCTCTCTACTTGAGACATAGTTAGGCTTGCATCCTCCACCCTCCCAGCGTAAGACGCAGTTTGGCATGGAGCTTTGACCCTCTTTACGTGAGATGTAGTTAGGCTTGCATTTTTGACTCTTTCTACGTGAGACGTCGTTAGGCTTGCATTTTCTCACACCCTCTCTACGTGAGACGTAGTTTGGCTTGCATTTTCTTACATCATTTCTACGTGAGACGTAGTTTGGTTTACATCTTTGACCCTCTCTACGTGAGATGTAGTTTGGCTTGTATCGTCTTTAACCCTTTTTATGTAAGACGTAGTTTGATTTGTATCTCTCGTTCTCCTTTCACGGGAGACGTGTTTAGGTGTTATTTGCTCACTTCTTGTGTGTGAGACACGACTTGATTCATTTTGTTTTGATTTATGCTTTCATTCAAATGTTGTGATCCTGTTATTGTTGATTGTATTGTTTCATTGCATTATTTTGCATGATCATGAGGTTTTAAAAGTGGCCGGCTTTGCGCAGCGTATTAATCCCACTTTCAAATACATCCTTTCTGTATATCATTTGCATCTTGCCCCTGAACTATGCTGGTTTGATTCTGTGCAAAGGGATACGTAGGCAACTTTTGAGTTCAACCATTGCATTTATATTTTGATTTCTTGCCCAAGTTTTACGGCCGTGTCAAATGGGTCGTTTTTGGGCTTTGACATTCACTCACGTCATTTCATGACTTCGAGCTCTGTCAAAGAGAGGCAACTATAGACACCCTATTTTTGACCGCCCTTAAGACTTGGGTGCCTCAAGTTGATCACTCGATGATGAAATGTTACGCTGTACAAATTGTGCAAGTTCTTCAGCAAAAGAGCTTCGGTTTTTCAACTCGAGAGCCTAAAATCTTGTACCACTTTTGGGCCAAAACTTGTTTTTTTCCCAAAACTTTTTTTTTTTTTTTAAGCCTGACCACCTAGAGGCCAGCAGGTGGCCGGCTGGCCCGAATTTAGTGGTCGACCGTCCCCCTCCTGGCCGATCGCCCATGTTTCTCGGCTGGCAGATATTTTGCTGTCAGCTGTCTCTCTATGTGCATGCACCACACTAGCTATCTCTATACAGCTGTTTTCAATAGAGGCACTAGTTTTTCTCTATATATCCATGACCACCCCTCTTGAAATTAAGTTAGAAAAAATTACCAAAGGCCAAAAACTTGCAAAACACTCTCTCTCTCTTTATCTTGCAAGCTACACTCTCTCTCTACACTTCCTAAACCAAAAATTTAGCTTTTCTTGCTGAGGTTCTTGAGCTTAAATCTCAGCTCTTGAGAGTGAATACTTTATGGTTTGTGAACAAAGGAGTTACCCCCCCCCCTTCAAGAGGTATAGCTTGTGCTATCCTTACACTACTTCTTCTAACTCTTTTCTTGCTGATTTTGTACTGGTTTTACATTGTTTTTATGGGCAGAAACTTGTGGTTTAAAGCTATCAAAGGTGGAGGGGTTAACCACCCTTCTTTGAACCTTGTTCACTAAGCTTTTGCCCTTGTGTTTCCCACTTCTTTCTCAACTTTTTTTTTTTCTAGGTTTTTATCATTGTTTTCAATGTTTTTCAAAGGCTAAAAATGTAGTTTTGAGGTCCCAAAAATGGAAGGGTTAGCCACCCCTCCTTAGGCTTGCTTACTAGCTTCATTTCTCCATTATTTTAGTTAACTTTTTCTAGCTTTTTCATGCCAATTCCAGAACTATTTTTGTGAGTATAGGACTATTTTAATGTGTTTACTTCATTCATGCTTTGTATAGTATGCTTATAGTGTTGTAGTCCTCATAGGTTTGGTGGTTTAGGCCTTAGACACCGACCTATTTGAGTTGATAGCTTCTATTTTATGCTTTTCATACATGTGCTCACACTTGCAATAACCATCTATGTACTTCCCCTCCTTTCTTGGTTTTATTTATTTGAGAGTCGTTTCAAACAAATGTTGTTTAAGCATGAGAAAGAGACCTCCATGCTTAATGGTTTAATCTCCTTAGAGGTTCATTACTAGGACATTGCAAGAATAAAATCAAGTCAGGTTCAATTGGATGTTAATTGAACCCATTGAGTTTTGAGTCATTTCATACTCTCTAGTGATGATAACGGCTCAAGAATCAATGTCTACCACCTCCCTTGAGGTAACTCTATGATAGGGAGGAAGTTTTGTTGGTTTTGACTTTTCATTTATTGAAACTTTGTCCCATCGATTCATAGATTATCACGCAACAAGTTTGTGTCAGTTGATGATTTGCGAATCGAGTCCACACTTCCCTTGATCTGCTTCATGATAGGCAAAGGCAGAAAGGACAGACATCCCCTGGAAATACTTTGTTTATGCTCTGTTTTTTTTTTTTTTTTTTTCTTGTTGCAACAGGGCAGACCTCCAAAATAGTGGCCGGCCGGCCACCTAACTATCCAGCCGACCACTTTTTCTGGCCGACCAACCACTTCATTTTACACAAGCAGTGCCATTTTCATGGCAGAACAGAGCTGAGGCTGGAGAGAAAATAGTTTAATTTTCTGATTGTAGCACATAATAGAAATTGGTAGTAAACAGAGAAGTTTTCGAGTGGAAATTCATATTCATATTCATGCATGTGCACTTCTTCGCTATCTGTGGCCCGCGAAACTAGTGTTTTAATAGTAGTGAGTTGTAATTAATTACTTAGATTTATACTTGTATTAATTAGTTAGCATAGTTAATTCATTCATTCAGTTTGTAATAGCTAGTTAAAATTTGGACACTTGGACATTCGGACCCTCCTGCGCGAGGGCAAATATGTAATAATGTGTGTATGTCTTCCAATCTCCATTTCTTTCTCCCTTTTATTTACCCGCTTATGATGGATAGTCTATAGCGTCATGTTTTCTTTAGTATATTACATGATTTGCATCCATTCGGTTTGTACGCATAAGGGTTTGGCTCATTATGCTAATCCATGTCAATTTCAACTTCCTTAATCGAATATATGCTTTTATCGCATGCCTTGAATTGACTCACATTCCATACTAGTATCCGAGCCTATTAATCTCATGCTTTATGCGTTGCATTAGTCATGTTGCATTACTTAGGATCATGCATTTTTCTACTCATATTTGTTTCTTTGGCTTGCCTTGGAGTACTAGGAGAGCATTTTTGCTTTAGCATATTGCATGCGTGCAATTGTTACCATGTCAAGTCTGTTTACCATGAGGCTAAGTGCTTAATTGATATACCTGTTTAAATGCTTGTAGATAAAGGCTTTTCGCTTAAGTTAGAATGATTTGATTAAATGTATATATGAGACCACTTTTTCAAATGGTACACATTCAAAACACTTTTCAAAACCAAACATGAAATCAAAGCGTTCCAAATTTTGTGAAATAGTCTATACTTGTGTACATCACATAGTAATGTTAGCATAATAATCGGAACAAGAGCATATAATGTAAATAAAAATCACATCATGATTAATAGAGGTCGATTTTTGATCAGGTGAGTGAGGTCCTCAATTCATGACCTTCCCTTCTCATACCTAAGTTCCCGAGCTGAGACACTTTGGTGATGACGGACAAGTGGCCTTTGGCACGAGTCATGAGTTTCTTAAATTTCTCAAAATATTTAGGTGGCAACTCTGAAATCTGGCAATGCAATCCATTTTTGGCATCTTTTATTCAAAATCGATTTTCTAAAATGATTTGCCAAATTTGGACTCTTTTGTGTTTATCCGTTTCACATTGCACTTGTGAAACCAGATTCAGAACCACGGGAGTCCGAACTGTAAGGCTAATTGTATCCGAAAGGAGCACAAAAAGCAAGTCCGAACTTGACTTGAACTTCGTGATGTGAACTTTTATCTACACTTTTCTTTGCATTGCATTTGCATGGTTACTTTAAGTCACTGTATTTTACATCTACTATTCCTGACCGATTTGCTGGAGGCTTGCCCAAAAGCTTGCCAAAAGGCTAACCGGTCGTGGGCTTTACCATGTTGGAACCATAACCCTTCAATTTGGATTACCGCTGTACCGTTTGATTCTCCTTTCACTTTTCAGTGTTAGGTGTGAAAGGTATATTAGGTAATCTTGCCGAGGTACCCCTTGACCATTTGGGCTAGCTGCATATAGTAAAGCCATAGTGATTGTTCCAAATTAGGACAGGATGTCACCTATGTGGGGGATTGTTGGAAAATAATGATTTTTCGGCAACTTTAATTCGAAATTAAAGTGGGACCCAACCGCTGGTTGAGGTGGGTCTGAGTGGTTTTTATTCTCTTAAGTAAGAAGATTGCAATACAAAAATGAGCGAAACCATTGAGTTGTGAATGAGAATTGTCTCATAAACTGGGCATCAATAAAGTTGGGTTTAAACTTGGACTTAGTCTTGGTTTGGACTGGGCCTAGACTTGTACTTGTGAATGAGAATTGTCTCATAAACTGGGCATTAATAAAGTTAGGTTTAAATTTGGACTTAGTCTTGGTTTGGACTGAGCCTAGACTTGTACTTGTGCATGTGCTGGGTTTGGTCTTAGACTTGGACTTGGACCTAGTCTTGAATTTTGGGCTGAGCTGTGCTGGGCTTAGTTTGTGCATGTGTTTGAGATTGGGCTTTGATTGGGTTGTGACCCAACACCTTATCCATTTTGCAACCCATTAGTTTAATTCTCAAAACTTATGCATTATATACATATTATTATTTTTATAATAGTTTTGGAGTTTTGAACCTTTATAACTTTAGCCCTAATGGCTAGAGTTGATTACATTTGATAACCCCATTGATGTTAGCCTTCATGGGTAAGGCTTTCCTCTACTAGTATAAATAGAGGCTTTTCTCCTCTAACTTAGTAGGTTGTTTTTAAAGAGATTTTGTGATGGAAAATGAGATGGTGTTTTGAGATAAAAAGTTGGAAATGGTTTTTTACACTAAAGAAAAATTTGCATATCTTTTTTTGTTAGCCTCTTCTTTGGTTCTTGTTAGAGAGAGTGCAACCATTGTCAAGTTCGCCAAAGCTATTTAGAAAGTGCTTCTGTATTAGCTGGTTTCGACCGTCGTATCCTGGGAGACAGACGTCGACGTACCTCCAGCATCTATCGGGAGGCGGTGAATCTATTTTAAAGAAACTATCTAGTGTAGGTTTCGGTTTGCTTCTTTTCTTATCATTTGTTCCTAAATTTTTCAATATTTAGTTTACAAAGATGAGTTCTAATCGTTAGTTATCAATGTTAATAATTTGTTCTATTAATAATGTAATCTAATTCAATTCATTTTTGTATTTTTAGTTATGTCGTTTATTCTGTATTTCATCATTTTTAATAAAAAATTATTTTGTTATTTCTATTTAATTTATTTTATATATTTTTCATGTATTATTATGGAAAAATACCAACAATCTTAAAACAGATTTTTTGATAAATAGTTTTTGAAAAAACAATTTAGTTTTTGTTTTAATTTATTCTAGTAACTCATGGAATTAAAATTAATTTAATTGCCTAGAGTTATTGGATTGTTTTGAATTGTTTATTTCTAATAATTTATTCACACAATGTATTTTATGTTAATTAGTTGTTATTGCGAGAGTTATTTGATTGTTAGTGTTTAAGTTGGTAGGAGTTTATAAAAATAAAAATTTTATTATGTAAGATTCTTACTATTTTATTTGATTTGTTTGATTGTTTTCTTTTGTAGCTAACTTTCTTTACAGGTATACCTAATCGAGAAAGGATGATATATAATACGAATAAATAAAATAAATCGGAATTAGTAAATTGGACTACTATTTTTTTATTTAAACAAGATTACCTTGCGTGGAATAAGGAATAATATTGGACCTTCGAAATTTTAGTGAATTTAATTATTCACTTTATAATTCAATTTGATTTCGGATTTATTCCATACATTGTTTTGAAAGTGTGGTGATAATTTCGATTTAATTTGATTAATTAAATTATGGGAAAAACTAATAGCTGGATTTTGAGAATTTCAAGAGATTCGGTTAGTTGAGAGGTTTTTGACGGTATAAAGTATCTCCAAACAAATTTGTTTTAGGAGAAATTTAGTAAAACAGTGGTCATATTTCTGTGATTGCTTATGATTATGTTGTATTATCGCATGGTGGTATAGCTTGGTATTGTAGTGATATTATCTCTTTTTTTTCCTATTTATTTTTGGTTGTATCAATTGTGAGTTATTTCATGTCTTGATGTGTAATCAAGAAAATTACTCCAAAACATTGTATATATTCACGGAACGATAAGTGAAAATTTAACTCTATTGTTATATATATTTGTTCATAGTTGCATGGTTGGATTGCCAACATTATAACCATAAGATTCCTTTATGTATAATTGATTTATAACCATGCAACTGATGACATTCTTGTAACGGCAATGCATCTATAGCTTTTGAATTACATATTACGAGTTATAACTGAAATTACTTGTGTAATATTCACTTTATTAGTTCATTGACTCATCTTGTATCCAAGTGTGTATATGAACAGTGAGCATGGACATTTAGCGGTAAAGAGGATAGAGTTTTGTAATGTATTTTATACAAAGATAAGCATTACAAGTGGAGAAGTGTGTTCTTGGCTAAATAAACAATTCCAGATGCAACCATGAATTCTTTTTTGCAGATTTAGACAATTTGTAATTGTAGCAGTTGTATTTCCATTTCCATTTGTAGTGGTTTGAAATTCTAATTTGACATAGTTTCACCATAGTGAAAGGAAAGGGGAAGAAAAGAAATTATAAACCTTCGGATTTAGAGAAAATCTTTAGGATTAATTTTATTATTCCCAAAGTGTTTTGGTTTTCTATAATATAAACCAAAGTTTAGCCTTGGCTAAAGAGTATTTCTAATTTGTTCAAAAATAGCAATTAAGATGGATTTGGTTTCCAACCTTTGTGGTTAAAGGAAATCTTTAGGTTTAATCTTTTTATTCCCAAAGTGGTAGGAAACCAAGTTTTAAGAAAGTCTTTGGTTATAATATAATTATTTCCAAAGTGTTTTGTTTTGGGAAAAGAAACCAACTTTAGTTAAAATATTTCAATTTTTATTCAGAAATAATGGGCTCAGTTTCGGGAGTACCAGTTAACTTTTATGAGTGGTGTAATTCTGATAGTAAATTTTAATTGCTTATAAGTTTTGTAAACTTGGTTTGTTTTAACCTAAAGTATCACTTGAAAAACTTAATTCTAAATTTGTTTCTCATGGACTAAGAGTCAACATGCTCTTGAAAGTTTTATTTAAGGTTAACTGGGTCTTAAGTGGGGCTGATGTAACCCCTCCAGTCTTCCTCAAAACTTTCCTGACCATGTTCAATTCTAGGGTAAGTGGTGAGATCAGTTTTGAATTAAATTTCAGACTTTGGGATTTTTTAGTGTTAAGTTTAGTTTTTGGAAAAAAAACAGAATAGTGAAATTCTGTTGTGGTTTTCATAAATGGCTTCAAGAGGTGACAACAAAAACTATCGTTCCACCGGACAACCTTAAGCCTTACAAGGTTCTTAAAGGAATATTTAGATAGCTCAAGTGTGATTAAATTCAGAGGCAATTGGTATGTTATCATTGTATCAATTATAACATGTATGGTTGCTATGTGACTTTGCTTGAAAGCAAAGATGAGACAACCCGTTAGGGTGGGTGAATATATTTTTGAATTTTTAAATTCCAAATATATTCTTATATTGGTGGCTCTTAGTGAGTACAAGATCACTGATCACAAGAAAGAAAACTAGTGGTTCCTAGGGGGTGTTAGACCATTGGCTACTCAATTATAAGATTGTGGTTCCTAGTAGTAAATAGATTACTGATCATATGTTAAGACATGATGATTCCTAGTAATGAAATGGTCTACTAATCCTATGTCAAGTCATTATGATTCCTAGTAGTGGAGTGACTACTGATCACATGTCAAAATTCATAGTAGTGAAAAGTCTACTGACCACATGATGAGAAATTAATGATTCCAAGTGATAAGACTACTGGCCATGTTATGAAGTTCCGAATAGTAGACTATTGAACATTGGATCTCTGTTTCCTAATAGCAAGGCTATTGGCTTCAGATTAACAGGTTGGACCAAATTTGTTTGGTGCTTTGAATTCGAAAAAGACCAAATTCGGTTGATGACAGTCTAGGAATATGTTTTCTGTGATATGATTATGAGAGTCTCATAATCATTGTGACACAAGAAATTGTTTAAAGACCCTATATAAATTTTTGGAAAGGCCGAAAGCCTTCATATAAATTCTACAAATGTGGGGGTGTCATGCAGAATATGGCAATACCTAAACCCAAGCAAGTATGATAGGCCTGAAAATCCATTGACTTTATGTTCAACGGTTATGAGCAATAAAGTAGTGCATATCGGTTTTCTTGTGGACGAATTTGATATTCAGATTTACACAAGATTACAATCACGGAATTGAGGAAACGATTTTCATGAGGAAAGAGATAAGCCTAGAAGATGTAAATAGACTAGGACTTTAAAGTTCTTTTGTCTGATCTTTTTAAATCTATATGGTGGCTAGTGCGGCTAAAAGCTTATTTGAAGTTGTGATTCTACAAAGAAATTATTAATTTAGCTTTATCTTCCATAGGTAGTAAGCCTTGGGATACAAGCGAATGAAAGCCGATGAATAGGCTTGTTATCAAAGGATATCGGCAAAGAGAATGCATGGATTACTTTGATACGTGATCACCAATTATGGTGAGTGTGATCGTAATTATGCGAAGTCTAGAAATACATCAAGATGGATGTTCATATAGTTTTCCTATATGAAGATTTAGTTGAATAAATCTTTATGAAACAACTCGAAGGGTTTGTCAGTTCCAGGACAAGGAAAGACTGCAAGCTTGAGAATCATTTTATGATTTGAAATAAGCACTGAAACAATGGCATAAGAAATTTGACTACACTATGTTGTCAAAAGGGTTTTAAATAAACAGGGATTGATAAATATGTGTATGTCAAAGACACTGACAAATAGATATGCCAATTTGTGTCTATGTGTAAGTGACATGCTCATTGTTAGTAGTTATGAGAAGATGTTCAATACTACCAAGTAGATGTTGAACTCTAAGTTTGACATGGGCCTTGTAGATATAAATCTAAGAAATATGATTTTCTGACCATTTGTTGGTAGTGTACTTTCTCAGTCTCATTATTTTGATAAGAGTCTTGAGAAGTATAAGTCAGATACAAGTGTGTTAAAGACTTCCGTAGACTTTAGTCTCCGTTTGACCAAGAATATTGAAATATTCTCAGGTCATTAGATTTTTGAAGTATCTGATGAGTTGTACAAGGTCAGGTATAGCCTACTCAGTTAGTAGGCTAAGTAGATACACGAGTAATCCCAATGCCTATATTTAGAAGGCGTTTGTGTGGGCACTAATGTACTTACGATTATAGGTTGCATCACACTTGATATCCAGTTGTACTAGAATGGTACAAAGGCGCCTACTGGATATCTGATATAAAACTATGAATCCATTAGTGGATATGTTTTCTCTAATTGAAGTTACAACCGTGTCTTGGAGATCTTCCAAAAAAATGTGTATCACGAGATCAATGATGAAATCAGAATTCAGTGATTTAGATAAAGCTATTGAAGTAACTGAATGACTTTGCTGTTTTCTTGAGGATATTCCATGTTGATTGAAACTTGTGCTAGCAATTTTGTATACTTTGCGACAACCAATCAAGTATTGGTAGGGCACAGAGTAATACGTGTAATGGAAAGTCTATACATTTTTGTCGAAGACATAATGCTATACGATGACTACTCTCATGTGTTGTCACTATAGGCTATTGTAGCTCAACTTTTTCGCTCCCCTTTCAGAAGTCGAAATAAGCCCTACAGTATCGGACTCCCATGGTTCTGGATCTGATTCCACAAGTGCAATGTGAAATAGATAAACACCAAAGGGTTCAAATTCGGCGAATCTTTTGGAAAATTGATTTTGAATCAAATTGCCAAAAATGGACTGCTTTGCCAGATATAGAGTCGCCACCTAAATGTTTTATTTTGGGAAAATTTAGGAAACCCATGACTCGTGCCAAAAGCCACATGTCCGTCATCACCAAGATTGTCTTGGCTCGGGAACTTAGGTACGAGAGGGGAATGTCATGAATTGAGCACCCCCACTCGGCCGATGAAAGATCAGCCTCTACTAATCATGATATGAATCTTACTTTGCATTATATATTCTTATTCCGGTTCTTAATCTAGCATTACTATGTGATGCGCACATACAAGTATAGACTAATTTGCAAAAATTGGAACACTTGAGTCATGTTTGTTTTCTGAAAAGAGTTTGAATTTGCCACTTGAAAAGTGGGCTTAAATGTGCATGGTTCAAATTATTCCAATTCAAGCAATTAGCCTTCATCCATAGGCATACAAGCAGGTATATCAATTAAGCACTTAACCTCATGGTAAACATGCTAGACATGGCAACAATCACACTCATGCAATATGCTAAAGCAAGTAAAGGCTCACATCGTACTCCAAGCCAAAAAAACATAAGAGAGTTAGAAAAAATACATATTCCTAACTATGGAATATGACTAATGCAACACATGCATATGCAATCTAAAATAGGCTCGGCTACTTAACATGGCATATGAATCAATTGATAGCATGTGGTTTAAGCACGTATTCAAATAAGTATTAAACTAATAGTGCAGTTGGAATGATGAACCGAGCCACGGTGCATGCAATACAAGTGAATGCAAACATGAAGAATGCTAATTTAAATGTGATGTCCCTATACTAACTATCATAAGCAGTTAAATAAAAGGGAGAAAGACGTGGGGTTGGAAGATATACACATTATTACAACATTATGCTCTCATGAAGGAGAGTCCGAATGAATAAACTAACTAGCTAACTATTTAAGCTAAGCTAATTAATTAACTATTACAAACCAAATGAAATAAATTAACTCACAACTAATTAACTACTTTAGCTAATTAAATAATTACAACACAAGTATAATTAAAAGAAGTAAGTAAGCTAAACAACTAATTACTCCGCCTCGGGGAGCGAGGAATGTTCATGCACATGCTCGATTTTCACCCGAAAAGCCACTGTTTTGCCTCTAGAGAGCCTCTGTTGCACAATAGAACACATACACTCTTGCCCACTTCCAGAATGGCTCTACTCCGCCAAAGGAACACACTGCTGAACTTTGCATTAGTGGCCGGCCGGCTACTGGTGAGGGATGCCGGCCATCAAAGGTGGTCTGCCGGCCACTGCTGGCCATGGAAAGTGGCTTGCCGGGCACTACTACCCAGTTCACCTTGTTGCAACAGAGGACAAACAGAGCATGCACAGGTATTCTCTAGGGTTGTCTACACAACTCACCCCTCATTTTTATGAACGAATCAAAGGAGAAGTAAACTTAAGCCACAAACCACTAACTTAAGCAATTCATTGCACGATGGCTTGTGAATCAAAGTGTGCAAGTTCAATAAATGCGACAAAATATGACTCTAACCACTTCCCTTTCATGGAATTGATCAAGGGAAGTGGTGACCTTGGAAACTTGAATCATTTCATCACTAATGAGTATAAACTGCTTCAAGTTTCCATGTGTTCAATTAACGTCCAATTGAAGACAACCAAATTATTATCTTGCACCATTTTAGCCTCAATTTTAGTTACTCAATTTTAAATTACCATCCGTTCTTTAATTCATTAAGTCCAATGGTGAGTTTAAGTCCTCTAAATGGAAAGAAGCGTCAAACAAGGAGTTGTTCTTAGCATGAGAGAGTTGTAATGCCCTGGTAATGAACCTCCGAAGAGATTAAACCATTTAGCATGGAAGGTCTCTTTCTCATGCTAAAAACAACATATATGGGACATCAATTCATCACTTTCAATTAGATTACAACAACATACAATATAACAATAAATCAAAGCAAAAGAGCTAAATAAATAAGAAATGCAAGAAAATGAAAGGTTTGTGAAATTCACCTCCCACGGAAAGGGATGAACTCCTTAGTTCACAAACTTACTCTTGATCACCCTCAAGTGTAAGAAGCGTGTTCTCAAATCCTCAATCCGAAATTATGGAGTGTTTTTGGTGTATGGAAATGAGGAATTTCAGTAGTTATGGAAGCTTGGAAGTATTTTGGCTCAAGGTTAAAATGTAGACAAAATTACTCTCCTTTCTCTCTAACTCTCTTAAATCATTTTCCCTATTTTTTTAACATCTCCCTTGCTTTATATAAGCAACATAATATAATATAATATATATGTTTGATGCCGGCAACCGAGCTAACCAACATCACAAGTGTTTTTTATTATTTTTATTATATAATATATATAATATAAATAATATATAATATATATGTTTGATGGCGGCAACCGAGCTGACCGACATCACAAATGTTTTTATTATTTTTATTATATAATATATATAATATAAATATTATATAATATATATCTATATACATATAATATAATATATAACATATATAATTTATACCAATTTATATAAAAACACCAAAAATATGAACAACCACATAAAATTATGCAAAATTACAAAATACTAAACTAATGAAATATTTAGTAGTTTAAAACAATTTGGTCATAATGGTGAAAGTTGGGATTAAAGTTCAAATTTCATCTCTCTTACTGAGGATTTTTTGAGAAACACATTCTAATTGTCATCATCGGGTAATCAAAAGAAAGTACCCAAGTCTTAGGGCCGGTCAAAATGGGGTGCCTACAGCTATATACAGTTTAAGGACAATATTACGGATCCGTTAAACAAATGTTAAATCGAGATTTAGTAGGAAAGTCATCAAAATGAATGGGGTTAAGGCCTTTAGCGAATGTTACTAAAACGAAAAACTCAACCTAGTCGACTGGGGATCCCAAGATCTAAGTTCAAAGTAATAACCTAATTACGTGTAATGGGTGAATCACTATGGAGGTAAATCCTCCTACCCATTCCTTAATACAATGATACCCTATGGAATAGAAGGTTAAGCTGATGCTTTTAATGACCTAAGTGATGTGAATAGTCAACTGTGGTATAGCGAGATACCTTATGTAGATCACGTATGTGAGTGCGAAGTGGGGCCACTTCTTTAAGAATTGACGATGCCAAATTCTTTAAAAATACTAGCTGAACCAGGCTAGTGTTCCACGGCCAAACCGGACACACCAGTGAGAACAAGAATAATGGTTGGAGTAACTCCTGTGTGAGGTATATTGTCTCGATTTACACAAACGGCAGGATAATTCAAGACATCACGTTTACTGGTCAGCCAGTAAATTCGATAGGCTTTCACTACGAAAGGTTCAAGGCCAACAACCTTTTCTGATGCAGGGTTATTCTGTGTGCTCTCTCTCAGAGTCTTTGTTGTTAGGCGTTGTCCGTTTTTCTTTATTCGGCCAATTTTATTCATGTGGGGGATTGTTGGAAAATAATGGTTTTTCAGTAAGTTTAATTTGAAATTAAAGTGGGACCGAACCGCGTTGAGGTGGGTTTTGTATTCTTTTAAGTGAGAAGATTGCAAAACAAAAATAATGAGCCGAAACCATTAAGTTGTGAATGAGAATTGTCTCATAAAGTGGGCACCAATAAAGTTGGGTTTAGATTTGGACTGGGCCTAGACTTATACTTGTGCATGCTGGTTTGGTCTTAGACTTAGACTTGGACCTAGTCTTAAGCTTTAGGCTGAGCTGTGTTGGGCTTAGTTTGTGCATGTTTGAGATTGGGCTTTGATCGGATTCTAACCAATACCCGTATCCATTTTGCAACCCATCTAGTTTAATTCTCAAAACTTATGCATTATATACATATTATGATTTATATAATGGTTTTGGAGTTTTGAACCCTTGTAACTCTAGCCCTAATGGCTAGAGTTGATAATATTTGATGACCCCATTGATGTTAGCCTTCATGGCTAAGGCTCTCCCTTACTAGTATAAATAAAGGCCTTTCTCTCCAACTTAGTAGGTTGTTTTTAGAGAGGTTTTGTGATGGAAAATGAGATGGTGTTTTGAGATAAAAAGTTCGAGATGGTTTTTTACCCCAAAGAAAAAATTTCCTATCTTCTTTTGTTAGCCTCTTCTTTGGTTCTTGTTAGAGAGAGTGCATCCATTGTCAAGTTCGCCGAAGCTATTCAGAAGGTGCTGTAGACGTCCCTGAACGTCCCGGGAAAAAATCCCGTTTTGTTCATTTGGGCTTACTACAGTTCAGGACTCAATGTCACGGTCCTGTATCTAATCTCGCAGAGTGCAATGCAAGACCAATGAATCATCAAAGAGTCCAAATCCGGCAAATCGTTTTTGAAAAACTAATTTTTAAAAAGAAGTGTCAAACATGGACTACTTTGCCAGATACAGAGTCGCCACCTAAATATTTATTTTGGGGGAATTTAGGAAACCCTGACTCGTTGCCTAAGGCCACGTGTCCGTCATCACCAAAGTTGCCTCGGCTCGGGAACTTGGGTACGATTGAGGAAGGTCACTTCGTGAGCACCCCCGCTCGCCCGATCAAAGATCGGCCACTACTCAGCATGATATCGAGTTTTGAAAACATATGTGCTCTTATTCCGATTATTAACCTAGAATTACTATGTGATGCGCACAGCATACAAGTATAGACTGGGTTGCCTGAATTGGAACAAAACATCTCATGTTCGTTTTGAAAAACGGTTTGAAGGTGCTACTCGCAAGTAGGCTAAGACGTGGATTTTGCCACCCTCGGGTGGGCTTAGAAAACATGATTTTGCCACTCTCAAGTGGGCTTAAAACTCTCAATTGGTGAATTGTTCCAATTCAAATAACCCAACCTTCACCCACAGGCATTCAGGCAGTTATATCACATAAGCAAATAGCTTCATGGTAAGCATGCTATCATGGCAGTCACTCACACACATGCAAGGGTGCTAAAGCATAAACACTCACCGAGTACTCCAAGCCAAAACAGAAACTAGTTAGTAATCAATGCATGATCCTAGTTCATGTTAAGATTGCTAATGCAACACGTGCAAAATGCAACTAAGATAGGCTCGGCTATTCTAAAATGGCATATGAGATGCTACAGGTAAAATGTATTCAACTTGGAATTGAAATACGATGCAGTTAGTATGATGCGCCGAGCCCGGTGCATGCAATACAGATGAATGAATGCAAACATGCGAACATATAGATGCTAATTGACACGTGCCGTAAAACTAACCATCATAAGCTGGTAAATAAAAGGGAGAAAGACGTGGGGTTGGAAGACATACATCATACACACACACACTTATTACAACATTGCCCTCCTCGGAGGGTCCGAATAAATAATACACAACCGAATGAATAACGAATTACAGCTAATTATTACACAACCCTAATTAATTAACAAATTAACTAAAATAAATAAGCTAGCATGCAAAACATATGAAAAGGACTGCCTCAGTTCGGTCTTGAATGATAAGTAATGCATGCATGCTCGAGTCGCCTTGCCGGAAAATCCATCGTGATGCCCCGATTTGCCTCTGTTTGCAACTGGTCCCAGAACACTGTACAAAGCTCCAGAAGGCTGCTGACCAGTTTTTGCTGCTGGTTTCCGGTTTGCTACAATAGAGAGCGAGAAAGGGGCATGGAAAAGTATTTTCAACATATGTGTGCACGACCACTCTCCCTGTCATTGCATAAGCTCTAGGGAGTGTAGTCCTCAATCCTCGTGCCACCAATCACGCATCTCGATGCATGATGGCCGAGGAGTTGGATTGCACGACTCGATGTAAAATAAATACACATATAAACACAACAAGGCCTAAACTCCATCATGGGTAATCCGGAGTGTCGGCGACCGAGAATCGAGGCACGTTTCGTCACTTGGAGTACAAAACGTCCCTCGTTTCCCGTGTTTGGACTAAACCCTACTCCAAACACAATGCAATACACATGGCATGCATGAATGCAACTCTAACATGCAACCTAAGCATAATGCCACTAAATGATGCAAACATGCAAATAATGATATGAAAAAATGCTACTAGCATACACAATGCTATGAAATAATCAAAGGCATACTCGATGCACATGAAAACTATATGGCATACGCAATGCACACATGGAGACTAACAATGAAATGATCAAAGCATACACAATGCAATGGTCAATCATGCAACAACATGGACTATATGACATATGCAATGCAAGATGGACTTAAACCAAGATGGATGGACCTCAGCCACATCCAAATCAGTGGCCATAACATGATGAAATTAGGTAACAGAAACACATGCAAACATGCACAAATGCAAGGGGCCAAACCTAAGGCACCAAATGCAACTTTACCAAAGCATGGCAAGGGATAAAATATGGCATACAATCACACATTTTCCAGCTCTAAAATGACATGCAAGATGGTCCCGAATCATGTAAACACCTCACACAATGCATGCTAGATGGCCTGGATACCGAAACTAGTGAAGTGGATTACACTAGAGGTACACAAAGCAATGCTCAAATGACCCAACCAGCCCCAAACAGTCCCTACGCAGGTCCAAGACAGTAGGAAAATGGTCTAAAATGATGGCTCAAAATGCATGGAAATGAAGCTCATGCAATGGTCCAAAAATGAGGTATTCATGCACAACTCTCAAACACATTTAAAGAGTGGAAAACATGGGAATATGGCATACATGTAAGCTCTAAAATGTGATGCACAATGGCCCCGAAACATGGAAACATCTCAACATAAGCATGCAATAGGTTCCAAAACTCAAAGCTAGGCAAGGGTATTGAACTACAACCATGCATAGCAAGCATCATTCGACCATGAGGCATAAAAACAGAGCTAAGGCAGTCCAAAACATGCACAAAATCAGTTTAAATCATGGCCAAAAAGTGCTAGAATCAAAGGCCAAAATAGCATGCAATGTAAGCTAGTAAAGAGGATTTGCACTACAAGCATGTGAGGCAATCAAGAGGCCACCAGACCAGCAAAAGTCAGAGGTATGAAATGCCAAATAAAGCCCAAAATCCCATTGAAACATGGTCTATGCATGCAAGAATGATAGGCTCCTTTGATAGGCTATAAAGAGGGTTGTTCTACACATGCAAGATGGACACCCAAAATGGCAAAATGGGCTCTGGAAAGAGCCTATGAAGGTCCTAAAACCCACCAAAAATGTCTTGAAACATGGCTTGGAAGCATGCAAATAAGGGCTCCTTTGTTAGGCCAAATATGCTAGTAAACAAAACAAAGGGTGAGAGGGTCACCCCTCTCTGATTTTAGCTCTCAAAAACACATAATAACCACTGAAAGTCCGCTGGATTTCAGTGGTTAAAAGGGCAAACAAAGCTCAAAACAAAGGCCTTAGTGCATGGCTCAAAACAAGGTGGAATGAAGCATGCAAGGGGGTAGATGACCCCCAACGGAAAAATGATCTCAAACAAACATGTTAAGGGCCTCAAAATAAGACTTTTTTTAGTTTACACCAAAGCTCAAATATGCTTGTAAGTATGGCTAAAAGATGGAGCAAAATAATGCTAAAAAGAGGGAATAAGTGTGTTACCCTTGAAGCTCAGCAAGACAGCCACTTTGAGACCAAAAACCCAGACCTTCAACCTCTGAAAATGACCTCCAAGGACCTCAAAGCAATGGTGGAGGTGTTAGGCTAGGAGGTGGTGTGCAAAGGTGCAAGAACAAGGCACTTTTTGAGCTTGAAATAGAGAGAGAGAGAGAGAGAGAGATGTATGTATATGCCTTAACCAAAAATCTGAACCTTTACAAATGAAAGAGAGGGCCTCTCTTATAGAGATACAAGCCCTTAGCTTCTCAAAGAAGCTAAAAACCAAGTTTGAAGATCCTCCATACACGTGTATGGAGGATCCATTCTGTGCCTTCCAGCTGGCACAACTGGAACCAACTCACTGACACAGAAAAGATGAGAGCTGGCCGACCAGGTTCAAAAGGGTCAAGTCTCAAAAGCTGGTCGGCAGCCTCCTAGGGTGGTCTCCACATTGAATTCAAGCTTGTGGTATGGTGGGAGACTTGCAAAAGTGGCTCAAAGACCAAGGAGACCAGCTTCCTAACAAGAAAACCGGCCGGCGGGAGAAAAGGTGGTCTCCAAGAGAAAAGGTGGTCTCCCACCCTTGTACCACCTTCCAAATAATGAAAACAAGGTCCAAGCCAAAAAAGAACCAAGACGGATGCAAAACGAGGGTTCGGGGGCCAAAACGCGCAGCCGGGTGCCCCGAAAACTGACTGCAAAGCATCGAAAGTGGCGTGCGACCACGAAGGTGGTCTCCCGGGCCACAGTGTCCCTCTAGACAGAGGAAACAAGGTGTGTGCCAAAAACCGGAGCAAACGGAGAATGTTAAGCGGTCCCGAACCGAGGCGCACGGCCGACGGCTCCGAAAACCAAAAACTGGTCTCCAAACAGGAACAGTGGTCTACGACCACAAAAAGTAGCCTACGGCCACTGAGAGATGGTCTACGAGACCTCTCCCTCCCTTCGGGAAGAGAAAACAGAACTTGGTTCGCAAACCGAGGCAAAGTACAAAAGAGTCCCGAAGTCCGGAGGCAAGGCTCTCAGCCGGGACTCCGTAACCTCAGAACGAGCACATCATGTGCAATCACCGAGTGCTCAATCGATGACGTCTGAGTCTTAAGGTCGGTCAAAAATGGGGTGTCTACAGTTGCCCCTCTTTGACAGAACTCGAAAGTCATAACAATGACGGGAGTGAATGTCAAAGCCCAGAGACGACCCATTTTTGACAAGGCCGAAGACTTAGACAAACAGGCGAGATAAACAAAGAGATGTGCCCGCAGGCAGGGGCAAAATGCAAAATGAAATGCACAAAGCCGAACATAACTCACGATTATGCAAAGCAGCAAGCTGTAATGAAGTAAATATTCACAATAAATGCAACAGTTTTAAGCAAGAATGCAAAGCAAAACTACATTTCATGCAGTAAGGATGTAAGAGAATTACAATTCTCGCTACGTCTCACACGGAGAAGATACAATACCTGTCCGGTTCGTCGGGTCGCACCAGCTTCAAATGAACCGTACGTACAACATCGTGCCTTTCGGAGGGGTCGCAACGTACTCAAAAAGGATACACCTTGCTCTTGGCGAGTAACGACGAGCTATGCGTCGAATATTGGATTTGAAGTTCCCGCGGAGGGATTTCAAGCCGAAAAGTGCACTTTACTTGTACTTCCTTGAGTGCCGGGGATTCCAATCACCACCAAAATTTGCAGGGAGCTCAGAGAGACATTGGAGATCACCCAGGAGGGCCACCTACCACCTAGGGAGGCCACCGACCAGTGGTTGTTCAAGGGGTGGTCGGCCTGCTAGGAAATGTGGTCGGCCGACCACTTTGCCAAAATGGGGGCAGTTTTGTCCTTTTGCATTCGGATCTTTAAATACACTTGGCCAAAACACTTTTGCTCACAACTTCAAGTCCGAAATTAGTCCCTCTTGCTTCCTAGACCATTTTCTCCCTCAGATCTGCGCCCTATACGCGTTTTCTAGCGCCCCACACGAAGTTGTTTCGCGAAAACTTTCATTTTTCTTCACTTTGAACCGATTAAAATTTGATTTCGGAGCCTCTTTCTTCATTTTCACCACTTGGGGTAAGTTTGTCTCAAAATTTGGAACATTTTCTCGGGAGTTGACTTTTGTTGACTTTTTCCAATTTTGGCTCATTTCGCTCATTTTTGTTCCTTTTTGCAGATTTCTTCAAATGGCGGGTCATTTCCCTTATGGTGGAGGTCCTCCAGGTGCCGAGGGTGAGCCGGACATCATGTTCTTGCCCCCGAGAGTTCGGCCGTTTGATCCCGAGAGGTATCATCCTCGGGAGCACGTCCTTCCTCAGGTCACTATCTACCATTTCACTGACTTTGATGACCGAGCGCCTGCGGATCTGTTACTGTGGGAGCCAGAGACTCATCTCTCTCATCAGGCACGAGAGGTACGTACTTCACTTTTACATTCTCTGCAATATATTCTGCATTTCATGCACATTTCATACTTTCGCTATATATGCTTATTCGCTCGTTCTGAACACATTTGCACACCATATTTCTGCTTATTTTAGCACATATCTCACAGCACAAAATTCTGTTGAGTTGGCACACAGCTTGTTCTGAACACTTAGTCTATAACATAGCATTCTGTTTACATTTTGAACACACAGCTCAATTACTCGAATTTCTGAACACGCAGCTCATACTTTTTATCGTGAACACGCAGCCCACAGTTTTTGAAAGTTGAACACGCTGCCCAAACTCTTGAGGTGAACACACAGCCCACAGTTTTTGAAATCTGAACATGCAGCCCAAACTCTTGAGGTGAACACACAGCCCACTTTTTGAAAGTTGAACACGCAGCCCAAACTTTTGATGGTGAACACACAGCCCACAGTTTTGAAAGTTGAACACACAGCCCAAACTCTTGAGGTGAACACACAGCCCACAGTTTTTGAAATCTGAACACGCAGCCCAAACTCTTGAGGTGAACACACAGCCCACAGTTTTGAAAGTTGAACACGTAGCCCAAACTTTTGATGGTGAACACACAACCCACTGTTTTGATGGTGAACACACAGCCCACTGTTTTGAAATCTGAACACGCAGCTCAAACTTTTGATGGTAAACACACAGCCCACTGTTTTTGAAATCTGAACACGCAGCTCAAACTTTTGTTGTAAACTCACAGCCCACTGTTTTTGAAATCTAAACACGCAGCTCAAACTTTTGTTGTGAACACGCAGCCCACTGTTTTTGAAATCTGAACACGCAGCTCAAACTTTTGTTGTGAACACACAGCCCACTGTTTTTGAAATCTGAACACGCAGCTCAAACTTTTGTTGTGAACACGCAGCCCACTGTTTTTTGAAAGTTGAACACGCAGCTCAAACTTTTGTTGTGAACACACAGCCCACTATTTTTGAAATCTGAACACGCAGCTCAAACTTTTGTTGTGAACACGCAGCCCACTATTTTTTGAAAGTTGAACACGCAGCCCAAACTTTTGATGGTGAACACGCAGCCCACTTATTTCATTTGCATGCAGCGTATATTGAACACACAGTTCTTACATCTCATTTTTGAACTCACAGCTCATTCATTTCATTTGCACGCAGCTTATACATTTCATTCTGAAACTGAATACATTAGTTCATTTTGAATACAGGTACCCTCTCATTCTACGCGAGGTTATGGCTCAATTATCGCTAGGGAGTGGTATGTAGAGCTCCCAGAGACCGTTCGTCACATGGTGGAAGAGGCAGGATTTGGGCCCTTCTGCTCGGGCTATCTCGCTGCCCTGCGAGCAGGACCCTGATGGGGGCACTCGTGGAAAGATGGTGGGACACCACCAACTCTTTCCACTTCTCAGCTACCGGGGATATGACGATGACGCCGTTCGACTTTGCGATGCTGACTGGCCTTGATGTGGCCGGCCGACCGGTCCCCTACGACGAGGATATGGGCGAGTGGGAGGCTGCCTGGATTTATCTGTGGGGAGCTCGCCCACCGATTGACCGATCTTCGGGCAGAGTCAGGAACACTTGGTTCCCCGTGCAGTATAGGGGGAGTACGCCCGGGACTCTTGAGGAGATAGAGCAGTACGCTCGAGGTTTTTTGATGTTCCTTCTGGGGACCACTTTATTCTACGACAGGGGGAACACAGTTGGACTGTATTGCTCAGTGCTTTGGTGGACCTATCACAGGTCAGCCAGTATGACTGGGGTGGCGCCGGCCTCGCTACCCTCTACTGCTATATGAGTGCGACCTCCCGCGGACGGGGGAACACAGTTGGCGGCTACTGGAGAGCCTGGGAGGTACCTTCTACCCTCTTGATTTACATTTCTGCTTTTCATTATCTGTACACTGCACACGGCACACGGCACACTTTACATTTTGTATTCTACATTTTGCACTCAGCACTCTGTATTTTCTGTATATTCTGTATTCTGATGGCCACTGCCCTATTTTCCATAGCTATGGGTTTACGTGTACTTTCCGACGCTAGCCCCAGAGTTCGAGGTGGAGGTGTCTCTTACGATCCCTTACTCTCACGTATTTGAGGGTCGATGCCGGGCGAGGGCTCGAGAGACTCTGCCCTTCTTGCGACAGTTTTTTGACACGGTGCGGGCGGCCGAGGTACTTCAGAACTCTCAGTCCTTCATATTTTCAGCTTTGATTCATCTCGCATATTTATGTCTCTGATTGGCTCATGCACTTGTTATCCTCAGATCGCTTGGCGGCCCTGGCACCCTTGGGAGGAGATATCGTTTCCAGTTCCCGGGGGCATGGGCTTCTTCTCAGTATAGGACTTTGTTTGAGGGGCCAGTTGGCAGGGCCTGGTTTCTGGGAGATCGCTTCATGCGCCAGACGATGGGCATCCCTGAGCAGAGTGTCCCTCCAGCACCTCCAGATGACATGCGGTCCGCTGAGAGACTCACTCCCGAGGAGGTTGACAACACTATGTTGGGTACTGATGCGATTTTGCACATGGAGGAGGGGGAGTATGCGACTTACCACCATACGTACCTGATGCCCCCATTGACAGGTATCCGTACTCCTGCGAGGAGGGCTGCTGGTGCATCATCGTCAGCTGGAGCCCGGGCTGCAGACGTTCCTTCGACTAGCAGGGCCGACACATCGAGGAGTGGGGCCAGACAGATTCCCCCGATTCCCCCGACTTACCAGCATGCTGGGTGGCCAGATCTTCTGACCGAGCTGATAGGTTGGCGGTATGGGACATCCCACCCGATTCCGCTGGAGCCCCCAGTGCCTGATCACCAATACGTCAGAGACCCTGACTCGCCATCGGTATGCTTTACAATTTTGATTTATCACTCAGATATTTGGACATTTATTCATTCATTGATAACCTGCACTTGCATCTGCAGCCTCCCGTCGAGTACATGGATAGGATGCTCGGAGTGGTGGCCTCGCTCGAGGGCATGGTTCTGCGGAGGGAGACACAGCTATTCATTGCCGGCATCTCGGTATTTTTCAATTTCCTTGCATTTATTATACTTCTGATGACATACTGAATTTGACTATTTAGGAAACCCTGACTCGTGCCAAAGGTCACGTGTCCGTCATCACCAAAGTTGCCTCGGCTCGAGAACTTGGGTACGAGAGGGGAAGGTCCTGAAATGAGAACCCCGCTCTCCTGATCAAAGGATCGGCCTCTACTAAGCATGATATGTTGTTTTATAAACACATGTGTTCTTATTCTGATTATTAGCTAACTTTACCATATGGCGCACACATACAAGTATAGACTCAATCACGAGAACTGGAACAAAACAACTCATGTTTGTTTTTGAAAATGGTTTGAAAATACCAACCTCAAGTGGGCTAAAACGCGGATTTGCCACCCTCAAGTGGGCTTAAAACATGATTTGCCACTTTGCAAAGTGGGCTTAAAACTCACAATCATCGAGTTGTTCCAATTCAGGCAGCCAAGCCTTCACCCACATGCATTCATGCAGTTAAGCATTTAAGCAAATAGCCTCATGGCAAGCATGCTATCATGGCAACACTCACACTCATGCAAGTATGTTAAAGCGTAAAACTTACAGTGTACTCTGAGCCAAAACAAAAACTAGTTAGAAACAATGCATGATTCTAACTATGCTAGATGCCTAATGTAACACATGCAATAATGCAACTAAATAGGCTCGGCTATCTAAGATGGCATATGAATGCAATAATTGATGCACGTATTCAAATAGGTATTGAAATACGATGCAGTTTGTATGACGCGCCGAGCCTGGTGCATGCAAAACAAATGAATAATACAAACATGCAAAGCATAAGGTATGCTAATTGAAAAATGCCCTAAAACTAACCATCGAAAGCAGTTAAGTAAAAGGGAGAAAGAAGTGGGGTTGGAAGACATGCACACACACGTGCACCCTTATTACAACATTGCGCCCTCTCGAAGGAGGGTCTGAATAAATAAGCTAAGCTAATCTAAGTAATCTAATTAAACTAATTAGACTAATTACTAATTATTACAAACCAATTGAATAAAGAAATAGCTAAGCTAAGTTACTTAATTATTACAACACTCAACTAATTAGCAAACTAATTAATTAAATTACAAAACAAATGATAACTAACAAGTAAAACATCAAACTATGCTACCTCAGCAAGTTAAATATGCATGCACTCGGTTTTTTGCCTCGAAAAGTCCACTGGTTTGCTCCAAGAACTTTCTGCTCCACCTTACCAAACCAATGCTTAGGAATGCACCAGTGGCCTGCCGGCCATGGGAGCTTGTTGCCGGCCATCTGCCAGCCAAAGAGAGGCACTGCCGGCCAAAGATGAAGCACTGCCGGCAATCAATGTACTAGTGTCGGCCACTGGTGTGCTGAATTGCCACACTGCAATAGAGCACAGACAGAGGAAAATGGAGAGTTTTCCAAGGATATGTTTGTACCATCCCCTTCCTTATCATCTCAAAACATCAAAGGAGTGGCATTCTTGGATCTAAAACCACCAATCAAGCATTTTCAATGCATGATGGCCAAGGATCCAACTTGCACACATTCAATAAATGTACAAAACAAAGACTCAAGTCCACTACCTTATCATGGATGATCAAAGGCAATGGAGACAAAGGAGGTTGGCCCATTTCATCACTTTGAGTGTGAAATGGACCAATCTTCCTTGTGTTCAATATAACGTCCAATTGAACACAATGCAATGCATACATAACATGCTTATCTTGGTCATGTTTTACTTGGTTCATTTTATTTACTCATTTTAGCATTACCAAGCCATTCTTTAGCCGGTTAAGTCCAAGTGATTGTCCTCTAATGAGAGAGAGGGTTAACCAAAGGATGGTTTAAGACATGAGAGAGATCATGCTTTTGACTAGTAGAAACCCTCAAAAGAGAGTTAAAGTCATTGAGCACAAGCTCTATCTCATGCTTAAACACAACCTAAGGTTAACCAACCCTCAAAACAAATAGAAAAATGAAGAAATGAGGGAGGTTGCAGACTTTTTAGTGCTGAAATGGCATGCCAAATAATGCTAAAACATGCAAGCAACACATGCACAACATGTTCCAAAGCTAAAAGCATAAAACTAGTGAAGAGCATTGCACTAGAGGCATGCAATATCAAACTCAAATGATTAAACCAACTCAAAATAGAGCTTAAACATGCCAAAACAGTAGCCAAAATATAAAATATGCTGAGATGGAAGCTTAAATGGCAAGAACAACATACTCGTATGTTTTCTCATAAGCAAGATACAAAGCACAACTCTCAAAAGTAATGAAAGAGTGACAAAAGTGAGAGTGTGACAAAGCTATACACACTGAAATTACATGTTAAATGATGCCATATCATGCAAACAACTCAAATAAAGCATGTTAGAGACCTTAAAACACAAAGCTAGTAAGGCAATTTACACTACAACTATGCATAACAAGACTCATATGACCAAGAAGGCTCAAAACAGAGCTAAAGCATGCTAAATCAGTGGCAAAAACACACTGAGATCAAGTCTCAAATAGGTAGAAAAACATGCTCACATGCTAGGCCATCAACACATGCAAACAAGACACAAGGAGGGGAGGCCACCCCCTCCTATTTTGGACCTCAAAACCAACTTTTTACCACTGAAATTCCCATGGAATTCAGTGGTTAAAAGGCCAAGAAAAGGTTGTTTCAAAAGCTTTGAAAGATGGCTCAAAAGGCTTTACAAGCCAAAGAGCAAAGGGAGGAAACCACCCCCTAACTAAACAAGGCTCAAACCATGATTTTAAAACCTTAAAAACATAGTTTTTTAGAGGTTAAAACCAGCCTCAAAGTATTGTAAAAAGATGGCCAAACACTTAACCAAAATAAAGCTTAAAAGGGACAAGCTTATACCTTTGAAGCACAGCAACAAAACAGCTGAAATTCTGAGCCAAAACCAAGCTCAAGACCTCAAACCAAGCCTCAAAGAACCTTAGCTCCAAGGTGAAGGTGTTTGGTCAAGGTTCTTAGAACAAATGTGTAGAGAATTCCCACTTTCAAGCACAAAATCAAGAGAGAGAGAGAGAGAGAGAAATTTTGCTCACAAAATTTTGTAACCTCTCATATGCAAGAGGATGGCTTCTATATATAGAAGATACAAGAAGCCTTCAAAGAAATCCAACCATCCATGTGCAAGCAGATGGGTCAATTTGTGCAAACAACTGTCAAAAATATCACAAAAATATCTACTGATGCACTGGTGGCTGGCCGGCCATCAGTGATGGCCGGCAGTGGCTCATTGATGGCCGGCAGGCCTCATCAATGGCCAGCAGGCCAAGATGTATGGCTGGTAGTACCCAACCATGGCCGGCGCTGCACCACAAACAACAATCTGGAAGGACCAAAACATGGTCCAAAAATGAGAAAGAATGGATGTAGGGTTTGGAAAGCTCAAACTTGTGGCGTTCCGCCGCGGATTTCGAGTGCTCAACGAGCAATCACACTTGTCACTGGATGTACCTGCAAGGACATCCAAGTCTTAAGAACGGTCAAAAATAGGGTGTCTATACCAACCACTATGGCAACACTTCAACCTAGGCTCAAATATTGACTAAGAAAGTTCCAAATCAAGATAATCAAATAGTCAAATATAATTCCATTATAACAAGAAGTACAGAGTGCTACAACCTCCCCACCTTAGGAAATTTCGTCCCCGAAATTGAAGTAATGCCAAAACCAAAAACCATGCAACGATAACAAAGAATACAACACCAACCCACGTTCGATCTATCGTGAGATAAGGTCCCAGATTCTAGGTTCAACACCTCAGGGCCCCAAAGACGCTCGGACAACAAAACACCAAGGAACAAACACGGATGTCTCTTCGACCCACATGACTCGTAGTGGTCTATGAGACAAGAAACAATAACCACCACAACAACAATAGTAACTACTCGGACTCAAAGACGTCAACCACGTCTGAATAACCTACAACACCGAAATCACCACCGAGTGCTCAAACACTCGGACATAGAGAATAAGAGGACTCCTCGCACACTAGACTCTCGACCAACTCTCAAAATGAAAACACAAGGTAAAATACAGCTAAAGAATAATGAGTACGGCATAACAAGCCTCAGACAAATTCTAAACCGCCATAAAGTAAACACATAACACATAACTAGCAACTCAGGCTAGATCACGACGCATTACACAACACAAGGTATCTAAGTTAAAGAAAATTCCTTATACTCTTCCCATTTGTCTGAAAACACTTTGCTTTTCCAAAAGGCGCTCAAACCGCACCGTCACAATCCAGATACATTTTCAACTGTCCACAACAAAACTCAAAGATTTCCAAACTTTTTTTTTCAAAAACCATAGATGATATTTATAACACAAAACAATTTTCATTTTGTTTTTGATTTGTCGGATTCAACTTTTATTAAACTGAAAACTTACGTTTTAATTCAAAACCGCTTTAGTTCAAGAAAAGTACCCAAGGCCACAACACCAAAAAAGAATTATTATTATTGTTATTTTCTCTCAAAATCATTCATTAGCATTCCTCTGGTGAACCACGACACAGTCACCCAACAAAACCCATCACACTTACGGTGATGCCACAATACCAAAACTGAGTTTCCACGATGAGAATCTCGAAAAATTTCCAAAATGCTAGCAACGCAATAACATAAGAAACAAAAATTTACACTCACAATCACATAATGGCGCAAAAGCACAGTAAAATCGTAACCCCAAACCGGTTACCTCAAACTCAAAATAACTTCCCAACTGTCCATATGGAATTTACATGCCACACTAAGCTATCGATCAATTACACAATCCTTCAATTCCATCCTATTCTTGACTTGACTACATGTCAACCACTCCAAATGCCAACCAATCTATTATTCAACACCACCATCCCACACTAGCCATCAAATGCCGACATACCATTTAACTCCACTTATCTCAACAACACACTAACACATATTACCTAACCAAATCAACTCTGAGATGGAGCTCCTCACACAATCTTACATTCTCATTAAATCACATCGAATTTCTTAAGTTAACCCATATTACCTCAAATCTTAGCCCATCCCCTGCACTTATGCCTTCATGACAATACTTCATCGCACCACACTTGAGTTCGAGTTGAACTCCCAAAGATCATAATATACACTCACCCCAAGACCAATGGAGTAAATAACAAACTTACACAACTCACTACCCGCTCCACACAACCTTACCATACCCTCAGAAGTTCCATCCTCAAACTAAAATCGTAACAGAAAGTCACCCTAACACTAGGGATCTTACATGGGGTTCATCAATAACCTGCACTTATGACGAAAGTAATTTAATTTAGCACACATTAAACCACGCAACAATACAATAAGTATAATATTACCACACCAAGGCAACCTCTTAGGATAGTCCCATGACCAATCCCTTTCTACACATCTCCTAACAACATACTTCTACATACTGCCAATCCAAAACAAAAGAATCTATACTTAAAAACAATTCCATAAAATCAACAACTACATTAATAGACTAGAAATAGCTACCCCACAAAAGAAACTCAAGTCATTCTCATGCCAACCACTCTTACTAACTCAAACACCAACACTACCAACTCTCAAATACCTGATAAGGAATTCTTGAAGATGTTATAAAAACATCAATCCATCTAACCCACTTCTTGGTATGGACAACAATATTCCAACACCAAACACCACCATAATGGGTTCCAAATACACACAAACCACTCGAGCGACCAAAACACCACACTTCTAGAAATTATAAACGAAAGCTGACCGCTCGAGTGCAACACCGCTCGAGCACAAAAAGTACCACTCGAGGGCAAGAAACACCGCTCGAGCGAAGAATACTAACTCACAGAAGTTTTGAAGACAGAAAACCACCGCTCAAGCACAAGAAAGACCGCTCGAGCGCAAGAAATACCGTTCGAGCTAAGAATACAACCTCCCAGTATCTCTGCAAACCTTCCAAAGTACTGAGAGTTCTCAAAGACAGCTCAAGCATAGAAAGTACCACTTGAGCGTTGAGCCCAAAATCTGGACAAAATTTCTATTGATAAACAAACCCCCAACCTGTTCCAAATGTAACCACAATACTCAAACAACTCGAATCAACAAGGAATAAGATAAACAAGGATATGAACAACCATTAGAGATAAGAAAACCTTGAATCTCAAAACATCAAATAGGTCGGATCCAAACCAAAATCATCATATCTCCGACATAAACCAATAACCAACATCAAACAAACTGAATATATTGACTGGTAAAACTCCACCCTCACCATAACCCAACAAGTCACGATGACCCTCAAAGTACTCATCTTCCACAACTAACTCTACCGTCCATCAATTCTAAATCAATTTTAACCAAACACATTATTTAACATAGCACACAAACCCTAATCAAAATAGGCTCTCCGACCCTCACATTCACAAGTCAAAATGCAATAGTTCTTACACGTTCAAATGAAGATTTCCCAATTCCACAACAACTCACATCTCAACCAACCACACTCATAATACTAACCTCCAGGTTACCAACACCATAGTCTGAACTATACACCAACACTACCCAAATCTACAAGGGCAATCCCAACTCTTCGTGTTCTAAAAACTCTAACACTACCAACGCCCCTTCCACGGGTTACAAAACTTAAACAATTCACTCAATTGGGGAACACACCCCACGCCTTTGACTACTCAAGGTCATAACTAATTCCAACACATACTAGTTCACGGACTAACGACCCACACCAAACCTACACGACGTCACTTAAATGAGTATAACAACTCCATCCAACCACCGAGCACAAAGGACTCAAAATATCACCATCTCTCAAAGACATATTAATTGTCACTAAGGACAAACCAACACCAACTCACAACTTATGCTAATACACAACATATCACCAGTATAACACTCACCGAGGTGCCCACTCCGAGTCCACTACTCAATCCAAAATGTTTCTCTAAGAAGGGAAACACCTAACTTAGGATATATAACATTGGCACCTTTTCCCAAAAAAAAGTAACACAACACAATCACATAACAATTTCTCAAACAACCCCATTGAGACTCCAATTAATTTACATACAATCTACCACATAACACGTAACACGTAATCGTGCCAAGTCTACAAAGATAATCATTCATTCCAGCACTCGCTTAGATTTCTCATTAGAAACAACGTTGATCAAGCGCGTTTTCAATAAGACCTCCAAGTTAGTCAACTAGACACCGAATAATATTCATGAGTCTCAACACCATGCCCACATAAAATGCAGCACATAAGCATGTTATCATTTAGCACACAACATACAAATGTCCTCACCGAACATGATAAATCCATTATGGCTAACCACTTCCAGCGAGCCCAAGGTTTTCAAACCCGATTAGCTCTGATACCAAGGTGTCATGCCCCAGATTTAAGAGGTCTGGCCCGCGTGAGTAAACTACCCAACGATAGACAATAACTAATCACACTCATGCAGATGTATATAATATAGGCACACAGTACATGTGTTATTCCAATTTTATACATTCTTAGATACAACATCTAAGTCAAATGGATGCACAGTAACAAAAATATACAAAGATGTTATAAATCAAATTAAAATGCCCAAAGGCTTACATCACATACAAAGGGTGTAACCCTTACAAGAATGACACACGACCAACAAATGCATATATGGCCCTTGGCCGACAAGTAAAGGAACCACCCTACACGATTCCAAGCATAACTTCAATGTCTTAGTCCACATCCGCATAAGCATCCCTGAAAAACATTTTGCAGCCACGTAGGGTGAGCATAAAGCTTAGTAGGAAATATTTCAAAAACTAAATATGCTCTACCAGTGTAAATGATCATGAATATAATACATACATACATAAGATACTCAATGCATTCTCAAATCCACTTTGTTTCTCAATAAAAACCCTTTTTTTCCACTCTTCCAAACCTTTTGTTTATTCAAAATGTTTTCCTAATTGAATACGTTAGTTTGATATAAAAATCCATTTCCACAAGTCAATCTGGGTATCTCAATACCAACTAACAATTTCATTGCTAATACCAATACGAATACATCATTAACCAACAACAATTACATTGCTAAAACCATTTTAAAATCATTTCTTTCCAAAACCAAAATGATAATAAATAAAATGGGTAAATCTCCAAAATCAATAAAATCTTTCACAGAAGTTTTGTTTGCTGGAAACCGTCAAACAGGACCCATGTAAATGTAGGCTATACAAGCACTACCATTGCCATTTTACAGAAATTTCATCCGCGGGAATCGACACCCATGTATATGCGCGTTTTTTGAGACTTTCACCCTAGACACATAGGCTAACTTAATTCAATGGAGTCCATCCCCTTTCTCCTCCCAAACATGGAGTACATCCCCTTTCTCCTCCCAACATCATACGTATACAATGTATTAAAGCACAGTCATATTCAATGACAACCGATAAGAGATTAGTTTCAATTCACCTAATTCGCATACAATGTTCTACAACAACCATTTCTCAAATTTACCATTTTATTTACTCTTTCCAAATAGCACAATATATGTGATCTAAAATATGATTCTCAAAATAAAATAAATGCCCTTAAAACATAACACAATAATTTATAAAATCTCTTTCCAAAACATACAGTTTAAATCCTCAAAATCCATTGCATGCTCTTGTAGCTCAACTTTTCACGCTCCTTTCAAAAGATGAATAAGCCCTACAGTATCAGACTCCCGCGATTCTGAATCTGATCCAAAAGTGCAATGTGAAATAGATAAACACCAAAGAGTCCAAATCCAACAAATCTTTTGGAAAATTGATTTTGAATCAAAATGCCAAAAATGGACTGCTTTGCTAGATACAAAGTTGCCACCTAAATATTTTTGAAAAATTTAGGAAACCCATGACTCGTGCCAAAGGCCACGTGTCCGTCATCACCAAGATTGTCTCGGCTTGGGAACTTAGGTATGAGAGGGGAAGGTCATGAATTGAGCACCCTTACTCGCCCGATCAAAGATCAGCATTTACTAATCATGATGTGATTTTTATTTACATTATATGCTCATATTCTGATTTATTAGGCTAGCATTACTATGTGATGCGCACACACACAAGTATAGACTAATTTGCAAGAATTTGAACACTTTGATTCATGTTTGTTTTTGAAAATTATTTTGAATATGTACCACTTGAAAAAGTGATCGCATATGAAAATTACTCAAATTATTCCAATTCAAGTAATTAGCCTTCATCCACAGGCATTCAAAACAGTTTATTAGATAAGCACTTAGCCTCATGCCAAGCATGCTAAACATGGCAACACTAACATATAATGCAATATGCTAAAACAAAGAAAAACTCACCTAGTACTCCAAGGCAAGCCAAAAAGATGAAAGAGTTAGAAAAATGCTGATCCTAACTTATGCAACGCAACTAATGCAATGCATGCAATATGTAATTACTAAGCTCGGCTATTAATATGGCATATGATCAATTTGATAGCATACGGTTTAAGCACGTATTCAAAGAAGTATTAACTAACAATGCGAGTTAGAATGATGTGCCGAGCTCAATGCATGCAAGACAAGTGGATGTAAACATGAGAGATGCTAAACAAAACATGATGCTCTAAACTAACCATCATAAGCAAGTAAATAAAATGGAGAAAGACGTAGGGTTGGAAGACATACACGTTATTACAACTGCTTGCCTTCGCGCAGGAGGGTCCGAATAAACTAACTAGCTAACTAATTAACTAGTTATTACAATACAAATTAACTAACTACAACAATAGATAAACTAACTATGCTAGCTAGTTATTACAACAATAAATTAAATAACTAGTCTAGAAATAATTAGAACACAAAACTAACTAATTATTTACAAGACAAAATTAACTAGCTACAACTAATTAATTACAATAGTTTACAAAATTAAAGAAATGACTAAACTAAGTAATTAAACTAAACAGCCCCGGGAAGCGAGGAGTGCTCATGTATTCCCACGGATTTCCACTCGAAAAAGCCACTATTCTGCTGCCAGAAAGCCTCTGTTGCACAGTTAGAACACTTGCACTGTTTTTCACCTCAAAATCAGCTCTGTTCTATTTCAAAAAGCCACTGCTTGGTTTTGCAAAGGTGGCTGGCAGGCTAGAAGTGGTGGCCTGGCGGCCACAAATGGTAGCCTGCCGTCCAAAAATAATGGCCTACCGGCCATTGATGCTTGGTTCCTCCTACTGCAATAGAAGGCATACAGAGCACAAACAGGGTATTCTCAAGGTATGTTTGTACAACTTACCCCTCCTTATCATCAAATAGCTCAAAGGAGTGGTAAATTTGATTCACAAACCATTAATTGATGTAATTTCATTGCATGATGGCCTATGAACCAAAGTGTACAAGTTCAATAAATGCAACAATAAAAGACTCTCAAACCCCCTCCCTATCATGGATTGATTAAGGAAAGTGGTTAACAATGACTCTTGAACTGTTTTCATCACGAACAAGTATGAAACGATTCGAGACTCAAAGTTTCAATTAACATCTGATTGAACCCTAACCAAGTTATTATCTTGCATCACTTTTAGCCTCAATTTTATTACTCCATTTTAATTACCAACCATTCCTTAGTCAATTAAGTCCAAAAGTGGAGCTTTAAGTCCTCTAATGGAAAGAAACACCAAACCAAGAGTTGTTTTAGGCATGAGAGAAGTGTCATACCATTGGTAATGAACCCCCAAAGGGATTAAACCATTAAGTACAAGACCTCAATCTCAAGCTTAAAACAAATAACTAGCTTGAAACAACTTTCAAAGCAAATGAAAAGCCAAGAAAGGAAGGAGGTTGCAGAGGTGATTAGAGGTGATTACAAATATGGAAAGCTATAAACAAATGCTATCAACGTAGACACCCCATTTTTGACCGTCCTCAAGACTTGGATATGCTTGCAGGTACATCCAATGACAAGTTCGATTGCTCGTCGAGTACTCGAATTTCGCGGCGGAACGTCACAAGTTTGAGCTTTCCAAACCTTGTATCCTTTCTGCCCCATTTTTGGACCATGTGTTGGTCCTTTCAGCATGCTTCTTGTGGTGCACTGCCGGCCATGCATTTGGCACTGCCGACTATGCATTTGGCCCTGTCGGCCATTGATAAGGCCTGCCGGCCATCAATGAGGCACTGCCGGCCACCACTGATGGCTGGCAGGACACCTTGTTTCAGAAGGTATTATGTTAGATCTTTTAAGCTAGCTGTTTTTCACTGAGCCATCCTCCATACACGTGTATGGAGGGATGGAGGCCATTTCAAGCTTGTCAAGCAAGCTTTGCATTGCATTGCTCTATATAAGGGGAGGCTCCTCCCCCTTTCCAGAGGTTCAGAAAATTTAGAGACAAAAAATATCTCTCTCTCTCTCTCTCTCTCTCTATATTGCTTGAAAGTGAGTGTTCTTCACACATTTTGCCTACAACCCTTAGCCAAACTTCTTGACCTTGGAGTTGAGATTCCATAGGACTTGTTTGGGCATCCTAAAGTTGGTTTTGGCTCAGAAAAGTTGCTGGTTTAGCTGTTCTTCAAGGGTGAGGCCTATATCCTCTTCAAAGCTTTATTTTAATTGCTTGTTTGGCCATTCTTGCATGCTCTTTTAGGCCTTACTTTCAACTGCAAGAACTCTTGTTTTTAAGTGTTTGAAATGTTTGTTTGAGGGTTTGTTTGAGTTAGGGGTGGTTTACCCCCTTTGGTGGCTTATTTTCTTTTGCTTTGTTCTATCTCTTAAGGCCTTTCAAACCACCTTGTTTTGGCCTTTTAACCAATGAATTCCAGAGGAATTTCAGTGGTGGAAAGTGGGTTTTGAGACCCAAAATGGATGGGGGTGGTCCCCCCTCTTGTGTTTTGTTTGCATGTGTTGTTGGCTTAACCCCTTGGCATGCTTTTTCTACCTTCATAAGGCTCTATCTAAGCATGTTTTAGGCCTTATTCTAACATGATATAACTCTGTTTTGGGTTAGTTTGGTTGCTTCTTACATGCTTCATGTACTTGCAGTGCAATCCTCTTAGTTAGCCTAACGTGCTCTATGCTTTGGACCACCATTTTAGCATGTTTTGGCTCCACTCCAGTAGGCTTTTACTCATATTTTGGCATGCCTTAGCTCTAATTTTGGTCAACAAGGTCACCTCTTGCATGGTTTATGCACTTGTAGTGCAAGCTTATTCACTAGCCTAGTTTGTTTGGTGTTTTAGCCTATTGATCTAGCATGCGTATGCTTTACTCCAGTATATTTTTGGCCTTGATTTAACATGCTTTAGGTCTGATTTGAGTGGTCTTGGTCATGCATGCTTGGCTTTGCATAGCTATAGTGCATTTGGCTTTGCTAGCCTTAAGCTTTGAGACGTTTGGATGATTTGGCATCATTTAACATGTTATTTTAGAGCATATAGCCTTGTCATACTCTCATGTATATCACTCTTTGATTGTGTTTGAGAGTTGAGTTTTGTGCCTTGTTTGCGAGCCATAACTTGAGCATGTCTTTCTTGCTTCTTGTGCTTAAGTTTCATCACATTTCAGCCACTGTTTTGGCATGCATGGGGTCGGTTTGGTGTTGGTTTAGTCCATCGAGTATTGCTTTGCATGATTCTAGTGTTGTGTCCTTCACTAGCTTTTAATGCTTAAGTGTTCTAGTATGTGGTGCATGAGTGTTTGCATGTTAGAGTCTTGCATTTCATGTCAAGATTAGCATGTTGTTTGCATGTCATGTTGCTTGCTTTGCATTGTGTTCGATCGGATGTTGTGTTGAACACAAGGTGGATTAGTTCATTTCATACTTGAAGTAATGAAGTGAGCCAATCTCCCTTGGTCTCCATTGCCTTTGATCTCCCATGATAAGAAGATGGTCTAAGTGTCTTGTTTGTCATGCATTTATTGAATTTGTACATGTTGGATCTTTCGCCATCGTACATTGCGATGCTTGATTGATGGTTTTGGATCCAATGGTGCCCCTCCCTTGATGTTTTGAAGTGATATGGAGGGGTATGGTACACACATGTCCTTGGGAGACCCTCCATTTCCTCTCTTTTGAGCTCTGTTGCATAATGGAGTTTCAGCACATCAGTGGCCGGCAGTGTCTTATTGATGGCCGGTACCTCTTCATCAGTGGCCGGCACTACACATCCTTGGCCGGCAGGGGGGTCGGCAATCACCATTCATGGCCGGCAGGCCACTGGTGCATTCCCCAGCAATGATTTGGTAAGGTTCAGCAACAAGTTCTTGGAGAAACCCTGCAAACAGAGCCTCTAAAGAGCAAACCGGAGAGCTTTTAGGGGTGAAAACCGAGCATGCATCCTTCATTGTTCAAGGTAGGGATGTGGTAGCCTAATTTCGATGTTTTTCATACTTAGTTGGTTTTTTTTTGTAACTTAATTAATTTGTTAATTAGTTAAGTGATGTAATAATTAGTAAGTAGATTGCTTATTATTCAATTTGGTTGTGTAACAATTAGTCTAATTAGATTATTAGATTAGTTGCTAGCTTAGCTTAGATTTAGCTTAGCTTCTATTCGGACCCTCTGTCTAAAGGGGACAATGTTGTAATAAGGGTGCGTGTGTGTGTGCATGTCTTCCAACCCCTATTTCTTTCTCCCTTTTACTTAACCGCTTTCGATGGTTAGTTTAGGGGCATATTGAAATTAGCATACCTTATGCTTGCATGCGTGCATCATTCATTTGTCTTGCATGCACCGGGCTCAGCGCATCATTCAAACTGCATTGTATTTCAATACACTTATTTGAATACATGTATCAATTGTTGCATTTCATATGCCATCTTAGATAGCCGAGCCGATTTAGTTGCATTATTGCATGCGTTGCATTAGGCATCTTGAACATAGTTAGGATCATGCATGATTTCTAACTAGTTTTATGGTTTGGCTTGGAATACACTGTGAGTGTTTATGCTTTAGCATACTGCATGAGATGTGTATGGTTCCATGTTAGCATGCTTGCCATGAGGCTATGTGCTTAAGTGATTAACTGCATGAATGCCTGTGGATGAAGGTTTCATTGCTTGAATTGGAACAATTCATCAAAATGTGAGTTTTAAGCCCACTTGAAGTGGCAAATCATCATGTTTTAAGCCCACCTTGTTTGGTGGCAAATCCGCATTTTAGCCTACTTACGAGTAGCATCTTCAAACCATTTTCGAAAACAAACATGAGATGTTTTGTTCCAAATCGAGCGATTTAGTCTATACTTGTGTGTTGTGCGCATCACATAGTAAGTTAGCTAATAATCAAACAAGAGCACATGTGTTTTCAAAAACAACATATCATGTTTAGTAGAGGCCAATCCTTTGATCGAGCGAGCGGGGGTGCTCATGTTATGACCTTCTCCTCTCGTACCCAAGTTCCCGAGCCGAGGCAACTTTGGTGATGACGGACACGTGGCCTTAGGCACGAGTCAAGGTTTCTTAAATTTCCTAAAATAAAATATTTAGGTGGCGACTCTAAAATCTGGCAAAGCAGTCTATGTTTGGCACTTTTTGATTAAAATCGATTTTCTAAAACTATTTGCCAGATTTGGACTCTTTGGTGATTTATCAAGTCTTGCATTGCACTTTGTGAGATTAGATTCAGAACCGTGACAGGAGTCCGAACTGTAGTAGCTAGAACACAATCCGCGCCCTCTCCGAAAGGGGGGCGCGCGGAGCGAGTTCGGGCGGTCTACAGTTTCTGGCGACTCTGTTGGGGATTTAGAGAACTTGACTCGAACTCATAATATGTTGTTTTGTTTACACTTATGTGTTTCTTTGCATTCCATTTGCATTGGTGCGCCTAAGTCACAGTGTTTGCCATCTGCTATTCCTGAGTGGTTTGCCGGAGGCTTGCTTGGAACAGCATGCCATAAGGCTGACTGGTTACAGGCTCTGCTACGATGGAAACGCAAACCTTGGTTTTTACCGAGGCACCCTTTTTGACCATTCGACCTAGTTGCATATTGGAAACCATAGGGACCATTCCAAACTAGGACAGGTCGCTTACTCGAATGTAGGTTGTTTGAAATCAGTGCGTGCATAGTGAAACCCTAGCTCCTGACAAAATAGACAGGGAAACCCTACCCCACCATAGGGGTGTTTTGGCTCTTACTTGCTTGATATGTGTTGTCAGAGTGTGTCTCTACAGGGATATATGTATCAATTGCAAGTTTGAATATCGGCCTGAAGGTATCAGTTTACAGGCAGAATTTTGGGCAGAATTCAGTAAAAAGTATAGTCATTCAGCTGTGCTCGTATCTGTTTTGGTGAAATCAGGCTGAGGTGCTGTCTGTTTTCTCTTTTGCTAAGTAATCCTGGAACCATAGCTTTAGAAGGCTCTGATATCCCCCGGGTACACCAGACTTGTGTTGATAGACTTTGTCAGGTCAGAGATTCAGTTCAAGGGCAACCAGTGTTTTCTTCACCAGTGGTAAGGCAAGAAAAGGCCAGTCAGGCACAGATCACCAGTTCAACAGTCCCCAGATCAACGGTCATTATCCACCTCACCTGTGTGCAGTTGGGCTAAGATATCTGCTTCTACCTCAGAGAGAGAACCTACATTTGTTCGAACATATCAGCACCTTATGGCCAATATGGAGGACATGATGCGTCAGCTCCAAGAAACTATGTAGGCCATGCAGCAGGATGCTGCCCGCCAGGCAGAGGTTACTGCACATCAGGCAGAAGTGGTAGCTCAACAGGCAGAGTTGATTGCCAGGCTTCAGCAGTAGCATCCACCACAACAAGTCGGAGCATCTGCTTTGCATCCGCCTCTACCCCCACCTAGGGTTTTGACACCCGGGGAGACTGCAAATCTCTAGGAAAATACAGACGTCCCAACGGGGCCAGTTCCACCCCCAATTCTACCCCAGCTGTCCAAAGTACCAGCTAATCCAGTGGACACACCGTTTGAATTTGAGGTGGATCCAACAACGCTGAAAGTGAGCAAGCTAGAAAACCTGTTCAAAACAGCTCAAGGCGTTAATTCCATTCTGGATATAGAGAATGGATACACTGACTCAGCGGTGACGTTGCTGGACCGGTTCAAAATGCCGCATATAAACCGTTTTGACAGTTCTGGAGCTTCTATGGTACATCTGCAGTTGTTCTCGGATATCCTACGGCCAATGGGCCTTTCCAGATTGCAAAAGCTTTCCCTCTTCGGCCGAACCCTATTGAGTGTTACGGCTATCTGGTATGTGAAGTTGGAAGATTCTATCAAGAGGAGTTGGGAGGAGATGGCTGAGACCTTCGTTGCCCAGTATTCATACAACACGCAAATCGAGGTCACGACTTGTGATCTCGAGACAACCAGGCAGGAGCCGAAAGAGGGCTTCTCTGACTTTGTAACCCGTTGGAGGGCCAAAGCTTTTATAATGACCACCAGGCCGATCGAGAAAGATTAGATAAAGATGGTTGTGCGCAACCTACAGCCTAACCTGATGCAGAAAATGATTGTCTTACCCCTCCCCAACTTTGTAGATTTACACGAGATTGGGGTACAGATTGAAGACGCAATGAAACAAGGTCTGATTGGTCACGAAAGGGAGTCGCCCAAGAAGGGTTATACACGCAGTTCGAATGCGACCACCAGTGGTGATGTAGCTGCAAGATCTTCTGAAGTTGGAATGGTCACCACCACCACACCAAAAACAGCCACCCCATTCACCGGTGCGTCCAGAAGCAGCTCACAAACAACCAAATATCCACCCCGAGGCAAAAGGGTTTTTACCCCACTTTATATGCCTTTGTCAAAAGCTTTAGGGGTCCTACTTAGGAAAGGACATCTGAAACCGTTGAAACAACGGCCTCTACCCGATCCTTTCATTCCAAAGCATGACTTGGCTAAGTATTATGCCTTCCATCAACAAACCGGTCATGACACTAACAGTTGTTTCGTCTTCGCCATGATATACAAGATCTGATTGATAACAAGGTCATCGCCGCACCAGTCTTGCAAAGTCTATCGGCACTGGATCAGTGAACTTGGGGGATAATGTGATGTGATCGGGGGATGAACCACCTGCGGATGGCACTCAGTTTACTCCAGATATGGTGGATGGCATGCGTTGTTTTGAGCAATGTACAAATGTCGTTTATTTTACTTTCTGACTTGGGTATTGAGTCTGTCTTATTGTATTGAGTCAGTCTTTTTGTGCTGAGTCAGTCGAGTCTGTCTTGTTGTATCGAGTTAGTCTTGTTTTGTTAGAGTCGGGTGATTTCGGGGGTGTTACCTCGGACATCACTATCTTGTTTTGTGTTTGTCTTTTGCACTCTTTGTTTTGAGTCTGTTTCTACCATGGAGCCAGTTGTGCCAGAAGATCTAAATTGAATGATAATGCTTTTCACCTACTTCTCTTCTGCCTTTAAGCCCAGTTGTGCCAGAAGATTTGAATGAAACGGCAGTGCTTTTTTTACCTACTTTTCTGTGCCTTTAAATCATTGCACTGACCTAAGTTTTTCAAAACCTTTTGAACATTGTGATGAAAACAAAGAGGAAGGAATTCCTCAAGATTTGTAGAAATTTGATCAACTGAGAAAAAGAAAGGCATGCTAAGCCCTTAATGAATGAGATCATGTTTGTTAATGTGAGTACTAAGAAGGATTTTGGCTTGATCCAGATTGGTTCTACATTGTCTTTAGCGCGAACGACTAGTCGCTTTCTTAAAAGATTTCAAAAATGTTTTGCGTTGTCCTGCGAAGACTTATGTGGAATCGCTCTTGAGATTGTGCAGCATAGTGTAGACGTCCCCGAACGCCCCGGGAGGGAAATCCCGTTTCTGTTAATTTGGGGCTCACTACAGTTCAGGACTCAAATTGTCACGGTTCTTAATCTGAACCAAAGAGTCCAAATCCGGCAAATCGTTTTGAGAAAAAACAGATTTTTTGAAAGAAGTGCCAAACATGGACTGCTTTGCCAGATACAAAGTCGCCACCTAAATATTTTATTTGGGGGGAATTTAGGAAACCCTGACTCGTTGCCTAAGGCCACATGTCCGTCATCACCAAAGTTGCCTCGGCTCGGGAACTTGGGTACGATTGGGGAAGGTTACTTCGTGAGCACCCCCGCTCGCCTGATCAAAGATCGGCCTCTACTAACCATGATATCTAGTTTTGAAAACATTATGTGCTCTTATTCCAGTTAATTAGATAGAATTACTATGTGATGCGCACAACACAAAAGTATAGACTAGATCGCCTAATTTGGAACAAAGCATTGCATATCCGTTTCGTTTAGGAAATGGTTTGAAATTTGCTACTCGCAAGTAGGCTAAAACACGGATTTCAATGAGTTGTCCCAACTCAAACAATCCAACCTTCACCCACAAGCATTCAGGCAGGTAATCAAATAAGCATTTAGCCGCATGGTAAGCATGCTGTCATGTTTAACATTCACACTCATGCGAGATGCTAAAACATAAAATACTTACAGTGTACTCCAAGCCAAACCAATAAACCTGTTAGCAATCATGCATGATCCAAGTCCATGTCAAGTGGCTAATGCAACGCATACGAATGTCACTAGAATAGGCTCGGCTAATCTATGAATGACATGTGAAAATGCACAAGTATCATGTATTCAAGTTAGATTTGAAATACTTATGCAGTTAGTATGATGCGCCGAGCCCGGTGCATGCAATACTGATGAATGATGCACGCATGCATAGCATAAGGTATGCTAAAGTAAACATGTCCTAATACTAACCATCAAAGCAGGTAAGTAAAAGGAGAAAGAAGTAGGGTTGGAAGACATGCACACACGCACGCACACTTATTACAATTGTGCCCTCGCTCGGAGGGTCCGAAAAATAATACAATCCGAATAAATAACCAACTACTCTAGCTAATTAAATATTACAAAACCCTATGAATAACTAGCTACAACTAATATTACACAACTTAATTAATTAACAAATTAATTATTACAAATAACAAATGCTAACTAACTAGTAAGCAGTAGTAAAGAGAGTTGCTCCAGCTCTATTTGAAGAAGAGGAGGGTATGCATGCTCGCTTCGGTTCCTCGCCTCGAAACGCCTTCCGGTTGCTCTTTAGAGGCTCTGTTTGCAGGGTGTCTTTTAGTGCTTGTTGCTGAAACTTACCAAAACACTGCAGGGGAAGTCACCAGTGGCCTGCCGGCCATGGAGGGAGATCTGCTAGCCAAGGATGGTCCATTGCCGGCCAAGGGTGGCACACTGCCGACCATCAGTGGCAGGCTGCCGGCCACTAGTGTGCTGTGACACCAAGCTGCAACAAAGCACAAAATAGAGAAAATGGAGGGTTTCCCAAGGACATGTACGCACCACGGCACTCCAAATCACCTCAAAACATCAAGGAGAGGCCAAGTCGGATCCACGACCATCAATCACGCATCCCGATGCATGATGGCCAAAGATCCAACTTGTGCAAATCAATATGAAAATGAATGCACAAATAAAGCAAGTAAAGCCTAGAACTCTATCATGAATCATCAAGAGCTTCGGCGACCGAGAATTGAGACGCGTTCCATCACTTGAAATATGAAACGCCCCTCGTTCCTCGTGCTCAGATTAATACTTAATCCAAGCAATGCAACATATAAGCATGGCAAACATGTAACATGACCTAAGTGTGCAAACATGCAACTAACCAAAGCATGCAACAAGCGTATAAGCATGATGTGAGGCAACAACCTTGGACAACATGACAAAATGCAACATGAACATGTGAGCATGCGGGGTATGCAAAGCTAAACAAGTATGCGACAACATACGAAATAAAACAAGCATGCGACAACATGGTAAGATGGGCTTACACCAAAGATGGACGGCTCTCAACTAGGTCCAAATCAGTAGCCAAAGCGATGGAATTGATGGCATGAAAAGCATGGAAAGGCAAGGCAAGCATGCATGCCAAATGGCTCGAGTATTAAGGCACAAAGAGGACAACTCTTAAGCACACTTAAGGAGCAACAAACATGGATATATTGCAATGGAGTGGGCTCTGAAATATCATGTAAAGTGATGCCAAATCAACTCAATAATGCAAGCAAAGCATGTTAGGATGCTCAAAGCTCAAAGTAAGCAAAGGGACTTAAACCATGGCCATACAAGGCAAGCCCTAAGGGGCCGGGGGGACCTAAAACAGTCCTAGGGCAGGCCCTAACAAGACCAAAATCAAGCTCAAAGCTAGCCAACAAAGGCTAGAACACAAGGCTAAAAACATGGAGCATACAAGGCTTTAAAGAGGCAATGCACTACACCTATGAGAACCAATCATGGCATAACTTGGACAACCAAAAACAGAGTTACATCATGGTATATTAGGACCCAAAATGCACTGAAATGATGAGCCAAAGGCTTAGGCTAAGTGGCATGCACAAAAGTCCACTCTTGAGGCATAAAGCACAAGCTCTATAAAGCATTCAAGGCATGTCAAATGCAAGTGTATGACAACATTTCATGGACTGAAATAGCATGTGGAATGAGGGCAAGGCATGCAAACATCACATGTATGACATGATAGGGGCCTCAAAACCCAAGACTAGCCTAAGCATTTACACTATAGCTATACAAAGCATGAGTGATATGGCCATGGCAGCCCAAAACAGTCCTAGAACACTTCAAAATAAGCATAAAATCAAGTTTGAGCAAAGCCAAAATATGCTAGTATGATGAGTCAAAACATCATGCACAAAAGGCTAGTAAACAAGATTTGTTCTACACCTATATGGAGCATGCAAAGGATGATCAAACCAACTATGGATAGGGTCATAACATGCCAAATGATGACCAGATACATGCTGGAATGTAAACCAAACAAGCTAAAATGACATGGCATGGCATGGAGCATATGAAGCTAGTTTAGGGGATTTACACTACAAGTGCATCAAGCAAACATGGAGTAACAAAACCAACCCAAAACAGATTTATGGCATGGTAAAAAATCACCAAAAATGGACTGAAATGGACTCAACAAAGACTATGCACACATGCTACTTTGATGAGCTATAAATGGAGTTACATTACACATGCTAGATGCAAGCAAGACATGACCAAACCAGCCTTGGACAGGGCCAAGGTAGGTCCTATAAGTCACAAAAAAGAGGCCTGGACCAACCTCAAAAATGCATAGAGGGATGGTCCTTTGGAAGGCCAAAAATGCAAGCAAAGAGGAATACAAAGAGAGGGGACTACCCCCTCTGATTTAGGACCTCAAAACCACACCTCTACCACTGAAATCCCACTAGATTTCAGTGGTAGGAAGGCCAAACCAAGGCTAGCTCGGAGGCCTCCAAATATGGCATAAAACAAAGCCAAACAAAGCATGCAAGGGGGCTACACACCCCAAACAACAAAATGACCTTAACCAAACTTAAAAAGTACTTAAAAATAAGACTTTTTCCAGTTATAAGCAAAGCCTAAAACAATATGCAAAGAGGGCTAAAGCAAGGTGCAAGAAAGTGCAAAAATGGGGGAAATGCTCACCCTTGGAGACCCTCTCCGAAACCAGCAATTTCAGGGCGTGGAAGCTTGCTTTCAGAGCTTAAGAATTCCTCCCAAGAAGCTTGATCCAATGGTGGTGGTGTATATCTATGTGTTGTAGTGTAAAAGTGCAAGGAAATCCAACTTCAAGGCACAAAACACAAGCAATATAGAAAGAAAGGGAGTTTTTGCTCTTCAAAAACTCAGAACCTGGTGCAAGGAAGAAGCCTCTTCCTTATATAAAGAAATGAAAAGCCAAAGCTTCTTCAAGAAGCTTTGCAAGGCCTTCAACCCTCCATACACGTGTATGGAGGGGAGCAAACAAAAATTCAGCTGGCTCAAAAGATCTGGAGGAAAACCAGCTGAGATAGGGGGGTGCTGGCCATCAGTAATGGTCGGCAGTGGCACACTGATGGCCGACAGGGCTTCATCAGTGGCCGGCAGGAACAAAGCCATGGCCGGTAGTGCCATGCCATGGCCGGTAGTGCACCAGGAGGGCCACTCTGAAAGGACCAAATCAGGGTCCAAAAATGAGGCAGAAAGGATACAAGGTCCGGGAAACTCGAACCGGTGACGTTCTGCCGCGACAGTCGAGTGCTAGGTGAGCAATCGAACCAGTTGTTGGGTGTACCTACAAGCACAACCAAGTCTTGAGGACGGTCAAAAATGGGGTGTCTACACATAGGATCGCTCTCATGCCTCAAGATTCGACCCCTTTTGCTTTCAAACCTTGAGCTTGGATTCAGAATGTTCAATGGTCAGCCATAATGTAAGGCTTGTATGGCCTGATCAGAAGCAACCCTTGAACTAGGGGCAAGTAGATCAGATGTTATCAAAGGAAGCTTGCAAAGCTAGATCAGAAGCACCCCTCAAATTAGGGGCAAAAATGTCAGATGTACTCGAAGAGTCAAAGATGAGTTATTTCGCAAACCAATGAAGACTAGCCAGAAAGCCAAATTCGAGCAGCTTAAAGAAGAAAGTTTTGCTGAAGGACAATCAAGTTCCTATCCGCAACACTAGGGGCAACTTTAGACCCCGATTGGATGAACTCCTACATCATCAGCAAACAGAAGCCATTCTCTTGGGTTCAGATGGATTCGAGATCCTACGACCATTCAACATGGACTTGTTACACTTTTTACCCTTGAGAGGCTCGCTAGGCCGAAAACCCGGAAGGGCAACCCAGGCAAAAGTTAGAGCAAGAAAAAGAAAAAATGTAAAGAACGAAAAAAGAAAAGAAGAAAAATGAAGAAAATGAAAAGAAAATGAAAGATGAAAAAAGAAGAAAAGAAATGGAAAGAAAAGAAAAACATAGCTCACAAGGTCAAAAACCCGGAAGGGCGGCCTTGGCAAAAGTTAGAGCGCAAAAGGAGAGGTTAATACCCGAGTATACCTTACTCGAACTACGTAAGGCTTGATTCCCATCTGTGGGATACGTAGGCAACTTCATTCTGAAGTCCAGCCATAAACACTTCTAAATCGACTGTGTCCATGTAATGGTTCTGATCATCTTTGTCTTCTCTGTATCCGAGAGTTCGGTTGTGATCGTCACTTTGAAGACTGATTACAGTGCACTATGGTGCCATTCAGAGAAGGGGCAACTTTCCGTTGCCGTGCAGTGCCATTTAGACAAGGGGCAATTTTCCATTGTTTTGGATCTGAGGTTGTGCATCTCAAGAGTAGATTCTGTGTTGGTCGAGCAGTGACCATTTGTAAAAAAAAGTTTTGAGAATTTTTAATGAAGTTGACTAATTTTCTCGAAAATTGCTCCATTTTTCCAAAACTAGACCATTTCTTGGACCCAAAAAAGGAAAATTTTCAGTGCTCACAACCTGACTTGCATGATTTCAAATCAGAAAATCGAATAAGTATGTTAATCTAACTCTCATGTTGGTCAAATTGTTTTAGTAGAAAGCCAAAAACAAAAAAATGGTCAAAATGATGAACTAGGGGCACAGTCGAGTCAGGTTTTCCTTCTTTTCCCCGTTGTCAATGTACTTGCCAGAAAGGGCACCATGTTCACCAAAAAAGGCACAGCTAAAGCTGTCAGCAAAGGGCCAAAAGCTCTCTCATCCTCCAAGCAGCGAGGTATCAAGCCAAGTGCGAAGCATGAATTGAAAATAGAGCAGGGCATTCCATTCCCTCATCTGGAAAGGTCTGGTCACATTTGAACTGGCCAAGGGCGTCATCAACCGATGTCAGCTGCAGATTTGCTACACAACCAGTTGTAGCGCAACCCCTCTGTGGAAGAAGCTCACTATTCTGAACGGAAAAATGAGAATCTGGTAGAATACCAGGGGCAAGAGCCCACAACTTCCTGTTTATCCATCAACCACCCAGGGGAGGGATAAAAAAATAAGAGAGATTGAAGAATAGAGAGATGTGCGTTGGGAGAAAAGTGAGAAAAGGGCTTTTTCAGAAAACAAGAGATTGAGTGCCAGAGTGATGTGAGAATCACAAATAAGAAAGGGTGGGAAACAATACCCGAAGAAACAGGCTCCTCGTGAACTGAGAGGTCTCCCACTGGTGGTACACATTCGAGTGTTGTGTGTGTGTTTTTGTTTCTCTCGATTCTTGTTTTGAGTCGTTTCGAGTGTCAATGGATGTGTTTAGGTTGTTTTACCTTGTCTTTCCCTTTGTTGGGTCGTTTTGGCTGTGCTCTGTCGTAGGCTCAATACCCGGTTAAAAACTCATTTCTCAATTTCAAAGATAAAATCGTTTTGTGCCCAAAGCGCTGTGCCATTCTCCACATATGTACAAAACAGGATTTGTTCTTTCATAAAACTGCAGGGTTGAACCTAGGTCATGTGAGAACAGTAGAACAAGGACCTAATTGAAGCTACGTGGGTTCCAGACTGCAAAACAAAAGAAATAGGCACAAAAAGAAATAATTTCAAGGCACAGAAGAGCAGGTGAAATGTACTGCCGTTTCATTCTAAACTTGCTGGCACAACAGGCTCAAAGTAGAAATAAGCACAAAAACATGAAAACCACTACTGCTTCATTCAGATCTGTTGGCATAACTGGCTCCATGGCAGAAACAGACTCAAAAAAAGGCGAAAAGCCAAACACAAAACAAACAAGTGATATCTGAGGTAACGCCCCCGAAATCACTTGACTCCTATACAACAGGACTGACTCGATATAACAAGACAGACCCAACTGGCTTAGTACAAAAAGACTGACTATATACAACACAACAAGACTGACCCAAATACCCGAGTCAAAAAGTACAAAACTAGCATTCGCAAATGCTCAAAACAGTGCGTGTCATACGCCACATCTGGAGTAAACTGAGCGCCGCCCGCAGGTGGTTCATCCCGCGATCACATACCCACACTATCCTCCAAGTTCACCGACCCAGTGATGATAGACTTTGCTGAGCTTGGCGGGAGGACGACCCCGTTGTCAAACAAATCCTGTACTTCGTGGCGAAGATGGAAGCAATTGTCGGTACTATGACCGGTTTGTTGATGGTACACACAGTACTAAGTAGTATCATGACCGGGTAGAAGACAACTAGGGAGAGGTCGAGGCTCAAGAGGTTTGAGATGGCCTTTTTCGGCAAAGATTTGAAGAGCCTTGGACAAAGGCATACAGAGGGCATGGAAGACCCTGCGACCTCGGGGTTGATACTTCAAGGTTTGTGGATTTTTGCTGGGTGCACTAGAAAAAGGGTCGGCAGGTACTGGCTTGGTCTGCTGATCTTTCTCGGGTGTAGACTTAGGGTTGGAAGGAACGGTTTTGGTACGATGGCCCTTCTCCCGATTTTTCCCTTGGCTCAAACTGCCCTCGTTCTGAGTGAAGAAAGCGTCATCCACAGTTTTTGCAGCAACTACGAGCACTTGCTATTTTTTCAGTCCCCCAGCTTTCAAAGCCTCAACAGCCTACAGAAGTTGTTCATAGGGGTCGATGATTGCCTCCACCTTGTTCTTTCCACTTGCCTCAACTTGGTCAAAGGTTTGGGTTGCTACGTCAGTGCGAAGCCCGGTTGTTACCGACACGTCATTGCCCGAACTTGGGATGACTTCAGGTTGGCTAAGTTCAATTACAATTCGCCTCAATAGTGGGGGCTCTTATGGTGTGAAATTTCTGGCATGTGACATAGTCGATGGCGGAGCCGACATTCCGAAGGCTAGATCAGCCACAGCTCTCTGAAGATCGCCGATCATTCCCATTAGCTCAAAAGTGGTGGGCTCACGGGTTTGAAATAATTGGGGTTCCCAGATTGGATGTGCGGTAGGTGCCCTAGACGGGCGTTGCATTTCCACATCGGTCTCACCCTGCATGGTGATTCCCTGGTTTAATGCCGCTGCCATGACCACAATTTCTTCTGAATTCTGCGTCATCATGAGTCTGCTGAATTGAGCTGAGGTGATATGACTGGTGACTAACGGATCTGATGAACCGGTGAGCCTTGACTGGCCCTTCTCTGCCTTGCCTCAGCAAAGGAAAACACTGACTGCTCTGAACTGAATCTCTGACTTGACAAAGTCTATCAGCACAAGTCTGGTGTACTCGGGGGATATTGGAGCCTTCTGAAGCTATAGTTCCAAGACCACCTAGCAAAAGAGAAAACAGGCAGCATCTCAGCCTGATTTCACCAGAACAGATACAAGCAAAAGCTGAATAACTGTACTCTCTACTAAATTCTGCCTCAAAATCTGCCTCAAATCTGATTCCCTCAAGTAAAACTGTTTTCCCAAAATGTTGAAGCCCGCAGGCCTGATACCCAGACTTGCAAACTGATACATGCCTTCCTGTAGAGGCACACTCTAAAAGCACATAGCAAGTAAATGCGAGCCAAAAACACCCCTATGCTGGGGTAGGGTCTCCCTGTCCTAGTTTCGTCAAGAACTAGGGTTTCACTACGCACACTGCGGTTTCAAACAACCTATAACCAGATAAGCAACCTGTCCTAGTTTGGAATGGTCACTATGGATTCCGACATGCACTAGGTCGAATGGTCAAAAAGGGTGCCCCGGTAACAACCGGGGTTTGTGTTACCATCGTGGCAGAGCCCGTAACCGGTCAACCTTATGGCACGCAGCCTCAAACTAACCGTTCAGGAATAGCAGACGGCAAACACTGTGACTTAGGCGCACCAATGCAAATGTAATGCAAAGAAACACATAAGTATAGTCAAAATAAGATATCATGAGTTCGAGTCAAGTTCTCTAAGTCCCTAACAGAGTTGCCAGAAACTGTAGACGCGCCCGAGGACTCTCGAGCTCCGCGCTGCGAAAGGGCGCGGAATTCGTTTACTCTCTAGCTACTATAAGTTCAGACTCATGTCACGGTTCTGAATCTAATCTCACAATGTGCGATGTAAGATCGATAAATCACCAAAGAGTTCAAATCCGGCAAATTGTTTTGGAAAACTGATTTTAATAAAGAAGTGCCAAACATGGACTGCTTTGCCAGATACAGAGTCGCCACCTAAATATTTTATTTTGGGGGATTTAGGAAACCCTGACTCGCGCCTAAGGCCACCTAAACATGGACTGCTTTGCATGTTCGTTTGTGAAAATGGTTTGAAGTTTGCTACTCGCAAGTAGGCTAAATTCAGGATTCAATGAATTGTTCCAATTCAAGTAATCCAACCTTCACCCACAGGCATTCATGCAGTTATATCAGTTAAGCAATTAGCCTCATGGCAAGCATGCTAACATGGCAACATTAACACACATGCAGTATTCTAAAGCATAAATACTCACAGTGTACTCCGAGCCAAAACAGAGAACTAGTTAGAAATCATGCATGATCCTAGTTCATGTTAAGATGGCTAATGCAACACATGCGAAAATGTAACTAAGATAGGCTCGGCTACCTAGAATGTCATGTGAAATGCAACTTGATAACATGCTGTTGAACACGTATTCAAGTAAATGTATTGAAAATACAATGCAATTAGCATGATGCGCCGAGCCCGGTGCATGCAAGATAGATGAATGGATGCACGCATGCAAGCATAAGGTATGCTAAATGAAATATGCCCTAAAACTATCCATCGTAAGCGGTTAAGTAAAAGGGAGAAAGAAATGGGGGTTGGAAGACATGCATCACACACACGCACGCTTATTACAACAGTTGGGCCTCTCGAGGGAGAGACCGAATAAGGAGCTAACTAGCTAATCTAAGCTAATTAAACTAATTATTACACAACGAAATTGAATAACTAGCTACAACTAATTATTACAACACAAACGGAATAGCTAAGCACATTAGCTAATTAAGTACAAACCAAAGCGTAATCTAGCTAAGGAAAGTAGCTAAATAAAGCAGTAAAGCAAGGCCCTCAAAGGGAGAAGAATGGATGCATGTTCGGTCGCCTCGTTCAGAAATCCGTCGCGATGCCCCAATTTGCCTCTGTTTACAATTGTTTCCAGAACACTGCACAAAGCTCCAGAAAGCTGAAACTCCATCATGGGAACCTGTGAGAGGGCTGCCGACCAGTTGTTGAGAAAGGAGACCACCTGCCGACCACTTTCTGTACTGAAAACCAGAAAAAGTGGTTGGCCAGCTAGTAATACTGGTCGGCCGACCAGTTGTTGCTGCTGAATTCCAGTTTGCTGCAACAGAGAGCAAGAAAGGGCATGGCAATGCATTTGCAAGATATGTGTGCACAACCACCCTCCCTATCATGTCATGAACTCAAGGGAGTGCAGTTCTCGACTCTCGGGCCACCAATCGCGCATTTCAATGCGTGATGGCTGAGAAGTCAAATTGCACAATTCAATATAAAATGAATGCACAAATAAACACATAAAGCCTAAAACTCTATCATGTATGATCAAGAGCATCGGCGACCGAGAATTGAGGCACGTTTCGTCACTTCAAGTATAAAACGTCCCTCGTTTCTCGTGCTCGGATTAACACTTAATCCAAACAACAATGCAACAACATGGCATACTCAATGCAAACAACATGGCACACTCAATGCAAACAACAACTTAGCATACTCAATGCAATGTGACATGATCAACTTAACAAAGCTAATGACATGCGAACAATGCTAATGCATGCATGCACAATGCGATGCTACAAGGGCAACTTAGCAATGTTAGGAACATGCATACTCAATGCAAAGAAACAACTTGGCATACACAATGCAAATAACCACATGGCATGCACAATGCAATGTAAGATGGCATACTCAATGCAATGAACAATAAGCATGCGAACAACATGTAAAGAAACATGCTAAATGGACTTAAACCAAAAGGGGGTAGACCTCAGTCATGCCCAAATCAGTGGCCAATGGTAATAAAATTAAGGCACATGAAGCATATACAAGCATGCACATGCAATGGCCCATCAAAGAGGCCTAAGATCAAAACTCTCAAGAGTGCTCAAAGAGTGACAAATATGAAAGTGTAACAACACCAAGTGCACTGAAATAAGGTAAGAAATGATGCCAAATCATTCAAACAAAGCAAGCATGGCATGCAAAGGTCTCAAAGCATGAAAGCTAATAAGGAGGACTACAAAGGAGGCATGCAATACATGGCACAAATGCATGAACCAAACATAGACAGAGCTAAAATAGGTCAAAACAATGACCAAAATATGCTAAGATGGAGGCTCAAAGACCTAGGCAAGATGGCATACATGCTAGGCCATAAGAGAGGCAACAATGCACAACACTTAAAGGGATTCAAAGCATGAAAGAAGTGGGAACATGGCAACGCTATAAGCTCTGAAATGAAGTATTAAATGATGCCAAATCATCTAAATAGCTCAAAGATAGCATGCATGAGTCAACAAAACACAAAGCTAGCAAGGCCAATTGCACTATAGCTATACAAAGCATGAAGGATATGGCAAAGGCAACCCAAAACAGTCCTAGAACATGTCAAAATGATACTAAAACATGTATGGAAGGAAGCCAAAACAAGGTAGCATGAAGGGCATAAGGCATGATGCATACAAGGCAAATAAGGTGGATTACACTACACCTATCAAGACCAAGCATGGGATGACTTTGCCAACAAAAATTAGAGTTATATCATGGCAAAATAACCCTAAATACACACTGAAATGATAGCTCGCAAGCTTAGGCATGAAGGCATACGCAATGGTTCATGTTAAAGCATAAAGGGGCAAACCCTCCAACGCATTGAATGAGTGATAAATGGAAGTGCATGGCCATGAAACATGGACTGAAATCACATAATAAATTATGCCAAATCACAAAGCTAACAAACTAGAATGCACTATAGCTATGTAAAGCAAGTCATGCATGGCCAAAACAATACAAATCAGAGCTAAAGTATGTTAAAACATGGACAAAAGCTTCTTGAAGTTAAGCCAAAAGCATGCTAGAATGACATGTTAAAGCATGATGCATGTTAGGGTAATTCATGGAAATGCACTACAAGTGCATGAGGCCTGCAAGAGGTGACCAAACCAAACCCTAACAGAGGTATGACATGGTAAAACATCACCAAAAACATGCTAAAATGGACTCAACATAAGCTAGAAAGACATGCTACTTCATGAAGCATACGAGACTAGTTTTTGAAATTTACACTACAAGTGTATAAGGCATGCAAGAGCCAACTAAACCAACCCAAAATAGATCTAAGGCATGTTAAAACAACACCAAAAACCTACTGAGATGGCACCAAAACAAGCTAGAAAGACATGCTCAAACATAAGACACACAAAGCTAGTTTGTAAGATTTACACTACAAGTGTATAAGGCATGCATGGAATGACCAAATCAAGTCAAAACAGATCTGAGGCATGCTAAAATAACCCCAAATACATGCTAAGATATGGCCAACATAAGCTTAACAAACATGCTTACACATGAGGCTAATGAAGACAAGTATTGAAGACACAAGGAGAGGAGATGACCCTCTCCTTTTTGGGACCTCAAAACACCATCCCCACCACTGAAATCCCTTTGGATTTCAGTGGTGAGAAGGTCAAAACAAGGTGGTCCCAAAAGCTCACAAAGAAGGCACAAAAGCAAAGCCAAACAAGGCCTAAGAGGGGGTAAACAACCCCAAATACAAAAATGACCTTAAACAAAGACCTTAAACATGCAAAAACAAAAAATTTTGTAGTAGGAAGTTAGTCTTAAAACAGCATTCAAATAAGGCTAAAAGCTTAAAAAATGGGGGATTTAAAGGTTAGAAACTCACCCTTGAAGACCCTCTTTAAAACCAAAACTCTAGCAGCTTTTTCCAACCAAAACCAGTCCAAAAGCTTCAAAAGCAACCTCAAGGGACCTCAGCTCCAAGAGTATGGTGTTTGAGTGTGTGTTTGTGTGTTAAAGTGTGGTAAAACTACACTTTAAGGCACAAAATAAGAACAAACAAGGAGATATAGATACAAGAGTGTATGTATATCTCAAACCTCCAATTTCTGACCCTAGAGGAGGGAGGGGATGGTTCTCTCTTATAGAGAACCAAAAGCAAAGCTTCTTGAGGAAGCTAAGGTTTAAGGCCATCCCTCCATACACGTGTATGGAGGATGGCTCCAGTGCCCACCAGCTGTGCCAGCTGGAGGAAAATATCTCCAAAAAGGTGACAAAAAGTAGCCGACCACTTAAAGTGGTCTCCCAAGAATAAAAGTAGTCGGCCATGGTAGGAGAAGGTCAGCAGCATGAAAACAAGCAAATGGTGTGGTGGCCGACCACTTTTGATGGTCCAAAGATCAGGGTGACCAGTTATCAGACCAGAAAACTGGCTGGCAGGAGGAAAAGTGGTCTCCAAGGGGAAAAACTGGTCTCCCACCCTTGTACCACCTTCCAAACAAGGAAAACAAGGTTTGTACCAAAAACAAACCAAAACGGATGCAAGACGAAAGTTTGGGAGGCAAAGCACGCAGCCGGGAGCCTCGAAAACTAGCTGACAAGCACCAAAAGTGGTTTGCGACCACAAAAGTGGTCTCCCAAACCACAGTGGCCCTCCAGGCCAAGGAAACAAGGTGTGGTTCAAAAACCACGCCAAACGGAGAACGTTAAGCGGTCCCGAGACAAGGCGCGCGGCCGAAGGCTCCGAAAATCGAAAACTAGTCTCCGAGTGGGAAAAGTGGTCTATGACCACAAAAAGGGGTTTACAAGACCTCTCCTTCCCTCAGTCAAGCAAAACAAGGCTTGGTCCGCAAACCGAGCCGAAGCACAAAGAGTTCAGAGGCCTGGAGGCAAAGCACTCAGCCGAAACTCCGAAACCTCGAAACGAGCACAACATGCACTATCACCGAGCGCTCAATCGATGACATCTAAGTCTCAAGGTCGGTCAAAAATGGGGTGTCTACAGTACACATCCGAGTGTTGTGTGTGTGTTTTTATTTCTCTCGATTCTTATTTTGAGTCGTTTCGAGTGTCAATGGATGTGTCTAGGTTATTTTACCTTGTCTTTCCCTTTGTTGGGTCGTTTTGGCTGTGGTCAGTCATAAGCTCAATACCCAGTTAAAAAACTCATTTCTCAATTTCAAAGATAAAATCGTTTTGTGCCCAAAGCGCTGTGCCATTCTCCACATATATACAAAACAGGATTTGTTCTTTCATAAAACTGCAGGGTTCAACCCAGGTCATGTGAGAACAGTAGAACAAAGACCTAACTGAAGCTACGTGGGTTCCAGACTACAAAGCAAAAGAAAAGAGGGAAAATGTCGGGCATCTGAGTTTGTTTTAACTTCAGTAAGTTTCGTCATTGCATTCTGTATGTACCTTTTCAGGCCTTGTCAATGCTCCGACGTATGAGTGTGCCTCTACCTCAAGCTCAAGTTCAAGCCTATTTCAATGCCAGAATGGCGATCAGAAGTGCTCTCCCTGAGTACCATTCCTTGCCAGAGGCATCTTGGCTGCGTTCGCAATGAGTTCCTAGGAGACCAACTGCGACGGTGGAAATTAGACTTCGAATGGCTGATGCCTAGAACGCAAAGGTTCGGGATTTCCAAGACTAAAGTCTGGTTTAAATACCCAGGGGTGTATCCCCGGCTTGAAATCTGTATGGAAGCCCCATAGGTTGAGATAGCATGTATGCACCTCAATTCTGGATATTGAACCAACCTAGTCTGTCACCCCGTTGGGGAATAGGGAAAGTTGCGAATATGGTCAGGAAGAAAAGTGGCATCCTTAGTGTCCTACATGAAGAATTCTTGTCAGCATTTCAGAACCTTTATACTGTGAGTTGAAGGAAAGAGTTCGAAGAACGCAAGGTAAGAGTTCAAAGAACATAAGGGGAGATCCCCGTCAAAGTAGAGTGGTTCATCGCCACTCACCCCATGAGGTCCTTTCTAAAGCGCCGCTTTGTTTGTTTATTGCATTCCCTAGACATCATGCTCTACATTGCTTGTAACATGTATCATATCATCACACATATTGCATAAATGCATCTTGTACTATACTTATTCTTGTTGTCGCATAGAATATACACATTACATTGGATGTACGTCGTTGATCCTTTTGCATAGAGTATGTTTCTGTTTCATCTCTTGCATATTGTGCATGGAGCATGCCTTAAACATCGTATTATGATCATTCGTCTCGCATGTGACATGCATTGTATTTGCATTGTACCTATCGAGTTTCTTTCTCATACATGCATGATATTGTATGTACGGTTCATTTGAAACTGGCGCAACCAGACGATATTGGATGTGCGGTTCATTCAGAGGAGTTCCGTTTAAAATTGATTATGTTTTGTGTATCTATCGCACATACTCTCTTTGTGTACCTATCACACATGTTTGCTTTGTATATCTATCACACATGCTCACTTTGTGTATCTATCACACATGTTCACTTAGTGTATCTATCACACTTTGTTCACTTAGTGTATCTATCACACGTCGTTCACTTTTGTGTATCTATCACACATGTTCACTTAGTGTATCTATCACACTTTGTTCACTTAGTGTATCTATCACACTTCGTTCCCTTTTGTGTATCTATCACACATACTCACTTCGTGTATCTATCACACACGTTCGCTTTGTGTATCTATCACACTTTGCTCACTTAGTGTATCTATCACACTTTGTTCACTTCGTGTATCTATCACACTTTGTTCACTTCGTGTATCTATCACACTTTGATCACTTCGTGTATCTATCACACACGTTCGCTTTGTGTATCTATCACACATACTCACTTTGTGTATCTATCACACATAATCACTTCGTGTATCTATCACACACGTTCGCTTTGTGTATCTATCGCACATGCTCACTTTGTGTATCTATCACACATACTCACTTTGTGTATCTATCACACACATTCGCTTTGTGTATCTATCATACATGCTCACTTTGTGTATCTATCACACGTTCCTTTTGTGTATCTATCACACATGCTCACTTCATGTATCTATCACACATTCGCTAAGATTGCATAGTTTTCTTACACCCTTTCTGCATGAGATGTAGTTTGGTTCGTGTTAACTTGCTTATGTTCGAGTTTGCTGTAGCATTTCTTTGCATAACATTTGCATCTAGATGTTTCATTACAGCCCTCTTTGCATAATCATAAGTTATGATCTGCATCGTGCATGTCATTTGCATTTTGCCCCAGCCTACGGGCACATCTCTGTATGGTTATATTGAATGTTTGCCTAAGTCTTTGGCCTTGTAAAAAATGGGTTGTCTCTAGGCTTTGACATTCACTCCCGTCACTTTGTGACTTCCAAGTTCTGTCAAAGAGGGGCAACTGTAGACACCCCATTTTTGACCATCCTCAAGACTTGGATATGCTTACAGGTACATCCAATGACAAGTTCGATTGCTCGTCGAGTACTCGAATTTCGCGGAACGTCACAGGTTTGAGCTTTCCAAATCCTGTATCCTTTCTGCCCCATTTTTGGACCATGTGTTGGTCCTTTCAGCATGCTTCTTGTGGTGCACTGCCGGCCATGCATTTGGCCCTGCCGGCCATTGATAAGGCCTGCCGGCCATCAATGAGGCACTGTCGGCCACCACTGATGGCCGGCAGGACACCTTGTTTCAGAAGATATTATGTTAGATCTTTTGAGCCAGCTGTTTTTCACTGAGCCATCCTCTGTATGGAGGGATGGAGGCCATTTCAAGCTTGTCGAGCAAGCTTTGCATTGCATTGCTCTGCTCTATATAAGGGGAGGCTCCTCCCTTTTTCCAGAGGTTCAAAAAATTTAGAGACAAAAAATATCTCTCTCTCTCTCTATAACTCTCTCTCTTTCTCTCTATATTGCTTGAAAGTGAGTGTTCTTCACACATTTTGCCTACAACCCCTTAGCCAAACCTCTTGACCTTGGAGCTGAGATTCCATAGGACTTGGTTGGGCATCCTAAAGTTGGTTTTGGCTTAGAAAAGCTGCTGGTTTTGCTGTTCTTCAAGGGTGAGGCATATATCCTCTTCAAAGCTTTATTTTAATTACTTGTTTGGCCATTCTTGCATGCTCTTTTAGGCCTTACTTTCAACTGCAAAAACTCTTGTTTTTAAGTGTTTGAAATGTTTGTTTGAGGCTTTGTTTGAGTTAGGGGTGGTTTACCCCCTTTAGTGGCTTATTTTCCTTTGCTTTGTTCTATCTCTTAAGGCCTTTCAAACCACCTTGTTTTGGACTTTTAACCACTGAATTCCAGAGGAATTTCAGTGGTGGAAAGTGGGTTTTGAGACCCAAAATGGATGGGGGTGGTCCCCCCCTCTTGTGTTTTGTTTGCATGTGTTGTTGGCTTAACCCCTTGGCATGCTTTTCTACCTTCATAAGGCTCTATCTTAGCATGTTTTAGGCCTTATTCTAACATGATATAACTCTATTTTGGGTTAGTTTGGTTGCTTCTTACATGCTTCATGTACTTGTAGTGCAATCCTCTTAGTTAGCCTAACATGCTCTATGCTTTGGACCACTATTTTAGCATGTTTTTGGTTACACTCTAGCAGGATTTTACTCATATTTTGGCGTGCCTTAGCTCTGATTTTGGTCAACAAAGTCACCTATTGCATGGTTTATGCACTTGTAGTGCAAGCTTATTCACTAGCCTCGTTTGTTTGGTGTTTTAGCCTATTGATCTAGCATGTGTATGCTTTACTCCAGTATATTTTTGGCCTTGATTTAACATGATTTAGGTCAGATTTGAGTGGTCTTGGTCATGCATGCTTGGCTTTGCATAGCTATAGTGCATTTGGCTTTGCTAGCCTTAAGCTTTGAGACCTCTAGCATGTCGTATTTGTGATGTTTGGATGATTTGACATCATTTAACATGTTAGCCTTGCCATACTCTCATGTACATCACTCTTTGATTGTGTTTGAGAGTTGAGTTTTGTGCCTTGCTTGCGAGCCATAACTTGAGCATGTCTTTCTTGCTTCTTATGCTTAAGTTTAATCACATTTCAGCCACTGTTTTGGCATGCATGGGGTCTATTTGATGTTGGTTTAGTCCATCGAGCATTGCTTTGCATGATTCTAGTGTTGTGTCCTTCACTAGCTTTTAATGCTTAAGTGTTCTAGTATGTGGTGCATGAGTGTTTGCATGTTAGAGTCTTGCATTTCATGTCAAGATTAGCATGTTGTTTGCATGTCATGTTGCTTGCTTTGCATTGTGTTCGATTGGATGTTGTGTTGAACACAAGGTGGATTAGTTCATTTCATACTTGAAGTGATGAAGTGAGCCAATCTCCCTTGGTCTCCATTGCCTTTGATCTCTCATGGTAAGGAGATGGTCTAAGTGTCTTGTTTGTCATGCATTTATTGAAGTTGTACATGTTGGATCTTTGGCCATCGTGCATTGCGATGCTTGATTGATGGTTTTGGATCCAATGGTGCCCCTCCCTTGATGTTTTGAAGTGATATGGAGGGGTATGGTACACACATGTCCTTGGGAGACCCTCTCTTTCCTCTCTTTTGAGCACTGTTGCAAAATGGAGTTTCAGCACATCAGTGGCCGGCAGTGTCTTATTGATGGCCGGCACCTCTTCATCAGTGGCCAGCACTGCACATCCTTGGCCGGCAGGGGGGTCGGCAATCACCATTCATGGCCGGCAGGCCACTGGTGCATTTCCCAAAAATGATTTGGTAAGGTTCAACAACAAGTTCTTGGAGAAATCCTGCAAATAGAGCCTCTAAAGAGCAAACCGGAGAGGTTTTAGGGGCGGAAACCGAGCATGCATCCTTCATTGTTCAAGGCAGGGCTGTGGCAGCCTAATTTAGATGTTTTTCATACTTAGTTGCTTTTTTTTGTAACTTAATTAATTTGTTAATTAGTTAAGTGATGTAATAATTAGTATGTAGATTGCTTATTATTCAATTTGATTGTGTAACAATTAGTCTAATTAGATTATTAGATTAGTTGCTAACTTAGCTTAGATTTAGCTTAGCTTCTATTCGGACCCTCCGTCGAGAGGGCACAATGTTGTAATATGGGTGCATGTGTGTGTGCATGTCTTCCAACCCCCATTTATTTCTCCCTTTTACTTAACTGCTTTCGATGGTTAGTTTAGGGGCATATTTCAATTAGCATTCCTTATGCTTGCATGCGTGCATCATTCATTTGTCTTGCATGCACCGGGCTCGGCTCATCATTCAAACTGCATTGTATTTCAATACACTTATTTGAATACATGTATCAATTGTTGCATTTCATATGCCATCTTAGATAGCCAATCCTATTTAGTTGCATTATTGCATGGGTTGCATTAGGCATCTTGAACATAGCTAGGATCATGCATGATTTCTAACTAGTTTTATGTTTTGGCTTGGAGTACACTGTGAGTGTTTACGCTTTAGCATACTGCATGAGATGTGTATGTTGCCATGTTAGCATGCTTGCCATGAGGCTATGTGCTTAAGTGATTAACTGCATGAATGCCTGTGGATAAAGGTTTCATTGCTTGAATTGGAACAATTCATCAAAATGTGAGTTTTAAGCCCACCTTGTTTGGTGGCAAATCCGTGTTTTAGCCTACTTGCGAGTAGCATCTTCAAACCATTTTCGAAAACAAACATGAGATGTTTTGTTCCAAATCGAGCGATTTAGTCTATACTTGTGTGTTGTGCGCATCACACAGTAAGTTAGCTAATAATCAAACAAGAACACATGTGTTTTCAAAAACAATATATCATGTTTAGTAGAGGCCGATCCTTTGATCGGGCAAGCGGGGGTGCTCATGTTATGACCTTCCCCTCTCGTACCCAAGTTCCCGAGTCGAGGCAACTTTGGTGATGATGGACACGTGGCCTTAGGCACGAGCCAGGGTTTCCTAAATTTCCCAAAATAAAATATTTAGGTGGCGACTCTGAAATCTGGCAAAGCAGTTCATGTTTGGCGCTTTTTGATTAAAATCAATTTTCTAAAACGATTTGCTGGATTTGGACTCTTTGGTGATTTTTCAAGTCTTGCATTGCACTTCGTGAGATTAGATTCAGAACCGTGACAGGAGTCCGAACTGTAGTAGCTAGAACACAATTCGCGCCCTCTCCGAAAAAGGGGCGCGCGGAGCGAGTTCGGGCGGTCTACAACTTGGTTGGTGGCTAAAGCCTAAACCACCAACCTAGGAAGACTATTACACTACAAGCATGCAATACAAAACTTAAATACAACAAAGAACTAAAAACAGTCCTAAAACAGTGCTAAATCAGTCCTAAAACATGCTGGAATTAAGACAAAAATAGCCAAAACAATAAGCTAAAACATTGAGTTATGTAAGCTAGTAAACAAAGCATAAGGAGGGGAGTATCCCCTCCATTTTTGGGACTTCAAAACATGGTTTTAGCCACTGAAAATCAGTATTTAAAAGCTCAAAAAAAGTTGACAAAGAGGTGGGAAACACAAGGGCAAAGGCCTAAGAAATGAGGTACAAAAAAGGGTGATCCACCCCTCTACCCCTATTGGCCTTAAACCACAAGTTTTAGCCCAAAATTTCAGAGTTTAGACAGTCCAAAAACAGTCAAAAATAGTACGAAAAATAGTAACTAAAGCAAAGCAATAAACAAAGGCTTATACCTCTTGAAGAGGAGAACCTTTTCCAAGCGTTAAACCAACACTTACACACCCTCAAGAGCTCAAAATAGGCTCAAAAGTACCTCAGCTCAAATACCACAAGGTTTAGTTTATAGTGTATAGGCAAAAGCTTGCAAAAGCTTATGAATTTGTAAAAGAGAGAGACAGAGAGAGAGACAGAGAGAGAGAGAATTATAGATAATTTTGCTCCAAAATGTTCAACCCTCAAAAATGGAAGGGGAGATCTCCTATGTATAGAAAAACATCAAACTCCCTCAGAATATCAATACATACACTTGTAGGCAGGTGCAAGCTTCTGTGGAAACAGTTGGCCAAAATATCTGTAAAAACACACTTGTGGCCGACAAGCCACTAATTTTGGCCGGCAGGCCACATAAGTGGCTGGTAGCCAATAAAAGTGGCCAGGAGCCAATAGCAATGGCCGGCAGGTTCCAAGGTTTTTAGGCTTGAAAAGCTAGGGTTTTGGTCCAAAACAAGGCAAGAGGTGTGTAGGGTCTTGAAGGCTCAAAGCTGTGGCATTCTGTTGAGGACTTCGAGCACTTGACAAGCATATACAAATTCATCATTGGATATGCAAGCGGTGGCGTCCAAGTCGTAAAGGCGGTCAGAAATGGAGTGTCTACAACTCCATGATATGCAGGATTTATAAACAGTCTAGTTTGCCTAGTCAACATGCAATTTCTACAACAATCATAGCTACCCTCCACTAATGGCCTAAAACAAATATATCTAAACAGATAAATAAATTCCATTAAAGATACACTTTTCCAAAATCTCAAATGGGAGTGATAATACATATTTAACTCCACTATCATCCTTAATTATCATTTCAATTTCACATTTCTTAACATTTATTCCATTTCCTCTTTACAATCTCAAAAATTACATTTTAGGGCATAACTCCCTTCCTCTTTGAAAATTCATTTCAATGCAAGAAATAGCTCATTTCAACAAATATCAACTCCAATTTCATAATCACAACCCTTTTCAAGAAAACATTTAGAAACCCCTCTTTTACATTTTTATTTGATAATCCAACAATTTTCCAAAAAGACCAACATTTTTGGGGTTTATTCAAATTAGGGCTTTTCACTTTTAAAGACTCATATACAGTCTTTATAAGTGGAAAATAAAATTTTGTAGCTAAACCATAGCTCAACAATCCCATTTGGAACAAACCCTAACTTACAAACAAATCATCAAAAATCAATCCAAGAAAAATAAAATCTATATATTTAAAATACGCCACAAATACACTACCGAACTCATATTGAGTTTAAGAAATAGACCTTACCTCTTGAAGTAAGAAGGAAACAAGTCACCGGCGACAAAACATCGATCCGTTGAGATTAAATGGAAGCCCTCGTCGTGCTCTATGTTTTGGTATATAGAACTAGGAGTCAAAAATGTATAGAAATAGATGAAATCAAGCCTACAAAGCTTAAGAAACCAAAAATGGGGGAAGGAGAGAGAAAGGAAAGTGAGAAATGAAGAGATTTGATCCAAAAAGTGATTTTTAAAGATCTGATTTTGCGTTGTACGCTTGAGCATCGAAAGTTGCGCTCGAGCACACTATGTTCACAACACAGATTTGTAAATTTCAAACAGGTATATCTCTCTCGTCCGGACTCCGTTTAGGGTCATTCTTGTGTGCAAATTGAAGCCTCAAAAGTAAGATTTCCAATGGTTCTAGCCTCACATCAAGATTCAATGTGTGGAGAGAGAAAATGATAAAAGGGTGAAGACTACTCAATAACAATTATTCGAATTTGGAGTTTTTGATTCAATCTCACCCAACCAGTATGGCAACACCTCAACCAAGGCTCAAATATTGACTAAGAAAGCTCCAAATCAAAATAATCAAAGAGTCAAATATAATTCCATTATAACAGGAAGTACAGAGTGCTACAAACCCAAAAATAGTAAATCATCTATACCTATCTCTAATTTTTTATTTTATATTTTAATAGGCGGTTAATAGCTTCTATAATTTTTATTTTTAATTTTAGCAAGTGGTTAATGGAATCATTTAGAAGGATCACCCCAAGTTTTTGGTTGCTATGATAACAACAGGTTAATGTATTTCACTGCTTTGCTAACCGATCAATGTATGAAAAGTTTGCTATACTAATCAAAATTTGAACCTGAACATTCTTGTACAATTTATTTGGTATTATAATTTTTTTCAAATCTAAAATTTTGTACACTTACTGTAATGGTAATTTTGCTGCAATCACACATATAAATAAATTGAGGCTTTGCAATAAATAGTTTTATTGAACAAGAGATTCCTTAATTTGAGTAAATTCTGAACATGATATTCATTCTCTCTCTCTCTCTCAAAGACTTTTGACATTCTATTTAACAAACCAGTGGTGGTTTAACCATTAGTTTAAATTTCTACCCAACACTGCATAAATTAAACTATTGTTTGCAACCGTAAATGATAACAACAGGTTAATGTCAGTTCAAGAAAATTTCTACCCCAGGTTTGTGGCTGCTATGATAACAATAGGTTAATGTCAGTTCAAGAAAATTTCATGCCAAAATTAAACTACTGTTTTTCAATATTTTATTTTATTTTATTTTATTTTTTTGTCGCTGTTGTTGATTATGTTGTTTTTTCCCTTTCTCTACTCTTCTCCCAATTCAAAACTAACCTCCATCAAACACATTGAAAATAGTAGGTTTGGTTTAACCATTGGCAGTGTTTGTTTCATTGTATTTTCAATTGTATCTGCACATTGGGGTTGTTCGTTCCATTGTTTTTTGGAATGTTCCATTGTATTTGTATTTCAAGTACATATGGTGTTCAGCTGAGTTACCTTTATATTGGCTCCCAAGTTGTAGATTTGCCCCTAATTGAGATAAAAGATAATCTGAGTTGTCAGACTTTAGTTTGGCATTGAGTTGGACCTTTGTGTTTGATGGTTTTGAAATGGGTTTCAAAACCCCTTTCATTGAAATATTGGTTTGTGTGATTTTTTGTTTTTGTTGATTAGGTATGTGTTTGGGTATGATTTGGATTTGTGTTTGTGTTACGAAGGTAAGAATGAAAGGAGATGTGAAGTTACTCAAAAATTAGTACAGCAACTTTATTGAAATATTTAGGTGGGTTGAAAGAGCTCTTTTTTTTTTTTCTTTTTTTTTTTTTTGACTCATTTTGTAGTATTGTATACAAATTGATCCTTGGAACTAAAATAATAATTGATCCTCATGAAATGGTTTTTAAGATATTCTTAAGTGATTTTTCAAATGGTTTTCAATGTTTCATCATTTCATCAAAATGTTTCATTGTGTTGGATTTGTGTTATTTATTTATTTTATTTATTTATTGTTGATTAGGTCGTTTTCTAAGATTTCAGTTTCAGTTTGTGTTTGTATTTCTAATATTTATTTTTCTAAACCTTTTATGTTTCTAAGATTTTTGTTTGGGTTTGTGTGATTAGATATGCATTCAATGGAACCACAGAAAAAGTTGGAAACAAAGCAAAAGAGATACAAAGCATTGGAACTGAGCATTGAAAATCATTCAAATCAATGCAAAAGAAATACATCAATTTGGGTTTGTGTTTCTAAGATTTGGATTTGTATTTGTTTTTCTAAACCTTAAACTGATGTGTTTGTGTTGGATTTGTATTTCTAAACCTTAAATTGATATGTATTTGGGTTTCTCTTTCTTTTTTTGTGTTATAGTTCTTTTTCATTTTTTATCTATGCAGCTTTCAATTTATATGGTTGGTGTTAAGTTCTGTTATGTATTTGCGTTGATGTTTCTAAACCTTAAACTGATATGTATTTTTTTTTCTTTTTTGTGTTGTCAGGCGTGGGTCTTGACATTGGTTTGTGGGGCCTTTTGAAAAGAAGAGCTTAGTTGCTTTTGGGAGTGGACTGCACAACACTTTTAAATATTTCAACATTTTCTTTTTTATTTATTTTTTCTTCAACCGACATGTCTCCCACGGGTCATTATATTTATTTTGTTTTGTTTTGTTTCTATAGCCCAATTTAAATTTTCACTCATAATTCATGGACTATTTCTTCATCTCTGTTGAAGACATAGTGAAGAAATTGAAAAGAAATAGAGTAAGGAAAGAGATAGTGGTGGGTTTTCTTGATTGTGATGTGCATTCAAATGCTTAGCCACTATCATATCTTTATTTATTTTATGTGCTATTCAAATTGTGTTGATATATTATTATTTTTTTCAATAGGAATGCAAAAAAAATATGTGAAAGACAGACCCTTGGCTACTTCTTTCCACTGACAAATCGCTTGGACTCCTAATGGTATTTATTTATTATTTATTATTTAGTAAAATATGTGAAAGATCACAGATTGTTTAGATTGAAAACATGCAAATAGTTTAAATTAAAAACAAATTAGAAATTTAATATTTAAATTGATAAAATTAAAAACTCATAATTTATTTTGTTACAAGTATTAAATTCGAAGTTTTTTTTTTTTTGGATAATTTTTCCTAAATTTTAATGATACCTAAAATTATTCAAACAAGATTGGCTTATGTGTAGTGGCAACATACAATGTTTCTAATATATTCATGTTCTCCATGATTAATTAAATATTGAGGATGCATTAAATTAATTAATTAATTGATTAGATATAAACCAGATAAAAAACATTTTTACGAAAAAGTGTATACAAAATAGAGGAATTTCATTGGTATGCTGATGAGGCCACTAACCGCAAAAGCCACCGAATTTTTTCACATGCCCCAAACCATGGCATCCTAACATGATTATTTTTTTTTAATTAAAAAAAAGTTTAGCTTTAATTAATAATTAATTATCATCTTGCCAACAGCTTGAATAAATTAATGATTAAGATTCTTAATGCATGTTTTATACCAAAAAAAAAAACTATTGCAAATATTGGGTTGTCCTTTTCTTTTTCTTAGATGTTTATATTTTTATTTCTTCTCATCTTGACTAATAAAATCTATTAGATGTTTATATTTTTATTTCTTATCCTCTTGATTGAAACCCATTTTTTTATCATGGCAGTTATTTTTTTAAATAAAATTTTAGATTTTATTATCCGATTTGCTACCAAGTGATTTGGAAAAAACATTTGACTGCTATATATGATTGTTAATTTTTTTAAGGTTGTATGAAAATTCTCAAGAATGTACAAGTAATTTAATATTGCTAATTTTTAGTTTCTTTGTGTCTAAAATTATATGACTAAACACTTTTAGGTTGAACTACAACAGTTATGGACAATATTACTATTTTTGGTCAAGTTTTTTTTTTTTTTTTCCATATAAATTTAAGTACCTCTCTTATAATGTAAGGCGTTTTTTTTTTTTTTTAACTTATCATATCTAATTTTCTTCTAATAAAATGTTTTTTTTCTCATACTTTATAGGTGGGTGGAGACTTACACTGAATCGTAATATCAACTCCCTATAGCTGGTGTGCATTTTAATTTTAATTTTTTTTTAGATTGCAGAGCACTGGCTGGTGTGCATTGTTTGGTATTTAATTTTCTTTTATATTTGATTTGTTTGGAATTGTAAAGTACATGCTAGTATGCATTATTTGATATTTAATTTTCAATTTAAATTACTGAGATTGCAAAGCACTTGCTGGTATGTTTTATTTGGTGTTTAGTAAATTTTTATTATTATTATTATAGAATGTTAACAAGTGTATAATAGCTTTGATTTGTATATTTTGTTTAGTGTTGAAAAATCTAAAAATTCCCGAGATATTTATTTGTGATTATGTATCAATTTTAACTAGTAAATAATAATCCCAATCAAACAATTAAACACGAATCGACACAACGATTTAACGTAGAAAAACCACAATTGGAGCGCCTCCAATTGTGATACAAAAACTACAGACAAAAGCCACAAAATGATCCACTAAAAAGACAAAAAAGAATTACAAGTAAAATTGTTACAAATTCTTAAGAAGAAGAATATTTCTTTATATGTTTTCAATATCTTTATCAAAAATGCTACAGACTTCACAAATTTTAACATGATATGCATAAATTATAACTACATTTTTATCCCAACATTATTTACACCGTGCCTTTAGGTACAGGCATACACTACTCTATATACTAAAGCATGACCGTTTTTGAAAATGTATCCAAATGTATCAGAGATACATTTGGTTTGAATAGCTGAGATGATTCCTAATCAATATCTAACGGTTAAGATCAATTTTTTTCCCGCCCAAACACTCTCTGCTCTCTCTCTCTCTCTCCCACGTCTGCCCAAAACACGTGTCTTCAACTCCCTCTCTGTACGTACACCTTCTCTCTCACGTTCTCTCTTCAAAAAAAAAAAAAAACCTAATATATGTGATCATCGACGGAAGCAGAAGAAATAGAAACGGCAACGGAAGCATCGGCGGAGCGAACGACGGTGCTACTCCTTTAAGCCACAACATTAGTGAACGACGGCGATTTTAAGCCACTGTTCTTACCTTTCCCCTTCTCCATCCTTCACACCGATCACCTACGATCATCCGATACTCCTCCGATCGCAAAAAAGCTATATAATCCTCTCTCTCTCCCTCTCTCATCTCTCTCTCTCTCGACTGTTTTGCGAGTTAGTTCTTCAATTCTTTGTTTTAATATTTTTGAATCCGTACTGTTTTATGGGTATAGCGATCTCGGTTCTTCCTCCTTTGGTTGTTGTATCCGGACTTAGGTTCCGTGGAGTTGGTTGTTGTATATATTTTGTTGTCATCCTTTAATTCCATATATTTGAATTTTAGGATGTGTTGGGCAGGTTTGTTACAAGTTGGTTGTGAGTTTAAACCAATAGTTGCTGTCCAGAATTTTGCTCCTTCACTCGAGTGAGGCTTTTGTCGCTCGAGCGAGCTCTTTGTTTTAGATCCTTTGCTCGAGCCAGGGTTCCTTCGCTCGAGCGAGAGTTGGGTGATGTGTCTGGTGGCTCAAGCGAGAAGTCTTGCGCTCGAGCCTGCGTCTGCGTCTGGTTCTGGACCTAAAAGTTGCATTTCTTGGCTCGAGCGAGCTTTCCTTCGCTCGAGCGAGCGAGGTCTATGTTTTGGGTTTCTTCGCTCGAGCGTGCTTCTGGGTTGTAGACCTGAAGCTTCGAATTGTTGGCTCGACTGAGGCTTTCTACGCTCGAGCGAGGTATCTTTGTGTCTGGTCACTCGAGCGACCACTCATTCGCTCGAGCGAGCCTCTGTTATATCAGTACACAGCAGCGAGATTACACTTCACTTTTTCATCTCCTCTTTTACACAAACCCTAGATCCGACTCTCCCTCTCTCTCTACATACTTTCTCTCTAGGGTTTCATCTATTTTTAGTGATCTTCTACTCTAGTCCCTTTGTAAGAAAGGTAGAGGGTCGTGTGGGCTACATTTTAATCTGAAAAGTTGTGGATTTGGAGCACTTTGGGTTTTTACCATCTTCTCCTTTGGGCTTCTAATTTCGAGGTAGGGATACCCTACTCCATCTTATGAGTTTTGTCATAAATTTTGGTCATTTTGATTAGTTGTTGTTGTTGGATAATTTTGGGAAAAGTTAGGGTTTGATTCGTAATTTATAAAAAGGGGGTTTTCAAAATGTTAAATCCCATGGGTATATGAGACCTTGGAAAATGAAATTATTGTTGTTATATTGATGAAATTGAACCTTAGGGTTGATATTGAGAATTAGGGAAAAATGCCCTAGCTATGTGAATAATTAATTTGTGGGAATATGAAATTAAGTTGGAAATTATGAAATTGGAGAATTATAAAGTTGAATGGTGGAGTTTGATAAATTAATCACTCACCTACAAAAATGTTGATATTATATCCGATTAATGCATTTACTTTATGTTTAGAAATAACTGCTTTGGGCTATCGGTGGAGGATAGTCTTGATTGTTGTAGACACTGTATGTTGATTAGGGAAAACTGAAACTAATCACGTTGTATATGTCATTGAATATGACGATTGGAATAATACATCAAATATGTGTATTGATTGATCCTTGTATATGATGAGTGTTTATATACTTGGAATATGTGTATTGTGTGGAAGGAGATAGGGGATGTACTCCATGGTTTGAGGGAAGATAGGGGATGGACTCTCAAACCTGTTTGGGAGGAGATAGGGGATGGACTCAATTAATACAGCAAATATGTGAATTAAATTGAAGTGTTGATACAGTAAATATGTGTATCATTTGAAGTTTGGAAGTGTTTTTAATATGAGTTGTAATCTCATGTAAATTGTAAAATATGGAAGTGTCTTTATATGAGTCATAGTCTCATTGAATTGTTTGGCCAAGTTCTGAGCCATATTCATGAAATGAGTTGGATAAGTAAAGAAAAGTGGAATGTAACATGGACATGATTGTCATGGAACTGTATGGTGATATAAATTGGTTTATAAGTGTTAACCATCTATCAAATGCTATTGTTTTAGTCATTGCTCATATTTGGTTTAGTATATCTCTACTGGGCTGAGGCTCACCCTATATGGGACATCATTTTTAGGTTCAGGTGACATGCCACCTCCAAGGACATAGCTTGGGAGGCTTAGCGGCTGAAGAATTTCTGTTGTTATCTTTTGTATGTTACATGTAAATTCAAGCCAAGGGCTTAATGTGTATGAGTTAGTACTCTCTTTTTGTAACCAAGTGTTGGCTTGGAAAGTTGTAAGCTCATAGGGCATTTACTTTTGTCGTCAACATGTAATACTTTTGTAATGAATACTTTGATAAATAGAAATATGCCTTATTCTCTTATGTCTATGCATGTCAAGAATGTGAGTTAATATGTATTATTTTGAGGGCGTGACAATGGGTCATTTAGTTTTAACATAGTTGGGCGAATTTTTGTGTACACCATTTCGATGCTGCTCATTTCGCTACTGCTAACCCCTGTTAACTAGGTAATTTGATTTCTCTTTCTCTCCCTTACTTTATATCTCTATTTCCCTTTCACCCTTTCTAAAGCTTATATCATCGCTATACCACTGGAAGTGGCCACCACCGTTCAATCAACACGACCACTAGGTAATTTGATTTCTCTTTCTCTCCCTTTCTCTCTATCTCTATTTCTTTTTGGCTCTCCTTTCTAGAATAGCTATGTTTACATTTTTTGCAAAAAAAAAAAAAAGAGTATGAAGAGTAATTGAGTAAAAAAAGAAGAGTAATTGAAAATTTGAATTAATTGAGTATGAAGTTCACTAACTTCTTTTAGGTATATTTTATTTGTTTCTTCCAGGTATATTTATGGTTTTCTTTTTTCAAATTCATGAATTTTTTTTATTTTTATTTTTTTGGAATGTTTGAAGTGTTGGTGCTGTGAAATGTTCTATTTTCGGGATGGAATTGGATTGTTTTACTATTAAGTTTTTGAGTGGGGCTATTGGCAAAATTGAGGGTTTAGTTGAAGTGTTGGTAAAGCTGGTGTTTCCTAGGGAAATCAATGCTCTGTTTCTATAAACAACTTTTTCTATCAATTAATAAATTTTCTGAATTTGGAATTTATTTGGATTACTAATAAATTAGTGTTTCATATGGTGCTGCTGCTGTTGGGAAATAGTCGAATTGTTCAAGGGATTTAAAGGCGAGGAAATACTTCAATTGCTCCACGATTGTTCGATTTTTCAACTATTGTTGGGAAAGAGTCGAATTGTTCGAGGGATTTAGAGGCGAGGCAATACTTCAATTGCTCCACGATTGTTCGATTTTTCAATTGTTCTCTCACATTCCCAAGCGAGGTCGGTTTCTCTCTCTCTCTCTCTCTCTCTCTCTCTCTCTCTCTTCTCTCTCTCTCTCTCTGTTGTGATGTTTTTTATCTTCCTCTTTTTTTGTTTTTGAATTTCCCTTGATGTCATCTTTATAATGGCTTCAATTGTTCAACACCAAACCTAAGGCTTCAATTCTTTGTAGGTCATTGAGAATCCTGAGGCTTCAAGGTTTGATTGTTTGTGACATTCATGATATATTTTTAGTTTTACCATTTGGGTCTAAAATGGGCTTATTGTACACAAAGTGATATGAGGCAATTGAATTTGGGGTTTCAATCTATGTAAAATACAGTTTGAATTTGGGGTTTCAATTGAATTTGGTGTTTATTTTTATTTCCTTTTTTTATTAGAATGCTTTATTATATACATTTGGGTTGCCATTCTCTCCCTCAATCTGGGTTTATTTCCTGTTCTTGAACTGGTTTGTCTATATGGTTGCAACATCTACTTGCAGTGTAATATGGTTGTGGTGAAGATCATCATTGAGTGTATGAACACCATTGACTGTTACCACTGAGTATCTGTGTCCATCTTTTTCACCTAGAGTTTTAAGTCCTGATTGAAGGAGAGAATAGAAGTGATCATCTTTATATATTTACTTAAATAAGTTGTTGATTTACAGCTTTATCTCTCACTATGTTGTGCTCTGATTCCTTTGCCTGCAGGAGCCTATCTATATATCCTCTGGAATATTGGAGGCCTCCTCACGACCTTAGGTTGCTTGGGAAGCATTGTTTGGCTACTCTCAACCCCTCTATATGAAGAGGTAGGCATCTCTTTTTTTGAGTTTTTTTGCACTATTTACTGTCATTTATTTGTTTTGCGTACATGATTTAATTTTTATCTTTTCTTTTCTTGGTAAGCAGCAAAAGAGGGTTTCACTTTTGATGGTGGCTGCACTCTTTGAAGGGGCTTCAATTGGTCCACTGATCGAATTGGCTATTGAAATTGATACAAGGTACATGTTCATTCTATCTACGCTTTTACTTCTTTAGTGGTTTTGATAATTGTTTGTAATTGTGTTTCTTTCTTTTGGTTTTGTGGGTTGTGTGTTTTTTAGTATTTTATATTGTTTAGGTGTTATTTGAATAGTATAGCTCATGTGTCAATGAGAGTAACTTTCCTGCCTTTGTAGGCCTAAAATCTTATTTTTGTGGGGTTTTTGAACTTCTAAAAATTTGTAGTGGGTTTTGTAATTTTCTGAATTTCTATTTTTGTTATGTTGTACACAACTTGAGACAATATATAGCCAAATAAATGGGAAAATTTCTAACCAAACAAAAACAAAGGAAGTGTGAATACTGGAATTTATTGTCAAAATTAGTTTTTAAAGTCTCATTCTAGTATTTGTATTAATGAAATTGCCTATTTGTCGTGATTCGAGAAAAGTCAATGGAAATATTATTAACCTGAAATTTGTTGTTATTTGGTTTATAGTTGTACAACTTGCTGTCACTAGAATGTTGTGTTGAACTTTTTGTCCATCTCCTTCATGACCTTATGAGGAGGATAGAGTTCTTTTTCATTTATTAGTACAATAACAACATATCTTACGTATCTTTTTATTGTTGTTTTTAGTTAATTCAATGGATTTGTTGCATTTACATTCTTTATATTTTTACTTCCCTTGCTTTGAGACTGTCGCTTTATTTTTCTCTCTAAAAATTTGCTATCTTCATTGGTTTTTCCTCAGTTCTTCCGTTCTTTGTGGGTCATTGAGAATCCTGAGGCTTCAAGGTTATGTACATTTTTAGGGTTATTTTAGATTGTTTATGGGTTATTTAGATTGGGCTCCATACTGTTGTTATTAGAATTCCATTCTCCCAAACCCACAAGTTTTTGAATCAATCTAATACATTTTATTTGAATTCCATTCTCCACAATTAATTAAACTCATCTCATTCTCTCTCTCTCACGGGTCTCTCACGGGTCATTTGTTTATTAAACCCATCCAAGCACCAAAAACTATGTTATCTACCCGACATATAATCTGATCTTTATTTGAACTGGTAGTGTATTTGGGTTTGGGTTTGGGTTTGGGTTTGTAATTTTCATTAACTGGGTTATGACTCCCATTCGAAACTCAAACTTGAGCAACAATGGAGTCCAAATAGGAAGAGAGAGACGTAGAGGAAAAAGAGAGACAGAGCTCTCGGCTAAAAAAAGGACAAAAGCAAAAAGAAGTAGAAGAAGAAAAGAAAAAGCAAAGGCAGTGGGGGGCAACCCACGTGGGTCTACTTTCCTTTCCCAAGAATAGTGTTGTTTTTTTATTAAATTGATCATCTATATAACAAGACAGAAGGGTTGGGATTACAATTATATTAAATTAATAATTGATAATTGATAATTTATTAAATAATATTGGGATTACAATTATATTCTAATCCCAACATTATTTATATCGTGCCTTCAAACACTGACATACACTAGTATATCTATATAATCAATAGCACATATATTAAAGAGTGGTGTTATTGGCACCCCATAAATTATTTTGGACTCCCCATTTCTTTGAACCCTCACTTATAAATTTTGAAACCCTTAAAATTTCTTTCCCCTCCCCTCCCAAATAATACCAAAATTATCCTTGTGAAAACATTCCAACCATTAAATGCACACCCCCCACGCCCCAAAAAAACCCCACTTTCAAAAAAACCCTAACAAAGCCCACGAAAAAGAAGAAGAAAAGACAATGTGATTACTGTCTCCACTGCTTCATCCACCATTGTACAAATGGTATGCTCTCTCTCTCTCTCTCTCTCTCTCTCTCTCTCTCTCTCTCTCTCTATATATATATATATATATATAATATACACATAATTTCTTAGTTTTCTCATAATAATTTCTTCTCTTTCAGAAAAAAAATTTATAATAATTGGTTTAGTTTGCTCAGTAAAATAGGTCTGAACCTATGAATAATGTTTGGTTATCTGTTTCCAAACAAATAATAAATGTTCAGTTACCGATTCCTGAACAAATAAACAATGTTCGAGCCTATGTTCCTGAATTTCGGTCATATGTTCAGGAGTTCAGTCCCCAAAAAAATGACAAATAGATTTTATTATTTTTGCCATTTTTTTCAAGAAATTTACCCTTACAAGACCAATCTCCTCTGAAATAAGAATAATATCAAAGCTATGAAGTTTTTGTTGTTGTACTCCTCTCGTCTTATGGAGTTGTGGTTGCCAAAAAAACTTTCATTCATTGTCATTGTCGAAAAAGTATAAGTAATCAAATGGTTGTCACCGTTATAGCCAGAATATTACCGCCAAAGGGTTTTCAAGGTTTTGAGGGTGAGTAGGTTTTCAAGGTGGGATTTGGGGAAGATGGATGGGTGGTAAAGGAGGTGCATGCTCTTATAAACCCTAATTCATGATATAGTGGGTGTGTAAATTTAATTGTGAGATGGGATGTCCTAAAATTAATAATGTCCTTTATAGTAATTTTATTTAAGGTTATTATTGCAATAAAAATAAAATAAAAATTAAAAGATCCAAAATAATTTATAAAATGCTGATAACAGCACTCATATTAAATTGAATTCGAGATTTCAACCAAATAGTAGTTCTCACTTCGATAAACTTAATAATCTCACTTTTTTTTTAAGTTCAATCCGCTGAAAATTTTATTATTTTAAGAAAAAGATATCTCACTATTAAAATAAAAACGCATTTTCGTTGATAGAATTTAATAGAACATTCATTTTAAGAACATTTTTTAGTAACAATTTTCTTGAATAACTCTTTAGTAAAAGATATTTATCTGAAGGAGACATTCTTTTACAAATTTTAGCGCAAGTGATAATTAGAGAATTTCATGTTTTTTTTTTTTTTTTTTTTTTTTAATCTTGTCTAACGTGTATTATATATATATATTATATATTTTTTTTTTTTTTCTAAACATCACAATTTAATTTACTAATATTCCATATTGTGTTTATTCATTAGCGATGGATACGTTAACTGTGTTTGACATATTCTTAAAATCAAGTTAATCAAGTTTCATAATGTTTATTGTAACAAATTAACCTCTAATTGATAAATTAATTATTCTAGTGTTAATTTTTCATATTTTTAGCATTTATTGCAACAAATTAAAATTTTAGAGAAAAAATATTTTTAGCGACGAATAAAACATTTAGTGATAAATTAATATTTTTTTGGGACCACATTTTTTGCTTTAAAAAAGAATATTTTTAGGACCAATTACTTTGTATGTACATTTATTAGTGACATTTTTAAAATTGTCTCTAGAGCCTTTTTTATTTTAACTTTTCGAGACAATCTTTTAGTGATTATTCTTGAGACGAAAGTAATTGGTCTCCAATAATTTACACCAAATAATTTATTTAAAATAAATTTTGAGTATTATTTTCATAATCTATAGCATTTGTGTATAAATTACTATTAGCTCCACTTATGGTTTGACATGGGGTGGCTAGTGCCCGTAATTATAAGTCATTATTCACCCAAATAATTATTAAGTCATTCTTAAAGAATGCAAATGCCAAGTGGGAATGCCTACGTGCCAAAACTTGGTGGATGGAGGCGGTGGAAAACTAAGAGGTGTATTGAGCTTATTCGAGTTAAAGTAGTGAGTTGTCAAAATTTGATATGAGAAATAAAGTTTTAAAAATATATTTAAGTCAATTTATAATTTTTTGTGTCAATTTCAAATGAGTTTTAATTGAAATTTTTATCAAGTCAAGCACGAAGTTAAGTTGAATAACTTGTTTTCTTACCCATATACTGTATATATTTATGCTTATGAAGGTGTGTTGAAACTAAACTAAAGATTAATCAATTTTAAAATATATTTGAACTTGATTGTTTAAATAACAAGTCAATCTCAAATTACTTTTAACAAATCAAATATGAGTTAAGTTTTTTTTTTTTTTGTTGGATGGGATAGAAAGGGGTGATCAACCATGGCAATCCTCATTCGATTAGGAGTTTCTACACACTGAGCCATTGTTTGGGAAGTGGATTTGGGCGGATTTGGAGTTAAAATAGCTACAAAAAATAAAATAGGCTTTTTAGTTTCAATAAGACAAAATATCACATCCAATCCATAATCATTACATTCTTTCTCTTACAAAAAAATTAAAAAAATCAAAAATCCTTTCCAAACTAGACTTTTTAACTCCAGATTAAAATAGTCAAAAAAAAATTTAAAAAGTCAAAAAGTCAACTCACTTTCCAAACCGTCCCGAAGAGTCAAGAGAAATCTAGATGAATCAAAAAAAAAAAATAGAAGAACGACATGTGAAAAAACTGTAGACGTTAAAAAAGTGGATAGGAACCACATCAGTGTCACCCCGAAGAGACAAAATAACCTTTTTCTCACAAAACCAATGAGTGAAATTAAGCTTTAATTATTTGGTTGGTTCCCAGAATTATTAAACGATAACTTAATTTGTGGTTTAATTGAACATAATGATACTTATCAAATGGATTAAATTTTTTGAAAAATACTATATGGTACAAAAGATATGTTAATTTCAAAGTATTTATTATTAAATTTAATATACTTTTTATAAATTTTAAAACCTCCCCCCCCCAAAAAAAAAAAAATCAATAGTTAAGATTCATTCAAGATTATTTCAATACATTCAAATTTTAAATGTAAGTCATTGATAAAAAATTCTTAGTAATTTTTTGAGAATTTTTTTTAAGAGTGATGCTATCAACACTCCAATTAATATTTTGGACTCCCTATTTTATTTATTTTTTTATTACAATAATAATCTCAAATAAAATTACTAAAAATAACATGAATTATTTTAAGACACCTCATCTCACGATTAAATCCACTCACCCACTAAATTATAACATAAGGTTTATGAAAGTACCTATCTCCATCACCACTCACACACTTTAAAACCCTCAAACCCTTCAAAACCTTCTGGTGGCTAGTCTTTTGGCAGCTTCTGGCGATTTTCGGCTGCAACTATTCGACAATACACAATTCACTAACAATGGCAATAAGTAAAAATTTTTCCAATAATCTCAATACCATGAGACAAATGTAGCATCACAACATAATCTCAAAAGAGGTTCATAACTTAGATGATATTCGTAGCTTGAAGGAGGTTGACCTTGTAATAATAAGTTTTTTTTCAAAAAATAAAATATAAAAAAAAATGGTGAAAACGGTTTAACTTTTTTTCGATATTAGACTCCTGAACATACGCCAAAAAAATGGCAACACAGGACCAAAATTAAAAGGTATTAATTTAGCAACGTCTAACCAAACATTATTCATAAGTTCAGCACTTTAGATCCGAACTTTTTTACTCATAGGTTCAGATATAATCTTAATGCATACTTATGGTTTGGTTATGCGGTGAACTTTATTTATTAATTAAACTAATTGATACATACTTATCTTTATTTGTTAAACTTTGATAGGTTAAACTTGTTTACAGACATAGGATTTTACGTTTTTATAATGTTTGTTAACACATGTTCGAATATATACAAATTGTTCAGTAACATAGGTCCAAACATGGGTTAATTTGTTCGGCAACACAAACCCGAACATGGTGGCAGAGAGACGTTGACGATCGGAGATTGGCACTGAGGGAGATTGATGACGAAAAGAGGTAGACTGTGAGAGATCATTTGTGACCAAGATCGACGGCGAACAAAGGTCGACGGTAAGAGGAAACTTGAGTTCAACGGTGAGAGTTTAACAGTTGACGATGAGAGGAAATCTGAGTTCAACAACTAAGGATTTTGGGAGATGACGGATTTTTAAGAGGTGTGTTAAGGGGTGTGCATTTTGGTTGATGTGATGTTTTTAGAATAATACTTTTATTTGGGGGGTTCTTAGAAATTTTTAGGATTTTGAATTTTGTGGGTAAAGGTTATTACTTAAAATTTTACTAACAATCTTATTAAAAACATACATATCCAAATATTATTGAATGTTCAAATGTCATTATTTTCTTACAATCAATCACATTTGACCTATTGTATTTTTAATAAGATTTTTAATAAAATTATTAATATATGTAGAATTATTTCAAAAAAAAAAAAAGAGTAATAAGAAATCCAAAGTATTGATTGAGGTATTAATAGTAATACTCTTTTTCTAATACGCTTGAGTTTTCCCTTATTCCAAATTTATCTGCTCGTAATTATCTATTTTTAAAGCCGGCTTCACACAAATTTTTGGAAAATCTAAAAAATTTTATAATAAAAAAACCGTGGGCTTGGGCCGGAAGTTTTGGAAGTTGGCCCAGCCCGGCAAAAGCTTCCACTCATCAACTTGAAGTCACTAACGCGTGAAGTTCTTCAACTATAGAAGCTATGTAAGCTATTTAAACAACAAAACTCCTCATTTGATATCAATTTCAGAAAGTTTATTTTTATTTTTTTTGGGTTCTCAGTCATGCAAAATGTGACTTGGTGGAAGTGTTGGAAAAATTGTCTTTGAAATTAAAGGCAGCCTACTTCCAATATATATATATATATATTTTTTTTTTCTATTCTTCGAGTTTTCAAATATTTGGGATCAAAAAATAAATTTTAAAAATGACTGTATTTTTAATTTTTCCATCATTTTTGCTTTCAAAAAATGCAAAAAATGAAAACATAAAACAACGATACCAAAATGATCCTAAAGTCTCCTATGCCGGTAGGTAAGAATGGGTTGAGCATTGGCCGCAATACTAACTGGGTCTCAGTTAGCATTGCGGCCAGTGCGGAGTCGCAATGCTATGGTATTAATTTGTAAGTAATTTCAAAATTTTATTTGTATTACAGCGGGTCACACTTTCAAAATTTCGAAAAAATTTTAATATTGTAGTATTAATTTGTAAGCAATTTAAAAATTATAAAATTCGCACTCCCAAATTTGTAGGAATTTGCACTCCTAAACAAAATATATAAAAAAAATTTAAATTAATTTTCTAATCAATTTTTACAAGAAGAGAAGTAAATCAAGATAATATATATATATATATATATAATCAATAGCACACACATTAAATTGAATTCGAGATTTCAACCAAACAGTACTTCTCACTTCAATTAACTTAGCATTCGTTTGGCATAAGCTAAACGGAGACTAAAATAGTCATAAAAAGACAAAATAGATTTTTTAGCCTAATAAGACAAAATGTCACATCAAAACCATAATCATTTCATTTTTTCTCTCACAAAAGTCAAAAAAGCCAAAAAGACTATCTCAAACGAGACTTTTTAACCTCAGACTCAAATAACCAAAAAGTCAAAAAACCAACTCACATCTCAAAACTGTGTTTGGCATATTCTTAAAATCAAGTTAATCAAGTTTCATATTGGCCCTGTTTGGTAGAGCTGTGGAAAAGTGCTTATAACTTATGCCTAAACAGCTTATAGCTTATAATTATGAACATAAGCTGATTTCTGACTTATAAATTAAGCATCTCCTGTCCCACTCAAAGAATAAGCTGATTTCTGACTTCCAAAAAGCTATAAGCTATAAGCTATTAACTAAACCAAACACATCAAAATAGCTTAAATTAAGCTGAAAGCTGAAATAAGCAGCTTTTAAGCTGCACCAAACAGGCACATTGTTTATTGTAACAAATTATCCTCTAATTGATAAATTAATTATTCTAGTGTTAATTTTTCATATTTTTAGCATTTATTGCAACAAATTAAAATTTTAGAGACAAAATATTTTTATTACTAAAAGTGTCATTATTGTAATTTAGCGACGAATTAAACATTTAGTGATAAATTACTATTCTTTTGGGACCACATTTTTTTTTAAAAAAATAATATTTTTAGGACCAAATTACTTTGTATGTGCATTTATTAGTGACATTTTTAAAATTTTGTCTCTAGAGCCTTTTTTTTATTTTAATTTTTCGAGACGATTTTTTAGTGACTATTTTTGCGACAAAAGTAATTGGTCTCCAATGTTTTTTTGCAACAAAATTTTAACTGTTGAGAAAAAAAAAATTAGTCCCTAAAATTCTTATTTGTCACAGTGATACTCTTATTTGTTGTAGTGATTTTCAGTTATGAAATATGTAAATACTAAAGTGCTCAATAAGATGGAGAATGATTTTTTAACTAGTTACTTAATCACATATATTAAGAAAAATTAATTATGCTGATAAAAAATATTTTAGTTAAAGATAATACTATTGAATATTTGTGATGGTAAAAATTAAAATTATAGTTTAAAACTTTTAATAATTTTTTCTTTAATTAAAAGTTACATATACTACTGCAATCAAAATCATAGATTCGTCCTTGTTACTGTTGGATCCAAAATAATAGAGAACTGATTTAAGGAAAACAATATGATATTTGTCTGGGGCAGAAAATTTTAGTGGAGACAGCATTTTGACATTTTAGGCTATGGAATTGGAGTCATTAGAGGCTAGTATTGTTTCAAATCACTTGACAAAACATATTTGCCTTTGAAGGCTCAAGACATTGTAAGAAGTAGCATATTATTATCACTGATACTATAAATTTAGAAAGAAAAAAAAATATTTAAAAAAACATATTTATACATTATGATCATTTTAAATAAGATTTATGTCACATAAATTTTAAATTTACACCAAATAATTTATTTAAAATAAATTTTGAGTATTGTTTTCATAATCTATAGCATTTGTGTACATCATTATTAGCTCCACTTATGATTTGACAGGGGTGGCTAGTGCCCATAATTATAAGTCATTATTCACCCAAATAATCATTTAGTCATTCTTAAAGAATGCAAATGCCAAGTGGGAATGTCTACTTGCCAAAACTTGGTGGATGGAGGTGGTGGAAAACTAAGAGGTGTATTGAACTTACTCGAGTTAAAGTAGTGAGTTGTTAAAATTTGATATGAGAAATAAAGTTTTAAAAATATATTTAAGTCAATTTATTATTTTTTGTGTCGATTTCAAATGAATTTTAATTAAAAAATTTATCAAGTCAATCACAAAGTTAGATTGAATAACTTGTTTTCTTACACAGGTATTGCATATATGCTTATGAAGATTTGTTGAAACTAAATTAAAGATTAATCAATTTTAAAATATATTTAAATTTTATTGTTTAAATAATAGGGTAAACTACCAATAGGTCCTATTTTGGAGATTTATTACCCAATAGGTCCTACTTTGGAGACTTATTACCCATTAAGTCCTATTGATAAATTTATTAAGTGATAAAGATAAATTTATCAGTCTTTTATTTTTATGAATAAATTTATAACGATAAATTTATCAGTCTCTTTGTTTTTATGAATAAATTTTTAGTGATAAATTTATCACTCTCTTATTTTTATAGTGTTAAATTTATTAGTTAGGACCTGTAAGTAAATAAGTTTAGTTAATAGGACTAATTGGTAAGTACCCCTAAATAATAAGTCAATCTCAAACTACTTTTTAAAAATTAAATATGAGTGAAGTTTTGTTTTTTTTTTTTTTTTTGTTTGGATGGAATAGAAAGGGGTGATCAACCGTGGCATTCCTCCTTGGGTTAGGAGTCTCTACCCACTGAAGAATCAGGAGAAATCTAGATGAATAAAATAAATAAATAAATAAATAAAAACGACATATGAAAAAACTGTAGACGTTAAAAAAGTGAATAAGAACCACATTAGTGTCACCCTGAAAAGACTAGAAAAGCCTTTTTTTCTCACAAATCCAATGAGTGAAATCAAGCTTTAATTATGGTAATTTTTTAGAATTTTTTTAAGAGTGCTGCTATTAACACTCCAATTAATATTTTGGACTCCTTATTTTTTTTATTATAATAATAATCTTAAATAAAATTACTAAAGATGACATGAATTATTTTAGGACACTCCATCTCACGATTAAACCCACTCACCCACTTTAAAACCCTTAAACCCTTGAAAACCTTCCGGTGGCTAGTCTTTTGGCAACTTCTGGTGGCTTTCAGCTGCAACTATTCGATAATAATACACACTTCTCCAACAATGGCGATGAGTAAAAAATTTTCCGGCAATCTCAATACCATGAGACGAATGAAACATCACAATGTAATCTCAAAGGAGGTTCACGACTTGGATGATACTCGTAGCTTGAAGAAGGTTGACCTTGTAATAATAAATTTTTTTCAAACAAAAAAAAAAAGGTGAAAATGGTTTAACTTTTTTAAACTCCTGAACATATGCCAAAAAAATGGCAACACAGGATCGAAATTAAAAGGCATTAATTTAGCAACATCTAACCAAACATTATTCATATGTTCGCCACTTTGGATCTGATCAACTTTTTTATTCATATGTTCAAATATAATCTTAATGCATACTTATGTTTTGGTTATGCGGTGAACTTTATTTTTATTCATTAATTAAACTGGTTGATACATATTTATCTTTGTTTGTTGAACTTTGATGGGTTAAACTTGTTTACAGACATAGGATTTTACGTTTTTATAATGTTTGGTAACACATGTCCGAACATATACAAATTGTTCAGTAACATAGGTCCAAACATAGGTAATTTGTTTGGCAACACAAGCCCGAACATGATCGCAGAGAGACGTTGACAGTCAAAGATTGGCTGTGAGGGAGATTGACGGCGAAAAGAGGTAGACTGTGAGAGATTGTTTGTGACCAAGACCGATGGCGAATAGAGGTCCACGGTGAGAGGAAACTTGAGTTCAACAGTGAGAATTTAACGGTTCACGATAAGAGGAAGTTTGAGTTCAACCGCTAAGGATTTTGAGAGATAAAGGATTTTTAAGGAGGGCTGATATTTGCCCCTACCTAATTACTTTGGCCCACCCACTTCTTTAAATCCCCACTTAGCAAAATGAAACCCCTACAATTTTTCTTTAAATCCCCACCTTAATACCAACTATGCCCCTAATCTCAAAACCAAACCCAAACCCTAACCCTTTCACTTCTCTCTCTAATCTGGATTCTCTTTCCGTTTTCTTTGTTTTCTTGCATTCAAATCAAGTATGAGTGAGAAACAGAGCAAGAAAAAAGACCCATCAACAATGGCCACCATTAAAACCTCTATCACAGGCTATGGCGAGTGATTTCTTGCATTCCTTTTTACTCTTCTCTCTTTTCTTCTTCATCTTCTTCTGAAAACCTTAGGTTTTTATCTCTATCTTTTTGCTCATCCTCTCTCGCAATGGATGTGGAGGTCACGATGGTGGAGTGGGTTCGACAACACAGTACTGAACAAATCCTGAATGGTCGACAACACAGTGTTGAACGAATCTTGAATGTTCAGCAACACAATGCTGAACGAATCCTTTTAGTTCGATAACACAGTGCTGAATGGGTCGATCTCTTTTCTCTTATTCAAATTTGTTGTAGGGGATGTGGGTTCTTGTCGGTAGGGGTGATGGCTGATTGCGACGCAGGGAGTGGTGATTGCGACGGTGAGGAGTGGTCGGAGATGGTAGAGGTTGCAGCGATGAAGGGTGGTTGGAGATTGTGGTGGCTATGGCGGTGAAAGGTAGTCAGAGATGGTGGTATTGCCGGAGGTGATTAGGGTTAGGGTTAGGGTTAGAGTTTGAAAAATTAGGTTTAGAAGATTAGGAATGATGGTAAAAGTGGAATTTTAGATTGGAACAAAATTGGAATTAAAAAAAAAAAATGAATGATGTGGGGGTTCTAAGAAGAAAGGTAGAGATTAATAGCAATGCTCTTTTTAAGAGATGTGTTAAGGGGTGTGCATTTTGGTGGATGTGATGTTTTTAGAATAATACTTTTGGTATTATTTGGGAGGTTCTTAGAAATTTTTAGGATTTTGAATTTTGTAAGTGGAAGTTCAAAGAAAGAGCAATGTTATATTTATTTAAAATTCTACTAACAATCTTATTAAAAATATATATGTCAAAATATTATTGAATGTTTTAATGTCATTATTTTTCTTATAACCAATCACATTTGACTTATTATATTTTTAATAAAATTATTAATATGTGTAGAATTATTCTCAAAAAAAAGAGCAATAGAAGATCCAAAGTATTAATTGAGGTATTAATAGTAATACTTTTTTTCTAATTTGGTTGAGTTTTCCCTTATTCCAAATTTATCCCTGTCACCAGAAGTTGATGTGAGAGAAGAATGATAGAATTACTAGGAGGGGTATGACAATGATTAGATAATTGAAGTGGTTGTGGCACTAATGTCGCAGTGGGGGCATTGATGCAATGCAATTTCATGACCTGTCTCTCCAATCTGCATCCCAAAGAGAGAAAACCATTATTAATAATTTGGAGCTGGAGCCCGCCAGTCCTTTATCTGAACTGGAGGATGTTATTTAGAACTATGAGACTCGTTCACTATTAATTTTATTTTAATAATTTAAATTATTTATTTTATTAAATATTTTATATATTTTATTCATTCAAAAAATTAATTTAATCTGATAATCGTGACATATTAAATTCATCATGTTTGTCACCAAAAAATAGACGATAATTGTATTTTTAAAAATATATCATTTATTTTTTTTTATAACAAACACAATAAATTGAATAGGTTATGATTATCGTATCGACCTAATTTTTTGTGTGAATAAAATATATAAAGTGTCCGACAAAATAAATGGTTTAAATTATTAAAATAAAATCCGTAATGAGTCTCACAAATCAAAATAGCACCCTCTAGTCGATTAAGGACCGGTGGGGATTCACTTCCTAATAATTTATGTGCGGCCTCAATAGCCATGTTTCGTGGGCTCAAAGTGTTTCCAAAACATTAATATTGTTTGATGCTGTTTGATGCAGTTTATTGTAAGATAAAAATTGATGATCAAAAAGCAGAAACCAAAAGCACCCCTTTCCCAGTGTCTAAATAATCAACTTTTCTCAGCTTATTTAAGTTATTTCTGCCTAAAAAGCTATAAGCAGAAGCTGCAACAAATAGTCTGGCACAAATTCTTAAATTAAAATAAGCTATAATCACCTCCTATAATCCACACCAAACACCCCCATTCTATCTATCTATCTATGTTCCAAATTCCACAGCAACCATGCATTTGTGGTTAACATTCCGTTTGTATGAACAAAAAATATTTTTTATGAGCAATAAAAAATAAGTTTATTTAAGTGAAATTTTTTTTACTTTTAAAAGGTGAAAAATATTTTCCGAATTAAAATCTTATCAATGTTATCATAATACCACTGCCACCACCACCTCTATCATCACACTACTGCAATGGACATGGCCACTGTCACCGCCACTTTCGTTGCCTTCGCCATCACCATTACCATCACCACCACCACCACTACACCATTATCGTCGACACTATCCCACCAGCTCCACATCCACCCTACTGCCACCACCCTACCACCACTAATACAATTATTAGTACATTAGTCTCAATAACATAACCAAACATAAAAATTAAAATTAAAAAAAAAAAATTACACTGACATCTCTTAAGCTTTGAAGAAAAAATAGTAAATTTCACAGTTTTAATATAATTTCACCAGCCTCACTTTTAATAAGATTAAAGAGACCAAAATTAATACATATATAGTATAAAAACACAACGATAGACATTATAAAATGTTCATTTCAATGTAAAAAAGATGACAATATCGTTTTTTCATTCATACAACTAACGAATTTCTGATAAAAAAGAAACCAAGTGTCATATAAATTAAAATTTGAAGAGGGTCCAATATAATTATACTAAACTTTGTGATCTATTGTATTTTTTTTCAAATTAAAAAAAAAAAAAAAAAAAAAGTCAATATAATTTATTCTAAAAAAAATATTTTCTGCAAAACAATTTCTTCACCTAATAAAGCTATCACCTTGTTTGGTTTTGGTTGATTTTCTTAAAATTAAGTTTTCACTTTTAGTGTTTAGTAATTTTTTTAATCTTATGAGTAAATTTTTAAATTTCTAGATTCATATAATTTAAATACGTTTAAAAAGTAAAATATTTATAAAAAAATATTTTAAAATTTTAGTAAATATACAAAAATATGAAAATTTATTAAAAATAAAAAAAAAACACAAAAAATTTAAAAAATTAATTTTCTAACAAACGGGCTAACCAAACAGTTGAATTGGTTTTAATGCAAAACAAAGTAGGTGTAACAAAACATCACATACACTGCTCTACTTGATTGAGAAATTTGTATGCTAGAGCCAGCCTGCATGTGACAGGTGTCCACTTTGTGAATCCGTGGGCCCGACGAGAAGCATTGTGAAATAGACGGGACACGTGGACCAATCACTGCCTCTTGCGTAGCATCGGAGTGTTGCTTTAGCCACAAGATCCTCATCCCATTAGCCTATCTCCAAATATTTTTATCTTCAATAATTATATTTCAATACAATCCCACTCATAATGAATTTGAAATAATTATATTTCAATACAATCCCACTCATAATGAATTTGAAATAAGAGTACTTAGTATTTCAAACTTATCACTTGTTATCTTAATTTTTATGTAATGTAGTTACGAGAAGTTAACTATTTTCGTATGTATTGTGTAATCTTTTTTATCATAATATAATTGCAACGATTATAAATTTAATCTTAATTTTTTTAATAAATCATGTAAATCTCATATTTTACCTCCCCTAAGGTTTTACATAATTGTAGTGACCACCTCTGTAGTTTCTAAAATTTCATTGGCGTCCTTTACTTTTTTTGACATTATCAAGATTCCCCCTTCTATGATTTATTCTCTAGATATTATTAAGTTTTGAGATAAAATGATGAAAATATCCTTATCATTTTTTCCATCAAACTCTCCAATTCGATTTTTTTTGTTACTAATTGTTTATCAAAATAAGCATATTTCATAAAATAAAATAAAAAAATCAAAATACCTATATGTATTCTTAAGATAACTTTTTACTAAAAATAGTTATTTATAAAATCTCAATTAAAATTTGATATTTTTAAAATTTTTATTCAAACTTCAATATCTCAAAATAGTTTTTTTTTACTTGATTTTTTTTTATTACTCTTTATGTCTATGCATAAAATAAAAATTATTGATCTTTTTTAGAAATTGACTGGATTTATATTTTGTTTTATAATTTTTGAAAAAAAGGATTATTTAATTTAACATAAGATTTGATGGTCATGTGTTGCCTTTTAATATGTGGTTGTTCTATGAATAGAAAAATGCATGGTTGTTTTAGTGTATATATGTTGGTCGTTATATAGGTCTTGGTTCCATGTAACAAAAATAGGTGATAATTTCCTTTCGTAATAGATAGAATTTTTATTTACTGTATAAGAAAATTAACCTTAGAGCTAATCGTTTTAATTAAACATATTTATTCTTCTAAGCTAAGATTTAATAATATACGTGAGACATAATAAATTAATTTTTAAAGATTTTGATTGATTGATTTATTTTCAAATTTATATATATTGATAAACCAAACATGAAATATGAGGAACTTGAAATTCTCTCACTTATAGAGTAAAATATAGAGTACAAAATCTTACGTTATTTATGTTGTTTTACATTGTTACCTATCTATAAATTTTACGTTGTTTATATAGTATGAAATAAGTCTTATGTAAAATTATTATTTCTTCCTAGATACTTTATCAATAAAAATATAGTTTTTTCTGTTAAAATATTTAATAATATCTTAACAATTTAGGGTTTGTGTTTAATATTATATGGAATTTAAGAATTTTTTTTAACATTGCTAAAATATGCATGGAGATTTAACATTTATACAAAATCTTAGAAGAGATAAGTGAAATTTTTATCATTTGAATAGATATGTAACTAGGGGGCAATCTTGACATTTTCGGCTTTATAACTTATGACATTAACATATACGTTAACAATGGAAAAAACTTAATAATAATTTCAAAAGTAAAAGAAGTTAATATTATTATCGAAATTATAGAAGAGGTTCCCGCAATTATGCTAAATTTCAAGGGAAGTAAATGTAATTTATCCTTGTTTTTATGTTGCAACATTTTTACCTAGAAGATTGAGTTTGATTTTGTTCATTTTCATTAGTCTAAAACAGTAGAACCCACAAATTTATTTTTATTTTTTTTACAACTTTAATTAGAATTAACCCTTTTTTTTTATTATGGGACCGATTTTTTTAAATCAATCATAATCTATATATTATTTACCTATTTTAAAAATGTGTGAACAAAATTAATTTTCAAAATATTGAGATAGAATAGAGAAAGAGTGTTGTTATTAGCACCTCATCAATTATTTTGGACTTTTCATTTTTTAGCCTTTTTTTATTACAAGAATAACCTCAAATGAAATTACTAAAAAGGATAATCTTAGGACACTCTATTTCACAATTAAACGTATACACCCACTACATCATGAATTAGGATTTATGAAAGCACTCACCTCCACCACCACCCCCACCAATCCATCTTCTCCAATTCACACCTTTAAAACCTACCCACCCTCAAAACTTTGAAAATCCTTTAGCAACAATATTCTGGCAGTAACGTAGCAACCATCTGATTACCTACACTTCTTCAGCAATGACAATGAGTGAAAGTTTTTTCGGTAACCATAATTCCATGAGATGAGAGAAGTATAACAATAAAAGCTCAGAGGAAATTCATAACTTTAATGGTGTTCTTAGCTCAAAGAAGATTGGCCTTGTAAGGGTAAATTTCTTGAAGAAAAAAAATGACAAAAATAATAAAAATTGTTCGTCATTTTTTCGGGGCTGAACTCCCGAACATATGACTGAAATTAGAAAACACATGCCCGAACATTGTTTATTTGTTTGGGAACAGGTAACCGAACATTTCTTATTTGTTTGGGAACAGATAATCAAACACTATTAATGAACCTTTTTCAAACTTTTAAAATCACAAAACCTAGGTAAGATAAGAAATAAGAATTGAAATTGTTAGAGAATTCAAAGAAATCCACCTGAGAAATTACAAATCCAAACTCGTGGAGATCGCAGAACCCATAAAATGAAAATTTTGAATTAACAACAAAAAACCCCACATTTATTTTCTCAGGTCATGAACAAGTATGTGAAGATATTGTAGTAATCACCTTCATGGTTTTTGTTAGGATTTTTAAGATAGAGGCTTTTTGGAGTGCGGGGGTGTGCATTCAATTGAATGGGTGAAATATTTTGACAATGATAATTTTAGTATTATTTTGAGGGAAAAGAAATTTTAAGAATTTATAAGTAGGGGTCCAAAAAAATAAAATATCCAAAATAATTGAGAAGGTGCTAATAGTAGCACTTAGGCCTCGTTTGGGAATAAACTATTTTAATAACTTTTTAATTTTTTAAGAAAAAATATGTAAAAAAAATAAAAAAAATAATATAATAATTTATAATAATTTTTTAACTTCTTAACTAAAATATGTAATTAGAAAAATGAGGCCTTAAAAAAATTGATGGAATTGGGAGTGGAAGAAGGATCTCTGGCCATGTGGCCACCCTTTTCTTCACACGAGTTGCGGCCACCGGTACCTCATAGGTATTTGACGGACTAAAATGTCCCTGTCATAGATATTCATTGATCTCTTTTTAAATTTAAATATATATATATATATATATATATAATATTAGTTTGATATATTAGAGCAATTTCAATGTTATTTTTTTAAAATTTTTTTTCTCTAATTAAAGTATGAAAATGGTATGCTATTTATTTACTTAATAATTTTTTTTTATTTATATGCTTCAATATTATCCTTTATATTTTACATATTTATCTATAAAAATTAGTTTAAAGAGCCTTTCAATGCTCTTCAAATATAGTTCGCTTGTAGAAATATTGTTAAAATTACTATCATAATCATGGTCAGCTCTAATTTTTTTAGGATCCAAAGCGAACTTTCAATACGAAACCTTTCATACATATTTTTATAAAAAAAAAATTATATATATTTTTATATTTAACAGTACTCGTAAAAAGATTACTTCCAATATATATCTATTAAAATTTACTTAAATATATATTAAAATCTACAATAAGAAAAAATATCAAATAAAAAATAAACAAACTATAACGAAAATCAATTAAACATCATTTTTCTCACATTTTTAGCTATAAAATTATTTACTTAGTTTGCATAATCCAAATTATAAGCTAAATCATTTTCGATGAATAAAATTACTAATTCATTTAATATTTCATTTGACATAGTTGAGTAAAGGTAAGATTTAATCAACTTTAATTTGAAAAGAACAATTATAAGTAATATAATCAATCGTATTCTATACATAATATATACATTTAGAAAATAATCATTTAATAATTGCAAACAACTCACCACACCAATAAGTTTTTTGGTTTCTTTCAGTTGAAAATAACTATCTATTAGTTTTAATAATTTACCATATCAACCATTTATTAGTTTTAATTCATAAATTGATTATGTTTAGACCCTTTAAATTCCAGCAAGATTTTTTTTATATGCTAATATAATAGTTAACAAAATTTTAGAGCTTTTTTTTTTAGTCAATTTTCTAGGGACCAAAACGGCGGTTTCACCGACTTATGCCAAAAGCCAGCCCTAATCATAATATCCGCTGGAGTAAATAAAATAGTATGAAACTAATTATAATAGCTAACATGACGATTTTGAATAGCTCCTTAGAGATGGTCGTATATTGGTTTCTATTAACATTTTAATTCACATATTAGAGTAAACAAAAATGTTAGAGGTCTCAAATATGTTACAAAAATTTCTACAAAACACTCATATGGGTGTAGAAACACACTTATTAAGGTAAACAAAAATATTAGAGGTCCCAAATATTTTACCAAAATTTATACCAAACCTCCCTAGCATTATTCTTAGCGTAAATTATATTGGTAGTCCCTGCATTTTTTCTCTTGTGTCATTTTAGTCATTGTAATTTCTATTAGCACAATTTTGATCATTAATTTTAGATTTCGTATCAATTTTGTGCAATTAATAACACTAATTAGAGTCTTTATAGCCCAATAAGTCCATAAAAATTTCTAATGTTTTTTCAAGTCCCATATATTTAAACTTATATTCTAATAGGTCATTTTTCCCATATTAGATTTATTATGTGGATTATTTTGCCCTAATAGACTTTTATTAATATATATATATATTATACCATATATCTAGGACAGAGAATATCAATTATTAGATATATTTTATTTGCGGTATATATAAAACATTGTATATAGAATATCGAAGATTATTATTCTTAGTGTTTTCTTTGCCTCAATGTGAAAGATTCACTTAATTAAGGATCTTCCTTCACCTTTAGTTTGCATTAAGGTCTTGCCATGGAAGAACATTTAAAAGAGAAGGTTAATTGTAGACCGATAATAGAGATGACGATGGACTCACAACAAAGATGATGGTAAACTGGCGATAAACAATCATTTTTTTGTTTGCCACTATTATACATAAACCGTAGTCTCTTCGATAATTTGTGTAGCCACCGGAATTGTGTAGTTTATTCACCGGTATTATATTGGCGTTGATTATATACAGATTTTTCTAAAAAGATGTATCAATATATATGAACTATTTGATGATTTTTTTTATATATATTGTTTGATGATTTTTGTATATTATTTGTTACTATACTTGTTATTTGAACAATTATTTTTTATTGTCATTAAACAATTGGAATAGTCCATTTTTTTTCTTTTAATTTGTTTCATGTTTTTATGTTGCAATGTGAATATTCACATTAGTATGAATTTTTTTTAATGTTAGTTGTATGTTAATTGTAAATTGTGAACTATATTGCATTTTGGCATGAGTTTTTTTTTAAAAAAAAAATTCGAAAGTAAGTTGTATGTTTGTTATTTTTGTTACTATGGTTGTTGGTAAAACAATCATTTTTGTTATTATTGAACAATCAAAATAGTCGATTTTTATTTTTTTTAATTTTGTTTTATATTTTCACGTTACAGTGTAAATATTCACATTGGTATGAGTTTATTTTTTTTAAGGCTAGCTTTATGTTAATTGTAAATTGTGAACATTCACATTGTATTTTGGTATGAGTTTTTTATTTTTGAAGATTAGTTGTATGTTTATTATTTATTGTTAACATTCACATTGTACTTTAGTATGTGTTTGTCTTTTCAAAAGTTAACTATATGTTTGTTGTCTACTATAAACATTCACATTGTATTTTGATTTTTATTTAGATTTTTTTTTTTGGCATTATTTTTAAAATTTTCACATTATAAAAAAGTTGCAAGTTTATAATTTGATATTTTCTCCGTAGAATGAGGGAGAGATTTTTTCTTTAAAATGAGAGAGAAATTTTATCCATAGAATAAAGGAAATATTTCTTCTTTAGAAAGTTAGAGTTTTTTTTTTTTTTTTCCCATAAAATGAGGGTCTATTGTTATTTTTTATTATGTATTAGTTTCAAAATGGAAACGTATGCAAAAAATTAGAAGGATGATTTAGTCATATTTCATTAAACATGACCTAATGGAATACTAAAAAAGAATATGGGTTAGATAGAATAAAACGCTTAGAAAGAGGATTTATCAAAAAATGACCCTAGGGAAATAGTCACTTAGTTGGTTGAGGTTAACTTACTGAATTGAATAAGTTTATAATTTTACCTATAAAAGTATAACACACATGACATTTATATGCGCATTTTTCATAAAAAAAAAAATACATTAATAATTGTAATCAATTAGATCAAATTGAAATATAATCATAAATTCATAATCAAAATCGATTCAATTGAAATCATAGGAACCAAACTAACATAAGGGTTCAAAATATATGAATTACAAGTATAATTTATCGTTTATATTATTAATTATAGGTAAATAATATTACCATATTTTTACACTAATATATATATATTTTTTATATTGATTATCTTTGTATCTTCATATTATTTATATTAATTTTATTTTTTTAATCTTACTTATATAATTATATTAAAATTATAAGATTTAAGATATTTTGACTAAAAGATTTCAAGAAAGGTCATTATACTTTACCCACAATATTATGATTACAAAAATTTTGTTGTTGGCTTAGGCAGCATCAAGAAGACAAGTATCACATTCTTGCTGTAAAAATATTCAACTTATGTGCTGTCAAAAGTTGCATAAAAAGTCCTCAATCCTTTTTTTATTTTATTTTATTTTATTTTTTTAAAAAAAGTGCATAAAATGTATGCCGACACATTGATTTGTCGAGAAGTTATTTGTTGGTTGAAGGCATAATTTGTTAATATTTTAGGAGTATTATTATTGGTGAAGAGAGTGGAATTTATGACTTTATATTAAAATATAGAAAATAGTATAGAGATTTTATATTTAGTAATTGATGGAGAACATAAATATATTATGCTCCTAAAGCACCTAATAATTTTTCTAAATTTGCGTTAGCTATCGGATCCAAGGACAAAATGAATTATTGAATTGCTTGACCTTCAAATTTTTTTTAGTAGATAGGAGATTAATTTCAAATATTAGAATAATTACATAAAATTGAATGTTTGTATATTTACAAATCTATCAACTGCCACGAAGAAGTCATCTAACTCAACCCAATAATCACGATAAAGAAACTACTATTCCCAACAATCACACAACACAACCCTTATAATGATAGAGAATAAAGAGTATCATTTTTTGTAAGATTTAAACTCGTAACTTTATACCATAAAGTAATACTACACAACCATTAAGACCACTATTCCTAACAATCACATAATATAACCCTCATATTGATAAAGAAATATAGAATATCAAATTGCTATCCATAAGATTTGAAGTCGTAATCTTACATTACAAAGTGGTATTACACCACTATTAAATCGAATGTCATAATTATATAAGATTTTATTAATTGGTGTCCACTTTGAAGTATGTTTAAAACAGATTTGGAGTTACACTTGTGTCGACTATTGTCCTTTGATAGGATCGACGATGGATCCATTACTTCAATTTGAATCGTTCATTTTGTAAATTTTGTCGAACAGATAATTTATATATAAAAATCAAGTAAGCCACATAATAGAATCATAAAAATTTTAAAAAAAAATAGACGGCAAAATTTGCGAATAGTCTGTTCATTTTTTTTAAGGACATTTATTTTAATCATATGACTGTAGCCCCGTTTGGGATGCCCATTTGGGCTAAAATAGCAATATATGATAAAATATATTATTTTAATTAAATAGGACAAAATGTCACATCTAACTCAAAATTATTTTATTTTTTCTTTCACAAAAGTCAAAACAGTCAAAAAATTATTTCAAACGAGACTTTTTAACACAAGCTAAATAACCAAATAATCAACCCACATCCCAAACAATCTCTATCAAAATCCAACAAATTTTAGTTTTTGTATAATTGATCTGCTCATCAAACTGTATAGGATGAATAATTCGCATAAGAGTCTTAGAGTGGACCCCATTCAGATAAAATAAAAAAGGACTTTACTGGGACCCCCAGTGACCCCAGTGCCACATGGAGCTCTGCCATTGGCCAAAAAAAAAAAAAAAACAGTTTTTTGGACCAATCACAAGAGACCCCGCACCCCGCCGAGGGTCTCATGCATTTTCCAAAAAGAAAATCAAAAAGAATGGACCCCATTGAAGGGCAAAATACTGACCCGACATCTGTTTAAAAAGAATTGTACTCCCTCATAAAAATCATAGTTGAGTATCGTATAATTATTTTTGAATTTACGAATGCTTTGTTAAAGGAATAACGAATAGTGGGAAGTGCAAAAGGAACCTACAAAAAGAAGAGTTTCAACTCCCCCCGATAAACTGCTTCCAAATCTAAATTTCAAACGTAACTTTACATTTTGTTTGGATTGTGAGGGGATGTAAGAAAAAAAATGATTGTAATTTTTTACTTAAGTGAAAAAAGAAAAGAAATAGTTATAGTTTCTCATCATTATGTTTGGATAAATAAAAGAGAAGAAAATGTAATTCATTACCTATCATGTTTGGATTGCGTAAATAAGAGAAAAGAAAAAAAAATATTGTATTTTATTTTATCAAAATAATTTTTCATATTAATAAGTTATGTTTTTTCATAAGAGTAATTTTAGTATTTTATAAAATTTACATTAAATCCAATTCATTTTTCACCAAATCTCACAACTTTTCGTGAGAAACAAAACATAAATTTGGTGAGAATCTTTTTCTCACCGTCTCTCATTATTTCTCACCTATTTCACCATTCAAACAAATAAAAGAGTTTCCTATTTTCACAATTTCTCTTCTTTTCTCACTAAACTCCTCCATCCAAACCAAGGTTATTAAAATCGGAATTCTACGTTAGATCGTTGGAGGTGTTTATAGGATCGGATCGTAAAATCAGATCAAGGATCGTAAGATCCTACTGAAAAAGACAAAGTATATAATAATTTAATTTAAATAAATATTTCTTAAAAAGTATACACAAAATGAGCATATATTCTATTAAAAAGAAGTGAAGATATTGTGAAAAATATAATACTCCATGTAAAATGTATATATAATATTATACGATAAAAAATTCGATGGTAAAAGTTTTGTATTTTATCAAAAAAGAAGGTGAAGAAAAAGAATTCTATAACAAACTACTTTACAATCTACAATAATGTATAAAAAGTGAAGAAAAAATATTTAACGAAATTGGATATGAAAATAGATTAAGAACTCAAAAGAGCAGCTTAACCGAATGATAAGATTTGTCGTTAGCATTCCTGGTGGAGCGGATTTGAGTCACAAAAATAATCTCTCCAAAAATTGGAATAAAGTTGCAATCTTACCCTCTTTAGACTTCACTAAAACTAAGTTTGTTTTTTCGACTAGTTAATTTTCTTAAATTACCACAATATTTGAATGTTTGTTTCCTAATTTGTTTTTCTTAGTCTATTTGATTCAATACTACTTAATTTTTATTATTTATTTTGACCACATAAATTGATATTTAGACAACAAACATAAAATTTATAATAAAATATATCATATAATACAAAATAAGGCTTGTAAATTGGATCGGATAGAATTGGATTCGGATCGGGATTCCACGATCCTATAAGATCCTATTATCATGATCGAAAGATTCTACCTATAAGGAATTTTTTATACGATCCTGATTGATTCTAGTCAAATGAATCGTAAGATCGTAGGATCGTAAGATGCAAATCGGATTCTGATAATAATTTTTTAACTAATACTCGGATTTAGTGTTGAGAATAAGCACATCTTTATGTCCTAACTGTGATTTGGTGGGATCAGGTTCGGGTACCATAATCAAAATTCTCAAGCACCCTCCCCCCCTACTTGGTTATAAAGTTTAATCCATCCATATCTCATACCAAAGAAATGAAAATGATACCCAAACATCAAAATTGCTTTCATTTGGTATCCTTCCCATTTGCATCCCATTATCTTTTGCCACAATGAAGACTACAACAACTGCATGCTCTGACTTGAAAAAAAAGAAAAAAAAAAAAATCAATTCAGTGCACGAGACTTCTGCTCAATTCTTCGCCTAACCCCAATAACTCCCTCAATCTACATCCTTCTGATCCTTTCCCTTTTCTTTCTTTTACCATGTTTGGCCTCTGATCCTTTCCCTTTTCTTTTGCCTTATTTGGCCTTGTATTGAACACCAAATGTTTGAAAATTTGTGTTATTGAGAGTTCCTAAATTCAAGTAATCATCAGTTCATCTTCATCACCCCTCTTTCCTTATCTTAGTGTCCAATATGCCTTCTTGATGTGTTTATCTAGTTGGAATCAAAACAGATCAAAGAGAACAAACACAAAGTAATCACAAGCCCACACACCTGTGTTTTCTTTCTCTTCCCTCTCCTAAACCATAAATTAAAATTTTTGAAAAAGACCCAATTATCCATTCTAAGCTCCTTCCACACTTCCAAACAAACAAAGAATTCAATTTTGAAGGAGGAGGCTGCAAGAAACAAGAAAAACGATTTCTGGGTATATGAGGGAAATGAATTCCCTACTTTCCATCTCCTTTGTGGTTCGATTCGCCGTTGAATTCCCTTGGAGCAACGAAATCTCAACCCGGTTCGCCTGAAAAAACAAGCAGCTTGCAACAAGTCCAATTATCCCAGTGTGTCTTGTGTTTGTGGAGTGGTGTATCGACATAACAAGTGGCAAAGGACTAATGATGAATTTTCTTCATCACCGCCCACACCGCCTGCTTCTTGATGCAGAACCCAACTCGCCACCTGGAAGCAGAACACGTGGCTCGTATGCCACCGAGGCGAATTTCGACACTAACATGCTGATAATCCTGGCAGCTTTGCTCTGTGCACTGATCTGTGCCCTTGGATTGAACTCAATAGTGCGGTGCGCCATAAGGTGTAGCAGGAGATTCGCTTTTGAGACGCAGGAGGAGGCAGCAGCCCGCCTGGCTGCGACAGGGCTGAAGAAGAGAGCGCTGCGTCAGATTCCGGTGGTGGCGTACGGTGCAGGGATTGGTATTTCGGCGACAGATTGTCCAATATGCCTTGGAGATTTTGTGGATGGTGAGAAAGTAAGAGTCCTGCCAAAATGTCACCATGGATTTCATATCAAGTGTATTGACATATGGCTGGCTTCACATTCGTCGTGTCCGACATGTCGGCAGTCGCTGATTGAGCAACCGACGTTGTCGGATGCGGCCGATGCGGAAGCCAGTTTGCAGCATCCTGGAAATGGAGCAGGAGGACATGGTGATGTGCCTGGATCTGGAGAAGAGGTAGGTTAATTAGCAGTAGTACGAAAAACTCAGAACTATAGAATGAAAAGAGAAAAAAAATTTAAAAACAAAAACAAATAGAGGGTGTTTGTCACATTTGATTTTTGGATTAATTAGATCGAGAGCCCCTTAACTATTAACGAATATTACTTTAACCTCCTCATCTATGAATCCGTTCATATTGACTCATTCAACTATATAAATTGTACAAATACATCACTTCTGAAAGTGATCTAGAGGGGGTAAAAGTGATATATTTCTATAGTTGAACGGATCAAAATGTACGGGTTCATAGATGAGGAGGGTAAATTGATATTCGTAAATAGTTGCGGGGGTCTTGATGTAATTAATCTTTTTTTTTAGAGAGATTTGTAGTTTGTGTATGTAATTATTCTAGAGAGGAATAGTTTGGTTATAGCAATTATTATGTTGAGACCTATTAGGAGATTTTTGCTGCAATATACTAGTTTTAGTAATGCAGATCAATTAATCTGTAGTAGTGTTGGACTGAGTTTCACTATCAATCCCAAAGTTAATTGGTGCTTCACTTGTATTTTGTACAGTACTCGATATTGAGCCTACATGTTTGTTGTTAAGAGCCGCCGTGATAGGGAGTGACATTGTGTACCCAACAATCCCTCCTTTAGGATAACTCTCCTGCGACTCAAACCCATGAAACAATAAGTTTAAAAATATTGTATTCCGTGTGATTTTTCACTAAAACCTCGGAAGGCCTCAAGAGCCATGACAAATTGTTTCTAATACTACTTGTCGGGTCGTGTTTCACTATCTTTTCTAAATGTAATTGGTGTTACAAAATTTTTTTTTATATCTTTTATGACATTTGACATTGCACGTATACTTACTTTTAGAATAGTTGTAGAGAGCGGTATTGCGTACACAACATATAGATATGAAATTCTCTATCCCTTGTCACCAATTTACTTCCAATCACAAATCATGTTTTTAAAATTTTTGTATTTTAAAATTCTCATGTCGCGTGATTAAAAATATATTAGAGACAAAAGACTATTTTTTAGAAACAGAAGATCTTGGCCAAGTTAAAATGTAAAGATTAGACGAATCTGTCCCCATTGAGCTCTCTCATAACCAAAAAAAAAAAACAGTTGAATCAATTGTAATTGTTAGGGAAAATAGAATGGACCTTTTTGTAAGAGAAAGGACTTAAATTTCTTTTTGGTATGTTTTCCATTTTCTTCTAAAATAGAAATTTTGATATTAAATCCATTTCAAAGGTCCTGATTTCATGAACGAAGGTCATGTTTGTTTTAGGGATAAAAGAAGGGACAAAATAATTTCGTGTTTGATTTAAATATGGTGATCTAAAATAAGTTATTTTGCATCTTAATTTATCCTAAAATATGCGACAAAGTTACTAAAAATCTTAATCAAGAAAAGTTACCTAACTATTACCTACCTCAAAATAGTTGAAAGGAGTTTTGCTACGAATATACCATTTTCTACTATTCATTCACAATGAGAGTCTCACACTATCAATTGGTACAAGCTTCATTTTCATTATGAATACAAAATACAATATAAAAATGAGAGATTTATTAAAAAATCTTTTTTCAAGTATTTGTATCCCAATTAGTCTATAAGATATTCTTGTATTTCAATAAGTCCTATTATTTGAACATTTGATCTATAAAATCATAATTCTCATATTTAAAACATTTTATGGACATTTCTATCCTTACAAATATTTTTTGAACAGTTAATAATTTGGTGATGTGAACATTCATATTTTACAATGTAAATATTTACATTGACGTGTGAACGTTCACATTGATAGTGTGAACATTCACATTGACAATATGAATATTCACATTGACATGTTAATATTCACATTAATGGTATGAACATTCACATTAACAGTGTGTACATTCACATCACGGAACATTCGCATTATAAATGTGAATATTATTAGGGGTATTTTGGTAACTATGTCACCCATAAGACTTATTAGAATATTAAAAAATAATATGAATTAAATGAAATATAAGTAGATAAAAAGATATTTATGAAAAAGTGTCCCTATAAAAAACCGTGTACCTAATTATTCTTTAGGAAGTGCACAACTACTTTGGTCAATGTAAATTTGGTTATAACTTTTTTTTTTTTTTATTTTAAAAATTTGTGTCAAAATATTTAGTGCAATTTTTGCTTTTAACTTATAAAGCACAACTAACTTAAATAAAATAAAGAAAAAAAAATGATTAACTCTTTCTTTTCTTTTTTTGAAATTTATAAAAAATTTGATTATTCAAAAACAAGTAGAACTGGTTTTTGAGTTTATTCGAAAATGCATCAAACAGGCCCATGTTGATCCACAAATTATACACTGAAAACATAGGGTAATTTTCTTTAGCATTGTCCACACAAAGCGATGAATTATTATTGTTAAATATAGTAACTATATATTCGGTTTATTATATATATTATATTATATTCATTATTATATTTTGGATTACAATACTTAGGTTTCTCTCCTCTTATATAAAGGAGTCTTGTATACATTATTACATAATTATTCAACATAATATTCAATATAATACAGATCTCTCTCTCTCTCTCTCTCTTAGATATTGTAACATGGCATCAGAGCTATAGATTAAGCTCTTGACCGCCTGCTGAATCTCAACTCATTTTACTGCCATATTTTTCTTTCAGTATCGCTTTGTAGTGACCTTTTTCTTTGTTCGCTGGTTTATTCCTACCTCAAATATCTCTATCATATTTTTTTTTTTAATTCGCAATCCATTTTTGTATGTGTGTGTGTGTGTTTGCTCCACTCTGTTTTTCCTCTGCTTCAACCTCAAATAGATTTCTATCTTCAAACCTATTTGAGTTTGAAGGGGTATTATACCTATATCACGATTAACATGGTTATACACCATGCAAACCACCTAAGCCGCCCCTCTGTGGCGCACAACTCAAGTCGCCCCGTATGGTACACCACCTAAGCCGCCCCATGACATACCACCTAACTCGCCCCCTCTAGCGCACAATCCAAGCCGCCCTCGCTGGCTCACTACCCAAGCCGTCCCTTGGCACAACACCAAAGTCACCCCCTGGCGCACCATCCAAGCCGCCTTCTGGCGCATTTAGTCATCTATTGCCATCATCGTTTAACATTACGTCATAAGTTATGTGTGTGCCACGCTTACTGGTTCAACATCCAGTCTCTACGACGGTCCGCCATGATCCCTCAAATTGTCCCGACATTGATTTCGATCAGTTCTTACAAGGGTCCGACATTACTCCTTAAACTGTCCCGACATTAATTTCGGTCAATTCCTATAACAGTCCAGCATAACCCTGTAAACCGTCTCGATATTGATTTCGGTCAGTTCCTATAACGGTCTGGCATGACCTCATAAACTGTCCCGATATTGATGCCAGCCAGTTTCTACAACGATCCGGCACGACCTTAAACTGTCCCAACATTAGTTCCGGCCAGTTTCTATATTGGTCCGACACGGCCTTAAACTGTCCGGCATTAGTTCCAGCCAATTTCTACAACGATTCAGCACAACCTTAAATTGTCCTAGCATTAGTTATGGCCAGTTCCTACAACAGTCCGACACGACCATAAATTGTATCTCAGCATTCGCTCCAACCTCTGATCTATCTCAAGCGCCTTTGCGCTTCCGTTCAGACTTTGCAATCTATTTGCGTTTTATTTTATATTTTAGTTTCTCTATCCAAACTCAAGTTAGTATTTCTACTTGAGTTTGAGGAGGGGTGTTAAATATAATAACTATATATTTTGTCTATCATACATACCATATTACATTCATTACTATATTTAGAATTGCCATACTTAGGTTTCTCTCCTTCTATATAAAGGAATCTTGTATATATTGTTACATAATTATTCAACACAATATTCAATTTAATACAGATCTCTCTTCTCTCTCTCTCTCCTCTCTCTCTCTCTCTCTCTCTCTCTCTCTCTCTCTCTCTTATAGATATTGTAACAATTATTATTATTATTATTATTATTATTATTATTATTATTATTATTATTATTATTATTATAGTATGTCCAAGCTTAACCTTAACTAGTTTTTTTTTTTTATTCAAGAGGAAAGGTGGCAAAGACAACAACAGTCAGAGGACAGAAAATAGAAACAAACGACAGAGCACGAGGCCCTAACTAGTTCTGGAATACATGCAACCTCTCTTTTCAATATCTATTGAATAATTTTTTAGAATAAGCTTAGGGTGGTCCCAAGTGAGTTATTACTTTATGAGATTTGTTTTCATGACTTGGGACATGTATAAGCCCATAAAGGCCATGAATCACTATGAACAACCCAAGCCCATCACTTGGAGCCCAATACATAACCCAGCTGGTGAGGTCCAGAACAGCTGGAATCCAACATGGCATAAAGAGCCAATGACATTAGACACATGGCAGGTGAAGGACGAGCCACATCAGTAGACAAAGATCTGCAAAGTTATTGCCACTGCACATCACCATTAATGCAGCCCATCACAGCATTTATTACGACAACACCTCTCCGTCGGAACAGGACCCCCTTACCTTGAACAAGGTAAGCTACAGCATAGACCTTTTTCAAGGGTTGGTCGGTGAGGACCACTATGGAGTGGGCTTGGAAGTAAGGACGAAGTCGTCTGGAGGCGGTGACCAAGGCCAAGGACAATTTTTCTAACAGTGGGTAGTTCTGCTCCGCTCCCCTAAGGGCCTGACTGATGTAGTAGACCGGTCGTTGGATAGAGCCGTCTTCCTTGATAAGAGCTGCACTGACAGCGGTGCTTGATATGGCTAAATAGAGAAAGAGGGGCTCGCCCGTGATTGCCTGTGAAAGGAGGGGGGTTGGCCATGCACTGCTTCAACTGTTGAAAAGCCTCTTCGGATTCAGCCGTCCATTCAAAAGTTTGCCGAAGAACTTTGAAGAATGGTAGGCACTTATCCGTTGCGCGAGAAATGAAGCGGTTGAGGGCTGCAACTCGGCCAGTGAGTCTTTGGACCTCCTTAACCGTTCTGGGTGACTGCATCTCGATCAAGGCCTTGATCATTTTAGGGTTAGCTTCAATGCCCCGCTGACTGACCACAAAACCCAAAAACTTCCCAGATCCTACACCAAAGGCGCACTTCTCTGGGTTGAGCTTCATTTGGTACTTGCGTAGGGTGGCGAAGGTCTCTCGCAGGTTGGTCAGATGATCAGTGGAGAGTTTGCTCTTGACTAGCATGTCGTCGATATATACTTCCATATTCCGACCTATCTGGTGATGGAAAACGGCATTGACCAACCGTTGGTAGGTGGCCCCAGCATTCTTCAATCCGAATGGCATCACACGGTAGTAGTAGGTACCTTGGTCGGTAATGAAGGATATATGTTCCCGATCGGACGGGTGCATCAGGATTTGGTTGTAACCAGAGAAAGCATCCATGAAGCTGAGCATTTGATGACCAGCCATGGCGTCGACTAGCAGATCTATGCGGGGAAGAGGATAGCTGTCTTTCGGGCAAGCTCGGTTTAGGTCAGAGTAATCGACATAGAGTCGCCATTTGCCATTGTTCTTCCGGACTAGGACCACGTTTGAAAACCATTTAGGGTAGTCCACGTTTTTGATAAATTGGGCCTCAAGGAGCTTGTCAACCTCTACGGCTATAAGAGTATTGTGCTCCGGATGAAAGATGCGCTACTTCTGGCGATAAGGTCGGAAATGGGGTTCAATGCTGAGGCGGTGAGTTATGAAAGAAGGGTCAATGCCTAGCATGTCTGAGTGAGTCCAGGCAAATACATCATTGTGCTCGGTTAGAAGGGCAGTAAGGTCGGCCTTAGCTTGGGGGGATAGTTAGCTGCCGATCTTGGCAGTTTTCATTGGGTTGGTGGGATCGATGGGAATCTCAATGAGCTCCTCCACCGGTTCTCCTCTAACCAGCTCGTCCTCATCTCGGGCGTCAAGTCCTTCAATGATCATGGCCTCCTTCAGCTTGACTTCCTTGAGTGAGGCGACATAACATTCTTTGGCTACAGTCTGCTCTTCCCTTACTGTCCCGACGCCCAGGTCGGTAGGGAACTTTATGGCGAGGTGGTAGGTTGAAGTGATAGCTTGGAAAGCGTTGAGGGCGGTGCGACCAAGGATGATGTAATAGGCAGAGGGACAGTCGACCACAAGGTAAATGAGCAACTTGGTAGTTTGCCGTGGGTATTCGCCGATGGTGATGGGGAGATCAATGGAGCCGATGGAGGTCACCCGGTCGCTAGTGAAACCGACCAAAGGGGGTTTGGAGGGGGGACAGACTTTCCTCCCCAATCTTGAGCTGGCAGAAGCAGTTGAGGAATATGATGTCTGAAGAACTGCCGTTGTCGATGAGAACCCGTCTGACCTTATAGTTGGAGAGGAGGGTAGAAATGACGAGAGGGTCATCATGAGGATAACGGATGCCTGTACAGTCGGCGTCTGTGAAGATGATGGGCTCTGTCCACTACTTGGGCTGTTTGGAGGGTCGGTCTACCATGGCAACTGCTTTGTCTGAGCCTTGCCTTACCTTTCTGAGTTCTGTCTTCTGAGCCGAGCGGATGGTTCCCCACAAGCAAGGCCACCTGAAATGACTTGGATTTCACCAACTAGCGGAAGGGGATTACCTGGCGGTCGAGGCTGTTGTGGAGGGCGATCATGGCCTTGGTTAGGTTGGGCTGGCTACCGGGGTAGGGTGCGCCGGCGGTTGTTTCTGAGGGGCTCGGCTCTTTGCCTCTGCTAAGGGCGGGTGTCCGTGAACCGGCTGAGACGCCCTTGACGCATTAGGGTCTCAACCTGATCCTTGAGGTTGATGCAGTCATCAGTGTTATGGCCATGGTCCTGGTGGAAACGACAATATTTGGACTGATCTTTCCGATTGAAAGGGGTCCGTGAAGTAGGGGCCATTTGAGGGGGTAGTCCCGTTGGATCTGGTTGAGGACTTGTTCCATGGGAGAATTAGGGGGGTGTACCGCTCGAAACCGACCGGGCAGTCGGGCTGGTGCCGACCGGTTAACGCAGGGAGGTCAGTCTGTATAGTGGGATGTTTGGCTATTATACTGGGTTTTCTGGGTTCAGAGTCTTTTCTCTTTTCTCTGGGGTCGGGTTTTTAGCTATTGGATCCTGCCGAGCGGCTACTGAATCTTCAGCATTCATGTATTTTGGGCTTTGGAGAGTAGGCTGCCATGGAGGTCGGGGGGTTTTTGGAGAGGGAGAAGGAAATATGACGATTGTAGTCCGGCCATGAAAGCTGTGAGGATGACCTTGTCATCGTTTTCCGCTGCTTGCAGGGCTTCGATGTTGAAGCAGGTAACAAAACTGCGCAGCGACTCCCCCTCGGTCTGACAGATGTTAAGGAGTTGGGTTGCCGGGCGGTGTTGGCGCTGGGCTCCAATGAAATGGCTAAGGAAGGAGTCGCTGAAGTGTTGGAAAGTGGAGATAGAGTCTGCTGGTAACTGGCTGAACCACAGTCGAGCTGACCCCTTCAGTGTCACAGGGAAAGCCCGACACATGATCTCGTCAGGGAAGGCATGGAGGATCATGAGGGTTCGGTAGGTCTCTAGATGGTCGACTTGGTCCGTCGTACCGTCAAAAGAGTCAATGGTGGGCATCTTGAACTTGGCGGGCAGAGGTTTGTCCCGGATGGAGGCAACAAATGGTGAGTTTGCCGTGGTAGAGGGTTTATGCTGAATGTTCTACATGACCCCTTGGAGTTGGAGCTTCATTGCTCGGAGTTCAGCGTCCCAGAGGGAAATGTTGTCACCATGGTCAGTCAATGGGGGCTGGACGCTGCTGGCTTGCCTTTCAGGGGCCGGTGCCACGACCGACGGGTGTGGTGGTGGAGGTGGTAGATTTATATGTGGGGAAGGATGTTGCAAACCTTCCAAGTTGGGTGGATAGGGTTGCGGAACAGTATGGCTCGGGGCTCTTTCTTGGTTGGATGGAATATCTGGAGGTGGTGGAGGAGGCATCAGAAGGTTTCTTTGGAGTAAAGCATTTATCAGGGCTTGGTTTTGCTCAGCCATGCGGTTAATGCTGTTGGTAAGCTCGATAAAATACTGCGGTGGGTTGTTTGGATTGAGGGGATCAGCCTGATGGTCAGCAGCATTATTGTGAGAAGCCATGGATCTAGTCGTGACCATACACTTTGATGGATATGAGGAAAAGGTTGTTGGGATAGGGTCTCCGGCGACAATGAGCACAACTGGCGCGCGGAGCAAAGTCTTTCCCACAGACGGCGCCAACTGATGATACAGTTTGTTCTAGTGAATGGGTCGGACAGGTCCAAGCTCCTCAATGCCCACGTCCAGATGATCAAACCCACCGGATAACCTGCAAACGAGTCCAACGGGGAACGGGGTAGTCCCCTAGTGAACCCTCCGACGAGCAAATTAGAATGAGGAGTAAGATGTCGAGAGAGATTAGAGATAGAAAGCTTCACCTTCTTCTTGTCTTCAACGTTTGCTTATATCCTTTGGTAATCATTTCGTTATCCCTTCCGACCTGCCCTCCTCGCCGAAAGTCTATGCTGTAGCTTACCTTGTTCAGGGTAAGGGGGTCCTGTTCCGACGAAGAGGTGTTGTCGTAATAAATGTTGTGATGGGCTGCATTAATGGTGATGTGCAGTGGCAATAACTTTGCAGATCTTTGTCTGCTGACGTGGCTCGTCCTTCACCTGCCATGTGTCTGAATGTCATTGGCTCTTTATGCCATGTTGGATTCCAACTGTTCTGGACCTCACCAGCTGGGCTCCAAGTGATGGGCTTGGGTTGTTCATAGTGATTCATGGCCTTTATGGGCTTATACACGTCAGTATCACAGGCAATCACGGGCGAGCCCCTCTTTCTCTATTTAGCCGTATCAAGCACCGCTGTCAGTGCAGCTCTTATCAGGGAAGACGACTCTGTCCAACGACCGGTCTACTACATCATTCGGGCCCTCAGGGGAGCGGAGCAGACTACCCACTGTTAGAAAAATTGTCCTTGGCCTTGGTCACAGCCTCCAGACGACTCCGTCCTTACTTCCAAGCCCACTCCATAGTGGTCCTCACCGACCAACCCTTGAAGAAGGTCATGCAGCAACCAGAACTTTCCGGCAGACTCATGCAGTGGTCAGTGGAACTCAGCCAGTTTAACATCTCTTACCGGCCTCGAACAGCAATTAAGGGGCAGGCTATCGTCGATTTCATCCTGGAATTCACTAATCCTACCCCAACCACTGCCTCTCCACCCCCACCAGCTCCCATCGAGCCAGAAGATCCTCATTCTTGGACTCTCAACGTCGACGGATCATCCTGCAGGGAAGGTAATGGGGCTGGCCTCATCCTCACCACCCCTGAGGGTGGTTATTTCAAATGTGTTCTCCGTTTCTTGTTTGAGGCCAGTAACAATGAGGCCGAATATGAGGCATTGATAGCAGGTCTTCGCCTAGCCAGGGATATTGGTGTTAGCCACATTCGAGTGTTCAGCGACTCCCAGCTCATCGTCGGACAGATCACGGGAGAATTCGATGCCAAGGAGGACACAATGCGGGCTTACAGGGATATTGCACTTCCCCTTGTTCGCCTCTTCAATACCTTCCACATCAAGCACATTCCTCGGGCGGAAAACTCTAAGGCAGATGAGATGGCTCAGTTGGCTTCCGCAGACCAGTCCGACCTCAGCCGTGGTGTCCGCCTCGAATACCTATCCCACCCCGCCATTTGCCCCGACCAGCACGAAATACAATTCCTCCAAAATGAGCCCATCCCTTGGGCATCAGACATCTTTCTATTTCTGACAACGGGAGAACTTCCAGAGGACCAACAGCAAGCTGCTAAAGTCAGGGCCCGGTCGTCCAAATTACATCCTCGTCAGCGGCATTTTGTACAAACGTGGTTTCTCACGCCCCTATCTGTGGTGCCTCAATCCGGCTTAAGCAACCTATGTGATGCAAGAAATTCATGAGGGTATCTGCGGCAATCACTCAGGCGGCAGGTCCCTGGCCCACAAGATACTTCGCATTGGATATTTCTGGCCTACTCTCAACCAAGATGCGACTGACTTCGTGCTCAAATGTGATAAGTGTCAGCGTTTTGCCAACATCCTCCATGCTCTTCCTACTGAATTGATTACACTTTGCAGCCCCTACCCATTCGCCAAATGGGGGATCGACCTAGTTGGTCTTTTACCCACCGGCCGAGGCCAGACCAAATTTGCCATTGTCGCCATTGATTATTTCACTCATGCAGTGGTCAGTGGAACTCAGCCAGTTTGACATCTCTTACCGGCCTCGAACAGTAATTAAGGGGCAGGCTATCGCCGATTTCATCCTGGAATTCACTAATCCTACCCCAACCACTGCCTCTCCACCCCCACCAGCTCCCATCGAGCTAGAAGATCCTCATTCTTGGACTCTCAACGTCGACGGATCATCCCACAGGGAAGGTAGTGGGGCTGGCCTCATCCTCACCGCCCCTGAGGGTGGTTATTTCAAATGTGCTATCCGTTTCTTGTTTGAGGCCAGTAACAATGAGGCCGAATGTGAGGTATTGATAGCAGGTCTTCGCCTAGCCAGGGATATCGGTGTCAGCCACATCCGAGTGTTTAGCGACTCCCAGCTCATCGTCGGACAAATCACGGGAGAATTCAATGCCTAGGAGGACACAATGCGGGCTTACAAAGATATTGCACTTCCCCTTGTTCGCCTCTTCAATACCTTCCACATCAAGCACATTCCTCGGGCGGAAAACTCTAAGGCAAATGAGATGGCTCAGTTGGCTTCCGCAGACCAGTCCGACCTCAGCCGTGGTGTCCGCCTCGAATACCTATCTCACCCCGCCATTTGCCCTGACTAGCACGAAATACAATTCCTCCAAAATGAGCCCATCCCTTGGGCGTTAGACATCTTTCTATTTCTGACAACGGGGGAACTTCCAGACGACCAACAGCAAGCCGCCAAAGTCAGGGCCCGGTCATCCAAATTACATCCTCGTCAGCGGCATTTTGTACAAACGTGGTTTCTCACGCCCCTATCTGCGGTGCCTCAATCTGGCTCAAGCAACCTATGTGATGCAAGAAATTCATGAGGGTATCTGCGGCAATCACTCAGGCGGCAGGTCCCTGGCCCACAAGATACTTCGCACTGGATATTTCTGGCCTACTCTCAACAAAGATGCGACTGACTTCGTACTCAAATGTGATAAGTGTCAGCGTTTTGCCAACATCCCCCATGCTCCTCCTACTGAATTGATCACACTTTGCAGCCCCTACCCGTTCGCCAAATGGGGGATCGACCTAGTTGGTCCTTTACCCACCGGCCGAGGCCAGACCAAAATTGCCATTGTCGCCATTGATTATTTCACTAAGTGGGTAGAGGCAAAACCCCTTGCCACAACACAACCAAGTTCATCTGGCAGTCGATCGTTTGCAGGTTTGGCATCCCCCAGGACATCGTCTCCGACAACGGAAAACAATTCGACAACGCCAAGTACAGAAAGTTCTGTGCAGACCTCCAAATTCAACCATGTTTCTCTTCCCCCGGTCATCCCCAAGCCAATGGCCAAGTTGAGGTCACTAACCATTCTCTTCTGAAGATCGTCAAAACCAAGCTAGAAGCTGCTAAGGGACTTTGGGCTGAGGAACTACCAAATGTACTCTGGGCTTACCGAACTATAACTCGGACTCCCACTAGGGAAACCCCTTTTCCGCTTAACATACGGCGCTGAGGCGGTTATTCCGGTGGAAGTCGGTCTGCCTACTCCTAGGGTTTTACATCCGGATCCAACACTAACGGAAGAGCTCCGTCGGGCAGACCTGGACCTAATTGAAGAACTCAGAAAGACCACTGCTGTCAGACTGGCCTCATACCAACAGAAAATGAAAACACACTACAACCGCAAAGTCCGACCAAGGCAGTTCATTATAGGGGACCTTGTCTTGATAGAAGCAACTCTTGCCACCAAAAATCCAACTGAGGGTAAACTGACAGCCAAATGGGAGGGACCTTACGTTGTGCAAGCCCGACCACGTCCGGCACCTACCGACTTCAGGACATGGAAGGTCGAGACCTCCCCACCCCTGGAACGCTGAACACCTGAAACGCTACTTTCAATAAATTCCTACTGTTGTATTGCTCAGTTGTTGTATTTTCTTTTTGATGCATAATGTAAACTTTGATCGACTGGACTACACTGTCCATGACAACAATTTTATATCTCAGCTATCTGTGTGTTGTCTCAATAACATTTTCATTTGCAGCACTTATTGACAGCCTCAGCCAGACTGAGCACAAAAAGCCTCAGCCAGACTGAGCACTAAAAGCCTCAGCCAGACTGAGCACAACAAGCCTCAGCCAGTCTGAACACCACAAGCCTCAGCCAGTCTGAGCACCAAAAGCCTCATCCACACGAGCGCCAAAAAGCCTCAGCCTGACTGAGCATGAAGCACTCGGCCAGACCAAACCTCAGCCAGCCTAAGCATAACAAGTCTCCGCCAAGACCGAGCGCCACAATTTCAGGGTCAGACTGAGTTACTTACAACGTCAGTGAATCATAGCTTAGCCCCAACTGAGCAAGCATGCAGGGCTCGGTCAAGGCCAACCATGCAAACTTCATGCTTATGGAATTAGTAGACACACTTAGTCACAATTCCAGCTCCAAGTCTTTACACCACTCTTTGCTTAGTCAAATTCCAAAGACGTTCTTACACGTTTTCTTTACAAGTCAGGTTATTTTCTTCTCAATCAAACTCTTACAAGTCAGCCTCTTTCCTTACAAGCCAAGCCTTACTCCATAAACCACTAACCTACTTGAGCAGTGTGGCAAACACAAACTTATAATTTTATTACATTTTAAATTTCACTCTACATTGAGGAGTTCCCCACTATACTCTGCACTGAGTTTTTATTACAAGTTCAATTTCACTCTGCATTGAGGAGTTCCTAACTTTACTCTGCACTGACTTTTTATTACAAGTTCAATTTCACTCTGCACTCAGTTTTTATTACAACTTCAATCCCACTCTGTCTTGAGGAATTCCTAAATTCAATTTTTATTACAAGTTTAACTCCACTTTGTACTTCACAATGATTCATACACAAGCTCCACACACAAGCTACCACTCTCATCCATTTCAGATGCACAAGCAAAAACAATCAAATGCAAAAACATAACTGAAATTTTATTTATTCACAACTTTGTACATAAGTTCATTACAGCAATTCAAAAAAAAAAACAAAACAAAACAAAACAAACAAACAAAACAAAACAAAAACAACCACACAATGTCTGTGCAAGGTCTTCTTCTTCTTCTTCTTCAGTTACTCCTCTTGTTGGACACAAGGTCTTCTTCTTCAATACCCTCATCCAGGGAGGTCTGGACCACATCGTCGTCGTCGATTTTCACACACTACTTAGGTCCAAGTCTAGGAACAACTCCTCAGCTTTACGCTTGAACATTTGCTAACCACTGTCCCAGAACTCAGCCATTTCATGTTTATAAAAGTCTGACCGCTGGAAGCTCTCAATCACTTCTGACTCAGTCCTGCCTCCAGCGGTCGTCCTCGATGGGCCCGCCCCCCCAAACTCCTCCCTCGCCAAGCTGCTGGCGACCGCGGCATCAACTGCCATCTGAAATTCAACAGACCCCTTGCATTGATCCACTGCTGCAACGCAGAGATCGGGGTATGCCGCCCTTTCAGAGGCTGCCTTGGCCCTCTTTTCGTCCAGATCCTTCTACAGGGTCGCCCTTTCAAAGGCCGCCTTAGCCCTCTCCTCCTCCAACTCCTTCTGCAGGGTCGCCCTTTCAGAGGCTGCCTTGGCTCTCTCTTCAGCCAACTCCCTCTGCACGCTCGCCCTCTCAGAAGATGCCTTGGCCCTCTCCTCCTCCAACTCCTTTTGCAGACCGTCCCTCTCCTCCATTGCCTTCGCGCGCTCGCCCTCCAGCTCCCTCTACAGACCGTCAATCTTCACGTCTGCCTCATCCTTCTGTTTAACTAGCTCTTCATTACTGGTCATCGCCTCTTCATGCCGTTCGAGCGCGACCGCACAAGCTTTTTGGGCCTCCTCCAGCTTCCTCTGCTCGCCAGCCAGCTGGAACTCGAGCGACACAACCTGGCGGCATTCTTTCTCCAGCTCCAACTTGACCGCTCGCAGCTCAACATGGGCACTCTCCCAGTATACACTCTCCTTCTTCAACCTTGTAAGTTGAGCCTTGGCCTCATCTGCCTTGAGTTTTGCAGCCCCCGCCTTTCTCAGCAGAGCCCCTGCTAAGGTGGTTACCTCTATTTGAGCAGAGCATAACCCCCTCAGCAGCTCAGCCTCATTGAATCTGGCTGCTGAGCGCAAGGCTGCCTCTTCCACAATCCCCACAAGGCAATCTACTCCTGCCCTGGCTGGGCCCTCTTCTCCCTTCAGCCGCCCAGCCACTGCGCGAGCGTGGTAGATCGCAGTCGTCAGATTGACCCCCTCTCCTTGGGGCGCAAAACCACCTTGGGACTGTTCTCCTCCCCTTGGCTCAGGGCCTGTTGCCCCACCTTCTGCTTGCGCTTCGGGGGCGACCTTCGCAACCCCTGAGGCGATCTCCACCACTGCTGGAGCGACCTCCACAACCTCCAATGCTGGGGTGACCTCCACCACTTCTTGGGCAGCCACCCTTCCTGGGGTCTCCTCCACTGCCCCCTTCTCTGCCTCCTTGACCATAGGGGTGTCTTCCCCCCCAACCTTCGCCTTCTTCGACCCAGGCGCATCTGCAGCCCCCTCAGGGGCACTCCTCTTCTTCTTCTTCAGAGCTTCCCTTTCCTTGTTCGCCTGCTCATTCACAGGATCCACTGGGGGCGGTCGTGGCACAAAACTGCCTAAGTCCTTCCCCCCCAGCGGCTTGGGGCGCGATCGGCATAGGCGGTCGGCCTTCCTGCGCCTCCTTAAATTTCGTGGCCTTGGCCAGCATGGCCCTATCCTCAGCCTCCTGCACTTTCATTCTCGCATCCAGTTCAGAACATCCGCCAAAACTGTCTTTTCAACACCCATAATGACCTATCGTTTCATTTCTGATCCAACGCCTAATCTCCCCCCCCCCGGCGGGATGTTGCCACGTGTACGACCACGATCCACTGTCTCCTCCCCTTACCCTGTCTTTTCCACTTCAAATCACCACGTGACATGCCACCCCTCGAGCCCCACGCCCCTCTACCTCACCCTTCGCGGTCGACCCTTCTCGTGGTCGGCCCTCCCACTCGGCCCTCCTCGTGGTCGACCCTCCCACTCGGCCAACCTTCGCGGTCGGCCCTCCTCGTGGTCGGCCCTCCCACTCGGCCCCCTTCGCGGTCGGCCCTCCTCGTGGTCGACCCTTCCACTCGGCCAACCTTCGCGGTCGGCCCTCCTCGTGGTCGGCCCTCCTCGTGGTCGGCCCTTCCACTCGGTCACCCTGCACGGTTGGACCACCTCCCGGTCGGTTCACCCTCTCGGTCACCCCTGCCAGTTGACCTCTATCCTGCCAATCCCTAACACCCTCATCTTCTTCATTAGTATTCCCTTCGTTGGACTAAAGCTGCACTCGGGAATGGCGGACTGCTGACGTGTATAAGCCCATAAAGGCCATGAATCACTATGAACAACCCAAGCCCATCACTTGGAGTCCAATACATAACCCAGCTGGTGAGGTCCAGAACAGTTGGAATCCAACATGGCATAAAGGGCCAATGACATTCAGACACATGGCAGGTGAAGGACGAGCCACATCAGCAGACAAAGATCTGCAAAGTTATTGCCACTGCACATCACCATTAATGCAGCCCATCACAGCATTTATTACGACAACACCTCTCCATCGGAACAGGACCCCCTTACCCTGAACAAGGTAAGCTACAGCATAGACTTTCGGCGAGGAGGGCAGGTCGAAAGGGACAGCGAAATGATTACCAAAGGATATAAGCAAACGTTGAAGACAAGAAGAAGGTGAAACTTTCTATCTCTAATCTCTCTCTACACTCTACTCCTCCTTCTAACTTGCTCGCCGGAGGGTTCACTGGGGAACTACCCCGTTCCCCATTGGACTCGTTTGCAGGTTATCCGGTGGGTTTGATCATCTGGACATGGGCATTGAGGAGTTTGGACCTGTCCGACCCATTTACTGGAACAAATTGTATCATCAACTTGTTTCTTAAAACGTTTATTGCACTCAATTTTTCATTCAACTATGGAGGCATAATCTTTTTATTATAGGAGAACAACAAGCATCCAGTTAAAAGTTGTCTACTGAGATAAAAGAATATCAACAGGATTTTAAAAAGTTTAGAAGCATAGAACAATTTTATGAAACAGTTATAAATGTGAGTCACAATATGTGAGTTTCACCTCTTTATCTAACATATACAACTAATTCTTAAATAAAAACATAATAAATAATAAAAGTTGTTAAAAATATTCTAGCCTGCTGGTAAAGAACTCAAAAAAATTCCCATCCTCTTGCTTCTTAAAACCAGTTAAGGTAACTAGTTTAATTGTTAAAGAAAAAGGAAGTGAGTCAAAAGATGATTGAAAGATAAACATTTGCATATAGCACTTCATTAGCTAAGGTAGGATTAACCTATAGTATCAACTTTTATGTGCCTTGTTTGATTGGATAGCTATATGTAGAGGAAGCTTATATGGAACACAAAGAATCAAATCAAACACATTTGTGCTCATGGAATGGAATCTCAAATCTCTTTAACTTTTTGTCTTCCTTCTTTTTATCTTTTTCTTTTGTTGTGGCTTCTAGGCCCACAGTTTGAAATTCATTCATTCACTACTTGTAAACATTTGTGCAAGTAATGAGGTTTAATTGTGTTGTGATTAAGACATCTTACAAAGCAACAAAGATAGTTCTTATCAGGGTAGGTAATTGAGATATAATTAAAAAGTCGATTGTCTAGCGTAAGATCACTCTTACATCTAAATTGAGGCCGTGACATCCAAAACGACAAGCATGAGGTTAAAGAATTTCATCCCTAATCATACGTACAACCTTTGCATTATAATAGGAATAGTCCTCGTGACCAAGATTCGCAATCTCATACATTGGACCTTAAGAATATATTGAGCTTGATAGCTAAACTAGGCATCGGAGTAATTTTGACGTATATCTATGCCAGAATAAGAACATCTCCATTTCATGGTTATAATAGAGAATGTCATTACATCATTTAAAAATTGTAAAATAATCATACGAATTTATCAATATTTTAAATTAAAAATAGATTATTACAAACTCTTGAATAATACAACGGAAATCCTCCGTTATAACTTTGAAATGAGAGAATTACAATCCACCAGTGCCAAACTTTCACTCTCATTTCATATCTTGCACGTCATTGGCAACTTTTTGTCCAATTTACAAAAATTCAATTCATAAAGCTTGACTCATCATCATTGGACCACCCCCTTATGGACCTTGATTGATATATATATATACTAGGTTAAAAAAAAAAAAAAAACCGCGCAAAGCACAGGTTAAATATTAAAATAAAAAAATTATGTGAAAATATATTAATTAATTAGATTATTTAAGTTAATTATTTTTGTGCTACTTTTACGAGGGGCATAAACGATTTAACGTTTTAAAAATTACAATTTAAATGAAATATTTTTATACATTTTAATATTTTAATTTAAAACTTGTTTTCTAATTTGTATGCAATATTAAAAAATTAAATAAATTATTAAGTCAATTAACGTTTTTTAATTATACGATTGTTGTAGTAATGTTAACTATTTTTTTATTAAAATATTTTCAAATCACAAACTGTATAACAATACCACAAAATATGTAATGTTATCATAAAAATGTGTAATTTTTTATCTCAACCACAAATTATCATGGCTCCTATCCAGAAAAATAGGTTACAGTTACCACAAAAATACGTAACGCATCACAAAAATATGTAACAAGGTGCATATGATGTACACCCTTGAAGGGGGTATATATCGTAATGTTTCCCTTAGATTTTTTTAAATGAAAAATGTTAATGCGGATAATTTTAGAATCAAAAATTTATTTATAATAGTTTGGCCTTATATCATTAGATGTGTAAGAAATGAAAAGTTGATACCTATCATACCATATTATTGTAGGTCAAATTGTGAAATTTTTTTATGGGTTTCAAACTTTTTTCTTTTAAAAATTTCGTTTTGATTTTTGGCTTGAAGGTAATGCTTGTTTTAATAGATTAAAAACAATAATTTCATTTCATTCTATTTAATTCAATGGCATTCTATGGCGTGTTGTGCCTTCACGGTACTGTGCGGTCTATTGGCCCTTATCTTGAGTGTTTTTTTATTTTTAAATAAATCAAAGTCATATAACAAGTAATTCATTTTGTTAATAAATAAATCATCAATTAACAATTTTCAATGGTATAAGAAATATTTTTCAATGCATAATTTTGATAATTTTATTATTGCATAGAAAAGTAGTTAGATTTTTTTTAACTATTGTGTTAAATTAAAAATTTTAAGAAGCGGTAGTTGTAACTTTCTAGTATTATAGGGTGACTTATACTTTAAACAAGTTTCATGGGTATATTTGTAATTTAATTAAAATAAAATATTTATATTTTATAACTGACCAAGATTTTATACATAATTACGTTGAAACCTTCATCTAAATTACAATCACTAATAATGGTAAATAGAAAATGTTTGGAACCCCCTTTTGGGGAGACCCCCACCACCCCCATAGTGATGTGGACCAATGATGTGTTTGTATTATTTTTTTTTTCATTCTCTTTCCTACTTGGACCAATCACAAGTGAGTGACGTTTTGTAGGGGTGACGTTTTGTGGGGGTCTAAATTATTACTGAATGATAAATATTACCAAGAGAGGAGAAAATGGAAGAATTTAGGCCTCGTTTGTCAAGTTAACATTTTAGCCAAAAAATCAAAAAGTTACTAAAAAAGCCAAAGAGCCTATAACCTATACTAAAAAGTCAAAGATTCCATTTTCTCTCTACTTTTTGTACATCTTTTCGTAAAAAGTGAAAAAGTCATCCCAAAAAGCCTATAACCTATACTAATTTTTTTTACCTCATATTTTAATTAAAAAATTAAAAAATTATTAAAATAACATATTCCCAAACGAGGCCTTAAATACAATTCACGATGAGCAAATAATACAAAGTCAAAAGGCAAATTGAGAAACTAAAGGATAAAATTGCAATATTCTAAATATAAAAAGGATAAGAAGGTAATTTAACTAAAAAGTAATATGCATGAAAAATGCTGTTTTGTTCAAGACAAATTAGGTAAGTAAAAAGCAACTCTTGCACGCTTTCCAAAAGCGAAGTGCCCTTTGGAAAATTATTCAGTAGTATGGGAACTCCCGGTCATCATCTTACGTAGTGCTCTGCACCACTCAGAATACTTCATTTTGTCATGGTGTTAGTAAGTTCCATCATATTGACAAGTTAGCCTTGTTTGGTAGAACTGTGGGAAAGTGCTTATAGTTTATGCCTAAACAGTTTATAGTTTATAACTATGAACATAAGCTGATTTCTGACTTATAAATTAAGCATCTCCTGCCCCACTCAAAGAATAAGCTGATTTCTGACTTCCAAAAAGTTATAAGTTATAAGTTATAAACTAAACCAAACACATCAAAATAGCTTAAATTAAGCTGAAAGCTGAAATAAGTAGCTTTTAAGCTGCACCAAACAGGGCTAGTAACTCTTAAACTAAACGTCTGTTAATCTCTAAATAAGAAAACAAAAATGTTTGAGACTACTAATTAATGGTGGTATTAATGATGTAGCAGTGGGCCTCACCCACTGTCACAGTGTTACTGTGCCTTTTATTTTTATTTTTTTTTTATTTTTTACCTTATTAGTGGTGATTTAATGGTACCAATCACTTCTGATAAGAAAAAAAATGGAAGTGGACATCATGGGAAAGAAATTAGGTAGAGAATCTCAAAAAATATCTTAACCCCACAAATTAATAAAAATATAAAAAAAAGAAGTCAAACTCTAAAAATCTAAAAACCTAGTTCTATACTCTCTGAAAATTCATCATTGCCGAAAGGAAAAAGACCCAGACCCCCTTTTCTCTCCATCCTCTTGACCCTCTCTCTCTCTCATTGGTCAGATTTTTTTTTTTTTTTTCTTTCTCCTCCAATCACCAACTATCACGTGTGTGTGGGGAAGGGGTGGTGATGGGAGTGATGATTGGAGAGGGTGTCTATCAAAGCTCTTGCCGAAAAATCAAAATAGAGGAGAAGGCTGTAGTGTGGTCTATTTTCTGACACTATGCTGAATGACAAAGTGATGAATGATGAAGATTTTCAAATCAAAAAAGATATATTTTATTAATTTTTTAAAAAATAATCATGATTTATGGCATATTTTCTCATATGAGATTGGATAATTATTTAAATGGTTTTAAGATGGCTTATATTGATATGATGATATTTATGCTTCGTTTGTTTGATTTTCCAAATATTATTTTTAAGATGATTTTTTTTGTTTGTTTTTAATGAAAATTTTTATATGATAATCAATTTTTATTTTATTTTTTTGTATTTTTTAAATACATTCTAGATGTAAAAAATAAAATAAATTGATTAAAATATATAAAAAAAATTATTACAAATAAATAAAAATTTGAACAAAATTATGCGTGTATTTTTGTTTGGTTTCGTTTGTTTTTAATAAAGTTTATATATATATATATATTAGTTATTTTTTTTTTTTACTTTTTAGATGTATATAATCTTGATGTATCTAAAAGTAAACAAAAAATTGAGTAAAATATAAAATAAAAAAAAGTATAGAAGAACTTTAGATAGTTTGGAAGAACTTATATTATATTAATATGTTTTTAGTTTTTAGTAATATTATTTGTGTCTAGCTTACAAGAATTTTGCAATTGAGTGCAATTTTTTTTAAAAATATTAAGTGTTAAGAGAGTATCGTGTAACAATATTACTCTCCACCAATCATAACTATTAATTTTTTATGTTGTCTCGTCAAATATTAATCTAAATTAATGAAACCTTATGAATCAAAATGGTAAGAGGCATCATCTTGGCCAAATTGTCCCAAGATGAAAAAATTGCTCATGATTTAGGCCTTAAATAAGGCATTTTTTTTATAGTTGTAATAAAAATACGATTGTAGTTTCTAACATTTAATACAGGAATTATTGCAGAAATTAACACTGCTAATGATGCTAAAAGAAGTGAACGTGATTGCATGTTTGTTGCAAGGCAAGAAAATAGTGATGACAATTTGTTAGATAAGGTGGTATGTAGTGAAGACGAAGCATATGCTTCATACAGTAATTATGTATTATAAATGGATTTTAGTATTTGGAAAGAAAAGCCAAGATATTATAGTGGATCAAAGAACATTAGGCAATGTGAATTTTTATGTTGTAAAGAGGGTTTTAAAGTAGATGAAGACCCTTTTGAAGAGAAAAAAATTGAATAGGCTGGAGACTAGAACTAGTTGCAAAGTATTTTTTCGTTTAATTGTTGAAGATGAAATTTGGAGGGTAACTGCCTTCAATCCTAAACATAATCATGAACTTGCATTACAATCATAGCGACATTTGCTAAGATCTGCTCGTCACATTTCAAAACCGAACGCAGGTGTGATTGATTCTATGGTAAATGCAAGTGTAAGTGCAAAGAATGCTTATTCATATCTAAGAGAAGAAGTTGGAGGCAATGAGAATGTGGGTTTTACCAAAAGAGATTGTTATAATTATGTGAACAAGCAAAAGATGACGATGATTAGTGCTGGAGATGCTCAAAGCTTATTGAATCATTTTAAGCAAAAACATACAGAAGATCCCATGTTCTTTTTCACAATTCAAGTTGATCAAGAAAATCGCATGACAATTTTTTTCTGGAGAGATGGGAGATCAAGGGTTGATTATGATTGCTTTGGAGATGTGGTTGTTTTTGATACCACCTATCGCACCAATAAGTATAATTTGACTTGTGCTCCATTTGTTGGTGTTAACCACCATTGGCAAAATGTGATGTTTGGTTGTGCTTTCCTTTTAGATGAAACCACTGAATCATTTATATGGTTGTTTAAATCATTTTTAGAATCAATGGGGAATTGGTCTCCGGTTACAATTTTTACTGACCAAGATCAATGTAACGCCATCGAAATATGATGTAAATCAACCATCCATAAGATCCATTAATATAATAGAAATGTTATATTTTCCATTCATCTGAATTTACATTCCAAAAGATGTTACATGCATTACATTTTCATAAATATTCATCTTGAAACTATAGCATGTAACTCTAATTGATAACAAGAAAATAAATGCCCTACGGGCTTACATCTCTCCAAGACTTCGCTTGGTTACAACAAAAGAAGAGTCTAAGTCCCTATACAAGTAAAGCCCTCGGCTCGAATAAACACTTAACATAAAAAGAAGAACAACAAAACAGAGTCTTCAGCCCCAAGTCCTCCCAAGTTATACCCTTGGAGGTGGCATGTCACCTGTACCTGAAAATGGTTTCCCAACTAGGGTGAGCCAAAGCCCAATAGAGATATACTAACACAATGTATGAAATTTAACTAGATATATGCATTTGATAAATGTTCAACACTTAAAACCAACTGGCCTCTTATTTTCAAGACCACATAATCACGACGTGAATGTTCCAAACCGTTTCCATTCATTTATTCAAATCAACTCATAGATACAATCCCTTGTTATCTAAGCAAATCCCAAACAAGGCTACAACTCATTTATCAATACTTCAATACCTATCATTTTTCAAACACTTAAATTTTCTTGCCATTTTACGGAACTCTCATCCAAGGAAATTGGCACCCATATATATATATATATATATAAGATTTCGGAACTTTCACCTTGGACACTCCAGCCAAATTAATTTTCAATGGAGTCCATCCCCTATCTCCTCCCAAACAATGGAGTACATCCCCTATCTCCTCCCAAACAATGATACATATACAATGTATTTAAAAGCGTGTCATATACAATGACCACCAAGGTCCACACATTCAATAATTTAATCAAACTGTCATATTCAATGACACAATTCATGTGATTAGTTTCAATTTACCTAATCCTCATACAGTTTCTACAACAATCATAGATATCCTCCACCGATAGCCCAAAACAGATATTTCTAAACAGATAAACAAATCTAACCAACAGGTAGTTTGTCCAATTTTCCATAGGTGAATGATTTATCAAATCCAATTACACCATTCATTTATACATCCTCTCAATTCCATATTTCCCAAATCAATTTCATTATTTCTACAAAATAATCATTTAACACAAATTAGGGCGATTTTCCCCCTTTTACCGAATATCAATTACAAGTTTAAATTTCATCATTTCAACCCATATAATTCCATATTCAATACCTTACATATATTTTTATGACCCAAAATAGAAAACCCCTCTTTCAAATCTTAAGCCCAAACCCTAATTTCATCCAAATACCTCCAAATTCCACTATTTATACAAAATGACAAATACCTAGGTTAGAAATCATTCTAAGGTGTAGAATATCCCTACCTCAACATTAGAAGAGAAAATGAGAAGATGGAGACACTTCAAACACGCCAACACCGCAATCTATTCGGATCAACACGAAGCCCTCAAGGTGCTCTAACTTTTTTAACAAAGGGACTAGGGTTGAGAGACTCCCAAATCAAGGTGTATTTATAGAAAGAGAGAGAGAGAGTATTTTAGAGAGAGAATGAGCTGGGCTAGGGTTTTAGGTGAAAGAGATACAAAAAGTGATGTAGAAAAGCTCTGCTGCGAACTGATATACGCGACCTTCGCTCGAGCGAAGGAGTTGTCACTCGAGCGACCAGACACAACAAATGACCTCGCTCGAGCACAAGAAGAGTCGCTCGAGCGTGGAATGCAAAGCTTCAAGTCTACCATAGACGCACACGCTCGCTCGAGCGTAAGAAGCCTCGCTCGAGCGAAGAATACAAACCTTCAGGTATTTCTCAGACGCACACCCTCGCTCGAGCGTAAAAACCCTCGCTCGAGTGAAGAACTTCGTCCTTTCCAGAAAAGCTGTGTCTGAGAGGAAACCTGAGAACTCCTAATCCTTGCTCGAGCGCAAGAAATCTCGCTCGAGCGAAGGAGCAAGTTATACAAGGCTCGCTTGAGCAAAGAAGCCAAAATATGGGCAATAACATTCTAGACCAAATAACGACCAACCTGTTCCAAACACACCCAACATGTTCCAAAACTCAAACACAAAGAGTCAAAAAAGAAAAACAAGACATGGATACAATACTAAGCCACGAAACCTGAGTCCGGAATACAACAAAAGCCGGGCAAAACCGGAATCGCTATAACCTCTCCCCCTTAAGGAATTTCGTCCCCAAAATTTTAGTACATGTTTCAAAATCATGGTTATCCAATTCTCAAGATGATTACCATTTAACTCTCATCACCATGACCCACCCACCAGTCATTCCATCTCTTCACAAGAGAACAAATCCACAATATATACATAGACCACCATATTTTACCAATATGCATATTCTAAAAATTTAACTAATTTCAATACATCTTCCTTATTTCCAAAACATATTCAATGTTTATGATATATTTGCGTTTCCAAAACTCAAACAAAATATACAATGTTCAAACTAAACTTGCATTTCTGAAACACATTCAACATTTACAATACTTTCATAATCCAAAACATATACAATGTTTTTATAGTTCTTAAACAAAACTAAAATTTTCAACACATACTGAAACATCAACAAATAAGTCCGGATATTTCTCTCGGACTTCCAATTCACGCTCCCAAGTTGCTTCATCAACCTCGTGATGTTTCCACAATACTTTGACCAAGGGAATTGTCTTGCCTCGCAAGACTTAGTCCTGCCTATCCAAGACTCGCACCGGTCTCTCCTCATACGAGGCATCCTCGTCTACCTCTAAGTCAGTCCAATCCAGCACATGCGATGGACCCGGCTCATACTTCCGAAGCATACTAATGTGAAATACGTCATGCACTCTAGAAAGTTGTGGTGGTAACGCCAAACGATAGGTAACCTCTCCAATTCGCTCAAGGATCTCAAAAGGGCCAATAAACCGGGGAGATAACTTCCCACTCTTCCCAAATCTCATCAAACCCCGTCTAGGTGATATTTTTAAAAAGACATGATCACCCACCTCGAATGACAAAGGTCTCCTCCTACGGTCAGCATAACTCTTTTGGCGACTCTAGGCTATAGCCAACCTTTTACAGATAAGTGCCACTTTCTCCGTCGTTTCCCAAACCAACTCTGGACCTCATAAAGGTGCATCACCCACCTCGGCCCAACACACAAGCGATCTACACTGTCGGCCATACAAGGCCTCAAATTGTCCCATGTCAATACTCGATTGGAAACTGTTATTATAGGCAAATTCCACCAAGGGTAAGTATCTCTCCCACGACCCCTTAAAGTCAATGACACAGCCTCGGAGCATATCCTCAAGGATCTGAATAGTACGCTCGGACTGCACATCAGTCTGAGGATGGTAAGCGGTGCTAAAGGTCAGTCTAGTGCCCAAGGCACTCTGCAAACTCTGCTACAACCGAGCAATGAACCGCAGATCTCTATCCGAAACAATTGTCACAAGGACCCCATACAACCTTACTATGTCTCGAATATACAAGTCAGTAAAGTAATCCACCGAATCTCTCACACGCATAAGAATAAAGTGCGCCGACTTGGTCAACCGATCAACTACCACCCAAATGGCATCGCTACCCCATTGAGTCCTCGGAAGACCCACAATAAAATCCATTGTGACATGCTCCCATTTCCACTCAACTATAGGCAAGGGTTGCAACAAACCCGCTGGCCTCTGATGTTCGGCCTTCACTTGCTGACAAGTAAGGCACTTCGATACAAACACTGCCACATCCTTCTTCATACCCTTCTACCAAAACTGGCGACTCAGATCATGATACATCTTTGTGCCTCCCGGATGCACTGCAAGGCGTGAATGGTGAAACTCTCGGAGTACTTCCTCTCGGCAAGACTCCAGCACAAATATGCGGTCACGATATCTTACACTCAAGTCGGGATACATAATCAAACCCTTCTCTACCTTCCCACTGGAGATCTTTTCCCGGAGGAATTCTACCTCAAAGTCACCCTTCTGTGCTCCTAACACTCGGTTCACAAGTGTAGGTTATGCAACTACAGAAAATAAGGCTGCAGACTCAACAGACTCGCCCAAATGCAAGTCAAATTCTCCAAGGGCACTCAACATCTCCCATTCCCGGATAGCTATACAAGCTACACTATTGATGGATTTCCTACTTAGGGCATCGGCTACAACATTGGCCTTCCCTGGGTGGTAATGTAACTCAAAATCATAATCTTCTATGAACTACATCCATCTTCTCTGCTTCAAATTCAAGTCCTTCTGTGTAAACAGATACTTCAGACTCTTATGATCAGAAAACAGGTCAAATCTCTCACCATACAAATAGTGCCTCCAATTCTTCAAGGCAAATATCACAGCTGCTAACTCTAAGTCGTGAGTAGGGTAGTTCCTCTCGTGTATTTTCAACTGTCGTGAGCCATAGGCTACTAGTTTCCCTTCTTGCATCAATACACAACCCAAACCTTCTCGTGAGGCGTCACAGTACACTGAATAACCCAATCCTCTCTCCGGAATAATCAAGACTAGAGCGGTGGTAAGTCTAACCTTAAGCTCCTGGAACGACTTTTCACAGGTGTCACTCCACACAAATTTAACCCCTTTTTTCGTCAGCCTAGTCAAAGGCGAAGCTAATCTGAAGAAATCCTTCACAAACCGACGGTAATATCTGGCCAACCCCAAGAAACTACGAATCTCAAAAACATTCTTAGGTTGTACCTAATCCTGCACTACCTCAATTTTGGATGAATCTACAGTCACCCCTTCCCCGGATACCACATGGCCTAAGAACTTAACCTTTCTTAGCCAGAACTCACACTTTCCGAACTTAGCATACAGCTTATGGGCTCTAAGCAACTCGAGCACCACTCGTAAGTGTTCCTCGTGCTCTCTTCAGAATGTGAGTAAATCAAGATGTCGTCCACAAAGACGACTACAAAACGGTCTAAGAACTCTCGGAAGATTCGGTTCATCAAGTCCATAAACATAGCTGGGGCATTGATTAGCCCAAAAGGCATGACTAGAAACTCGTATTGGCCATACCACGTACAAAATGTCGTCTTCGGGATATCCTCCTCCCTGACCCTCAACTGGTGGTAGCCCAATCTTAGGTCTATCTTGGAGAAACATCAAGACCCTTTCAATTAATCAAACATAACATCTATACGAGGCATAGGATACTTATTCTTAACCGTAACCTAGTTCAACTTCGGTAATCGATACAAAGTCGCAAGGCTCCATCTTTCTTTTTAGCAAAGAGGGCCGGTGCTCTCCAAGGCGAAGTACTAGGGCAAATAAAACCCTTATCTAGTAATTCCTGGAGTTAAATCTTCAACTCACTCAACTCACCTGGTGCAAAACGATACGATGCCATGGAAATCGGTGTCGTGCCAGGCACTAAATCAATAGAGAACTCGATCTCTCGGTGAGGCGGTAAACCAATAAGGTCCTCGAGAAAGACATCTGAGTACTCACAAACCACTCTTGGCAACTCAACTCGAACTTCATCACACTCACTACTCAAGAAGCTAGTAAGAAAACAACTAAGTTCACTCTGGCTACGCAAACCATTCACCAGTGATAAGACTCTATCCACCCAGTCCCCTAAGAAATAAAAGCAATCACCGCTCAAGGTACATACAGTAACCCTCTGACGGTAGCAATCTATAACAGCCTGGTATGACGATAACCAGTCCATACCCAAAATAACATCAAAACCAGACATGTCCATCAATACAAAAGAAAAAGAAAGCCGACGATCAGCAACCTCTATATCACAGCCCCGACACCCCTGTTTCAGAACCATTTCACTCCCGACAGGTGACACAACACAAATAGGAGACGCTAACTGTGCCAATTCCAACCCCAAAACAGATGCAAATGTAGACGAAATAAATGAATGTGATGCACCCGTATCAATCAATACATTATCAATCGAGTTGCAAAACAAAAAGGTACCTCTCACAACAGATAGAGCCGGTACAAGATCTGGCGCGATAACAGCATACACACGCCCCGTAGGTCTCTGATCTACCTGCTAACCTCTTGGAGCATAAGACTGCTGCACAAACTAAGCCGAAGAGGCTCTCTGATTGGCCATCGAGGCCTGCATTGACTGAGCTGGCTGGTGACTCTGTGTCTGCCTCGAACCAGACACACCAGGTGTGCCACCCAACTGTAGACAAAACCTCTTCAAGTGCCCCGCCTGCCCACACTGATAACAAGTGAGTAGCTAGCCTCTGCCCTGACTCTGGCTCTGAGAACGAGCCGATGATGAAACTGCTCGCTGCTCTCCTCCCTTATGTGGACAAGCTGGAGACTTGTGGCCCAACTGACCACATTTGTAACAGGTGATGCCTCCTTGACTACCTCTCCCAGAACCTGAACTCGGCACTGGAAAGGTAGACCTCGAATGCGCTCTCTGGGACTGCTGAGAGTTAGAACCCATCTGCCTCTTACTGTCCTCCTGACCATTTTGACTCCTCCTGGAGCCCTTCATCCTCTCCTCCTCTACATGCATAATAGTCTCCAAATGGGTTGTAGCCTCCACAAGGCATCCATAATCCCTAATCATGGATCCAACAACTCTAAACATGAGTCCGGTCCTCAGTCTCTTCTCGAACTCCAGGCAACAGCGTTCCTCAGTCGCCACTAAATCCGATGCAAACCTAGACAAGCTAGTAAAGGTGGCCTCAAATTTGGCCACTGCTGTATTTAGTTGCACCAACTTGGAGAATTGATCCCTCAACTTCTCCCTTACCGTAGCAGGCAGGTACTTGTCCTGGAAGACATCAACAAAAGCTTCTCAAGTTCCTCCAATGCGCCCCCGCGCATACTTCCACCGCTGACCCGCGTCTCCCTTCAGCTGGAAGGACGCCAAGGTCACTCTCAAACCTTCGTTTTCGATGCCGAGCATCTCAAATGTTTTCGTCATCTGCTCCAACCACTCATCAGCCTTCAGTGGCTCCTTAGGATCTCCCAAAAACTCGTCCGAGTTGAACTGGAAGAACTCCCTCTTCAGAAAAGGCGGCCCAGCTTCAGCTACTTGGGCCTGGACTTGATTCTCAATCTTGAAAATGTCTATAGATTCCCTCAAAGCTCCAACCATCTCGTGAGCTAAGGCGCCCATAGCCTGCTAACCAACCTATTCGGCCTCATTGGCCTTACCCACTACTTCCTACTGTGCCACGATTTCATCTGGTATAGGCATCTCGTGCCTCTTAGGCCTACCACGCCTACCACCACGACCTCATCCTGACATCCTAATAAAGGTAACAAAAGAGATTAACACATTTGCAAATGTGCAGAAACTATCTCACTTACGTCCTAATATGATGGACAACTGTAATTCACTCCACATAAGCACATAATCACATAAGCACATACAGATTTCATTTTCGGATAATGACTGTCCCGTGGCATTGCTAGAGTTCCAGTTAGAAATGGCAATGATCAAGTACCTTTCCAACAGGACTCCCAAAAACCCATGGACCCGATCAACATCCTAAAAATTAAATCCCATACCCATATGTTCACATAAACATGTCATCATATAAGCACATAATCATTCATACTTAAGTCTCTAACAAGTGAGACAAACCCATTGTGGTACTAACCACTTCCGATGTACCCAAAGTATTCAAACCTGGTATGCTTTGATACCAAGTTGTAACGCCCTCGAAATATAATGTAAATCAACCATTCACAAGATCCAAAAATATAGTAGAAATGTTATATTTTCCATTCATCTGAATCTACATTCCAAAAGATGTTACATGCATTACATTTTCATAAATGTTCATCTTGAAACTATAGCATGTAACTCTAACTAATAACGAAATATAAATGCCCTACGGGCTTACATCTCTCCAAGACTTCACTTGGTTACAACAAAAGAAGAGTCTAAGTCCCTATACAAGTAAAGCCCTCGGCTCGAATAAACACTTAACATAAAAAGAAGAACAAGAAAATAGAGTCTTCAGCCCCAAGTCCTCCCAAGTTATACCCTTAGAGGTGCCATGTCACCTGTACCTGAAAATGGTTTCCCAAGTAGGGTGAACCAAAGCCTAGTAGAGATATACTAACACAATGTATAAAAATTAACTAAGATATATGCATTTGATAAATGTTCAACACTTAAAACCAACTGACCTCTTATTTTCAAGACCACACAATCACGACATGAATGTTCTGAACCGTTTCCATTCATTTATTCAAATCAACTTATAGATACAATCCCTTGTTATCTAAGCAAATCCCAAACAAGGCTACAACTCATTTATCAATACTTCAATACCTATCATTTTTCAAACACTTAAATTTTCTTGCCATTTTACAAAACTCTTATCCGAGGGAATCGACACCCATATATATATATATATATAAGATTTCGGAACTTTCACCCTGGACACTCCAGCCAACTTAATTTTCAATGGAGTCCATCCCCTATCTCCTCCCAAACAATGGAGTACATCCCCTATCTCCTCCCAAACAATGATACATATACAATGTATTTAAAAGCATGTTATATACAATGACCACCAAGGTCCATACATTCAACAATTTAATCAAACTGTTATATTCAATGACACAATTCATGTGATTAGTTTCAATTTACCTAATGCTCATGCAGTTTCTACAACAATCATAGCTATCCTCCACCGATAGCCCAAAATAGATATTTCTAAACAGATAAACAAATCTAACCAACAGGTAGTTTGTCCAATTTTCCATAGGTGAATGATTTATCAAATCCAATTACACCATTCATTTATACATCCTCTCAATTCCATATTTCCCAAATCAATTTCATTATTTCTACAAAATAATCATTTAACACAAATTAGGGCGATTTTCCCCCTTTTACCGAATATCAATTACAAGTTTAAACTTCATCATTTCCACCCATATAATTCCATCTTCAATACCCTACATATATTTTTATGACCCAAAATAGAAAACCCCTCTTTCAAATCTTAAGCCCAAACCCTAGTTTCATCCAAATACCTCCAAATTCCACTATTTATACAAAATGACAAATACCTAGGTTAGAAATCATACTAAGGTGTAGAATATCCCTACCTCAACGTTAGGAGAGCAAAGGAGAAGATGGAGACACTTCAAACATGCCAACACCGCGATCTATTCGGATCAACACGAAGCCCTCAAGGCTCTACCTTTTCAACAAAGGGACTAGAGTTGAGAGACTCCCAAATCAAGGTGTATTTATAGAGAGAGAGAGAGTATTTTAGAGAGAGAATGAGCTAGGCTAGGGTTTTAGGTGAAAGAGATACAAAAAGTGATGTAGAAAAGCTTTGCTGCAAACTGATATACGCGACCTTCGCTCGAGCGAAGGAGTTGTCGCTCGAGCGACCAGACACAACAAATGACCTCGCTCAAGCACAAGAAGAGTCGCTCGAGCGTGGAATGCAAAGCTTCAGGTCTGCCATAGACGCACACGCTCGCTCAAGTGCAAGAAGCCTCGCTCGAGCGAAGAATACAAACCTTCAGGTATTTCTCAGACGCACACCCTTGCCCGAGCGCAAAAACCCTCGTTCGAGCGAATAACTTCATCCTTTCCAGAAAAGCTACGTCTAGGAGAAAACCTAAGAACTCTTAATCCTTGCTCGAGCACAAGAAATCTCGCTCGAGCGAAGGAGCAAGTTACACAAGGCTCGCTTGAGTGAAGAAGCCAAAATCTGGGCAACAACATTCTAGACCAAATAACGACCAACCTGTTCCAAACAAGCCCAACATGTTCCAAAACTCAAACACAAAGAGTCAAAGGAGAAAAACAAGACATGGATACAATACTAAGCCCTGAAACCTGAGTCCGAAATACAATAAAGGCCGGGGCAAAATTGGGATCGCTATAATCAAGCCATGTCTAATGCTATTCAGGTAGTGTTTCCAAATACATCATCGACTATGTTTGTGGCATATTTCAAAAAATGCTCCTTCTCATTTGGGGGGATTAAATACTAACACAGAGTTCAAGTACCTTTTCAACAAGTGCCAAAAATATTGTGATTCTACACTAGAATTTCAACAAACTTGGGATAAAATGATACAAAAGTTTAAAATTCGACACAAGTAGAGCACTGCATTCACTAAGGATAGTTTCACCGTTGAATTTAAAGCTTCCTCAAGGAGTGAAAGTACAAATAATGTTTTGAATAACATAGCAGGTAAGACAACTAGCCTAACTAACTTTGTTATTGAATATAGCAATTTAGTCGCAGGTATGCATTCTTCAAAGTTGGATGAAGATTTTCGATGCAAGCAAGGTACCCCTCAAAAAATAGTAAAAAAAGGTGGGATTTTGGGTCATGCAGCTCAAGTATGCACCTGTAAGATATTTAAATTATTTGAAAATGAATTTCTCAATAGTCTTGCAATGGTATGGAAGCAAGTTGATTGTCATGATACAGTTGATGTTTTGGAGTTGAAAGAAGAAAATAGTGAAAGGGTACGTATTGTTCACTTTGATCATCTCACTAACAACATTTCTTGTTCTTGTAAGAATTTTGAATCATTAGGAGTTCTTTGCTGTCATGCATTGAGGGTTTCTAGTATAAAAAATTTGACTGCAATTCCAAGTCAATATATTTTGAAACGTTGGACAAAAGATGCCAAGAAAGGGATTATGGCTTATGAACAAGGTACCAATTCCATTGCGAATGGTAAAGAGGCTGAGATCATATGGCATAATAGTATGATATGTATAATTAATACAACTATATACAAGAGTTAAGGGAATAATAGCCTTAAGAACATTTGACAGAAGGTACTTGTAGAACTTGATGAAAAAATTGAAAGGGAGTTTGAAAGGTTAAGATTGGGTACAGATGTGCATGTTGAAGAAGATCAATCCATACAGTGTGATACCACTAACATGTCAGTGTTGGATCCCCCACGAGCGAGATCGAAAGGTGTACGAAACACTAGACTTAAGGACATTTTGAAAAGTGCAAGACAAAACCATCCAAGGATGCATCAACTTCGCATGCGAATCTTTTCATTTTTTTTTTTTATTCAAGCGTGAGAAACTATTTACTTGCTCAATAAATGTTACATTCTCATCCGTAATAATATTTCTTTAATAAAGTTCTTATGCTCTAAGTTATTTGTGATTTATGCACATACTCAAGAAAATCAAAACAAGTAAAGCAAGGATCATCACATGCCTCACTTGGTGTCACATATGATACAACAATCTTCCAACCACCAAATGGGTCCCCTTATGTAAGACCAGCAGATGCCAACATACATGGTCAATCTTACCCTCCATGGACTATGCATACTCAAGTATTGAATATTTATATTGATCTACAAAATTAAAATCTCTAGTATTTATACTTAAAATTATGGTCGTAATTAATTTAAAGTATGAACTATTTCTATGCATAGGATATGGACTTTGCAAATATTCCATTTACAACTATGTTGCAAAGTGTCGATGTTGTAAACCAATTTAGTCAAGTAAATATTGACACAATTCATTTATTTATTTGGATGCCTTTATTTGTTAATATTATGATATGCATTTGTTGTTCTCTTAACAAAGGCTTAATTTGTATAATGCTTTTAATATGTTGTTTAGAAAATGATAGTCACACAGAAAAGCTACAAAAGTAAGATGGGAGGTGTACATAAGGGTTGAGAGACTTACACAAAGCAATACTTTGAAGGTGGCTAGTGCTCAAAGAATGATATTTTGGAAGTTTGATCAAGTGCAAAGAAAGAATTTCAAACAATGTTTCTAGGGAAAGGCAAAATTTTAATTGAAGTTGTGTTTTTTTTTTTTTTCCCTGCATTTATGTAATGAAGCTTTATATATGTACAATGGTTTTTTTTATTTCCTTAAAAGATTATAGATGAAAAGACTGGTTGAATTTTTTTACTTCATTATTGGTTGTAGTAGTGAACTTTTTGATAAAATTTTTTTTAGATATATATAGTTAACAAATTGAGATGACATTCATTAATAATAATAAAAAAAAAGTTTATAAAGTGAAATGTAACTCAATAAACTAACATGATAGGCTTTACATCAGTTTGTAAACAAAAGTTTTAATTTTTAACATGATAGGTTTTGCTTGAATTTGATATAAATTCCATATCTCATTTGCATGATGCATGATGATGATTCCTTTAATTTTGACAGGAAACTTTGTTGTCATTGCTGCATAAGAGATAACAAGGAAAGGGATGCCATTGCTACCAAAAATGTGAATGAAAGGGATGTTTAAATGTAATGGAAGCTACGTTGTGTTTGGTTGGAGGATTTGAGGAGGGATTTGGAAAGGGAAAGGGAAAAGTTAGGTGAAATATGAATAAAATATACCTACATTTCACCTAGTTTCACACACCTTTTCCATTTCCCTTTCCAGATCCCTTCCCAAATCCCCCAACTAAACACAGCATTAGTGGGAAGTCTACTTGTTAAAAGGGATAGACGTGTTTGGTGTTGTATGTTTTTGTTAGATTAACAAATTTTTAGTGGATTGACTACTGAGTCTTTTTTCACAAGCTTAATGTTATTGTAATTGGAAATGAGTCTCTCTATTCTGTAATTGAGAAAATCTCTTCATGTTTCCATCATTGTTGTAAATAAGAAAATTTGTCCTTTAATTTTTTTTAACAAATACTGTAAATACATAATAAAAAATTTAGCCTTTGTTTTGCAACAGTGTTCAAGTAAGTTTATTTGTTAAAAAAATTTAACCTATTTGGAACTTTGGAATTTGACCGAATTTAATAAATTTTACATTTAAAAATATAATTTGATATGTTTGAAGTGAATTGAATTTAAATACCAAATCTAGAGGAATTTTAAAAGAAAAAACAGAATCTCTGCAATTCCTTTTGAATACCTTATCTTTTTTCATTTTGAAATCTCACATCTAAAATGATTTGGTTCCAAACATTGTTGAAGAAAAGAAAAGTGGATGTGAAATAAAATTTATCGTATTATCCAAACGCAATACAGAGTTGAGAATTACAATGGTCTTTTTTCTTCATTACATCTCTATGTCTACAAACCCACCAAAGGCCCCTGGCCATCAGTATAAAATGTAATCCACAAAATACAACCGGAACAATCCTCATAAATGACAATGTATCGAACCTTTTCCTAGCGGCGAACACCAATGGCATTGTAGCGGTGGTGATAATAGGTTGTGTAGTCCAAGAAGTTGAGGATCTTGGGGCACGGTTATGGTAGTGGTTTCTGCAAACACGATTATGGTGCCGCTAGCCATGAACAATTGTAGAGAGAGAAAGTGATAAAGAAAAAGTGAGCATGAACAATTGTAGAGAGAGAGAGGTGAGAGATGATCATAGTTTCATTGGTTGCCTTTTGATGGCAAAATTTCAATTTTTGATTTTTGAAATCTAAAGGGGCAATTTGAAACATTAGAAAATGGTTTCTAGTGTTAAAAGTTAATGTCCGTTAACGAAGTTTGAGACTTTAAGATGGAATGCTGACAAGGCAGTTAAACTGCCAAAATGCTTGAATGACACATTAAGATTGGCTGGGAGCACCACCTCATGATGATGCCCTGGAGTTCCCGAACTACTGAATAATCTCCCGTGCTGTTTATATCTATATAACAATGGAAGGATTAATTTGAACATGTCTTTCAAATTAATGGTTCAGATCTGTCTAGATTTAAAAACAATGGCTCAGATTTACTTTCACAAATATCTCTCTCACAAACTATCTTCAATGGTCCAGATATCTTTACTTATCAACTCTTACCAACCCACCCACTGCACTTTACCTATCACTGTGAAAGAAGCTTACAATCGAAGGAGAGGAAGTGAATCACCATCGAAGGAAGAACAAAGCTCCAAAAAGCTCTTTGCATTCCTGAAGGAAGAAGAAAGCTCCAAAAACTCTTTGCATTCCTTTTTATTTTTTCTCTACATCACCAGGTAAGGCACTCTTATCTCCTCACTTTGTTTTTGTTGTTCCATTCATTTATTTTAACCCTGTTTTTTTTTTTTTTTTCTCAGTTCATAGCTCTATTTTTTTACCTTTGTTTCTGGATATGGGTTCATAGCTCTGGTTTTTTTTTTCAGTTCATAGCTCTATTTTTTTCCCTCTTTTTCAGTTCATAGCTCTGGGTTTCATATCCCAAACATGCATCATGTTAAAGAAGTGATGAATATAAAAAATGAAAGAATGAATGAATTTCCCATGTAGGATTTTCCTCAAAAACATCAGTTAACAAATCCATACAGAGCTAATGTTAACATTAAGAATTTGAAGCAAAAAAAAAAATTATGTGTTGTGTTTTGTTCTTAGTTCTTTTTTTGGTTTTATTTTTTCAATTAAATGAGTGCATCATATAATATGCCAAACAATAAAGAAGTGGACTATTGAGAGCTAATGTTAAAGAAGTGATATTGGGATGAAGTGGACTATAAAGAAGTGAAGTAATGAATATCAAAAATGAAAGAATGAATGAATTTCCCATGTAGGATTTTCCTCAAAAACATTTATGTGTTGTGTTTTGTTCTTTGTTCTTTTTTTGGTTTTATTTTTTCAATTAAATGAGTTAATGTTAATGTTAATGTATATATGGTATATATTCCTACATATATTAGGTATTGATTTCCTATATATATTAGGTATTGCCATAGTTAGGTCTCTTATACAATACTCTTTCTCATAGTTAGATTTCTAGTAGAATACTCTTTCTCAGCCTATATATACAGGCCTTCTATTGTATTCAACACAATACATTCAATACAATACATATTATTTCATCTATCTCTACTATTCTAACATGGTATTAGAGCTATAGATTAAGCTCTTGGTGTTTTTTGCCTTACCGGCGGACGACAACCATGCCTTGGCCGCCTGTCAGATCTCAACCTATTCCGCTATCATATTTTCCTGTTAGTATCGCTTCGTGGTGATCTCTTCCTCTATCTGCTAATTTATTCCTACCCCAAATATCTCTATCATATATATTTTTTTTTTTACTCGTAATACATTTTTTTTCCCCTTTACTCTATTTTTCCCTCTGCTTCAACCTCAAATTGGTTTCTATCTTCAAACCTATTTGAGTTTGAGGGGGGGTATTATACCTATATCATAGTGAGCATGGTTATCCCTTGGCACACCACTTAAGCCACCCTCCCTAGTCCATAACCTAAGCCGCTCCTTGCACACCATCCAAGCCGCCCCCTGGTGCACTCAGTCATCTGTTGCCATCATCAGTCAGCACCAAGTCATAAGTTATGTGTGTGTCACGCTTGCTGGTTCAACATCCAATCTCTACAATGGTCTGACATGACCCCGTAAACTGTCTCGACATTGATGCTGGTTAGCTCCTATATTGGTCCGACATGACCCTTTAAAATGTCCCGACATTGATTCTGGTTAGATCCTATATCGATCCGGTATGACCCCTTTAAACTGCCCCAACATTGATTCTGATTAGCTCCTACATCGGTCCGACATGACCCCTTTAAACTGTCCCTACATTGATTTTGATTATCTCCTACATCGGCCCGACATGACCCCGTAAACTGTCCCGACATTGATTCCGGTTAGCTCCTACATCGGTCCGGCATGACCCCTTTAAATTGTCCTGGCATTAGTTCCAACCAGTTCCTGCAATGGTCCGACACGACCATAAACTGTCTCTCGGCATTAGTTCCAGCCAGTTTCTATATCGGTCCGACACGACCTTAAATTGTCCTGGCATTAGTTTCAGCCAGTTCTACAATGGTCCGACACGACCATAAACTGTCTCCCGGCTTTAATTTCGGCCTCTGATCTATTTCAAGCGCCCTTGCGCTCCCGTTCAGATTTTGCAATCTATTTGCCTTTTATTTTATTTAGTTTTATTTCATGTTTTAGTTTCTCTCTCCAAACTCAAGATGTTTATCCTCCTTGAGTTTGAGGGGGGATGTTAATGTATATATGGTATATATTCCTATATATATTAGGTATTGATTTCCTATTTATATTAGGTATTGTCATAGTTAGATCTCTTATAGAATACACTTTCTTATAGTTAGATTTCTAGTATGATACTCTTTCTCAGCCTATATATACAGGCCTTCTATTGTATTCAACACAATACATTCAATACAATACATTCAATACAATACATATTATTTCCTCTCTCTCTACTATTCTAACAGTTAACATTAATTGGGTTGAGATTTTCTTTATTAATTGGGATGGGACATATGTCCAAGCTGGCATACTTAGATAAAGGGCTGATAAATATTGTACTAGAAATCAACGGTTGAGATCACATCTACCTTTTCTTTGGTTTCTTCTTTTATTTTTATTTTTTTAATTTTATATTTTGTGTCATTCTCTATTCTGTCTCACCCTCCTCTTCTCAGATTACAAATTTCAAACGCCCTAACCCCTCACCCACATCTCTCTTGACATCTTTCTCACAAACCATCGCTCTCTCCGTGTCTCCACCATGGGTTTGTGAGCAAAGAGCCCCTCCAGTTGAATTCGTCCAAGAATATCCTACCAAAGCTCAAGTTTGTTTCTATTCTATCTAAATCTCTTTTTGATTTGAAAACCCTAAATCTAAACTTCATTTATAGTTGGGTTTCGATTATGTCTCTAATATATATTCATATTCTGTCTAAATCTCATTTATAGACATTGTCTGTAAACTTCATTTACAGATATTATTCATATTCTGTCTAAATCTCTCTTTGATTTGAAGGCCTTTGATTTTGTGAACAGGTGTAATGTTTTGATGGTGATTTCTCTCTCAATCTGTCTAAGTTATATTCTGTCTAAGTTTTATTAGTGGTTGGAGCAGAATGTCTTCTATCTCAATTTCCCTTTCTCTCTATTACATATGGAGCACATTATTTTTTTCTTCTTCTTATTGTTCAGATTCATTCTTAGCTTTCAATCGGTAGAACTCTCTAATTTTTTTTCAATATTTGATTACCTTGATCGTGTCATTCAAATTGAATGTAGATTCTTTGGTTGAGCTTAATTTGAATTATGGTAGGAATTTATATTGTGAAGATGTTAATCTATTGCATTTTCTACAATTGTCCATTTTTGGTCCTCTCCCTCTTTTGAACATGTATGTGTGTTGTACACAATTTATTTATTCAATTTATTTACTGAAAGAAATTAGGTTTTAATGTTTAGCTAATATTTGTTCGGGTCAAGAAATTTTCTTTGGTTTGTGATATGGTGACTAGCCCATGTATGATGAAATGCCTTCCCTAAAATGGTGATTTTTGAGAAAATTTTGTGATTTTTTTTTTTCTCTTTCTATATTCTATTGTTGGTTAGAAGGGTGGGAGGGTCTTTCAATTATAATATTTTTTCATATATAGCATGCCATTTCATGGTGCACAGTCTTTTAGTCTATTTTTATTTTATTTTTTTGTGTAGTTTTAGAGGATTTGAGGAATGAAGGAATTGAATTTGCCAGGAATCATTTTAGCAAAGACCTGACAATCTAGAGGTTGTGTTGTGAAATTCATGTATTCAAGACCATAGAACACAATAAGATATGGTTGGCTTTGGCTTTGCTCTGTTCATTAAAATAAGAATTTGCTCTTAATTCGTTCACCATTTAAAAAAATCATCTTCCTTTTTATTTTTTGATTCAAAATCAGCTTTTGTTTTTCTGTTAAATTTTAGTACTTTGATTATTACTTTGATCATTCTAGCTTTGCTCTTTAGTACTTTGATTATTCTATTGATTAAAATATGAAATATGCTTTGTCAATGAGGAACACAATAATCTGGATTTAAAATATGAAATATGCTTTATCATTTTCCCTACCCTTCTTTCTTGCTTCTGTTTGTAGTTTCAACAACTATTTGTAGTTAATGTTTGGAGTCAAATTCTTTGAAGCAAAGTACTAAGTGATTGATGTGTCTTATTAATAATTTCAATTGGAAACACAACTCATTTTGATAAATTGTTTAATTTTAGTAAAATTTGGTGGCGGAAAATGATTGGTGGGTTATTAGTTTGGCATCTGCATATCTATGTATTTTTTATTAATTCCTTGCATGTGATATTTTATTCATGGTATATGAATTAGTTTTATAACTTTTGCAATTCCATTTAAACCTCTTTTAGGTCAATTAAATTCAAGAAAGCTTAAGCCATCGATATGTTTGATTCCATTCAAGTATCTGTTGATTGCTTCATTTGGTTTCACTTGGTGAATTAAAATAAACTATAAATTGCTACCTTTCCATGAGAAAAAATAACTTTTGTATTGCTTGGATGAATATATATTTAGTGAAGTTAACTTTCATAAAATTACAGATTTTAGCAATACTAAGCTGCAACGACCTCTAAATTTAAGGATAATGTAAGTTGTCTTTTTCAAAAAAATTGTTTCATAATAAGTATTACACCCTTATTATTATTTTAATTTTACATCTCATATATAATTTTCTTATTATAAATTTTTTTTTCTCATTTTTTACAGCTAAATGGAGACTTATAGTGAACTGTAATATTGGTTCCCTTTACTCATCTTTTTATAAAATTTTTGAATATATAAATTGCATTTTTGTACATATCAACTACTCCTTTGCTTTTGTATGTATAGGTTCAGTTTCTTCAAGAAAGAAATGTCAGTGTCATGATGAGCGTGATGAGTGGGATCTTAAAATCTCTGGAGTTGAAAAGGATTAGTATAGCTAGATTTCTTTGATGGCAATGTGCTGAGGTAATTTATGTCTCAAAGTATTCTGATATGTATATTTCATACTATTATACTACTTTTATCATTTTCATAAATTACAAGTTGATATGAAGACTTTTTGGAAATTGATGAGGTGTTCGTAAGAATTATGGGAAAGAACAAATTTGAAGACATTGTCAAACACATATTTTTGTAAAGTATACACATTTTGTAAAGCATACACATTTTGTAAAGCAGACGATAGCTATGACCCACTTTTTGTAAAGCTTTCCACCGATGCCGACTTTGTTGCATTTCCAATATTTTTGTAGAGCCTTTTATTCTTGAGAACTATATAGCTAAGTTTGGCTTAAGTGTATTTAATATAATGTTTGTTTGGATTGTGTAGTGGTGAATCTTATTTTATTTTTTTACCTCCAGTTAATTTAATGACTTTATTTTTGTCTAAAGATGCACACATTAATTTTGGACATCTCTGTGTTTTTAGGTGTGTTTGTATTTTGTTTGGTTAAGGTCTTCTTTGTTTTCATGCATAATTGTTGATTTCTCATCTACAACATGTTTCTTTGCTAGAATAGGTTTCCTGCTCCTTTGTACTAATGAAATATATCTAAGGTCAATTGCTTCTTATGCTCCTTTTGAAAATTTAGTATTGTTTGATATTATTCTGCTTCTGAAACTCCATACCTTTTGTTTTCCTTTTGTACTTATAAATGCACAATCTGCAGATTTGAGCAATATATTTATGGTACCTATTAATAGTTGGAGCTATTTGATGTTTCTTTAAACTGGTTTTTGTTTTTGTTGCAATATCTGTTTGTAGCATTTCATTACACCATTTTAACCCATTAAAGGTATCATAATTCTTTAATAGGGTAATTGGCTTCCATTGGGAATGAAATTGTTCAATAGGGAAATAAATTCTTTAATAGCATTTCTTTAATGAGGAAATAAATTTTTTAAGATTTAATATTGTCATTTCTAAGTTACTAAAAATGATATGATGAAAACAAATCCATTTATTTCCTATTGCATAATATTTGTTTAGGGTGCACTACAATATGTCATATGGTTGCTTGGTCTAATTATTACTTTTATTTTTTATTTTTTTTATTATTTTTTTTAGTTTAACAAGGGAGCTCTGTTTTTTGTTTGTTTACTTTTTTGTTTCTGTTTTTGTTTTTTGGGGAAGGCAAATTTGCTTGAGTTTACTCGCAATGTTTATAAAATAGATCATGCTTTGATTACACCTGAAAGTCATGCGTTCAATCCTTTACTTGATTGGTATATTCAATTACAATTCTATGTTTTGACATGTGTCTTGGATATTGTTGACTTGTTTAAATGGATTTCATATAACATGATGACTTGGTTAAATGGATTGAAGTAAATGGATTAAATAGAATGATTATTTTATTAGGATGTCTTTCTTTTATTTTATCAAGCAAAAGAAAACACAACATAACATAGTATATTGCCTTTGTTGTCCTATTGTTCTTTCTCTTGGGAGTAGATTATTTTAAAAATATGGTTCAGTTGGCCAAGAAAAACATGTGTGCTCATTTTTTGTCAAGCGCTTCGAAGAAGGTAGTAAAACTAGAGGAGGAAAACATGTTAAAATCATTTTTCTTTCTTTTTTTTTTAGGTACAACAGAAAAAAATAAAAGGCTAAGCCCTCTCCCTAGAGAGGCCTATCAAGTCCGCAACAAGATATCTCCTAATTTCCACTGGTGGTTCATTGACCACCAAGATGTCTTCAGGTTGCTCCGCTCCAAATTTGGCCAAAGCATCAGCACACAAGTTCCCTTCTTTGTAGATGTGGTATATGGTGCATTCACACCCTTTGAAAGAATTTTCTTTCGGGTATTGATACTAGCAACAGTTGATGGTAATTGGATGACTTTAAAATCTTTTTAATTTGGCTATTTTTTAAAGTTGTCTATAGTTGATGTAATTGATGATTTTCACATTAATTTGACACACTTGGTGAGTTGCAGGAATTATGTTTTTTACAAAATTAAATTTCACCGTGTAAGCAGTTTTTCATAAGCAGTTTTATGAAAAATGTATTGTTACAATGTTAGGATGCTATGGCATAGAGTTGATTTCTTCTTGATGATATGATGAATTTAGTTTTTCAATTTACAGTTGACTGCAAAATTCACTGCTTTAGGATGATAATTCGTATGTTTTGTTATATAGATTGTCTATTTTTTGTTGCAGAAACTTCAATATTGGGTTCCCTCCGCGATGTAGAGAGGTATCAATGCTTTTTTCAGATTGATTGGAAAATTATCCTTCGAGATTTGATTTTCGTATCTTAATATGTAAACAATTTCTAAAGACTGCAATTTGTCAGGTTATACTTTGTATTTGGCCTAATCCATGTTGTCTGTTTTATGTTATTTTTATAAGATATTTGTGACATGTAAATTGTCACTACTTTAGACATGTAAGTTGTCTTCTTTTCTTTTTTTTTTTCTTTTTTTTTAATACCATTTTCCTCTCTAATTGTCTTCTAATAAAATTCTCTTTTCTTTATTTTCATAAAACGATGGAGATTTGCACCAAATTGTAATATAAGCCCTCTTTACTCATCTTATTTCATTGGGAAAATTACAAATCAATGTGAGTTTTTAAATATTTTGTGAAATTACCACCCATTTACAATTTTTCTTATTTAATTTACTCATCTTCTTACTATACATTTTCTTTTGTATATATAGGTCCAATGTCTACGATAGATAAATGTTGGTGTTCTGATCTGTGATGAGTAGGATCCAAAATTTGGTCTTACATTCACATTTGGAAAGTTTTCTATAAGATTTGACTTTAATTTATTTTTTTATTTTTAAATTACAAAGGATTGGTTGGTGTGCATTGTTTGTTGTTTTTTTTAATTAAATTATTTTAGAATTGCAAAGCACTGGTGTGTGTGTGCATTGTTTTGTATCCAATTTTAATTTTTTAGAATTGCAGAGTACTAGCTGGTGTTCATTGTCTGGTTAATTTTATTTTATTATAATTGCATAACATTATTTTACCATTTTAATTTTAATGAACATTATAAATTTTATACGTTTATTCCTTAATCTGCATTAAGACTAGGTGGAGTTGTTATTTTTAATTGAATTCTGTAAAGTGTGTGGTACAAGTAAAATTGTTAAAAGTTCTTTAAGAAGAATAAAAAAATGTTACAGACTTTAGAAATTTTAACATGACATGTATATAAATTACAATTATATTTCGATCCCAATATTATTTACACCGTGCCTTTAGGCACAAGTATACACTAGTATATATATATATAAGCAAGGATCCTCTAGAGTGAAATTTCCCTAAAGTTTCCTAGAGTACTATATTGTGTGGTTGAGATTTACTGGCAAGTCACATCAGAAAAATTGATGTGACTTGCCAGTAAATCTCAACCACACAATGTAGCACTCTAGGAAACTTTAGGAAAAAATCACTCTAGAGGATCCCAATTCATTGAGCCGAGCTAGGTTGGAGTGGCAGTCAAAGATGTTTGACTGAACTAGTAAATGCCCATATTTCTAGACCTAGCTATGAGACCTAGCTATGAGACCTAGCTACGGGAACGAGCTACAAGACCTAGCTACGGGACCGAGCTACAGGACCTAGCTACGAGGCCTAGTTATAGGACCTAGCTATGGAGCCTAGCTACGGGACTTAGCTATGAGACCTAGCTACGAGACCCAGCTACGGGACCGAGCTACCGGACCTAGCTATGGGATCGTGCTACCGGACCTAGCTACAGGACCTGGCTATTTTCTAGTGGTGGTCAAAGATGTTTGACCGAACTAGTAAATACTCATATTTCTGGGCCTAGCTACTTCTTAGTGGCGGTCAACGCTATGGCCGAGCTACCAAACAAGGTAGTCAAACAAAGAGGAGAGTTGAGCTAGGAGGAGTGTCAAGCTAGGAGGAGAGCCATGCAAGGTCAGCTTTCATGGCACTGCGTATTGCACGACTAAGCCATTGGTGGACAGAGCAGAGGTAGTCCGATTGCACAGCAGAAAGCCGAGCAAAGACTTGTGTCATCTCACTTGGCTTGCAGTAAAGAGGGTGTTAAAGGATAAGCATTGTCTTTTGGGAATGTAATTCCTAGGAGACTCTACATTGGAGAGTTAGAGTCCTATTAGGATTGTGCCATAAGGAATCTACAAAAGCTCAAACCAAATCCTAATCTCAAGTATTGCAATTCTTACTCTCAAATACACAGAACTTTTTTGTCTATTGTTTACTTGTTGACTTACGCATCGGAGGGGTTTCTGGCACACACTCGCTGGTTAACTCACGTTTGTGTTTTCAGGCGATTAGACGACGACATTTAGAGGAGGGCTAACTTAATCAATAGGATTATACGAGACAGATTATTTCGTGATCGTACAATATATATATATATATATATATTATGTTTTATTTTTTTGTGAAAAACACTAAAAATTTATTTATCAAACTCTTATTGAAACCTTTTTTTCTTAGAATATTTTCTAAAAACAATTCACTTTGTTCGGTTTAACTTCTAAACATTTGTTTTTGGGGGTTTTTTTTTTTTTTTTTTGGTATTTTAATCATTTAAAAAAAAAACTTTTTAGACACATAATCTAGATGCATTTACAAAATAAAATATTTGTGTAGAAATGTATATAAAATTACAAAATCAAAAAAATAAAAAATATACTCATTTTTTGTATATATATTATATTATATTATATTTTTATATATTTAGTGAATTTTTTTTACATTTCTTCAAAAAAAATCTTATTTTTAAATGCATCTAGATAAAATAAATCTTAAATTTTTTAAAAATAATAATTTAAACATGAAAAAACATCTTATCAAACTTCTTTTCATTGAATTTGTGAATGGGAAATGTTTGGGCCTCAAATTGTGAGGCTTGAATGCCTCGATTTCCTTTTTTTTTTCTTTTTTTTTTTTTAGCTGTGTTGGTTTGGTTTTTTTTTTTTTTAAGGATGGTTATGTGTAGGGGTGTGCCAAAAAACTAAACATCGCACATGTAATACCCGCCTTTTAATTAGCCGTTAATTTTCTAGTTAATCTTAATTATATATTTATATGTGAATTCTATGTTTATTTATATGTTATACGCATCATGTTTTGTTTGACAGATACGTTAATTTGTGAAAAAGACCTGTCTGATTCGTTAAATTGTAAGATTGTGTTGGCTACATATTTTGTATAAGCCAATTACAATTCGAAGCGTGGCAGAATAAGGGTAATACAGGAACACTATTCAAGTCTTCGATCATGATCGTACACGTGGTAGTTAGTATTGGTTATTACGAGATCTGAGTAGCATTGGATCAGCAAAGAGATGCAAAGTGATGTGACTTCAACGGTTACTCACATTCAAATTCAAAATTAGGAGGGAAGCCTAACTGCAAGTGATGGCATAGTGGAGCTAATTATAAGGCAACATGGTCAGTGATCATGGAGGAGCAGTTCGACGGTTGGAAATGCAGTTCGATGGTCATCCTTGAGAAGTATAAATAGCAGAAAAGGCCCCAGAAAAAAGCCCCAGACTCAGATCCAAAAAACCAGTCTTATTCTACTTTATTTCCTTTCCAGTTTTACATTTCCTGTTCTTTACATTTTTGTACTTTAAAATTCCTGCACTGCACTTCGTTCATAGGAGTAGTTTCAAGTAGATTGTTGCTGTAAATCTCTACGAGGCTGAGTTTGGATCATTGTAAGTTTTTCATTTTAATGAAATGCTTCAATTGTTCTTCATTTAATTGTTATTTGCTTAATTCTCCTAGATCAAGCCACCAGTAAAAGTCCTCTTCATTGAGGCTGAAAGAACTAAAACACAATCGTCTGATAATTGGTTGGCAATTAATTTTCTGTAAGAACTGATTGATCCTTGCTGGCACGCTCATAATTACAAAAGTAACCTTCGAAAGCCAAAAAGCCAACATATATTTTTGGCATGCCTAGTGAGACTAATTGAAATAGCTAGACGTAGGAGATAAGGAGAAAATGAACGCCTGGAAGAAGGCGTAGAAAGAGAGGTAAAAATACCTAATCCAGAGGATAATGTGATAACACATCCTGCGGAGACACCAATTCTATCAGAACCTATGGTCGAACAGACCAGCACTTCGAAACAAGTACCACATGTTCATAATATTGAACGAGACCAAGGAATTGGACCATCCACTGTTCCATCTACTCAGCCAATAAATCCATGGGGTGGCCTAGTAGATGCCATGGGACAGCAATTAATGAACACAATGGAAAGGTGGGCAACATCCTTTTTGGATCGAATGAATAACCACCAACTAACAAACGCAAGACACATGAAGGAAGTTTCAAATGTCCCTTAGCAAAGATTGGCTAGAGATAAACAGCCTATGCAAATTAATGGACATTCTAATGGTCAAACTAGTAATCAAAACTATGAAAGACCATCACCTCAGTCTTGGTACGAACCTATTTCGAGGCCTATAGCAGGTCAAAATGCCTCAGTATTTAACAGTGAAGCCATGCAAATTGGTGAATCTGGCCCAGTACAAGAAAATGGCATAAGAATGGCTCCAAATCCCATGTTTGAAGCCATACCCGGCACGAGGGGTTCACTAATCCCTTGTTCGAATTTATACCCAGGGGGTTGGAAGGTTTTCCTACAAATGGAAGAGATACAACACCAGTTCCAGCACCTTTCACAGGTCCTTTCGCAAGACAGGCTCAAAGGGGTTACCCACACCCCCAACAGCAACCGGCACCACAGGGACAACCAGTCCCAAATATACCACCTTATGGTCCAAAAGGACCCCAGGCACAAGGTTGTCCACTAAACCCTGTGTTTGTCCCTCCAGTAGTGGTTCAGCAGGCACAAAATATGGTCCCTAGGGACCAAATTGCTGATATTGTTAGAGAGATGTGTGGACCGATGGCTCGGGGGGTCTAGACTCCTGTGTACAGGAAACCGTACCCAGAATGGGTAGATAGGGTACATGAATACCCAAGAGGTTTCAGGATACCAGATTTTGCCCTTTTTTATGGGAATGGAAACCAGTCAACAGTGGAGCATATTGCTAGGTTTGCTGCTCAATGCGGTAAATTTACTAATAATGACTATATGAAGTTAAGATTATTTCCAAATTCGCTAACTGGAGGAGCATTTGTATGGTATATTAACCTTACACCTGGCTCTATCCAAACTTGGCAACAAATGGAAGAGGCATTTCATGCCCAATTCTTCCAATCGGAGCCAGAGGTTTCCATGGCAGACTTGGCAAGATTGAGTCAAAGGCCTGATGAGAAGGCTACTCAATTTATTGCCAGATTTAAAAGAGCACGAAACAAATGTAGGGTCATCCTACCAGAGCCAGAATTCGTGAGATTGGCTCAAAATGGCTTAGAGTTTAGGCTTCGAAAGAAGTTTGACTCAACTGAGTTCAGAGACTTAGTGGAACTAACTTATAAGGTGTCTAGGTATGAAGCATTACTAGAGGAAGAACAAGATCAAAATAATGCATCGTACAAGACATATTATAGAGATCCTAATTATGAGATTGATGCAGCAGAGATTGTGGGAAAAGAACCTGTGATCTGTGAGGCATTAATTCATAAGGATACAACAATTGACCAGCAGTTTAAAAAGAAAGACCTTCATAGGAAATACTCTTTCGATTTAACTAAGGCAGATGACATTTTTGATCATTTGCTTGCGGCCAACTTCCTTAAGTTACCAAAAGGAGTCAAAATTCCATCTCCAGGTGAACTTAAAGGAAAAGTGTATTGTAAATGGCATAATTCTTGGTCTCACTCGACTAAAAACTGTATTGTTTTTCGAGACAGGATCCAAGAACAAATTCGGAAAGGAAGTTTAAAATTCCCAACTAAAGCAGATAAAGCCATGGGGATCGACAGTAATCCATTTCCAGAAATTGGAGAGGTGGCAACCAATGTCATCTTGCCAGACTTCCAGAACTTGTCCTTGAAAGAATTGGAAGAAGTCAATGTGCAGATGCATGTTGCCAACCAGACAACTATCAAGAAAGACACTGGAAATCTACCAGCTACTGGACAAGGTTTCTCACACCAGAGGGAAGACTCTGATGAAGAAGCACTGGATGACGATTCTTTAGAGGCAGCTGTAATGCAAATGATGTGTCCCAGGTGCAGACTGAGCTACAAGTGGTTGAAAGGGCTTCCAATTGATGGGAAGCAGTATTACAAGGATGTGCAGAGACGTCCTAAACCAACCAATGCTTATAACAAAAGGTCATACCCAACTAGTGCTAGGAAGCAGCCATTAATGGTTGAGCCAACAGCCGATAGAATGCATTCTAAAGGCAAAAGGCCTTTATATGAGTCCAGGCCACCTAATTATTACAGAATAGAGAGCAGTCATCCTGAAAGGAGACTGGAGAAGGGTTCAGTTTATGGGATCAAAGCCAGAGATTGGCCCCCTAGACTAGCCTCACGCAGGACAGAAAGTGGCTACCTTCATCAAAGGCCTGAGTTAGGCCCAAAACATAAAGTCAGGGCCAAGCAGTGGCCTTCACAGCCAGCTTCGAAGATGGCTTCGAAGGAGGAAAAAAATAGTTCAACAGCTGAGCCAGTAAGTTCGCAGGTACCGGAGTTCCAAATTGGTTTGTGATGCAGAACAAACCTAGGGAAGTGTCTACCCAAAAAGATGTTGTTGGAAACCAAGGTAGGATGGTCAAGCCTCCTTTGGTGGCTCCAAACAATTGGGTATTGCTTAAACACCCAAAAACAAAGGAACCAGATATGGTCCCTGTAATTTCTAGATCACAAAGGAGGAAGATTCAGCGTAGGTACACTCAGTACCAGAAAGACCTGAAAGAAAGTGGAAAAAGCTCTTCATTGGTCCAGACAGAAGGAAAGAAGAATCCAAAGTCCGACCATATTCCAAAACCAACTCTACAAGACAAAATGGGTTGTAGCAGAGAACAATTAACCAAAGTTCACTCTGAACTAAAAACCAGAGAGAAGTCCAGTATAGCAGGATTGGAGAAGGCTTTGATGGAGAGTGATAGCGAGACAGAAGAAGAAGTTGGCCTAGGCCAAAGGAAAGAAATGGTTGAGGAAGAAATGTTCGAAGCCTTCATGGCTGAACAGACGTTTTTGGTTGAAAAGCCAGTCAAAAAAGACCATTCGAAGAAGTTTGTTAGTAATGAAGTGCCAGAATGCAGCATGGAAGATGCTTCTGAAGTAACTGAACAAGGTGGCCCAGAGGAGAAACAGGCACAGCTAGCCATCCAATTTGGCTCGTTTCCACCAGTATCAGTGAATATGGTACACATACTACCGCATGAATTCCAAGCTGGAGATGAGAACCAAGAGGGTCAAGAAATTGACCTAATTCCAGTCTCTAGTGAAGACTCACAAGTAAGTATGGTGCAAGATGAATCCGGAATGGCTACCCCAATGGAAATTGAATACGAGAGTGAAGAAGAGGTGAGTATTAACCTCTCATATCCTTTTGAGTATCCCTCGAACTCTATGACACAGCATGTCAAGCCTTTGTATATCAAGGCCTTCTTCGATGGGATACAATTGAATCGAGTCTTGGTGGATAATGGGGCAGCAGTGAACTTACTACCGAAATCTTCCTTGAAGAAACTAGGGAAAAGGAACCCTAGGTTAATCCCAACCAGCACAACCATTGCTGGCTTCGCTGGAGACAAACAGATGGCTCAGGGAATTCTGTCCATCAACCTGAGTGTGGAACCAGGGACTGCATGACGGCATTCTTCGTTATCGACAGCAATGCTAAGTACAATGTTTTACTTGGTAAAGATTGGATTCACACTAACAAGTGTGTGCCTTCCTCTTTGCATCAGAAAATAATGATGGCCTTAGGCAATGGAGAGACAGAGGAAATTGATGCAATCCTCAACCCTTCATAGCCTGTGCAGACTTCGCAGCGGCCAAATTGTATATTGAGGGAGTGACACCACTCAGTATACTGAGAAAACCTGATGGCTCAGCCGAAGTGACGGCTGATAAGGAAGTGACACACCTGAAGCACTTAGTCCAGGAGAGTGTTGATGAAGAGGTTGTCGTTAAGGATGACAATGATGCCTGGTTGTCGGCAAAGAAATGAAGCCCAAGAAGCCAAGTCTTTGGCTCTAATTAAGTTCTCAATATTGGATGTAAAATCAATAGTCCAGAAAGTGCAAGAGCAAGAGAAAGAAGCCATGATAATTGGCTGCAAGCAGGAGCAGCAACAGGCCAGAGTTTTGGCCCTTGATAAATACTGTGCATTAGACATTGAAACAAAAGTCCAGGAGAAACAGGAAGAAGAAGCCTCATGGATAGACTTTGTCTATGAGGAAGAGGGTAAAGATGTTGAATCAAAGAACCTGGGAGCAGAACAAAGCAAGGAGATTGCTTCGAAGGCAAAATGAATCAAAGAAGGAGCTTCAGTAAGTTCTCAGATACAAGACCCCTTAGAAGAAGTAAATTTAGGGGAAGGTTCTATATAACAGCCCATCTATATAAGTGCTTGGTTGAATGCTCTTGACAGGAACCAGTTGTTGGTTATTCTGAAGAAATATAAAGATTGTTTTGCATGGTCTTATAATGAACTACCAGGATTGGATAGGTCATTAGTAGAACATAGGCTCCCTATGAGGCCTAATTTCAAGCCATACAAGCAAAAACCAAGAAGAATGAGTCCAGAAGTGATTCAGAAAGTTAAAGAGGAAATTCTTAGACTACTCAAGGCAGGTTTTATTAGGACAGCCAGGTATGTTGAATGGCTATCCAATATTTTTCCTGTAGTTAAGAAAAATGGTAAAATGAGGGTATGCATTGATTTCAGAAACTTAAATCTAGCAACTCCAAAAGATGAGTATCCTATGCCTATAGTAGATTTGTTGGTAGACAGTTCAGCAGGGCATCAAATTTTATCAATGATGGATGGGCACTCTGGTTATAACCAGATCTGCATTGTAGAGGAGGATGTTCACAAGACAGCATTCAGATGTCCTGGGAATATTGGCACCTTCGAATGGGTTAAAATGCCATTTGGCCTGAAAAATGCTGGGGCTACATATCAGAGGGCTATGAACACTATCTTTCATGACCTTATTGGAGGGTATTTAGAGTGTTATATTGATGACATTATGGTGAAATCCCAATCCATGGAGGAGCATCTGTTTCACTTAGAAGTAGCTTTTGAAAGAATGAGAAAGTTCAAGTTGAAACTCAATCCTCTTAAGTGTGCTTTTGGCGTATCATCTGGAAACTTCTTGGGCTATGTAGTACACAAGAAAGGAATACAGATTGACCAGAATAAAGCCAAAGCCATCATTGAAGCCAGACCTCCATCAAGTAAGAAAGAATTACAAAAGTTCCTTGGACAGGTTAATTTTCTTCGAAGATTCATTCATAATACTGCAGGGAAAACTAAAGTATTTTCTTCCTTGTTAAGGCTAAAAGATGAAGAGGAATTTGTGTGGACAGCAGAGCATCAAATTGCTTTCGAAAGAATCAAAGCCTACTTGGCCAACCCTCCAGTGCTGATGCCACCAAAGGGTGATAAGCCCTTGAAGTTGTACATAGCTGCAGCAGAAGATTCATTGGGAGCTTTCTTAGCCCAAGACAATGAAGAAGACAAGGAGCAAGCTGTTTATTACCTTAGTAGGTTTTTAAATTCTTGTGAATGTAAATACTCAGCTGTTGAAAAGCTGTGCCTTGCATTGTATTTTGCTGCAATGAAATTAAGATACTATCTTTTGCCTACAACTGTCTTGGTAATTGCAACCACAGATTTGGTTAAGTATATGTTATCTAGACCTAAGTTGAGGGGAAGAATTGGCAAATGGATACTAGCCTTATCAGAATTTCATTTAGAATATGTTCCCCAAAAGACAGTGAAAGGACAAGTTTTAGCTAATTTTTTGGCAGACCATCCATCTCAAACAGAAAGCTAAGAGATAATGGAACTTGGTATGGCTAGTGTTGAACCATGGCAAATGTGGTTCGATGGATCAAAAGCCAATGGTCTAATTGGAATTGGTGTGGTAATTAAGTCACCACAAGGAATAGAAACCACGCATGGTTTCAGAGTGGATGAAATTACTTGCTCCAATAATCAAGCTGAATATGAAGCCTTAATAATGGGACTGGAAATTCTTATCGGATTACAAGTTCATGCAGTTGACATATTTGGAGATTCTCAATTGATGGTTAACCAAGTGAAAGGGATTTTCAAATGTCAAAGTATAAGTATGTTGTCATACTATGTTGTTGCATTACATCTGCTTTCTCAATTTCAAATAGCAAATGTAACTCATGTCCCAAGATTCTTGAATAATAGAGCTAATGATGTGGTTCAGAAAGCTTCGAATTTCAAGAGAATGGATAATGCTCAAAGGGACATAAGCCAAATAACATATCAGAAATTAATACCACCCTTAAATAAAAGGAATGTGGTCCTAGAAGTCAATCATAATGACTTACAAGAACAAGATTGGAGGCATCCAATAATGCAGTATTTGGCCGGCCCATCTTCAAAGGCTAGCAGAAAAATTAAATTGCAATCTATGCAATACATGATGTATGGTAATGCTCTCTACCAAAGAGGGGGAGATGGTTATTGCTGGAATGTTTTGACCCAAAGAAGCATTGACAGCTATGGCTGAGGTTCATGAAGGCATCTGTGGTGCTCATCAGCCTGGTGTGAAGATGAGATGGTTGCTTCGAAGGCATTCCTACTATTGGCCAACTATCCTTACAGACTGCATAGAATATGCAAGAGGTTGTCAGGCATGTCAAAAGCATGGCATAATAAGGCATATGCCCATAACTGACTTGCATACAGTAGTGAAGCCTTGGCTATTTAGAGGATGGGCCATGGATATGATGGGGAAAATACACCCACCCTCTTCAAAGCATCATTGTTTCATTTTAGTGGCCACTAATTACTTCACTAAGTGGGTCGAAGCTAAGCCATACAAGGTTGTAGACCAAACTAAGGTCATTGGATTCATTAAGGATTTAATCCATAGATTTGGTATCCCGCATACTATAATTGTTGATAATGGGACTATATTTGATGGGAAAATGGTAAAGTCTTTTGTAGCAGAGTTTGGAATTAGCCTTGTTAATTCCACCCTCTATTATGCACAAGCCAATGGTCAAGCTGAATCATCCAATAAGTCCTTGAAAAAGGGAATACAAAAAGTTGTGGAAGACAATCCTAGGGATTGGCATAACTTATTGCTGGATGTGTTGTGGGCTTATAGAACTTCCCCAAGGTCAAGCACAGGAGTCACTCCTTATGCCTTAGTATATGGGCATGATGCAGTGTTACCTGTGGAAATTAATGTTAAGTCTTTGAGGGTAAGATGCCAAGACCAGTTAGATCTCGAGCAATACCATCAGAGTATGTGCTTGGAGTTAGAAAGCATAGATGAAGCTAGAATTCTGGCATTAAATAGCATTCTTTTCCAAAAGAAGAAAGCGGCCAAAAACTATAATAAAAATGTCAAACACATTGGCTTTGATGAAGGTGATTTGGTATGGAAGACAATACTCTCAATAGGGATTAAAAGCCATAAGTTTGGCAAATGGTCACCTAACTGGGAAGGACCATATCAAGTTCATAGAGTCCTGCCTTTTGGAGCATACCATTTGAGAAATTTGAATGGATATGTACATTCCAAAAAGATTAATGACAGATATTTGAAGCCTTATTTTCCAACTATATGGGAAACACAAGGAATAGAATAAATGTTGAGTAAGAGAACATGAGAATATTCAAATGATAAATAAGAATTTGCTTTTTATAAAGAGTTGAATACATTCTGCCATAAATTGGCCCAAAAGTCATTATAATGTCTCAGTTGTTCTTTTACAATAGATGTTCTATTCTTAAATGATGAGAACAACTGGATGGCTGTGGTCATTTCCTGCTTTCGGTCAGCCAGTCCTTGATTGGTAATCTGCAACTTGGTGTCAATTCAGATTAAAGCCTGGTTAACTGCAGATAGCTCCTCCTCAAGTTGAGCTTTCTTCTCTAGTAGTTGAGTTCGAAAGTGGGAGACAGAGGAATGTTGTTCCTTTAGCTCTGATACTTTAGTATGTATTGTGGAAACAAAGCTCTGGTCTCTAACCAATTTCTCCTCTGCAGCCTTGGCAGCATGGCAAATGTTGATGTAAAAGTCAATAGTGGCTGCTGCCTGAGATAAATGACTTGAGACAGTCATGTCGGATTGCTCAACGATTTTGCAGCACTGAAGGAAGCCATTTCTTATTATAGGCCTCTGTAAGGCCTCAAAAGAGATCCTCGAAAAGGATGTCAACAGCTCCAGGCAGCTGTCCAAGTCTATCAGAGGCGAAGAAGGCTTACTACTGGTAGAAGAGCTCTCAAAAATTTCTAACAAGGAATCAGCCAGAACTAATGGCTCAGTCTCATCATTAGCTATTGAAGAGATGGAAGGTATGTCGAAGAGACTAGCTAGTCTCGCTTCGAAGATGTTTACCTCATCCATGGACATGAAGGGTGCAGAAAGAGCTTTAGTAGAAGGCACAAAGGACCGCATAGGGATAGGAGAAATGAGTGGAGCATCTTCAGCAGTTTCTATAGTTCTAGCCACCAATAGGTCGAGGGAAAAGGGGCTGGAACTAGGCAGAAATAATAAACTATGAGTTGGAGAGCTGCTAGCACCCTCTAGAGGGGAATCAGCTACCATCAGAGAAGGAGCAGCAGTTGGAATTCCCTCAGGAGGAGGAGGAGGAAAAGCAAGGCTCGAAAGAGAATTAAAGTGAGATAAATCAAAAGTCAAATGAAGGAGATATGGAGTTAAGCCAGAAGGGAAAGGAGCAGGAATACTGGGCCTCAAGGAGGGTACAGAGAATGTAGGCCTAGGAAGTGGGAGTGTTATCTGAATAGACTTCACATTTTGCAATTGATCAACTTCAACTAAAACTGAGGGAGTCCTTATTTGAAGAATAGGCTCAGTAGTTGTTGCTACAAAAGAAGAAGTACAAAATAATGTCAAGTCTTGATACCAAGAATTTGACAAAAGAATAAACGAGCAGAGGCATGAAAGGAATTACTTGTTTCAGAAGTGATAGCAACAATGGGAGAGCTACGAAGGGAATAATGCTCAGTAATATGCTGTCTCCTTGCAGTTTCTCTTTGGATTACAGCAGCAGCAGAAGCTTCATCTCTTAACAGTTGTTGCTGCCGCCTTTTTTCAGCTCTCTGAAAAACAATTATGGGCTTAGAATGTTCCTGCTCTACTGCCTTGGCAGCTACCTCATGAATAGCGTCTTCGACCAAATCAGAAGGGGAGACAGTCATCTTCCTTCTCTTTTTTCTCTGTATTGGTATTGCCTGCTCCTTCTCAATTTCTCTCTCTTTAATCTGGGATTCAATTCCCCAAAAGTGAGTTCTTCTTCTACTACTCTGGCAGTTGTCTCATGAGTGGGATCTTGAACCGAATTAGAAGAAGAGACAGTCACTCTCTTTCTTCTTTCTAAGGGTGTCTCTTGCTCTTGCTCTACTTCTTCTTCTTCTGCTGCCTGAACTTCAGGTGCTTCCTTTTCAGGATCGAGCAAAAGTTTCATTTTCTTCTTTTGCTGTTTGCTCCTGAGAAGATTTAAAGCTTGGGTCTTCTGAGGAGAGTCTCCCTGTGAAGCACCCGTACCACCTTCACAAAAGAAGAACTAAAGATAAGGCTAAAAAGCATTATAAAAAAAAGGCAAAAGGAGAAGAAACAAGGGTATATACCTTTCTTCGAGGCAGCCCGAGTAACTCTAGGAAGAGTGGAGGCAGCAGGAGTAGACTGTGTGGTGACAGGCACAGGAACTGAAGTGGTAAGAGCAGTGGAAGAAGTGACAACTCCAGCTCTTTTGCGCTTGGATTGGGGCACATCCAGCACCATTAATAAGTCTTGAGGAGTAATGACCAAGTATACTTCCATATTGGTCACCCACCAGTTTTGGTACCTCTTCAATAGGTTACCTTGAGGAATGAAATGGATATATTCAAAATCGATCAAGTCCTGTATAAACTTAGAAGTTGCCTCTTCTAGTCTGGACCTTCGAACCTTTAAATCCCTGCTGATAAGACTTAGATTGGTGTTACTGCAGAGAGGTATTGGGACCCCTTGTGAGAAGCCAAATTGTCTAGCAAATTGAGCAGGACAATAGGGCTCAGCAATGCATTTGTAGGCTCTAGAGTTCATAGTCCCAATGAATAACTCTCTGGGAATCAAAATAGAAGCCCATATATCCTTGTGAGGAGGTGAAGCACAGAACCTATCACTTAGAAAATTCTTCAACCAAGATGGGCCAATAGTAATGGGTTCTAAAGGATGAAAGCTGTAAGAAGGAAGGGAAGCTGGAAGTTAGTGGAAGAAAGAGAAGTAAAAAGCAAAAGTAGAAGGATAAAGTGAAGCATTGGCTAGCCTCATGCCATGAGTAGGAGGGTTTGGCTCAAAAAATTTAAGGCACTTAGATTGTAGCTTAGCAAAATAAGCAAAAAGCCAAAGCTGAAGTATCCAAAATGGACCCCCTTGATTGGCATCCAAGGGTTTCTCACAAAAAAGAGAACAAGCTCTATATACATGACCTAGAACGTATGAAGCTAAGGCCACCTTTTTCTGTAGGACAAGGGCTTTGGCAAGAGGAGCAAATTCAGGTATGATTCTTTGAGAAGAAGTGCAGTAAAAGAATTTGCAAAGCCAATATAGTATGAAAGAAAAGAATTCCCTATCAGTTACAAGGCCCTCCCTTCTATTCACAGCCTTGACAAAGTCACTGTAGGATGAGTTAAGGGAGGGGAGGGAAAAGGGGATTGGTAGGTCAGGATAATCTGGTCTAATAGGGGTACCAATGGGGGACAATCCTAATAGATGGCAAATATCAAGAATAGTAGGGGCCATCATCCCACATCTGAATTGGAAGAAATTAAAGGCAGAATTCCAGAAGCAAAGGGCAGCAGGTATTAAGAAAGGGTCCTCTAAGATAGTAAACCCGGATAGTTGGAGGGCATCGAGAAGGTAGAGCTCTTGAAGGTCCAAAGTCCTATCAGGAACAACCCGATCATACCATTCTTGCCACTCTGGTCTCACCATGGGCCAGCATCGGTGGAGGCGGTTCATCCTCCAGGTTCCCCAGTCAAGACCACCTTCGTAAAGGAGACAATGGTCTTCTAGACGTAGATATAATGCTGGAAGCTCAATGAGAATCTCCTTGAAGATGGGTCCAAGCACATAGTCCTGTTGCTCATGATGTCAAGGGATGAAGATGCGTCCGTCGATGGCGCTTTTCTCACCGGCCTTGTACTTTTCACATTCTGCCTCAATGATCCTTTTGAGGGTTACAGACGGGCTCGCACGCTCTACAACTAGTACTTTCAATGAAGAAGAAGCCATTGATAGAAAGCTTTCTCAGAGGACGAAGTTAGGAAAGGGAGTAGAGAGAAATGGAAGGTCGATAGAGATAAAGGGTTTGTGCAATAGGGAAACGAGTGATTTTAGAACACGAAATAAAAGGGTTTTAAAACCGTTGTGTCTGGAAAATATATCGTGTAATTCGTAAAGTACTAAAAATACAGATACGAAGAGTTTCCTTCAATATTGATGCTTTTGGAGGGAAAAAACACATCCCAAATGTTGATGCCAGTTTCGAAATAAAATATTTGGCTTCGAAACTAGATTTTGGCGCCAAAAGTCAAGTAACAACAGCTTCGAAACTGAGAAGCCAGCTTCGAAGCACATTCCATACCTAAGGATGTATGAATTCACAAGTATTTGTTTACTTCGAAGGGATTAAAGACCTGTTCTAGGTTTCTTAATGAGAGTAATGTCCTTCGAAGCAAAGCTTGATACCCCTTAAGGATGGCAATTGGTGTTCAAAACATCCAAACCAATAGTTGGTTTATATATACAGAAAGGGTTGTCTTTTCGGACTAAAACAGTGCAACCCTCAAAAGGAGCTTCCATATTTTTGAAAGTATGGACTGTTGTTTGAAGCAAAAATGGTCAATTTAAAACTGATTGATCGTACTAACCATGACCATATTTTGGTTATGATTAAAACAAGCTTTAAAGGGCAAGATTGTTAAATTCGAAGCACTAATTCTAAATGAAAATCAGCAAAACTGTCAACTTTATTCCATAAATTGGAAAAGTTCATGTTGGTTTTTTTTAGTGTTTCATTTAAAACGATTAAGTCTAGATCAAAAGTCGTAGTTGTATTAAAGTAAAAGCAATTACATCGAATGGCCCTCTTTGGGTACAAATTCAAGTTCATAAAAGTAAGGAATAGAATAAATAACAAGATCATGAAATTTGGTCCAACTATGATCAATGAATTTCTGTTCTTTCTTTATTCTATCCTCTATTTCTTCTAGGATTGGTTGTTGAAGTTGATGTGCTCTTACTTCATAAAAGAGCTCTTCAGCCTTTATTTCGAACGATGTTTCTCTCAATCCTTGTTCCAACTCGTCCATATCCAAGTCATCCCAGTACGCAAAGTCTTTATTCTTGAAGTTATCGAATTCTTCAATGAGGTTCTCTGCTTCGCACTGGACATGAACTCGAAGGGATGAGAGTTAGTCCAAAGATTGAGTGGTGACCACAGAAGTCCGATGCTAGTGCAGAAGCAATGGGAGTTGGTCCAAAAACATGTGAAGCTCTGCTTGGGCGAGGGGGTTGAGGACGTGACCCCGAGTCAGAATATCACAAGCCCATCGAAGGTTCTTGAGAGGAAAATCGTCCTCAAGAACATTGAAAGGCAAGTGAGAGAAGGCCGCAAGCAGAAGTTGGGCTTGCTTCCGCTCAGCTGGAGTAGGAGAAGGTGGAGGCTTGTAAGGAAGAAAGACCTTATCTGCAAAAAGGGCAAGCCTCAGTCTCTCTGTCCAGCAAGGATTTGGTGGAGGAGGAGGTATGGAAGCTTCCATTTCGGGAGAAGGAGTAAAGGCAGAAGGAACAAGGGCATTAATATAATCAAGCTAGTCAGAAGAGCAAAGCTTCGCCTTCTGGGCTAAGAACGATGAGTTATACCCTTGTGCCTCTTTTGGGTGTCGGGTAGTGTGCATTATCTTTGTAGGCATGGAGGATGTGTACCATGCTACAAGCAGATTGTCCTCTAAACTGCGTCGGCGGTCGATGGGCACGTAAGGATAAACCACCGAGCTTCGCGCATAGGAAGGAAACTCTAAAGGGTCAGTGAACTCGACAAAGTGATGGTTAATTAGCTCCCTTAAATCACAAGCCTCTGGTTCCAACCAGCTTGCCCAGTCAGAAGCCCTAGAGGAAGAAGAAGCCAGAGCCTTATCCCATGCAAAGGGTTGTGAAGAAGAACTTCCCATGTCCATATTTGCAACTTTCTGAATCAAATGATTAAGGGCAGTTTGTTCGTAGTCCAAGGATGAATCAGAAGAAGAACTTCCCATGTCCATATTTGTAACTTTCTGAATCAAAGGATTAAGGGCAATGTGTTCGTAGTCCAAGGGTTGATAATTTGCAAATACTTCCATGACTTGAATATAGAAATGTGGGTAAAGGTGGCTAATTAATGCATGGAGGTTCTTTCGAGGAGGAACAACATCATCAGATGACTCTTCGTGTGCTCAATCAATAGAGGAGAAAATTGATTTGGCCATAAAAATGTATCAGTCTGTTCGAATACTAAGGTGGTGGGGGTGTTCAAAAGATTAAAAGAGAGTTTAATGCAAATGATGAATGACAGTTGCATTTCTGGAAGAATGCAAAACCCATGCACGTTCTAAGACGTGGATAAAAGACCTTGATCCACTAATATCACCAAGTATTGGGTATATTAGTGCGGGGGGTAATGTTGGCTATATATTTTGTATAAGCCAATTACAATTCGACGCGTGGCAAAATAAGGGTAATACAGGAACACTATTCAAGTCTTCGATCATGATCGTACACGTGGCAGTTAGTATTAGTTATTATGAGATCTGAGTAGCATTGGATCAGCAAAGAGATGCAAAGTGATGTGGCTTCAACGGTTACTCACATTCAAATTCAAAATTAGGAGGGAAGCCTAACTGCAAGTGATTGCATAGTGGAGCTAATTATAAGGCAACATGGTCAGCGATCATGGAGGAGCAGTTCGACGGTTGGAAATGCAGTTCGATGGTCGTCCTTGAGAAGTATAAATAGCAGAGAAGGCCCCAGAAAAAAGTCCCAGACTCAGATCCAAAAAACCAGTCTTATTCTACTTTATTTCCTTTCCAGTTTTACATTTCCTGTTCTTTATATTTCTGTACTTTAAAATTTCTGCACTGCACTTCGTTCATAGAAGTAGTTTCAATTAGATTGTTGCTGTAAACCTCTATGAGGCTGAGTTTGGATCATTGTAAGTTTTTCATTGTAATGAAATGCTTCAATTGTTCTTTATTTAATTGTTATTTGCTTAATTCTCCTAAATCAAGCCACCAGTAAAAGTCCTCTTCATTGAGACTAAAAGAACTAAAACATAATCGTCTGATAATTGGTTGGCAATTAATTTTCTGTAAGGACTGATTGATCCTTGCTGGCACGCTCATAATTACAAAAGTAACCTTCGAAAGCCAAAAAGCCAACAGATTGCCAAATAAATAATGGACTAGGTGGGTAGAGCCTAATTCACCTTAATCCGACAAAGTAAGGTTCAATTATCTTAAAAGATAGAAGGAAGTAATTTAATTGACCTGAATTTAATTAAATCCAAGTTAAGTAAATTAGATAAATTATATAAGTATGTATATATATATATATGTCTATATTAAAGCTCAACTAAGGGAGAGAAGGAGATACAATCTGAGAGATAGAGAGTTCTAGAGAATAAGGAGAAGAAGAAGAGAAAGAAAGGGAGAAGAAGAGGACCTGAGGCAACTTCACCAAATCAACACATAAGGTAAGAATTCTCACATAATCTTCTAGAATTGAGGTATCACACTCATAATCCCTTAGAAATGAGTTAGATTTATGCTTAAGTGAGGATTCTAAGCAAAAGGTTAAGGGTAAAACTTCATAGGAACACAATTTGAAGCTATGGAAGGAAATAGTAGAAATACATGACATTTGCATGTTCTATTTCTTGTTTAGCTTGGGTTTTTGGCTTGAGGAAGGCATTTTTCATGGGTTTTCTTAGTAACCTTCCTAGCTTCAAGTTTTGCTCTTGTGTTTGGCTTGTGAGTTTTGTTTTAAAAGTTTGATCTTGATTTGAAAGTAGAACTTGTCCATTTACTATGTTTGAGTCAGTTTTGAGCCTTGTTTTGTACAAATTTGGGTTTGATTGTTAGAGAATTTGAAGCCCAAAACAGAGCAAACTTTCGATTCTGGAATGTCCAGAACCGCACATGCGGCTGGGAGGACTGCACATGCGGGAAGTTGTGGTGCACGTGCGGCAGGTAAACCCGCACGTGCAGAAAATAGGGGAGGTGTTGGGAGCATTCTGCAATATATGCACTTGCTAGCGCACATGTAGCGCACGTGCAGTGTGAGTCCCACACGTGCGGCTAAAGGGCTCCGCACGTGCAGCTGTTTGACAGCCTCGGTTTCATTTTTCTACTTCGTTTACCCTACTTTCGGGCCTCCGTTAGCGTGAGTTGCATCCATATTTGACGAACATTGGCATTGCACGGGCATATTAAGAGAGTAAACGACCGATTCCTGAATAATGAAAATATAGTTGATTGTACAACCAATTAAGTGTGCTATGCTTGTATCTGCCTGTGTAGGTCAAACGCTACGTCCCAGTCACATGCATCACAGAGCCAACTGTTAGTGACATTGTTGTAAAGATATGTTTACTCTATGTATTTTATTCCTTGTTGGGATATATTTTGTTTTGTAATTATTGAATGATGATCCTATTTACTTACGCTATATTTCGTGGCGTCCTTAGCACCTGTCTGTGTTACTACAGAGATCTCTGTTAATTCCAATTTCTGGAGCTCCTGTTTATGATGTTGATGGCAATCACATTTGATTATCGGTCTTCATGATCGTCTGCCCAGTCTTTAAGACTGCCTGATTTAGTTTGCTATAGGATGTACCACGTATACTTGTATGCTTCCTATATGGGATAAGTATCTGTTATGTATACAGTTTGATTTGCTTTACACTAAGGACATCATTCAGAACCTCTTTACACTACTGTTATTCACTGGACTCTAGCTCACGTTTTACATATATATTGTAGGTGATCCAGTTCAGGAGGGGACGTAGTGGCGACATTTTTGCCTCAATTTTGTTGTACCCTTTTGTGCCTCACATCGAGGTTCCCATATGTTAGAGCCCTAGGTAACCCGGTGATCGCCCTTTTGGAACTCACTCATGTGTTATGGTCGGTTATCACTGGCATTATATTTGTTGTTAATGGGAATGACTTCCCTCTTTTGGTTGTAGTTTGACAAACTTGTAACACCTTGATGTACATGTGTATATATATATATATGGTTATGCCTTTGTCTCACAGCTCATTGAACGTTTCATTTTCTTATATCTTAGCTTACGTTAGTCCCGTTTGTTTAATTTGTTCAGTTAGGCCTTTGGTAATTGTGGATTACTGGCCAGTTACGATTTCAAACTTTTAGGGACGAGTTTGGATCGTGACACCACACCAACTCAGCCTATGTGGTTTGATAAGGTGAATGAGTTAGGTTGAACTAGTTGGATGATAAAATTGACTGATCAGTTGGGCTGCTGGTTAAAATTGTTAATTCCATATAATTTTGTACGAGTCCCTGCTATTTTTTATTTGAATTAGCAAGAACTCATATAAAATTATATGGAATTAACAAATTTTAACCAGCAGCCTAACTGAACAGTCAATTTTATTACTCAACCAGTTTAACCTAGGTTGAATTGGTACGGGATGTCTAGTTTTTTGACACACTCCTACACATACTACCCTTCCAAAAAAAACACAACCAACACCAACACCAACACTAACAAATAGAAAGAGAAAAAAAAAAGGGGGGGGGAAGAGAGAGGAATTTTTGAGGCATCAATTTTATCACCCAACCAGTCTAACCCAGGTTGAATTGGTACTGGATGTCTAGTTTTTTGGCACACCCTTACAAATAACCACCCTTTCAAAAAAAAACCAACTCCAACAAATGAAAAAAAAAAAAAAACAAAACAAAACAAAAGAGAGGAATTGTCGAGGCATTCGAGCCTCAAAACGCCTCGACAATTCGAGGCCCCTAGCATCGCCGTACTTTTAATAATGGGTTTATTATACTTTTTACCTCTAAATTATTATCAAATCGTCTATTTTGTTCTTGAACTATTGATTTAGTCTATTTCGTTCCTAAAATATATAAATCAAACTCTATTTAGCCCCTAAATTATGGAGTGAATATATTAAATCCCTAAAGTATTTAATTCAAATTTATTTAGTCCTTGAAAAAAATACAAAAATAAAATATATGCCCATAAGGATTATAATTAGCAAAAGACCATAGTTAATTAAGATTTTATTACAGAAAAACATTAAATTTTTATTGTCTTTAAAAATTATTTTATTTTGTTATGTGTTTAAATTAATATTAGAGTCTAGTTTATTAGTTTTGTCAATAAAATTATATGAGTATTATATATACTGAAGAAGTATAATTAGATAATTTAAATAATAACATTTCGTTACAAATAATAATAGAACAAAATAATATATTCATTAAGCTATAATAAGTACTTAGTGAAAATGTTAAAAATAATCAATTATAAGTTATAAACGAAATCGTACATATTACATAAAGGCACTTAGCTACTGTAGAAGATAAGTTGGAAAATATTATAAATAATTACCCTTACCTTATAAAGAAAATTAACTCTAAGAACTTATATCACTTTTTAAAGACAGAATAAAAATTTAAGATTATTTTGAAATAAAATTTTAACTACATAGGGTCTTTTATTAATTTATAATACTTATGGGATTATATTTTATTTTTATAATTCTTTTAGAGACTAAATAGGTTTCAATTAAATAGTTTAGGGACTTAATAGATTCAATCGATAGTTTAGGAACTTAAATAAACTTTGATTTATATACTTTAGAGACTTAGTAGATTCAATTGATAGTTTAAGAACTAAGTAGATAATTAAATAATAATTAAATGTATAAAGTGTAATAAACCCTTTAATAATATATATATATATATATGATGATAATGATTATAAAAATAAAAATAATAATAATAATAATAAGTCAATTTACTTGAGCATTTTTTTTATTGGTCAAATTAAAACTCATTTTAAATTCATTCAAAAGTAAATACATCAAGCTTGAATACATTATGAAGCTCCATCATAAAATATAAACCAATGTAATTCCAAGTCTATGTTTGGAGTAAGAAAGAAAGTTAGGTAAAATATAAATGAAATATAATTAAATTTTATTTATATTTCATATATTTTTTTCTAAATTTGTACCCAAATTTATGCGTCAAACACCATCAATGTTTTAAGAATAATGCTATATGTACCAATTAATGTACACATTAGTGTACTAACAGATGATGTGGCATCATTTGTATGGTTTTGGATATTTGTAACTTATATAATAAATGTGGTCAATAATAATATCATAATACTAGTTGATACACTAATGTGTACACTAATTGGTGCATGTAGCACCACCGATGTTTTAAACTCAAATTTAAAAGATATATTTACTCAATGGGGCACTTTTTCATAAATCTCTTTTCACTTACTTATGTTCCATTTAGTTCACATTATTTTTTTATATTCTAATAAGTTTTATGAGCGACATAATTACCAAAATCTCCCTAATAATATTTACATTTATAGTGTGAACGCTCACGTTGTCAGTATGAATATTCATATTATGAATATTCACATCACTAAATTGCTAACCGTTCAAAAAATATTTGTAAGAGTAGAAATGTCTATAAAATACTTTAAATATGAGAATTATGATTTGGTAGATCAAATGTTCAAATAATAAGATTTATTAAAATACAAGAATGTCTTATGAATTAATTGAGATACAAACACTTAAAAAATAATTTTTTAATAAATCTCCCTTTCCCAATTGGTTTACATTCCCAACCAAGAAATAGTTACAATTTATAGAGATAAATGTCGTCAAAGCTGTAGTAATTGTTAGATCCATGAGCACCTAATCATGGAACGGGCCCATGAAATCGGCTCTATCACTCGGCCCACCGTCGTTTGGTGGGCCTTTCGGCTTGTCTGTTTTTTCTCGGTCCATTAGAGCTCGATTTGTTTTATTTTATTTTTTTTGGGTTAAAATGCTGTGAGAATTACGGATATGGACTTAATTATCATGTACACTTTTTTAATAGGGAAAATGACAGATTAGTGAGGATTAAAAAAAAAAAAATTTATAAAAAAGTGATAAATATTATAAATATTAATAATTAAAATTATAAACTTTTCACATTTTCATAAATTATTTTTCTAATCTACACTAATCAGTAAATCCCCCTTTTTAATACACTAGCCTTAAAATTCTTATTTTCTCCCAATACTTTTTGAAAATATTGACAAGTAAAAAAAAAAAAAAAAAAGAAGGAAAAAAAAAAGGAACATGACTTGTAGATAAATAAGTCTAATTAAGGGGATTGGCCCATAAGTCTCCTTTTTTTGGAATTTATGAGTTGGTTCTATTGACCAAACTTATTTATCTATAAGTTCTGCTCATTTTTTCACTTATCAATATCTCCAAAAATTGGTAGGGTAAAACAAGCATTTTAGGACTTTTTGGTTCATTAAAAAAACATACATGACCTATACGTATTTTAGTCAATCATATAGGATTGGCATGTAATTTAGGAGTTGTTTGGAGTTTGCTTATTTAGTGTATTTTTTTATAAACAGATGTATAAAAAAGTAGAAAGGTGATGTAACTCAAATAAGTGCACTTACTTAGCCTTTTTTTTACTCGCTTTTTCTTTAATCTGCCAAAAAAAAAAAAAAAGGGAGTTTCCATTTACGGAAAATTGGTGAAAAATGTTTAGATAGATTTTCAAATTATAATTCCACCCCTACATTCCAATGCCCTGTTTGGATACATCTTTCAAATTATATTTCCATAACAAAAAGAAAACTTTACAGAAAATTCTGTGTGAGGCGGGATTTTATTTTTTGAAATTTGGCTTAACCGGTCGTCTGGCCGGTTAACCAGAACAGGGCATTTTTTTATTTTTTATTTTTTTGCAATTGGCACTTATTTTTTTATATTTTTAATAAAACAATATTTTTGAAAATTTTTAAAATGTTTTATGAGCTTTTAATAGATTTTTGAGTTGTATGTTTGGTTATGAGTTGTAAATTTTTGTATCAGATATCATATGTCACATAAAAAATTTCCTACTCAATTCAAAACTCTTTTCAAACTCATAACTAAACAAATTTTCTACACTCAAATAATAATTCCAAAACACAAAAACTCAAAATACAACTCTATTCTCAATTCATATTTCTAAAACTCTTCCAAACACTTTTTTTTGGGGGGGGGGGGGTTGGGTGCATGACATTAGGTGTAGGATGATTTTGTTTTGGTGATAACGACATAATTGATGAAATTGTTTTGTGTGAATAGCAAATTATTGTATTGAATGAATTATATTTTTATTTTTATTCCACTACTGCCAGATTGTCACGGGTCAATTGTCAAAAATTCACCAATGCTGGAAAAGTTGTCAAAGGTGGCCAATGGCTAGTGATGGTGGTGGTGGTGGTGGTGGTGGTGATATGATTAGATAGGCAGAATAGGTGGACAAAGTAGATAAATAGATAGGGTAATATGGAATGCATCGTTATTGTCTTTTTGACTCCAAAAGTTTCGAAATTGAACTTGTGACCCGAGTACCCTTTTATCTAGTCTACCAACTATTTTGTGAATAATTTTTACAGATAATAATGAGACTTTTATTTTTTTGGGAAATAAATAATGCAGACTGTGTGAACCCAGTTTCTATTGGGTATACCTCCTTATTGGAGTGTGGGACCCAATTGGTTTTGGAAAAAGAGTTTAATTTGGTTTAGTATTAATTATAATATATTTTTATATATTATATTTAATTTGTGGAGACCCAATCCAATTTGGAAACAACTAATTTGGGTGAGTTTGGAAGGGCTTCCAGGCTCTTTGAGCCATATAATGACAAAAAAGGCTCAAAAGCCCACTAAAAGACAAAAGCAACAATCTTGCTTTGCAAGTTCCAACTCTAAGTTCAATTCACAAAACTACCCCTCATCAAAGAGGGGCATGCGGCAGCATCTAAAAAAAAAAAAAAAAATTTCCAAAAAACACATTTTCTCAGAAAAAAAAAAGTTAAAAAAAAAATATTTTTTTATTTTTTGTTAAAATATTTTATAAAAATAAATTCAAACTCTATTTTGTAAAATTTTTTTAAATATTTTAATTTTTTTGTTATGTGTTTTGGTTATGATTTGAGTGTAGAGTTGTGAAAGTAGTATGGAGTTTCAAGTTATGTGTTTTGGTTATGAGTTTTAAAAATAATTTATTACGTGAGTTTTATTTTATGTGTTTTGGTTACGATTTCAGTGTAGAGTTATTTTTAAATGTAAAATATTAACATTTTAAACTATTTAAATTGTTTGAATATTTAAATTATGTAAATTTTTTTGTTAAAATAATTTTTTGAATATTTAAATTATTTAAAATTTTAAATTTTTTGAATATTTATTTTATTTTTTACAATTGAAAGAATTTTTAGATTATTTACATTATTTAAATACTTAAAATAAAATTAAAATAAATATCAAAATTAAAACGCAAATAAAAATGAAAACAAAAATAAATATTTAAAATTAAATTAAAATTAAATTATTTAAAATAAAAAAACGTAAATTAATAACATTAATAACATTTAAAATAATTTACAAATAAAAATATAATAACATTTTAAATTAATAAAAACGACAAAAAACGTAAATTGGCCATTGATAAAAACGACAAAACCGTAAATTAGTAATTAATAAAAAAAATTACAAATAAAAAAATTTATTATAAAAAAAACGACAAAATCGTAAAAAACGGCAAAAACGTAGACACGTAAATTAATAATTTTTTGAATATTTATTTTAAATTTTTTCTTATTAAATTATTTACATTATTTACATTATTTTAATACTTAAAATAAAATTAAAGAATAAGAACTAATTAAAGTACAAAAATTTAAAATAAAATTAAAGAACAAAACCGAAAATAAGAAAATAAAAAATAATAAAATTTAAACAAAATACAAAAACGTAAATTGGCCAAATCAAAAACAAAAAAAAAAAAAATTTTAAAAAAATTAAGCAAAAAACGCCACATCCAAACCCAAAATTAAAATAAATAAATAAATAAAAAATTAAGCAAAATATGGGAAATCCAAACCCAAAATAAAAATCAAAAGAAAAAACAAAAGAAAAAAAGGGCAGTTTGGTAATTTGTCAGGATGACACCTCACCAAAAAGCCAAAAAGCCAAAAAAGCCAAAAAGCCCTTCCCAAACCAGGTTTTTGAGCCCAGGCTCATATAGCCAAAAAAGCCAAAAAGCCAAAAAGCCAGCCCACTTCCCAAACGGAGGCTAAGGGTTTGATAAAAAAACCCTAGAATTAACAATATATAAATATTGTTTTGCCTTTCTCGGTGTTTAGAGCCGCAGCAAGTTAATTGATTTTATATAGGACTTGGGTAATCAATTCGGAAAAAGGTGCAGGAGCTGCAATTCAATTTGGTGTAAACAGTGTAGCTGCGAATTGATTTCGGGCTAATCAATTCGGTGGAATTTGGTTTGTGAAGCATCAATTTTGGTGGGTTGATTTGGTTCGTTATTTTGGATCTTCTACAACACTGGTTCTGAAGATTTTGGTTCATCTATTTGGTGAGGTCTTTCCTCTTGTTTATTTGTGATTATTTGGAATTCACCTAAGGGTGGTTTTGTGAGACCATTAGTGTCTCGTTTGTAATCGTTTGGAACTTATTTGGTTGATAGTGGAATCGGATTTCGATCCCGTGGACGTACCTCACATTGAGGGAACCACGTAAAAATTCTTGTGTTGCCTTTGATTTAATTTTTCCGCATTAGTTTTTATTCTCATTGATTGATTTACTTGTGGGGAATCACATCGATTTTCCCTAACAACTGGTATCAAAGCTTACGGTTTATTTGGGTTTCATTATTTGTGTAAATCAATGGAGGGGAATGTAGGTCGTATGTCTAGCTTCAATGGAAGCAATTGGGTAACTTGGAAAACTAAAATGGAGGACCTATTATTTTGTAAAGACTTGTATGGGCCTATTGAGGGTGATAGTGGCAAACCTGATGATATGAAAGATGATGAGTGGAAGAGGTTAAATCAAAAAACTGTTGGTGTTATCCGTCAATGGATTGATGACAGTGTGTTTCATCATGTTGCCACTGAAACTTCGGCACATGATTTATGGAAAAAATTAAAGTCTTTATGATAGAAAATCAGCCACAAATAAAGCCTTTCTGTTTCGTAAGTTGGTTAATTTAAAATATAAAGAGGGCAGCCCTATTCCGGAACATCTGAATGAAATAAAGAGTATTGTTAACCAACTTGCTTCTATGAAAATTATTTTTGATGATGAGTTGCAGGCTTTGATGCTACTTAGTTCTTTGTCCGAAAGTTATGAGACTTTGGTTGTGACGGTTAGTAATTCGGTGCCCGATGGAGTTGTCACAATGGGCCAAGTCACTAGTAGCCTGTTGAATGAAGAAACCAGAAGAAAATCAGTGGGTTCCTCTCATTCGGAAGCATTTGTTGTGAGAGGCCGAAGCAAAACAAGGGGGAGGAGTAAGACTCCTCATGGTCGTGATCAAAGCCGTGACAAATCAAAAGATGATTCTTTTCAAAGAAAGACGTTGAGTGCTACTATTGCCATGAGAAAGGGCACATGAAGCAGGAATCCCGAAAGCTCAAGAACAAGGAGAAAAGGCGTGACAAAAGTGTGAATAAGAAACAAGAAGACACAACGGCAGTTACTACCGATGATCTCATGGTCGTTTGTGAAGATGATTGCATTAATTTTGTGGGCCAAGAGAGCAGTTGGGTGATTGATTCTGGTTCTTCTTTTCATGTGACTTCTCGAGTTGATTTCTTCACTACCTACACCGAAGGAGATTATGGTTCTGTTCGAATGGGTAATGAAGGTTTATCCAAGATTATCGGCATGGGTGATGTTTGCTTGGAAACAAATTTGGGCTGCAAATTGTTGCTTAAAGATGTGAGGCATGTTCCCGACATTCGCCTCAATTTAATCTCTACTGGGAAGCTAGATGATGAAGGCTTCAACAACAAATTTGGTGATGGAATATGGAAGCTCACAAAGGGTTCTTTGGTGGTGGCTAAGTGCAAGAAGACTCATACACTTTATTCGATGCAAGGAAAAATTTGTAAAGGTGTTGTCAATGCACTTGAAGATGATACTTCTACCGAATTGTGGCACAAGCGACTTGGCCATATGAGTGAAAAGGGGCTGCAAGTTTTGTTTAAGAAAGAGCTTCTACCCGGTTTGAAAGGTACACATCTTAAAACTTGTGTTCATTGTTTAGCGGGTAAACAACATAGAGTTTCTTTTCATAAAAATGTTGCTTCTAGAAAAGAAAATGTTTTGGAGTTGATTCATTCGGATGTTTGTGGTCCTTTAAAAGTTAGAACACATGGTGGTGCACTTTATTTTGTTACTTTCATTGATGATTATTCAAGGAAAGTTTGGGCTTTTCTACTAAAAACTAAAGAACAAGTTCTAGAAGTATTTAAGCATTTTCAGGCCATGGTTGAAAGAGAAACAGGACAGAAATTGAAACGCATCCGAACAGACAATGGTGGTAAATACATTGGGCCATTTGATGAGTATTGTCGCAGCCAAGGTATTCGGCACCAAAAGACAGTTAAGAAGACTCCTCAACAAAATGGCGTTGCCGAGAGGATGAACCGCACCATTGTGGAAAGAACAAGGTGTTTGCTTTCACAAGCTAAATTGCCAAGATCCTTTTGGGGTGAGGCAATGAGTACAGCGGTTGACGTGATCAATTTATCTCCTTACTATCCTTTGAATGGTGATGTTCCTGAAAGAGTTTGGACTGGCAAAGATGTGTCTTATGAGCACTTGAAAGTGTTTGGTTGCCGAGCTTTTGTTCACATTCCAAAGGATGAGAGGTCCAAGCTTGATAGTAAGTCAAGACAATGTATTTTTCTTGGCTATAGGCGTGATGAATTTGGGTATAGATTGTGGGATCCGGTCGATAAGAAAGTCATTCGAAGTTGTGATGTTGTGTTTCTTGAAGACCAAACAATTGAAGACTTTGGCAAAGGTGATCAACCGGAGCCAAGAACTAGTGATCTCATTGATATGGATACATCTCCTTCATCTTCAGTTGATGATGAAAATGGGGGAGATGTGCAGCCACCTATTGAAGATGTAGAGGATGATGCTAATCCTAATGAAGTTGAGCCAGAAATTGAGGAAGAGCATCCAACTCAAGAACCGCCACCACAACTTGAGTTGAGGAAATCTACAAGGGACCGACAACCTTCAAGAAAGTATCCTCCCAATGAATTTGTGTTTATTTCCGATCAAGGGGAGCCAGAGAGCTACCAAGAAGCAATTGAGCATGCAAAGAAAGATGATTGGAAAAAGGCCATGGAAGAGGAGATGAATTCCTTGCTTGAAAACCAAACTTATGATTTAGTGAAGTTGCCTAAAGGGAGGAAAATTCTGAAAAATAAGTGGGTTTTCAAATTGAAGAATGATAGGAAGAATCTGAGGTACAAAGCACGTCTTGTTGTGAAAGGCTTTGGGCAAAAGAAAGGTATTGACTTTGACGAGATTTTCTCACCGGTTGTAAAAATGTCTTCTATTCGGGTTGTACTTGGCATGGCTGCAAGTATGAACCTTGAAGTTGAGCAACTTGATGTGAAGACCGCATTTCTTCATGATGATCTTGAAGAAGAAATTTACATGGAGCAACCGGAAGGTTTTGTAGAGAAAGGGAAAGAGAAATTTGTTTGCAAATTGAAGAAAAGTTTGTATGGCCTCAAGCAAGCCCCGCAGCAATGGTACAAAAAATTTGACTCTTTCATGATGAATAATGGTTTTTCTAAAACCACTTCGGACCATTGTGTGTTTGTGAAAAATTTCCCGGATGGCAAATTTATTATTCTTTTGCTTTATGTTGATGACATGTTAATTGTGGGTTAAGATTCTACCATGATAAACAGGTTGAAATTGGAGTTGAGTAACTCTTTTGCTATGAAAGATTTGGGACCGGCAAAGCAAATTCTTGGTATGAAAATTGTTCGTAATCGCCAAGAGGGACTGATTTGGTTGTCTCAAGAGAGCTACATTGAGAAAGTTCTTGAGGGGTTCAACATGGATAAAGCAAAGCCGGTTGGTTGTCCACTTGCAGGTCACTTCAAACTTAGTTCGAATCAATGTCCTACAAGTGAGAAAGACAAAGAAGAGATGTTGAAAATTCCTTATGCTTCAGCAGTTGGTTCTTTGATGTACACCATGGTTTGTACAAGGCCGGATATTGCTCACGCCGTTGGTGTGGTGAGTCGTTTTCTCTCTAATCCGGGTAAAGAACATTGGGCAGCGGTAAAATGGATTCTAAGGTATCTTCGAGGGACTTCAAAGGTGTGTTTGTGTTTTGGGGATGGTAAGCCAATGCTTGATGGGTTCACAGATTCTGACATGGCTGGTGATGTTGATTCTAGGAAATCTACTTCGGGGTATTTGATGACTTTTGCAGGGGGAGCTGTGACATGGCAATCTAAATTACAAAAATGTGTTGCTATCTCAACTACCGAAGCTGAATTTATTGCCATTACAGAAGCTTGCAAAGAAGAGTTATGGTTGAAGAAATTTTTGCAAGAGTTGGGTTTAAAGCAAGAAAAGTATGTGCTTTATTGTGATAGTCAAAGTGCTATTCACTTGAGTAAAAATTCTACTTTTCATTCGAGATCGAAACACATTGATGTGAGATATCATTGGATTCGTGATGTGTTAGATTCGAAATTGTTACAACTCGAAAAGGTTCACACAGATGATAATATTTCAGATATGTTGACAAAGACTTTGTCGAGAGACAAACATTTGAAGTGTCGAACTTTGGCGGGTATGGTTAATATCTCCACCTAAGTCGGTAGGGGGAGAATTGTTGGGTATACATCCTTATTGGAGTGTGGGACCCAATTGATTTTGGAAAAAGAGTTTAATTTGATTTAGTATTAATTATAATATATTTTTATATATTATATTTAATTTGTGGAGACCCAATCCAATTTGGAAACAACTAAGGGTTTGATAAAAAAAAAACCTAGAATTAACAATATATAAATATTGTTTTGTCTTTCTCGGTGTTTAGAGCCGCAGCAAGTTAATTGATTTTATATAGGACTTGGGTAATCAATTCGGAAAAAGGTACAGGAGCTGCAATTCAATTTGGTGTAAACAGTGTAGCTGCGAATTGATTTCGGGCTAATCAATTCGGTGGAATTTGGTTTGTGAAGCATCAATTTTGGTGGGTTGATTTGGTTCGTTATTTTGGATCTTCTACAATACTGGTTCTGAAGATTTTGGTTCATCTATTTGGTGAGGTCTTTCCTCTTGTTTATTTGTGATTATTTGGAATTCACCTAAGGGTGGTTTTGTGAGACCATTAGTGTCTCGTTTGTAATCGTTTGGAACTTATTTAGTTGATAGTGGAATCGGATTTCGATCCCGTGGACGTACCTCACATTGAGGGAACCACGTAAAAATTCTTGTGTTACCTTTGATTTAATTTTTCCGCATTAGTTTTTATTCCCATTGATTGATTTACTTGTGGGGAATCACATCGATTTTCCCTAACAGTTTCTATGGTTGGCTTTGCTAGTTGTGAAAGCAGCCCAATTTTTTTGAACAATAATACTATATTTATCATATTATCATATTTAATTTAGTTGTCTATATATTGCATTTATAATGGTAGAGGTGACTCAATCATTAAACAATTTAACCTATCAGCTAAATTCATCAAATAAATCTTTAAAAATTCTTAATGTCGAACGTCCTATATTAAAATAGCGGGTATACATTGCACTAAATATTGTGAATCTACCAAATGTAAATTCAAAGTAATACAAAAATTATAAGGTTTTAGAACTGGACGGAGTGGAGAGAAATGTTAGCCCCGGCTGTCCTCAGAAGACTTGGATCGGATGAGATTCATTTGTAATCATTTGGGAAAATTTGATAGCACATACTAAAAATCACTCAGAACTTTAAAATAAAAATTAGATTAAATTTGAAAATATATATTATTGTGAAGGGTGAAATTTTCTCACTGTAGAGAGTAAGATAATCTAATACAGTCTTCATTTGAGATGTGAATTAGCTTTTTGGCTTTTTGATTTTTTGTTTATTTTAGCCTTGGGCTAAAAAATTTCGTTTGGGATGGACTTTTTGATTTTTTAAAATTTTTGTGAGAGAAAAAATGAAATGATTATGATTTGAATGTGATATTTTATCTTAATAATTTTTTAATCTATTTTATTTTATTTTTTTAACTATTTTAATCCAAACATGACATGCGAAACATAGCCACAAGCTTTTGGACTTTTTACAAAATAACACAACTATGAAGCCTGCGTAGCCGATAGTGTTCAGCTAGAAAAACATTTCAATACTCAAGTCAATATTTCTCCTTTCGAAATCAAGTTAATAGTTTTTATGAAAATTGTTTCATACCATAGTTTTGAAAATCGGACCAGATCGGTCGATTTGACCGGTTGAACTGTCAACCAGTCAGGGTTCCAGTCCGCATATACCCTCTAAATCGTTCGAAGTTAAAAATCGACCTATTTAAAGAGAACCGGAAAAATCGGCAGTTGGACCAGCGAACCGGTCGACTCGGGGCCAATTTGTCTAGTCTTTGAAATTGAATTTTTTTTTTTTTTTTGATTTCTTCTAACTTTTTTTTTATTCTTTCTTTCTTATTATATATATATATATATATATATAAGAATATAAGAAAATTTTAATTGGAAACTCTCTTTCAAAGGTCTCCTTCTGTGAGGAATCACATTAAGAGTTTGAAATTATTGTGAAAGTCTCTACCTAGTTATAAGAAGAAGAAAAATCTTTAAAAAAAACTGAAGAAATCCATGTGAGATTCAATCAAATATATTGGAAGGAGACTTGAAATTTTGATATTCCTCCAAAATTTGTGCTCTTTTTTCAATCAAGTTATTTGAATTAAAATCATATGAAGAGAATATTAAATATTTGATTTCCTCTTCCAAAATTTAAAATTAATAATATCTTAAAATATATTATTATATTTTTTAGTTAAAAAATATTAGGAGAAATATTTAAGATAATTTAATATTTTCATTATTTTTAATTTATAATTTTATTACTTATATTTTTATTTAAATATAATTTTAATATATTTATTACGTCACGGTTCGATTCTGGTTCAATCTAACTGTTAAACCGGTGTCCACTAAATCTCTTTTCCGATTCGCTCATCGGTCCAATTTTTAAAACATTGTTCCATGCCTTAGCCATACTCTCTCTCGATCCCTTTTATATCGTCAAATGTCATTGTTAGATTTTTCTGAGCAATAATTTTTGCCCTTATAACTTAGCTATTATTTCGGTATGTGACCCTACTGCGTGGCATAACTCTATTGCCAATCGTGTTAAAATGATGTGAGTTAGACTTAAATTATAAAAAAATATTTGTCAAACCTCAATTTTTTATATAATTTTTTTAGAAATAATTGTTGAAAAGCCCAACTTAAAGAGGATATAAGACATTAGATTCAATAGATATTTTCTATGGGAGCTGAATACTCTTATATGTAAGAAAGCCAAATATATTTGAAGGAAATCAAAATATATACTATTCGGCCCCGTCCTGAGGGGTCCTGAAGCCGAATAACAGAATAGGCCATAGAATCAGCCGTACAAGAAGCCGAGTGGAAATAGGCACACGACAGAAAGGCCGAGTGAGCAGTTATCCGCTGAATTGAAAGTGGGCCTGACCCCCGAGACCAAGGACTAGTATAAATAAGAGAAGCATCAACCAAAAAGAGGTATGTGAGGTCAGATTAAATAAACTTAAGACATAAGCAAACGAGAGAGCATATACTAACTTGTCCGTCAGAGTGCTAATTCCGGCACCCCCGACCGGAGTGTTAATCCTTTTTTCAGGTGGCAATCAGAGGATGAGGAACGTCATTCAGGATCCAAGAGTATTTCCAAACCACTTCTCCACATTTTCTATTGGTGAGTGGTCCACCCTTCGTGAAATAGCTTGGCGAGAAATTCTTTTGTTTGTTTTGAAGGACATTTTGTTTCCAATTTTACCCCTTAATTTATCTATTGACTTTTTTTATCTGTTTGATTTTTTTGACTAAGTGTTCAAATATACATCTATCTATTCAAAAAAAAAAAAAAAATTCTATCTATTCAATTTTATATCTATCTATCATATCTGTTCATTTTTTGTCTATCTATCCAATTTTTTATCTATTAAAACAGGTTTGATCAATTGAAACCAACTATTTATCTGTTGAAATTCAATTCAATCTATCTGTTAAAATTTTCTCTCTTTATATATATATATATATATCTAAGCTGTTGGAATTCAATTCTTGTCTTCAATGAAGAGTTTTATCTTTACATATCGTATCCTTCAATTTGTTTCATAGTCATATATATAAAAGCACAACCACAAAATCATTATAATCCTCCTAAGCCCACATTTCATTATAACAAAAATATTGAGGACAAACAGTATACATATATATGTATATATATATTGCAGATCTATTATTTTTTGTCAAGTAAGAAGATGTCCAGTATCACAATTAAAAGAGTAGAATGAGAATCTCAACACTAAATAAACAAAATCACTTTATAAGCTGTAAGACCCAGAATTCTCTTACATGGATTGTTGATGAGATCCAACAAAGAAATAAGTTGAACCCCTATAGCTATGCAAAGATGAACATAGTCGGCACCACTTAACCGAGGTTGCCGGCCGGGGACACTCCGATAATAAACTTAGTCACTTGAATCAAGGAAAGTAGATTAAGAATTGAATGGTGTTTGTGTGTTGTGTGTTGCAGAGAGATAAGGCATGCCTATATTCCATAGGGCGTCTTCTTTTTATAGATGGAGGTGTAATGTTTGCTTAATAAGCTTCCTTGTTTGGAATGGGGCCATTATTAGGAGTTATTTGAGTTACCCCCAATAAGTTGGTATTTTTTAGGCCACACAATTGCTCCAAAATTTTCATTATCTTTGATAGAAGGAATGTGAGTTTTTATTGCCGAGTTATACTTTTCAAATAGATGTTATGTCTTTTGATAAAGAATACATTTGATAAACGAATAAAATGAATAAATGAATGACTATATGGATGCATGTATGTATAAATGTATATATGTCTAGGAAATTAAGGTTTTGCTTCGAATTCGGAGGCTTTTGCTGATGGCGCTCCGTGACGAGAACGAAGATTGCTCCATATTCAAAGTCTTTTGTTGATGGCGCTCTGTGCCAAGCACAAAGATTGCTCCGTGTTCTGAGGCTTTTGTTGCTCCATATTCAGAATCTTTTGTTGATGGCGCTCTGTGCCGAGCACGAAGATTGCTCCGTATTCGGAGGCTTTTGTTGATTACAAGTGGCGATTAATTTCAGACATTGCAAGGATTTTGAATAGTACATCCCGTGTCATTGATTGCTTGTAGTAAATGATGTAGACTTGTTAATCCCAAACAAGTGTTAAGCTGAAAAACTTACTCCAATGGTAGAGCATTAAAAAATAGCATTATTGCTCCATTGTAAGGAATTGCCAACTGGAGCAGATTAAAGTAGATTGTTAAGTTGGTTTCTTACCGTTGAGCTAGTATGAGTTGTGGTTGTGCCGAGTCGGAGTAAACTAGTCTTGCATTGTATACAATATATATTTGCTCTATTGTTTTCGAATAAAATTTGTCATTCGAAAGGAATTCAGAATGGACTCTAGCCAAAAGTGACGAGGAGTAAGCCAAGAACAAATTATTGAAGCGGATTCCTTGCCCCATTACTTTCAAATGAAATTTGTTATTCCAAAGGAATTTAGATTGGATTCTTGCCAAAAGTGTCGAGGAGTAAGCCACATAATGGATTCTTGCCAAAAATGGCGAGAAATAAGTCAATAACAAATTATTGAAGCTGAAAAGGAATCAAGAATGAAATTTGTAAAATCTGACCACACAGATGTGTTCGGAAGGCTCCAAATAGTTGGAAATGACTATGGGATCGTGGTAATTAGGCTCTTGATGGCTCAGTTTTAGCCATAACAATCAGATGACTCAGATTTGTCGAGAATTGTGCTCTGCAAAGCATTGGATAATTGTTCACATATCAGCTTGCGTCAGAGGCTACGTTTGATAGCTTGGCTCGACGGCCTAGCTCGGAGGCGCGACTAGGTGGCTTGGCAAAAAATATAAGGAAGTTGTTACTTGCGAGATTTGAACTCTCTCATTTGTGATGAAGGAATAACACTTAACCACTTTACCATGACAAATTGTCACGACCCAAACCCACCCCTATGGGTTTAGTATCGTAATCAGCCAGTAATTCGTAATTACCAAGAGCCTGCTTAACAATAATAACAATTATACAATAAGAAGGGCCGGTGGAAGTCTGTAGATATTAAAACATAATGTCCAAAGAGCTGTGAGGACTTAAATGAATAACACAAGTTTCATATCCTTATTGACACAGCGGAATACACGGGGACTAGATATCATTCTAGTAGACGAAAGGGGCTCTCGAATCCACGAGAAAAATAGAACCTTGAATCTACAAGAAAGAGAAATATTATTGAATGAATGAATAAAAGTTGTATAAAAGTTGTCTTTGCCATGAGACTTACATAGCTATTTATAATAAACTAAACCTAATACTTGTAGGAAAAGTAATTCTAAAATAAATTAGGAACTTAAATCAACACAAACTAGGAAACCTAAGAGAATAGGAAACTAAAATTCTAAACTATTTAAAATCCTAGTCAAAATCTAATTCTAAAATAATAAAATTAAGAAACCTAATAATTCTAAAATATTTATACTAAATTACAAGAATCCTAATAATACATCAAAAATATTAAAACTAAAAATATAAAAATTCTTAAAATCTTGTCCTGAAAATCTTGTCCTACATCAGACTCCTCTTCTTTGAAAGAACTCGTCCTCGAGTTCATATTAAAGATCTGCCATCGTCCATCCCAAATAAAAAGATACTTGGAATACTTCAGTTGTTTGTCCCTCTTCCGAACATTATATGCAGAGAAGTTTACTTTCTGAAAGTTGTTCTCTATATGCTTCAACTGGTTGACAAGATCAATTAGACAAGCATTGAAAATCAAATTAAATTGCTCCACACCAAGAAAATCAACGAAGTGTATTTTATGTTGATGTTGGATACTCTTTGGACTCTGCTCTGTCTTAGAATCAGTTGGACATTCAATTATCAATCTTGGAATATCAATTGCAACATCCTCAATCAACTTCTTTGGTGCACATGTCAACTTTATTACCTCATCTTTTATTTCTTCTTTTTCATTGAGTTCAACTAGATCTTCTTCTTTTACGATCTCATAACCATCATAATAATCAAGAGATGATAGTTCCGTCATTAGAAGCTCTTGGCTATCTTCAACGTTTTTCTCTTGCTTCACATCTTCATTGTCTTCTTCAAACATCTTGATCAAAGTAATTTCAGTGACCTCTTGTTCATCAATTTCAACGTTCTCACCATTATTGAAATCAACTTGATTTTCTACTTCAATTGAATGTCTGTTTGGGTTTTCAAAATTTTGAAACATTGAGATATTCAAAACCTTTTCTTCTTCAATGTGTGGTTGAGCGTGACAAATTTGTTGACCTACAAGACTTGATTGACCCAAACTTGGCAGAACCATAGTCATGTTCCTCGAATAATCTGTATCCACAATTCCATAATAATTATTGAATTGCGAAGAATATTGTGAATCAAAATTACCTTGGAACAATTGTTTTGATTCAAGCTTTCTTTGATATTGTAGATACAATATTTGCCCATCATTTGTTTGAAGGAATCTAGAACTCATTAACTTCCTCATCTTATGCCACGTCCTAATAGGTTGTTTGTATTGTCGCCTTCGATCATGCTGCAATTGTTTCCACCATGTAGAAACATAACCTTGTAACTTACGTGCGACATATTTGGTTTGCTTTTCTTCAGAGATTTCCATACTCTCAAGGAATTTGTCAACTTTGTGAAACCAATAAATAAAATCCTCGGCATGAGAATAAGCATTAAAATAGGAAATTTCTGGTAGTACTTGATAATTTGCAAAGTCATGATTGATGCAATTATTGCTATTGAACACATCACTGAATCTTCGTTGTCGCCTTACCGATTGATACTCTCCATAACCTTCAAATAACTCATTTTCAGATTCGTTCTCACTATCACATTGATAACGAGAAGATCGTCTTAAGACGTTGTGATTAATAGGCTGGCCTTGGGCAAATCCCATAGCGCGGTTCCTATTAGTGTTGTGACTAACAGGTTGGCCTTGCGCAAGTCCCTTGACTCGAATCCTATTAGATCTTTCTCTACGATCATCGTCAATAGAGCTTGTGCTTCCTCTTTCGATGAATGATATCCAGCTAGGAGAAACCTTGCTCTGATACCACTTGACGCAGCGGAATACACAGGGACTAGATATCGTTCTAGTAGACGAAAAGGGCTCTCGAATCCACGAAAAAAATAGAACCTTGAATCCACAAGGAAGAGAAATATTATTGAAAGAATGAATAAAAGTTGTATAAAAGTTGTCTTTGCCATGAGGCTTACATAGCTATTTATAATAAACTAAACCTAATACTTGTAGGAAAAATAATTTTAAAATAAATTAGGAACTTAAATCAACACAAACTAGGAAACCTAAGAGAATAGGAAACTAAAATTCTAAACTATTTAAAATCCTAGTCAAAATCTAATTCTAAAATAATAAAATTAAGAAATCTAATAATTCTAAAATATTTATACTAAATTACAAGAATCCTAATAATACATCAAAAATATTAAAACTAAAAATATAAAAATTCTTAAAATCTTGTCTTGAAAATCTTGACCTACGTCACTTATATATGCACACAAACATTTAAGTCTATAAGACGCTTATATACAAAACAAAACAGAAGTTAGGGAATTAAATCCCAAAGCCAAAACAAATCATAACAACATTCACTTGACTTCATATAATCATTCAAAAGGGTGGATTTAGATCACCCAAAAAACCTTGACATTAACAGTTTGGAACCTCACGGTGAAGCACAATAGGTTGGCTTGACAAAACGAATCAGGTTGATGCCACTAACTTCGCCCCGATGCCTGGCCACCTACATATATATAATAAGCTGTGAGTTAAAGCCCAATGAATAACAAATGTATAAAGGGGTTAAGAATGAATGTCCTTTCAGTAATTAAAACAGTCAATTGCATCTGTAGATCAGTTATTCAATCAATATCTCATATTTCATGTCATATCAGTCATTTAGAAATCATAGCAGTCATATGTGGTACATCCAATAGCAGAACAGTACAGTAGGTCTTAATAGACTTAACAGTCAATTGATGGCCATCAATACAGTAACAGTAGTTCCAAAAATTGGAACTGACAGAGATCTCTGTAACAGTAGCAATAATAGTAACAGTCAGCTGCTATGGATGCCACAAGTACAGTTCATAAATTAGGACAAATATTCATTCAGTAAACAATACCATTTCAGAAAGCAGTACAGTAAATCATTTAGAAAATAATCATAATTGAACATAGCTTTACAACATTGTTACTCACAGTGGGCTCCTCGATATACGTACTTAGATGTACTAAAGAAGCAACGTCCGACCTAACTAAACAAATTCAAGCACAACGATTCAATTACATTCATATCTTTAGCCAATTCTATTGATTCGGTTGTTTTCTTATTCAATTACCATGCAGCACTACTCGATTGGTTCTAATGTTTCAATTATTCCCTGTAATGCACTCATAAGATGCAAATGGTCATGAAAACACTTTAAAACCATGTAAACGGAGGCTCGGAAGGTAAAAAAGATGAGTGGAAACAAAATCGAGTCGGCCTAAAAGGGCCGCACGGTCCTAGCCGCACGTGCGGTGGCCATCTCCACACCTACTCCCGCTGGTGCAATTTAAGCAAAATACTCAACACCACTGCCCTGTTTTCCGCACTTGCGGGGCCCTAGGCTACATGTGCGGTGATGCTACAAAACCAATCCGAAAACTACTCTATTATGGCAGTGGGTTCTTTTGCAAAATCAATCCCATTTCCATGCAATTCACTTCCAAAAACTTAACATAACACCATGAATGAAACATATTTGGCTTGGAACAAAATTCATGACTTCAATTGAAGCTTCAAAACCATACAAGGAGTTCAAATTCTTGAAGTGTAAACACAAATTCATAACTAATACAAATTAAGCTCTAAGTCTTTAAAATGCATGGATTTTTCCTCCCAAATGTTGAAACTCAAACAAAAAGCAAGGAACAATTAAATGATCAAGAGTTCCATAGAAAATATGCCATGCATGTTGCTAATTCAAGTTAATCTCCACAATTCCTTCTTTATGTAATCATATGAATTCCTAACATCAATTTCACTTCAAATGTTGAAATGTATAATCATGAAATTTGCAACTTTGAGCCAAAACTCTCAACTCCCATGGAGTTTCTCTTCCAAATGGAAATTATAAGTATGAAATTGAATGTATGATCATGATTATGGTAAAATCTTGCCATACATGTATCCGTATGAACTAAACTGTCCATTAAACTTATATTCTTCTTACTTACTCTTAAATTCTTTAGCTTACGAGCATAATTCCTCAAATACATGAGATTAGGGAGGAGAATTCTTACCTTTAATAAGTGAATTGTGAATAGTAGAGTGTAGTTACAAGGTTTCTCAAGCTCCTCTTCTCCTTTCTCTTTCTTTTCTTCTTGAGTTCAAGTGTTCAAGGCTCCCCTATTCTCACACTCTCTCTCTCTCTCTCTACGTGTATAGCTTAAAGGGTTAAAGAAGACCCACCACTTTCCTATTCTTAATCAACTAAATGGTGAGTAGGACACATGTATGGATTTATGGTTTTCAATTTTAAATTTCATAATTTCATTTACATGGAATTAATTTAAATTAAATTATATTTCATCATCTCATAGTCTTAATTACACTAAATTAAATTATACTAAGGTGAATTAGGCTCTAATTTTTATCCAATTTCTTAATTCTAACTTGTTAAAAATTAACGAATCAAACAGGTTTAATCCATAGCTCTACATATCTATTCTCAATGACAATACCATATACATATATCACACATGGCACACATATCACAACTAACACATAAGCACATGATCAACACTAATCACGTAGATAACTTCATTAATTTACTTAATTAAAGAGGCGGTTGTCACACAGATCCTTTTGTTTGTATTTGGCAAGTTATGAATTTGAATTTGATTGTGGTTCAGATATTACTGGATGTAAGATAGCTGCGAAGCATTGGATGATTTCTTCAATCATTAGTTCGCTGTCTCCCTCGAAATAAGTGACTTTCTGGATAACTTTGACCGGCTCGTACGGCTTTGTTTTGGCTCCGGTTTTGACGTGGTTTTTTGCCTTGGACTCGTCTTTATGAGTACTTCATACTGGTATATTTAAAACTAGATTTTAATAATTTCAAAATTTTTAGTTTCTATAAATTTGATCTGGTTTGCAAATATCGGCGAACTTCGGTTACTTCGTGGCTCCTCGAGTTTGTGGGTTTAGACTCCTTTAGTCGACATGAATCCTATGGTGTATTTAGATATTGATTTCGACGCTTCTGAAATCTTGACAAATTTGAAGACAAGATACTAGTTCTATGTCGATAGTAGCGCCGAGCAATGTTGTTGTTCTTACGAGAATTAAATCATGAGATTTTGCCAAAGAGGTAGATGAATTAATAATTGTATTTTTTGTTCCAAGAAGATGTCCAATGTTGTGGAGCATGTTGCCGAGATGTGACTCCAAAAAGAGAACAACTAAATTTGTTCTCGGCATCGCAGTTGTAGCCAACATGATTGAAGATATATACTTGCATCGTTTGTGATGATTATCATTATCGATGAGCTTGACGACGGAGTTATGGTGCTGAGCGTTAAAAAACTGTCGAGTGGCTACGAATTTGACAAGTTAGTAGCTACTCGGCATTACCGCAGCATTGCCAATTGACCTATGGGTTGCTGAGTAAGTAATGTTGTGAATTGCAGGTTATGGTCCCCAACTTGAACATTTTGGTGAAGTAGTGGCCGAGAGGTGCACTGTGGTGTCATAATTAGGCTTTATCGATGTAATTTGACTCTTCGATGTTGTCAAGTAAACGTAATTGTGATAGTCGAATCTTGGGTTTGTGAGCTTATGATCACAAGGATTTTGTTGATGACTCAACAAACTTGTTATGGGTGCCGATCGATTTCTTCCTAGAATGTAGGGGCTTTTCAATGTACCGAAACTCTTGGTCGACAACTTTTCTTAGCTTTACAGTGTGCCGAAACACTTGGTCAGCATCTCTTTGTATTTGGCTTTGCTAGGAACTTGGTCGACAAGACTTCTTTACGCATGCAACACATCTTTGATCTTCAGTTTTGTTGAGATTTTGGTTGACATCAACATGAGCCATTCATGACAATTGAAGTTGCCTCTAGATCAAATTGTTTGGATTTATATGTATATATATTGTCTCATAAGTAGCCAACTACCACAAATTATTAATTAATTTTTTTATTTTATAATAACTCATGGCCCTATTTTGTCAACTTCTCTTGTTGGGAATACTTGCAAAGAGAGAAAAAGTGAAGACCCAACTTTGGATTCCACAATAATTTTTAGCACAAGTACATGTATATCTCAATAATCAACTTTAAAATAAACTTTGTGAGGAAATAAATAGATAAACAATCCTAGGGATGGGTTTGGCCAGGTAACCCCTTTTGTAATGTCGAAAAGATGCTCTCACAGAGAAAAGTATGAAACCTATTTTTAGGGAGAGAAAATGAAAATGTAAAAGTAAATCCATGAGTTCTGTTTTGTTTTAAAACTTTTTCATCGAGATTCACCATGAACAAAAGTTTTCCAAAGAGTTTGTAAGCTCACACAGTAACATGTTTACTATCTATTTCGTTGAACTTTTTCAGACGATTCCTACAGACGTCGCCAATTGTGAGACCTAGAATCCTCTCACATGGATTGCTGATGAGATCCAACGAAGAGATGAGCTGAACCCCTGCAGATTTGCAAAGATGAACATGGTCGGCGCCACCCAATCGGAGTTGCCGCCCAGGGACACTTCAGTGATAAAGTTAGTCACTTGAATCAAGAAAAATAGATGAAGAATTGAAGAGTGTTTGTGTGTTGTATGTTGCAGAAAGATAACACATACCTATATTTCGTGGGGCGCCTTTCTTTTATAGATAGGGGCATGTGATATTTATTTGATAGGCTTCCTTTAGGAGTTATTTGGATTACCCCTAATAAGCTGTTATGTTTTAGGCCATCACATAATAAATCAAATATATCCAAAGAAAGACAATACATATGCCAAGAACAGTGACACGCAGATCCATTCACTCCATGTCCTCTTTAATTTCTTTGGAATATGCAAAGCTATGATACATTCGATCCTTATTAGTTCTATGGGAGAAAAAAAAATCTGCAGACTATTCTATCATAATACGCATAACCTGAAGTATCAAGCCTCTCATCTTTCTGCGACGGTGACGAGGCAGATCTACTTAGATCTACGACGCTCTTCTATGGTTCTTGATGAATAGTGATGGTGGTCAGTAGGCGGCGACGGAGGTGGAGGAAGACTTAGAGGTGATGACATGGTGTCTTCTCGGAGCTAGTAGAGCCGAGGCGATGTTAGAGATTTGGGCCGATTGATATCAATCACGGTAGTGGTGGTGGCAGCGGCAGCGGCATAGGAAGACTTGGAGGTGACGGCGTGGTGTCTTCTCGAATCCGTTGGAGCCGATGCAGCAATGGAGATATGAGCCGATCTACATCAGCGGCGACTTCGACGGCCATGAAACCGACGGTTGCGAGGATGGTAGTTGTGGTGGTGGTGGGTAGGAGGAGAGGGAGAAGAAGAACAAGGGCCGCCCAAAGAAAGTGGAGGTGAGGTCGTGGAGGGGAGAGAGTGGTTCTGGTGGCAGTGGTTCTAATAGCGGTGGTTAGAGCAGGTTTGGCGGTGTTAAGGTGAGAGAGAGAAAGAGAAGTTTGAAGTTTGAAAGTCTTTTTTCTATTCACATAATTTAAAACAGGTAAAATAAAATAAATATTTTGGTCTTTTTACAAAAACGTGGCTTTATGAACATTTTGGCCCTGTTTGGTTTATTTTTCCGAAAAAAATTTGAGAAAAATTCTCTACAAACAAATTTTCAAGAGTAATCAAACCAAACAAATTTTTCAAAAAAAATCTCAAAATTTTGTTTGGTTACCTACTTTCCAAAATCACTCTATCTCTCTCTCATACACATCAAATCAATCACTTTTTTTAAAACTCTTTCCCCAAAATAATTTTTCAAAACTATTTCTGAAAAAAGGCAAACCAAACAAGTTTTCGTACTTTTTATCTCAAAAACTACTCTACAAACACAAACCAAACACACCCTTTATTTTCGCGCGTGGAATTTTGAATAAAAGAAATTCAGATTTGGATTTATGATTTAAGTACCCATATTTTCATATTATTTATTAGGGTTAATTACAAATTCATCTCTTGAGGTTTGCTTAAAGAAAAATACTTTATACCATTAATTTAGTATCACTAATGCACCACTAATGATATGACATCATGTGGACCCTACTACTGATGTGATAGTTTAACCTTTGTTTTGTTTTATTTTTTTTTCTTTACATTGCCACCTAATTAGTGGTGTTTTTAGAGCTTCAAATTTAGTGCTCTAAATCACCACTCTTGCTTAAAATACAAATTGTTCCCTGTAGTTTAGAAAATTACAAATATCTCCCTGTCAGAATTTTTTATTTAACAAAATTAATTAAAAAAGTAAAATTTCTAACTGTTTACCTATACAATAATAAAATTATCTGAATTATTAATTGAAACAAAATTTTAACATTATTAAAAATTATTAATTAACATGATTATTTATTAATAAAAGGACCTATTTGTTATGAATTTAGAAATCGTAAAGAGTATAATATAATTTTTAAAATTATAAAAAATTATTTATAATTTAAGTAAACCTCAGATGTGTTTATAATTTACCCTATTTATTATTAGTATAGTATAGTATCTCTTCTAGTGAATAAATATGGTCAACATCCTGTTTAATAATTGGAGAAGTTCGTGTGACAAACATGACTTTTATGTTTGCCTAATTTTTCAAAATTGCGGTTTCCGCGTTCGAAGACCATGTGGTCCTCGTGGATGTAGTTGCCCTGTCATGCTAGTCTCTCTATGTTTGAAATGTTTTTTTGTTTTTTTTCCCCTTCAAATTTGGGTGTTCAAATTAACTTATGTTTAAAATGGTTATCTAACATAAAAAATAAGCAGATTAATTACTTTGCCTTAATTGTGACTGATTTTTTTTGACGATTTTATTGTTTGTACTGTTTGTATTAGATTTCTTATTTGGTCATTTGGGATTTTATACTGTGTTTAGTTTGAGTTTTTTGAATTAAATTTTTTAAAAATTGAATTTTTTGATTTTCGTATTTTTTTGTTATTAATGAATATTTTTAAAATTTTAAACATTTTTTTTTACTTTTTTAGATGCACCTTATTTAGATGTATCTAAAAATTAATAAATATTTTAAAAATTAATAAATACATGAAAATTTAAAAAAATGTACTGAATTCTCATTTTTTTTTTTTTTATTTTTGGTATTTAGTGAATTTTTAAAAAAAAAATTTACAATTTTTTTACTTTTTAGCTATATTTATATTTGGTATGTCTACAAAGTAAAAAAATTGCTTAAAATATTAAAAAAATTCAATAAAAACAAAAAAATACGGAAAAAAAGAAAGTAGAATTTTCTGAAAAGTGTTTTTTGGAAAAGTGTAACCAAGATTATTTTCGTGTATGTTGTTTATTTTCTTTTAATATAATTTTGTTTAACTTTTAAAAAATAAATAAATAAAGAATATTATATATTTTATTTAAAAAATTTAAAAGAAGTTTACAAATTAAAATTACTTAATAAGATCTTTTATTTGATAAAATTAAAATTTCAATACAAGATTATATTATTATTAATTTTTTATTTTTTGTGTTGGATAAATAATTTGAGACAAGGAGAGTAATAGTGAGAGTGATGCCTGTACAAGGTTGACAGAGCATCTAGCTTGGAAGCTTAAACTTGGGAGATGTATTAAGGTTGTGTTTGGTTCATAAATTTGGAAAGAGGTTTAAAAAAAGAAAGGAAAAAATTGTGTGAAATATAAGTGAAATATTATTATATTTTACACACATTTCATTTATCTTTTTCTTTTTAAATCTCTTTCCAAAATCATAAATCAAACACAACGTGAGGACTGGTTATTATGTTAGAGAAACGATGGACAGGCATACAAATTACAGCGGATTGCTTGGAGGTTACTGAGCTAATCCAGAAAGAAGACTCAGAATTGTCCATTCAAAACCCTCGTTAAAGATGCGAAATTCCTTCTTAATAGGACCGGAGGTACCAAGCATGCCTCTGTTTTTTTTTTAATGGTAAAGCATATTATATACTAATAAAAGGTACATAAATCCAGATGCAAAACAATCATAAAACGCAAAGAATTAAGTCATGAACATAGAATCCTAATAGTATGAAATAACCAAATCAAAAGAAAGGATACCAGACCCATCAGCACAACACCACCACCAGTAAAGCACAAGTGAAACATAGGATTAGGTACGTGGTTGCAGGTTTCTTCTCTGTGGCGACTGTGTATGAGAGGGTATATAAAAAATTGGATTGACGAATAAATCTTAAATATTGAATTTGTGATCCAAATAGTCTCAAAATTTTTCTTATGTTCCGTTTGATCCTATTAGATGTGTAATGATAAATTTAACCTGTTATTGGGTGTTACAGAAGAAAAAGTAGGTGTCGTAATGAAAAATACACACTACAGTCTTTTTAGAGCCTTTCCTTGTGGTGAAACATGCCACATGCCACATAGTTGGATTTTGTTAAGTGTTATAGTGGGAAAAAATGAGTGTCATAATGGAAAAAAGTACAACATAATCTTTTTAAAACTCTTCTTTGTGGTGGAACATGCCACATGCCACATCAATTGGATTTTGTTGGATGTTACAATGAGAAAAAGTGAGCGTCACGGTGAAAAAAAGTACACTATACCTTTTTAGAATCCTTCCTTGTGATGGAACATGCCACATGCCATATCAATTGGGTTTTTGTTGAGTGTTACAGTGAGAAAAAGTAAACGTCATAGTGAGAAATGATACAACCGTTCAACAAAAATTACCAAACATACAAAACAGGATCTTATGGTTATATTGTCAATACCAATAGAATTTATAAGAACCACATAAAAAATATGAGACTAATTGGAATAAGTGTTTCTAAGATGAGACTTTTTGTAATTTTTTCTATAAAAAGGTATATAAATTAATAGGTAGATAATAAAAAAGTATGTTTAAATAAAAACAACTCAATATATATATCACTTTTATGAAAGTGCAACAAAATTTGTTTCCATTGCAAGTAAAAGCATGGCAAAGAATGCGTTATTCATTTCTTCGACTTACACTTTTATAAGAATACAATTATTTTAATTTATTCGTACTTAAATACAATTTTTTTCTTAAATTTTATTTAGGAAAATTGGGCCAAAGTCAAATTTTAAAACTTCTACGAAAATTGTTCCAAACTCTATTTTTTTAGGGTCATAAGGATAATAACAATTTGAAAGACCATATTATTCTCATCAAGTTATCCCCTTATCCACCTATATGTATATCTACCCACATTACCATCATTGATCACCACTAATCTCTTATGCCGACAATTTTATCAGCGACTCTTTGATGATTGTAAATTTTCCAACTTCAACAAATCTCTAGCAACGATTGGTAGTATTTGAGAATGAAAAAATACCAAAATAAAAATAAATAAATAAAAATTATCCTTTAAAATGATAATTTTTATTTGTCACCAATTTATTTTATTAATCATATCCTTAAAATCAAAACTGAAGAATAATACTATATACACTCATAATAATCAACTTATGATCAAATTTTATTTTTATTTGCACTCTCCTCAAAACACCTTATGTATTTTTTTATTTTTATTTTTGTGGTCAAAATCAAAATAGATTGATGGGTTTATTGATAAAATTATTCACAATGGAAAACCTATTTTAAGAAGAAAAACCTAATCAAGTAAATACTGACGTGGCAAACTATTTTAGGGAAACTGTAATTAAGGGTTGTTTGGAAAAGTAGATTAAAAGTTGAATTTTTTTTAATTTTATAGCTTTTTTTAAAAATGTGTAAAAAATAGAAAGATTGTGTGTAACTTTAAAAAGTTAAAAAGTTAACTTTTTTACTTTTAACCTAATTTGTCAAAGTGGCCCTAAAGCTTCGTTTGAGAATAGGTATTTTTAGTAACTTTTTGAATTTTTGATTAAAATTTTGTGTAAAAAAATTAGTATGTTTGGAATGATTTTTTAATTTTTTTACTAAAAAAATGTGTAAAAAATAGAAAGAAAATGAAATATATAACTTTTTGATATAGATTGTTGACTTTTTAATTTTTTAGTAATTTTTTAACTTTTAAATTAAAAAATAATATTGCTAAATGAGGCCTAAGTGAAAAGACTTTAAAAAAATTGTAAAATAAAAGTAAAATTTATTGATTTTAATAATTAAAGTAATAGATGTTTTTATGATTTTGCATATATATATATATATATATTTTTTTTTTGAGTCTTGTATTTCCACTTAATTTTCCCTACTATTTTTGACCGACTCCAATTCATTCCAGGTGTAGGATAAAATTTCCTACTCTGAAATTTCTCAGAAACTATCACATTGCGAAACAGTCGCGATACACGTAAAACACGTTACACACATATAAATAAGGGCTTACTTGACTTTCAACCATAGACCAAAATCCAATCGGCCGCGTAGCCAACCAGCACAGCTTGTACAAAAATCATACACGAGAAAATATTTTATTTTCCCGAGAAAGCGTTTTCCCGGGAAAACAAGGTCGGTTCGAGTCTCTCTCAACCGCCGGTTGAGCAGATGGCGTCTCTCAGCGTTCGTTGCGGCGTAACAAACCACCCTTCGATCCACCACCGCCTCGCCGTCGATCGGACTAATCCAAATCCAAATCGCATTGCCCCGTTCCAATCATCGAGAAGAGCACCACCGCGAATCTCCGCCGCGACGACGACGGCGGATTATCCGATTTCTACGTCGTGTTCTGTGAATCAGGAGGGTTCGAATAACAACAACGGCGCTCTGTTTTCATCAAATCTTGACGAGTGGATGAGAGATTCCGCGGCGGAGATCGTGAAGAACCTTCGAGAAGCGCCGCTGTTCGTGCAGATTTACGCCGCCAACAACGGCGGAGCGACGCGGTTGGAGACGGAGAAGGCGGTGGCGGAGAATTGGCCGGTGGTGGCGCGTCGGTGGAAGGACGGAGATACGCCATCGCCGGACGGTCTCATACTCGTGGAAGAGCTCGGCGGCGGCGATGAAGAAGAAGAGGAGGAAGAGAGGGTTACGAGGGCATGGGGGGTTGTGGTGCAAGGAAAGGGGGTAGAATGCGGGCCGGTTTGTTACTTGCTGAAGACGAGTAGGGTCGTCGGGTCGGGTTTGGGGTTGTGTTGTACCCATTTTTGTTTGATGAAAGTTCAGGGTTTCAGGGAAAGTGCTCTGTCACAGCTCACCAATTGTTGGTTGTTGGATTGAATAAATGTATAAAGAGAGGATTTATTGTTTGGAAATTGGATTGGTACAGGAAATTCCAATATGATCTGTGAATGTCACAACTTGACAGGTACACTTCAATACTGAGAGAGCTTTGTTGAAACACACTATGATTTGTTCAAAATCTTGTTTCATGCTTTAGTTCGTAATATGCAATTTAGAATTTTTTAGTATTTTTTTGGTTGTGTAGTTTTTTTTTTTCGAAATTGACCAAAAAAAATGGAGTTTAGAATTCATCTTTTTATTATAATGTATTTGAGTAGAAAAATTTTATTTTCATTGTCCAAATTTATTCTCATTGAAGGTGATTTTTGGAGTCCAATTTATTTTTCTTTGGAATCCAATTTAGAGCTGGTTTGGGAAGAGTTAAAATATCTAAATAAGTACAAAAAGATAAAAATAAGTCAGTCAATAAAACAAAAAATCACGTTTAAATTATAATCACTTCTCTTTTTCTTTCATAACTCTCATATTCAAATAATAAAAAAAATCAAAAGTTATTTTCAAACAAAATTAATTTTAATTAAATTATAAAAAAAAAAAAAAAAACTATATTAACTCTTTCAAAACGAAGGCATAGTTTCAAGAGAAACAAACAAAAAAGGTGTTCAATAGTCTTAGGCAATAAATATTTTTGGTCAAATTTGACGGGGGAATGGATTCAAAACAGCCTTTAATTAGTTTGTAAAGTCTCAATGCCAGGGGAACAAATTCCATGTAAAAACTTGAGGTGATGGTAATACCTTATGAAATAGAAACATGTAAAAACATGAGTTGGATTTATCTAATTTTGAATATAAATTTAAAAAATATTATCAATAATTCAAACCGTTTATTTTATTTTGTAAAATTTAAATATATAATACTCGTAATGGGCCCACGCAATATTAATTGAATTATGTTGAATGATTATTATATTTAAATAATAGATTTTTCGTTCCTTGGATACATAAAGAATAGAATAGCAAGCATAAAAAACTACTAACCCTTATTGGATTTGCCTCATCTCTTTGAAACTTGAACTCCAAGTCATCTCCATGAGTTGCTTGAATTGAAACATAGAACACCAAAAAAAAATAAGGAGCCCACTCCACTCATCATCCTTTTAATTATTAAACTTTTTCTTTGTTGATTCTCTTAGATTCTCTTTTGTTTCATTTTTATTATTTTTTCACTAAATTTTTGGAATATCTATTAAGTATAAAAATAAACCAAATTAGAAAATAGAATGTATAATAAATCTGTTCCAAATTATTTTGTTTGACGCAGAAAATAAGAATTCAAAAATAATATATTTTCGTACCGACATTTTATAATAAAAATTCACTAATTAAAATATCTCCTTAAGTAATTTTAATTTGTGAAAAAAAATCAAAAAAATTGAGACAAAATACATCAACATAGTAAAAAGTTAGCTTTTTGACTTTCTGATCTTTTTGGGTCACATCATCTCTTTACTTTTTTTAACACAAAAAAATCAAAAAGTTAACTTTTTATCAACTTTTCAAAACACCACTATTTTTAAGTTCTTATTTTGTATGACGGTCAAACAATTTGGGATAGAAGTAGTATATATGAAATAGGATTGGGTTCCACAATGGACTGGAGGGTGTTGTCGGGTACTAAGATCTCGTTTTGATAATTTGAACAATTCAATTTGTAGGATGTTTTGTGTATATCATCTATTAAAAAATTAGATTGATTTTATATTTGTAACCTATTCAATTTCTTGCATTTGTCACTAAAAAAAATATATGATCAATTTTAAAAAACACACTAGTGGTCTATTTTTTTTATAAATTAGATAAATTAAATTAGTTACGATTATCGAATCAACGTAATTTTTGTATAAAAATAATAATAGGTGTTGTCAACTCATTAGGGTCACATCCGCAGGCTCTGGTTGAAGATTTGCCCGATCCATATGAAAGGAGCACTTTGCATAGGTTTCAAAATTAGTCCAAGTGTATATAAACTAACTCAGATATCTAATCATAAAAAAATATATATAAAATAAACAATTTAAATTATTAAAACAAAAATTACGATAAATCTTATAGGCCAAACAACACCCACCAAATGGGTCTAAACAAAGTATTGGTCCTTATAAATCTACACCAATTATTATTCACATTCTTAAATTATTTGTCAAAAATTTAATTAAAAAAGTGATAAATCCCACTAAATAACTTTGAAAAAATTACAATTCAGTTTATATGTTCAAAATAAATTTCAAATCAATGATAAAATTTATCAATTTTAATAATTGAAATTATAAATGTTTTCATTACTTTGTAATTTTGTTTTGGGTAAATTACACTTTGCTCCCTAAAATTTCACCCATTTTCTATTTTGACCCTTTATGTTTGATTATTTCCACTTTGACCCTTTATGTTTACAATTCTTCCCACTTTGGTCATTCATGTTTGCAATCCTTCTTATTTTGGCCTTTTAAGTTTGATTTTTTCCATTTTGGCCCTTCTTGTTTGTAATCCTTTCCACTTTGGCCCTTTATGTTTGCAATCCTTCCCACTTTACTCGTAGACTAACTTTCATCCAAAAAAGTAACAGAATTTGTCACATAACTAACACACACTACTACAAAAATAGTTAAATATCACACTTTGACAAAAAAAAAAAGATCTCACTTTTATTGGAAGTGTGATAAAAAAAATTAGATTGATATTTTAATCACACTTAATTTGATTGAGTGTGATAATATTTATTTTTTATGTCACTTTTCAATTAAGTGTGATTATATATATTTTTTTTTAATCACACCTTCTAATTAAAGTGTGATTATATATACACTGCTACTTTTAATCACACTTTTTAAACAAGTGTGATTATATATATATTTTTTAATCATACATTCTAATTAAAGTGTGATTATTTATATATTTTTTAATCACACCTTCTAATTAAAGTGTGATTATATATACACTACTACTTTTTAATCACACTTTTTAAATAAGTGTGATTATATATATATTTTTTAATCACACATTTTAATTAAAGTGTGATTATATATACATTACTACTTTTTAATCACACTCCCTAAATAGGTGTGATTGTATAAAATATTTCAATTTGATTTTTATATAAAATATATAATTCCTAAATCCGCGTCTCTATTCTACCCATGAATGATAGAGACGACTCACTACTAGAAAAGGAGGCTTTAGACACGGAACTTTTTCACCCATTTTTTCATCTTCCTATCTCTCTGTCTCTGCCTCTCTTCTCTCTCTCTCTCTCTCTTTCTCTCTCACTCATCACTCTTCTCTGTCTGTCTCTCTCTCTCTTTCTCTCTGTGTCTCTATCTCTCTTATTTTTCTCTCTCTCACTCATCACTCTTCTCTGTCTGTCTATCTTTCTCTCTCTTTCTCTCTGTGTCTCTCGTTCATCTCTCTTCTGTCTATCTCTCTCATCTCTCTTCTCTCTCTGTCTCTCTTCTCTTTATCTCTCTCGCTCATCTCTCTCTGTCTCTCTCTCGTTTATCTCTTTTCGCTCTTTTTTTCTCTCTCTCTTTTTGTCTATATCTTTTCACCCATTTTTTTATCTTCCTCTCTCTCTTCTCTTTCTCTCTCTCATTCATCACTCTTTTCTTTCTGTTTATTTGTCTCTCTCTCTGTATCTCTCACTCATCTATCTCTTCTCTCATCTATCTTCTCTCCCTGTCTCTCTCGCTCATCTCTTTTCTCTCTATCTCTCTCATCTCTCATCTCTCTCTGTCTCTCTCGCTCATCTCTCTTCTCACTATCTCTCTTTCTGTCTCTCTCGTTCATCTCTCTTTTCTCTATGTCTCTCTCCCTCATCTCTCTTCTCTCTATCTCTCTCATCTCTCATCTCTCTCTGTCTCTCTCGCTCATCTCTCTTCTCACTATCTCTCTTTCTGTCTCTCTCGTTCATCTCTCTTTTCTCTGTCTCCTCCCTCATCTCTCTTCTCTTATCTCTCTCCGTTCATTATCTCTCTTCTCTCTCTGTCTTTTTTTCTGTCTCTCACTCTCTATCTCTTTATCTTTTTGTTCCTCTCTCTCTCTCTCTCTCCTCCTCCCACTGTGTTCGCGTTGCTCACTCTCTCCCTTCCGTCTTCTCTATTTACTGAGCTCCCTCTCGATTTATCTATCCACTACAAGAAAATGCACTTTTAGGGACCACTTTGTCTCTTTCTCGCTCATCACTCTCTCTCTCTCTCTCTCTCTCTCTCTCTCTCTCTCTTCTATCTGTCTCTCACTCATCTCTCTCTCTCTCACCACCCATCTCCTTTACCACCTTCACCACTACTGCAAACGCCATTCCACTACCACCATTATTACCACTGTCGCCACTTCACCTCTACGACTACCATTACTACTACCATTGCCACCACTACCACTACTGCCACTACTACTACCATTACCTCTCATTCACCCTTACCACTTCATCTACTCTACCACTACCACAACTTCACCACTAATCTCCTTCGCTACCACCACCACCACCATCATCTCTTATCCACCACCTTCACCACTACTGCCACTACTACTACCATTACCTCTCCTTCACCCTTGCCACTTCATCTACTCTACCACTACCACAACTTCACCACTAATCTCCTTCGCCGCCACCACCACCACCACCACCATCATCTCTTATCCACCACCTTCACCACTACTGCCACTCCCTCTCCTCTACCACAAAAAATTAGTTCGTGATTTTTAATAACAAAAAAAAATGGGCCGTAGAAAAATATTTTTCATTGACCACAGAAAATTAACTTTTATTTTAGTGGAAAATATTTTTCATTAAAATATTACCCCTACTTCTACCAAATAAAAAATAATAATATTTTTTTCATTAAAATAAAAATGAAACAAATAAATTTTCAATCTTAGTAACTAAAAAAAAAAGAATTTTTTTAAAAAAATTCATTAACTACAAAAAAATATATATTTTAACAAAAAATAAATTTTTTTGACGACGGCAACCCCCGTCGAAAAAAAAAAAAAAAAGAAAAAGTTAAACGACATTATTTTGTTATTTAAATTTCATTTCTGACCAAAAAAAAAATTTATTTTTACCCCTACTTCTACCAAATAAAAAATAATAATATTTTTTTCATTAAAATAAAAATGAAACAAATAAATTTTCAATCTTAGTAACTAAAAAAAAAGAATTTTTTTAAAAAAATTCATTAACTAAAAAAAATATATATTTTAACAAAAAATAAATTTTTTTGACGATGCAACCCCCGTCGCAAAAAAAAAAAAAAAGTTAAACGACATTATTTTGTTATTTAAATTTCATTTCTTACAAAAAAAAAAATTATTTTTTATTCCCGCCCCTTTTTGTTTTCCATTCCCGCTTCCACTTTCCCACCTTTCCCCCCCCCCCAAAACAAAAAATCCCCAATCTCTCAAACCCAAAAATCTCTAATCTCTTCTTAACCCCCCCTCTCTCTCGATCGATGGCGAGCGGCGGAGGAGCAGCCGAAAAGGCAAACGAGCCCTAGTCGTTCGCCATTGCACAGCTCGCAGTCTCTCTCTCTCTCTGTTTTATCCAGGTAACATTCTCTTCTGTCTTTGAATGAAATTCTGGGGTTAAAAAAAATAGGGTTTGGTTTGAATTTTGGGGAATCTCTGAAGGTACCCTTCAAAGTCAACGGTGTCCTTCCAGCTCTTTCTCAGCAGATTTCGTGGCCTATGCTCAACAATCTCCACAGCGCCGTTGACTTGTTGCCGTCGTTCGTCGGATCGGTCTCCCCTACCAATGGGTCGATTGAGTGGAAAGGGGCTTGCTTTTTCGATAACGAAGCTTGGCTTGAGTTCACCGGCGGTGATCGGGGTTTGGGCGGCGGTGTTCTTCACCTCAAGGTTCGCTCTTTTTATCACTTGTATACATGTGTATGATTGATTTGATTTGAATTGTGAGAATTGTTGAACTAGAGTAACTAGTTATGATTATGTTTACAATTGCTCCATAGGCAATGTCATTTTGGGTTTGGATTGTATTGGAGAGCTTTTGAAGAGTATAAATGGCAGAACAGAATTTTGAGGTTGATTTCAGTGAATGTAAGTAGCGATTGATGTGAGTTCTTTGACTGATAGCTTCATAACAGAAGCCATCTAGTGAATGAGACTGGGTTAACTGTTTTGAGGTGCAAATTTCATCTATGTTAGCTATTAAACATATTCCTTTACTTGCCTGCCTCATGAAAAATATTTGGCTAAGAAGCGTGGACAACACAATAATTTTTTTTTTAAAAAAATGTAGGATACACATGGGTGTTATGCACAAAATAAACAGTTTTATATATTTGTTATATGTCATGAATATAAATATTATATTCGAAGATAATAAAAAAATGCAACACAAAATTAATTTATGAAGTTAAAGGAGTTTTGGGGGGGGGGGGGGGGTTGTTAATAGTTATAAATGTATATTGTTTTCTTGTATCATTGTATACTAAGTTAATTTGTTCATGTGTCCAAGCAATGAACACGCTTATTCCTCAAGTGTCGGGAGAGTGTGCAGGTCTAAAATAATTAAAAGAATAATAGGACTTGGATGTGTGTCCGACAAGTGTCTTTACAAACATGTGACCATGTTAATGTATCTGGCCTAACCATTTTGAAATTAAAATTTGATATTCAAGTGTGAGCCTATATCCACAGCCAATTGGCTGCGTCTAGAACAGCCTCCACACACATATATTCAGAGTTTGTTTTGGACTTATGAGTTTCAATTTTGAATATATGCCTAATTTTCTTGCTTGTCATGCTACTCTGTCAATGTTCGTTTTCTTAACTTTCTTTTTCTTTCCACAGACTTCTGCAGCTCACAGCTGGACCTGTATGGATCTGTATGTTTTTGCAACGCCTTATAGGATTACCTGGGATTATTATTTCTCTGCCCGAGACCATACTTTGAAATTTGAATCTTGGGAGGAAGAAGCAGAGCTGGAATATGTATTATTGTGTTCATCCTTTTTCTTTTTATTCTTCTATAGAAATCTGTTATAAAAGGTTGACTATCTGACTGATCATTGAGCAGGTAAAGCAGCATGGAATCTCTGTATTTCTTATGCCATCAGGAATGCTGGGGACCTTGCTATCCTTAGCAGACGTCCTTCCCTGTTCTCTAACACTGTTTGGGGTCAGAATGCTAACTTAGAATTTTTGAAGAAACACATGGGTGCGACATTTGAAAAACGTTCTCGGCCTTGGCGTGCAACTATCAATCCAGATGATGTCCATTCTGGTGATTTCTTAGCATTATCAAAGATCCGTGGTAGGTGGGGTGGATTTGAAACATTGGAGAAGTGGGTAACGGGTGCATTTGCTGGTCATACAGCAGTTTGTTTGAAGGATGAATTTGGTAATCTTTGGGTTGGTGAATCTGGACATGAGAATGAAAAGGTAAGCAGAGGACTGCTCCTAAATCATGGACAAGCATGCACAATACCAACTCCTAACATGGCCATAGACATATAATTACCCAGTACGTTATACTTTAGAGCCATGTTAGATTTGTGTGCTTATTGGCATGAATTCATAAACCTAAAAAGCTGGAATTGGCAAGGGAAGAATTTTAGTTTAAAACAACTGAACTGTAGAATTGTAGTGCTTATATCATGTATGCAAACACGTGTGAGGGGCGTTGGAAAATACAAATTTGAAAAGATAGGTAGGTTTTCAAATTTTGGTTTCTGGAATGAACTTTCCTTTTTGGTTTTATAGACATGGAAATATTTGAACAATTCTTGGATTGAGTTTATTGGTGGATTCCTTTTTTTTTTTTTTTTGGCCTTCATATTTAGCAGTGTGAACATCATATTGTCTTTATACCATATTTATGTGAACATGTTCTTAGATTTTATGCTTATATTGTCTTGGTTGTGTTTCAGGGTGAAGAAATTATTGTGGTAATTCCATGGGATGGTGGGAATTGTCTCTTAAGGATGAATCCAATCCACAGGTAGTGTTGCTGCCCTTACATCCAGATGTGCGTGCTAAATTTAATTCGACTGCAGCATGGGAATATGCTTGGAGCATGGCAGGGAAGCCATATGGTTATCACAACATGATTTTTAGTTGGATTGATACCATTGCTGACAACTATCCACCACCTCTTGATGCTCACTTGGTATGCTTAAGTTTGATATTTTTCTAATATATTGTATTAAAGTTTAAACTTGGCTTTCCATGATGCATATGCCATGCTACTAAATACTGTGCATTTCTTGACTATTTTAGTAGGTTTTCTTGGTTCAGAAGCCTTCTGGTTTGATTGGATTTGGTGATATGGTTCTATTATGGTCATTGCTTTGGAATTATAATAGTTTCATTACATAGGTAACATGTGGATAGTGTGTTGAAAGTGCACATGCATATAAATGTAAACAATGGGGTTTATAAATCCTCACTATTTTGAGTGAAATTCTTTTGGCTACAGTAATAACAAATGGATGAGCAGCCTAGCACGACTTGTACTGTGCATAGTTTGCCAGAATTATTAATTTTAGGAGTCACTTTTTTCGTTCCTGTTTTATTTTTTTGTGCTTTGACAGTCATGTTCACTGTTTCATTTTTGCCGGCGAAAAAATTCTATCTACTTGATACCATCATTCATTTGCATTACATGTGAATAAATGCGAGGATGTTGAGAACTTTGCTAAATTTCTAACTGGCAGACTCTGTTCACAGGTCATTTCTGTCATGTCTATGTGGACTAGAGTGCAGCCGGCATATGCTGCAAATATGTGGAATGAAGCTCTAAATAAGCGGCTTGGAACTGAGGTACTTTTCCTATTCTTGAATGCAAAAAACTGTTGTGCAATGACACAGAACCCTTTCATCTTTCCCAACACGCCAACCCTTCATCACCCAGTAGCGTGACGTTGATGAGAATATGTGTATTGTTGTATTGGTAAATTACTTCCATCTTTGTGATAGGCAGTTTAAGTTTCAATGGGTATTTATCATACAGATGGGACTTTTATCCTCTGAAGTGGGATAAAGTTGAAAAAATTGTGTTGTATTTAACTACGCATGTTGGCATTAGGAAGGGGAAATGATTGAATAATACTTGATCTGAGACTCTGAGCACAATTTTGCACCCGGATTTTTATGTTCCTTGTAGAAGGAAGCAAGGGAAACACTCCCAGTTAGGTTTGATGCGAAGCTTGTGATGGGAGAGAAACTGTGTTCACTTCCAATGATCTCAACCAAAGAAAAAAAGAGATTAAAATATAGTTATAATGCTAAAACCAACTTTGTTATGGTCAACATATATTCTGAACTACGTGTTGCACAATTTAGTATGGAAAACTGAAGCATTAGTAGCTGTTTAAGTTGACGTAGGATCAACAGTATGCCTTTTAATTTCTAGTAGTAGTAATTATTTTTGTGATAATAATGTATTTTCTTTATGATTTTTCATACGCTTGTGCCAGTTGTTAGCGTTTGCACTTATTCTTTGGTAGACAAACATGCATGAAATGGGTAGCTGTTTTCTCTTTTTCCTCCAAAGGTGCAAAAGAAAATGCAGACTGCAATGTATGTACTCCCCCCCTACCAAAAAAAAAAATGGAGTAAATTCTTGAGTTTTTATTTATTTATTTATAGGTACCTAGAATTATGGTTCAACAGTAATAATAATATACATTCACAAAAAGATCGTACAAAAGCTGTATTGAGATTTATCATTTTTAAATACTATGCTCATTAGTGACCTCCTAATTACAATGTCATTGACACTGAGCTGCTATGGCATCTAATTGTTAACAGGGAAGTTACTTCCAAAAGGATTAAGATCAAGCAGAAATGATTAATGTTCCTATTTTGGTTTGCTGAATTAACTTTTTAGTTTATTCATATGCATCAGCGGTTTCTGAATTAATTTGTGTTTTCATTTTTCAGGTCAGAAATTTTTTGGAGAGATGCAAAATATGGTCCAAGAATTAAAGAACTTAGTTTTTTAAGTTTTTTCATTTTTTAATATATGTAAGCACAATTAATTTTTTTTATTTAATTCTTTTGTATATACTTTTGAATATTTAATTTCCATTTATGAAATATATGACGTTATTCTATTCAATATGTGGTTATGATTCAAAATATAGTATATAGTGTGTATTACATTCTTCAAATGTGCATACAAAAATAATATTGATTATTTTTCAAATATGTCGAATCCTTTTTTTATCACAGATTTTATTAGTTATTAATCACACTTAAAAGATGTGATCTAAATGTTATTAATCACACTTAAAAGATGTGATGTAATACACTAAAATGTAATCTAAATGTTATTAATCACACTTAAAAGTGTGATTAAATGATTTTAATCACACTTCCAAAGATCACACTTAAAAGGTGTGATCTAATATTTTTAATCACACTTAAAAGGTGTGATCTAAATGTAAGCACTAAAAAGTGTGATTAAAAATGACCTCTTTTAATCACACTCCCAAAGATCACACTTTAATAAAACTTAAAAAGTGTGATTAAATAACATACATCACACAAAAAAAGTGTGATCTTTATCTATTTTTGTAGTAGTGACATCAGCTATATATGTGATGTAAAAAATTTACTAAAGATACAAAAAATAAAAAACAAAAAAAATGAATTTTTTTTGTCTTTAGTAAACTTTTTTTTTTTCAAATTTATTCATAAACATTATTACATTATAGATGCATCTAAATTAGATGCAGCTAAAAAAATAAAAACAAATTTAACTAAAAAAAAGAAAAAAAGTTCCCTAAAGACGAAAAAAAAAAACGATAGTAAATTTTGCATTTAAGAATTAACAATATAAGTGTTTGAGTCAGTATATTTTCATTTTTTTGGTCTTTAGTAAACTTTTTTCTTTTTTCAGTTAAATTTGTTTTTATTTTTTGTAGCTATATCTAATCTAGATGCATTTATAATGTAATAATGTTTATGAATAAATTTGAAAAAAAAATTCACTAGAGACTAAAAAAAAATTCCAAATTTTTTGTTTTCTACTTTTTATTTTTTACATCTTTAGTGAATTTTTTACATCCCACGTGAAACTGATGTGTTAGTAATATGACAGATTTGTTAGTTTTTTGGATGGAAATTAGTCTAGGAATAAAGTGGGTAGAATTATAAATATAAAAGGCCAAAATGAAATGAATTGCAAACATAAAGGGTGAAAGTGAAAAAAATTAAATTTAAAAAGTCAAAGTAAGAAATAGATAAAATTTTAGGCAGGCAAAGTGTAATTTACCCTTTTGTTTTGGTCTTCTGACTGATTCACAATTTCCCCCCAATAACTTTTCCTTTGAGGTTGCTTATGTTAGAATATAATATGTAAAGTGTTGCTTTAATAATTAGGTTAATATAATAATTAGTATACTTTAATAATTATGTTTTCTCTTTTGGCTTGTAAAGCTTGTAACTCCTCTATATAAAGGATCCTCTCACCATTTGTAAGATATTGAATACAGATTATATCAATCAATTATATACACAATTTATATTTTCCCTCTTTCTTTATACATTAATTTTCTCTATACATTAATTCTAACATAGTATCAGAGCTATAGGTTAAGCTCTTGGTGTTCTTTGCCTTCCGGCGGGCGGCAACCTTGCCTTGACCGCCCGCCGGACCTCAACCAATTGAAACTTCCAGCACGCCACCAGATTCGCTATGATTCGCTGCTCCGCTGCCACACCCACACGACGCTACATTATCACTCTGCTTCCAGGTGATGGCATTGGCCCTGAAGTCATCTCCGTTGCCAAGAACGTCCTCCAGCTCACTCTGTTAAATTTTGTCCTTCTAAAATGTCTTCTTTTGAAGAAGAACCGTATTGGAGATGTGTAACCGGCAGTGGTATGCCTGGTGCTGGAAATCCAGGGGGCATAGCTCCTCCTCCAAGACTTGATCATGTAGCTGTAAGCTTGCCAGGTGGCAGAATATTGGTCTTCGGTGGGTCTGTGGCGGGTCTTCACTCTGCCTCACAGCTTTATATCCTGGATCCAACGGATGAGAAGCCAACACGGAGGATATTAAATGTACCTGGGAGACCTCCGAGATTTGCTTGGGGACACAGTACGTGCGTTGTTGAAGGGATAAGGGCCATTGTTCTTGGTGGTCAAACAGGAGAGGAATGGATGCTAAGTGAACTTCATGAACTATCTTTGGCAAGTAATGTTATCTGATTTGGGAGAAACAGAAGGAATAAACAAGGGATTCTTTGAAGTGAAGTTCTCTATAAGTTAAAATCAATGTGGAGAAAATGTGCATTTGTTATGAAGATGCATGAAAGCCCTTTTCCCATCATCTCTTGATCGGACTTCCGAACCATATCAACCATACCTTTCTGCCCCAAAGCATCAATCAAAGCAATGGGCAAAACCCAGCTTGCTCACAGCCTATGGCTGCCACTCCAAGCGTCGTCGTTGTCACCGGCAACCAACACCACCCGCAGCCTCATCTCCGAAGCTGCCCAGCTATCAGCTATCAGCTCACCGCTATTCAGCTTGGAAACGAACTGGTTGAGAGGAACATCGACTTGGTGTATGGAGGAGGCAGCTCAGTTGAACCATTATTGACTCTCCTCTCCCTCCAGTATACCAGTCTCAGTTCCATACACCTCGTGGTGAATAGTTCCCCATGAAAATCTGCCCTACTTTTCTATATTTTATTATTATTATTTTCTTACCCTTATCATTATGCTCCAGCCCATTCCCCACCGAAAAGCCTTATCATTATAGCAAAGGCTCATGCCCACATGTGTGGAGACCATGACTGCGGTCACAAACTTGTCGCACCAGCTTCAGAGTAGGACAAATGAGGTGCAGCAATTAAACGCCCAACTAGCTCTGCTCCAGTGCATGTATAATGATTCGCCTCAATATCCGATTATGCAACCATTATTTGCTCTACAGACAGCATAGGAAAGTTCAACGGAGCAAAACCAGGGGCACTTGGTTGAGGTTCAAGGGCAACCGCACCAGTTATCTCTCTTGTGGACTCATTGAGGTCGGGAAAGAGAGTGAGCAGACCATGGCAAGAAGAAGCTATGTTCTGGGTAGCTGAACGGGAAGAAGAGGCCATGTTATGGGTTGCTGAGTGTTTCAGATGTTACAGAGTGTTTCAGGGTTTGCAGCTCTCAGAGAACAGCTCTCAGAAAACGAAGAGGTTTCAGCTGGTTTGTTATGCTTACAAGCCTCAGCCTTCGCTTCGGTTTATATAGACAAAGACGAAGAGGCCGATACGACACTCTGTTGGTCACGTGCATCGCCGCGTGTCCGGTGCGCCTTTTGATGGCTCGCCGCTCGAAGATTTCTGTCGGGCACGCCTTTTGATGGCACGCCTTTTGAGGGCGCGACTTTTGAGGGCTCGATATATATATACATGTATATCTTTTGGGCAGCCTATATACACAATCGTACAGTGTATTTTCTACAAGGGTCCGGCAAGACTCTGTAAACTGTCCCGACATTGATTCCGATTAGCTTCTACATGGGTCTGGCAAGACTCTGTAAATTGTCCCGACATTGATTCCGGTTAGCTTCTATAAGGGTCCGGCAAGACTCCATAAACTGTCCCGACATTGATTCCGGTTAGCTTCTACATGGGTCCGGCAAGACTCCGTAAACTGTCCCGACATTGATTCCGGTTAGCTTCTACATGGGTCCGGCAAGACTCCGTAAACTGTCCCGATATTGATTCCGGTTAGCTTCTATATGGGTCCGGCAAGACTCCGTAAACTGTCCCGACATTGATTCCGGTTAGCTGCTACAACGGTCCGACACGACCTACGGTGTCTTCACCAACGGTCTGACACGACCATACAGTGTCTTCTATCCTATTTTATTTTATTTTATTTTTCTGTTTTGTTACTCTCTCCAAACTCAAGTTGGTTGGTTCCTATCCTCCTTGAGTTTGAGGGGGGCTGTTAGAATATAATATGTAAAGTGTTGCTTTAATAATTAGGTTAATATAATAATTAGTATGCTTTAATAATTATGTTTTCTCTTTTGGCTTGTAAAGCTTGTAACTCCTCTATATAAAGGAGCCCCTCACCATTTGTAAGATATTGAATACAGATTATATCAATTAATTATATACACAATTTATATTTTCCCTCTTTCTTTATACATTAATTTTCTCTATACATTAATTCTAACAGCTTACACCTATCCTTATCCTTATTGCTGTGGATGAATACATGTTAGTTATTAATTGGGAGATTTACGTAAGCTTTAATAGATAGATTTATTATTTAAAAAGTCTTATGATAATTAAAGATAATTTTTATCAAATATTATTAAAAAAAAGTCACTAATTATTAATTTTTAGTGTCAATTTAAAAATTATCACAAAAATGTTATTATAAGTTTTAGCGACAGTTTAAAAATATCGTTATAAAAAAAGTCATTAATTTTTAACTTTTAGCGACAATTTAAAAATTTTATCACAAAAAAAAAGTCACTAATTATAAATTTTAGCGACAATTTATAAAAATCGTGACAAACAAAAATCACTAATTATCAATTTTTAATGACATGCAAAAAATATCACAAAAAAATATTTTTAGCAACAATTTTATTAGATTTATTTTTTATAGGACTTGATGAAAATTAAATTCAACCATTAGAATTTACTGATAATTTACTCTCATTAATTTGTGTAAGAATCAAGCACCAATGACACCAACCTCTACATGTCGTTATGGGTGAATTAAATGGGTTCAAATTTTAGAGGGCAAGCTCATCCCATTTGTTTGTGGAATTATTCCCCTGTATTTGTTTGAAATTTCTCTAGAAATTTTTATATTAATTACGTGTTATATTTAATTTTCTTTGTTATTATAATTAAGGGCATTCGAACTTTTCCTTTTTTCCGTGGTCACCAATTTGGCGACAGTAGGATAAAAATTACACCAAAAAAAAAAAAAAAAAAATCATTCATAATAATAATTTGTTACTTTCACCATATGGGCCCGTTTGGTGTAGCTGTTAAAACAGCTTATAGATTATAGCTTAACAGATTATAGATTATGACTTTAATCAGAAGTTGTTAATCTGTTTGGTATAGCTGTTGGATTATAGATTTAAGTTGCTGAGTAGTGTTTGTTAAATAAGCTGTGAAATAGTTTTTTCAATTAATTTTTATTTTTTGTTTGTCTACATTTCTCATAAAAAATAATAATAATAATCTATATTCCATTTGAGTCTTTTTCTATTTTAAAAAAAAAAAAAATAAAAAATTTAAGAGTATAACTATAAATTAACATGTCCACAGCAGAAGCTGATAATCAGAAGCAAGGGGTGAGCAGTTTCTCAGAATCAGCTTTTTTGAGTTAAAATAAGCTGTTAGAATCAGAAGCTGTTTGAAATAAGTTTAACCAAACAGTTCAAAATAACTTTTTCAAAGCTAAAAGCCATAAGTTGGCTCTGAAAAGCTGAAAAAAACACCCCCATGATTTCATTACTGATGTCTTTATCACTGAAACAAAACAATTCTTAAACCTAATGTCATATACACTCATAAAAATAAACTTTCTTCCCAATTTATCATATAATTAATTAAATTTTATTATAATATCATATATCAATAAATAAATGAAAAGAGAGAGCAAGCTCGTGTTCAACTAATGAGTGTGATCCAAGCTGATTGAAATTTAAAATAGAACGAATTACATTAAAAGTCTCTATAATTTAGAATTTGTATTATTTTAATCATTGACTTTTTAATTGTGACATATTTGACTATGAATTTTGAATCTTGTTCTAAATAAGGACAATTGAATATATTCTTGCTCAATTTTAAGGGCAAAGTTGTCAATTGATAAAATATAAACTAATTTGACAAAAATGAATGTCAAAAAATATTTTTAAATTTTTAAAAATTATTTCTACCCACCAAAGATAAAATTATGTAAAATTGATAAATCTTTTATACATTTTTTTTCACCAAATTAATTTTTATTATGTGTTTAGATGATGTTCATGTAATGGATGGTTGTTTTTTATTTTCACTAAATTAGTTTCTATTTTTTTAAAAGTCAAATATGGCGACAACTTTGATATCATCATTAAACCAATCCATTAAATGAAAAAATCCAAAACTAAAAACATATCATATATTAAATATATCGATTACACATTAAAAGCCTAACAACCACCCATTACATGATTATCATTCAAACACATAATAAAATTAATTTGGTAAAACAAAATAAATGTGTAAAAATTTTACATAATTTTATCTTTGGTGGGTAAAAATAATTTTTAAAAATTCAAAAATATTTTTTTGACATTTATTTTTGTCAAATTAGTTTATATTTTATTAAATTGACGACTTTGCCCTTGAAATGGAGCCATGGTATCTTCAATTGTCCTTATTTGGAACAAGATTTGAAATTTAGAGTCAAATGTGTCACAATTGAAAACTCATAGACTAAAGTGACACAAATTTCAAACTATGGAGACTGTTAGTGTAATTCATCCTTTAAAATATATTTTTAAAAAAATATTCGTATAAACAGGCATATCAAACCTTAAAATTTGGGTTAGATTTTTTTTTTTGATAAGTATGTCATATTATAACCAAAAAAAAGAAGAAGATATACAATGAAATTCAATATACATTTTTTGTAGGGAGCACAAAAATAAACTACTCCCATCAAAAGAATCAAAACTAGCATATAGAAGACAAAAATAACATTCACAACAAAAAAGAATCAAAATTTCTCTCTAACACTCTTCAAATTATGAAATTTCGCTTTGAGTTTTCTTCTGTTATCCTCTTTTATAGTCTCTCTATTACTAGGGTCACTTGAAGATGAACTCCCTCTATTTTTTAGGCATGTCATTTGGTGCAACAACTCTTGACTTGATTCTCCATTCCCTAACTCTCTCATATCGCACGATTCAAGAACATCAAAGGTATTAGATGTTGAAGGGGCGGAAAACAGCGTCTCTCTCTCTCTCTCTATTTATCACTGTTGTTGAACCTTACCCACCATATCTCTCTTTTTTCTTCACCACTTTCCAATTAGTTGGAATTTGTATTTTAATCTCCTTAACTCTCCACTCTTTAGGTGAAACTAATTCAAATGGTTCTTGTAGATTATTTCTTTTATATGGGTATGGATATAGATCTAATTCTTTTTGTTTTTCTTCAAAAATAGCTACTTGTTTTTTTTGGGTCTGGTATAAGATGTCTGACTTTGTTTATTATTTTAATTGATTAATTATAAATTTTTCGTTAATTTCTTTTAATAGCCTAATTAAAGTATTATTTTGTTTTATTATTATTATTTGTAAAAAAGTATTATTATTTAAGTTATCTGATTTCTTCACTATATTTAATACTTATATAAATGTTATTGACAATGTCGACAAATCGGGTTTTCATACTAATTTCAATTGCGGGTCTGCTAATTTAATTTAATATTAATTAATGCATAAATTTTTGTTGATAATTTACACTTGCATTTTTTAATGATATTTTATTTTTAATACTAGCAATTCGCTGGCTATAATTTATGAGTAATGCTAGAGATTCCAAAAATTCTACTAAAAGTTCTATCAAATGTCTCACATGGGTGTGAGATCTACACAATATAGGTCTCATGTGGGTCTCACACCCATGTGAGACAGTTGGTAAAATTTTTGGTAGAACTTTTAGGATTTCTAGCATTTTTGATAATTTATTATAGATTGTCCAGGAGAAATAATCAGAAAAGAATTTAATCTATTTAACTCACTTTCTAATTTAGAAATACAATCTAAACTATTTTTTATTTCATCTCTAAGTGTTGTAATTAAACACATATAAATACTAATTCTAAGTTTATATAAAAATAAATTTTTTAATAATTTTTTAATAACTTTTTTATGCTTTTTGTAATTTTTTTAGGTTTTTGGGGTCAAGTTATAATTAGTGAAACTTGACGATGATTGGGCTTTGATGAGGTGGAGTGAGGTATATGGAGTGTGTGTTCCACCTGTATATGGGTTAATACGGGCTTAAAAAGAATTTTTCAAAAACAAAAAACTATCCAAAGAATGAAACAATGTGAGAAAAAGACGAAGTAGCATCATATCACTTTGTATTAAAAAAATAAAAAAATAAGTTTCCAAACAGTGAGACAATATGAATAAAGAATAGAAAAAGAATCAAATAAATCTAAATTTTTTAATTTTATTTTTAAAAAAGGGACGAAATAGCAATTCCTAGAAGAATAAGGTGAAACAATCAAACAAACCTGTGAATAGTGTGGAACAGTAAAAAATTACCTAAACCTGCAAATATTTGAATTTCAAAATTTGGAACGGCTCATAATATTGAAACAAACCATTTGTAGAACTGTGAGGGGAAAAAAAAATAGAAACGTGGGTGGGTGAGTTTTGAAAACTTGAGAATGAGTTGGCTAACAAAAAATTCGTTTGGGAAGGGCTCATTTGGGTTCTTTTGGCTCTTTGAATCACAAAAGACAGAATAAGTTATTTGAGTCACAACAGACAAAATATCACATCCAACTCATAATCATTACATTCTTCTCTCACAAAAAAAGTCAAAAAAGTCAAAAAGTCCTTCCCAAACCAAGCTTTTGAGCCCAGGCTTAAATAGTCAAAAAAGTCAAAAAGCCAAAAAGTCAACCCACTTTCCAAATAGAGGCTTAATATGTATAAAAATTAAATAATTTATGAGGGCTATTTTGAAAAAGAAAAAATTAAGGCAAAAAGTATAAATAACATCAAGAACTTTCACTTTATATATTGAAATTAGAATAAATTATTAATAAGATTTTTAGTAATGTCAGCATTAAAATTTTGGGAGAAGACTGAACAATTTGGGAAAATATTTGGGATACCCACAAAAGAGAATTTTATGATCCCTATTGATGTATTGACCATTGATATATTTAGGGATTGTTTGGGATGTTCTAAATAAGTATACTTTTTGACTTTTTATAAAAAAAAAATGTGTAGAAAAATAGAGAGGAGATATTGATTGATGTGACTCAAAAAAGATAAAAAGTGTGAACTTATAAGACCTTAATTTTTTTTTTAGAAATTGTATCTAACAGTAATATGAATAATTCAAATTATTTTGAGAGTTATATTTTGTAGAAATCCCTATCATTGCTGGAACAATTTGTATGGTTTTTTTTTTTTTTTTTTCTTTTGATCTTTTACAATTTGTATGGTTTGAGAGAGCGTGGATTTGGAGTCAGCCACCACCACCCTACCTACCCAGCGCGGCAATTCGGTTGGGCCCACATTCCCTCCTTTTGCTTCACATTTTGAATTTGAAAAAACACAAAAAAAAACGACAAAAACAGACATAATAAAAATAATTGTCCAGAAAACGTTATACCATTTTTGTGTTTGCGAAAGAACCCCTCATAAACACGCCTTGAAAGCGCGCTATCTCTGCCAAAATTCAAATCAAAATTTAACTCATATCAATAACCTTCCAATAAAACCCCCCCAACAACAAAAACCCTAACCCTAACCCTAACCTCATACCTCAAACACTCCAAACTCCACGCACAATCACCACCACACTCACACATACAAAGATCCTTAACCCACAATCTTTCTAATCTTGAATCCAAACTTTTGAGGGTTTTTTTTTTTTTTGGTTGAAAATTTCAGTTTTTGATTTGATATTTTTTTGTAGAACAATAATGGAGGATGGAATTGTTTCGGATGGGTCATTTTCAATCACCAGATCTGAATCAAAGGTTGAAATCTTTATACTCGTTTAATGGTTTTGGGTTGCTTCTGGCATTTTCAGTTTAATGTTTTCTTGGTTGTTTTGATAGTCAACGGTGGGGAATAAGCGGAGTAATGCTGAGTTTGAAGAAAAATCAGAACTTGGATGTAAGAGAGTTAAATTGCCAGATCTTGAGTCTGTGTTTCGTTCCAATGGTAAGTCCTTTTTATTTTTATTGTTAGTATTAATTTTTAATTTTTAAATTTAAATGTTTGGTATTGAATGTTTACCCTGATGTTGTAACTTGTGTATATATGGTATGTAACATAAACCCCTTCAATTTAAAAAAAATAAAAAATAAAAAATAAAATAGTGTTTATTATTCAATGTGCAATAGGTTTATGAAATTATGCAATTTGCAAACTGGATCATTTGATTAGAATTCATATATAGTGTCATTGGGTTCTATTGTTTTCGCAACTTTGTAAATAAATTGTTGATTTTTTGGTGTTCTACATTTACCCAATTTTTCGAACTTCATAATTGTCCACTATTTGACTTTCTTTTTTAATTTCTCTCTATTTGGTTTCGCTTGGAACTTGTTAGGTGTTTTTGAAAACCAATTGTTTTCTCAATTTATGTAACAGTCATTGATACCAGTTAATCCAATATCCACAGAAAACATAGCAGGCAATCACCATTTTTTCTCTGTTGAAAAAGAGAAGTCCAATGTCTCTGAGGATACTGAAGCAACAAATTCAGATGTTGCTCAAGCAGACACAGCAGGAAGGGACACGTTAACCCCAACTCTTGACCCCACCCCCAAACCGTTTGATCTCAATACCAGAGTTTGTCTAGCTAATGATTCAACTGGTGGTGATATGCCAGCACGTGCTAACAAATTGTCCCATGACAAACAAGATAATTTTGCAACATCAAGGGCTTTTGGCTGGGATCTTAATTCAGAAGATGCTTCTAGTTCACTAAATCAATACCCGTTTTATGCTCACAAAAATCATGAACGTCTGAAAATGGGTGATGCTTTAGAGTGTGGGAGCACTACTGGTTCATTGGAGGAGAAAGATCCGATGAGAGTTTGGAAAGCGATGAAGCAAAATGGTTTCCTTTCATCTTCTCATGGAGGCGTACCAGTGCCAAAGCCACGTGGGAGGAAAAGCAAAAGTGATGGGCCCAAGAAAAAAATGGAGCTTGCGAAGAGAGAACAAGTTGATCGGTTTGCAAAAATTGCTGCTCCAAGTGGACTGCTAAATGAGTTGAACCCTGGGATTATAAACCACGTGAGAAACAGTAAACAGGTTCTTTCAATAATTGAATCCCTAGTGAGGTCTGAAAAACGTGAAAATCGTCATGCTGGATGCAAACAAGCTATCCCAATGAAGAGTGGTACTAAAGAAATTACTGATACAAAGGACTTGGAAAATTCAAATGGCTTAGGAATTAATCAAGATGGGTCCTTGACTACTTTATCGGGGAGTCATCAGAAAAGAGGTCGCCCAATGTTGTTGAGTGGATCAATTAACTTCAATTCAGACCTAACAGGAGGAGATGGTGACTCAAGCAGGTTAGGGAAAGGGAATTGTGGTAAAATGACATGTCTGTCACCTCCAAATCAAGACAGTGAGGATGATACATTTGCACTGAAGTTGTCATCATCTACAACTTTGGCATCGGAGGATATTAGTTCTTTGTCTAATGAATCAGCAAACCTAACCAGTGTTTCTTCTCTTTCTGTTAAAGGTTAGTTTTCAGGTCTCTGATCTGCTGTGTTTCCTTGCTTGTTTTACAATGTTTACCAACCTGCCATCTGCAGGAAGTTTTAGCAAATAATAAGAAAGTCGGAATAGAAACTTCATATGTCAGAATGATGTGTTCAAAGAAATTCTTGGTTGTAAAATGAGATATTTCTTCGAGTGAAGAAAAGTTGAGAAATAATAACCTGTTACAAAAATTAAAATTCATTACAACTAGATCTCGACATTAGTGCTTCATAGTTCAAACTTCTTTACAATTATAAGAAGAATGCCACAACTTCAGCTGATATGAATCTTTCTTTTGACTGTCAGCTGCTAATGTAGCTTCACGATGGTTGGAACTTCTTTATCAAGACATTAAAGGGCGACTTGCAGGTAATGCTCTACTTGGTCGAAACATCATTGTAGGTTGTTGACAGGAATAAACCCTAATATCTGCATGGTTATGTACTGTTTGCTGTACTTGCAGCATTGCTACGCAGTAAGAAGAGAGTTCGAGCTGTGATTCATACAGAATTGCCTATACTAATGTCACAAGAATTCTCAAGTAATCAAGAGAACAATCCGTATGCTATGAAAAATTATGCTGTTGGATGTGCTGGCAATGCCAATGCTGATTTGCATCGTGCTAGGTGGAGTGCTCTGTTTGATCAAATGGATAAAGCCCTTTCTGAAGAAGAGAAACAACTGGTGAGTCTCTAAAGAATGGTCCCTTTTTTTTGTTTTTTGTTTTTTTTTTTTTGTTTTTGCAGTTTCAAGAAGAGGACATGCTGTGTCTTCTAAAGATGAAAACCTGTGGGAACATACAATAATACAGCCTGAAATTTGAATGGTTCCAATGAAGAAATTAGGTAAGAGGATTGGCAAGTAATTCTAAGGCCTTTGTCATTGGAATTGGTATGATGGACAATGCGTTATTGCAAGTCTAAACAAACCAATGGGATTACTGACAATCATCTTTCTTCTTCATTTGTTGGTCAACTTAGTTTTTTCCAATTTCGGAACTTTAAATGGGGTATATATTTAGGTAAGGATCTTTAAGCTAATGTAATGAGCAATTATTTCATCAAGACTTCATGTGTCTAGGTGTTGTGTAAATTGGAGAAATTTATAATATTTCTTCAGAACACAAGGCCTTTTCTTTTAAAGGAAGAAAAGATGTTACCACCAACTTTTTGGAATACCCAAATACAGTTCACCAATCTGTAAAACCAATTTCTTCTGTTCGACACGTTATTTCTTATTTCTTCTAAGGAAAGGTTTACGAACTTCTTCTTTTTTTTCCCTTATTACCAATTTCAGGAAAGTTGGTTGAACCAAGTAAAAGAGATGCAGCTCCACTGTGAAAGGGGCCTTCAACTTTTCCAGTCTAATGCATCACATGGTTCACAATGGTTGGGAACACTAGAAAATGACTCCAGGTAAATCTGCCTTTCCATGCTTAAGAGGTACAAAATGTTTTAGATGCCTTTCTGTGTTGAATTACCATTGACATCACAGACAGATTAAAAGGTCTACATTGATGCAGTAAACTTGTAGTTAATCATGCGTTGACTATGTTGGAAAACAAGTACAACTCGAATTACTATCTCTGAACTACGTTTCCAAGTCTATATGTAAATACTGGAAGGTCAAAAGGAAATGCAGTATTATCCTCTTGATTTTGGATGTTTCCTTTCTAATATTTTTATATTTTTTACAAGTTTTATAGAAGAAAAGACAACAAAAAAATATTTAGGGTAAATTCTACTAACTTCCCCTGAAGTTTTAGAGAAAATACAACAAGTCCCATAGTTTTGGCATAATTACGTTTGCATGAATGTATAAAATCTCTGATTCCCAGCTTTATAGACCCGAATTTGAAGGAATTTTGATAAGTTCCCATAACATGTAAAAACCTAGTTGTAATTTGCTTTACTAGTACTTTGGTTCTGTTGTCTTAGATATTTCTCCTCACAAAGTAAGAGGACAACCAATTTTAGTTGAAGTAGTGTTTTAAAATTTGTAAATTGGGATTTATTGTCATATTTATCTATATGTACACTATATGCTGTGAGCCTGTAGCCATTTATAAGAAGTGACAATATTGTTAATATCATCAATTCTAGATGCTTGAAATTATTTATGTTTTGAAAAAATTTCATCGTACTGTAGGTGAATTTTCTTTTGAATGATCTTGGACAACTCATCCTTTTGGTGAAAATTGTTCCATAGACCAACTACAAGAAACAACAAACAATTCATTAAAGAACTTAGTTGTTTTGGGCGAACAAATCACAATTGCCAAACTTGTCCTTCTAGTTTCAATATTATTTTTTATATTTGACACATCTTGGTTCATAATTAACATGGTTTTTGCTTGACATCAACATACATTACACATAAATTTTGCAACCTCTAGAAAAGTGTTGGTTGTTCATACCTCACAAGTATGCCTTAAGTTATCAGTGGCTGAATCATATTGATCCAACATACAACTTTGCTATCCTATCCTCAATTTACTATGGAAGTTAATAGTTCCTTGAATTGTATTTCACTGTTTTCTTTGTTATACAGATTAGAGGAAGTGGAAAACTCGGAAAGAGAATTAGCTATCGGGGCAGCTGCAGCTTCTATTTATTCAACATGCAACTTTCTGTTGTCGATGGAAAATCTACCCTGTTTGTGATTGTTTGACTCTAATCTCACCAAATAATCAACATATTTCTAATTATACTAAATTTTCTGTCTTGATTGTAGTCTTGTTAAATCTCCATATGCATTTAGCAAATAAACATTCTAGGTCTGTCCGTGGAGAAGGCTTTGTGTATTTGTTGAGTTTGTTATTGTGTAACATTAGAAGAGGATGATATCATTTAATTTTTCGAGTTTAATTGTCATTCTTTCTCCAATTGGGGATGAATTGATTGTTGTTAAAATTTTATAGTTGGAATCAATGAATTATTGATAATTGAATTCATGTTCTTCGATGTTTCTTTTGTGTATGATTTTGGTTCTTTTGTCATCTGACTATATCATGAAATAAAGTCAGTTTGGTCATTGTATGTAAAAAAGTTAACGCTTCATTTGGGAACTTAGGAGAGAAAGGGAAAGAAGAGCAAGATTGTGTTTTTTTTATTGAGTGTGGTTATTAGCATTCCATCAATTATTGTAGATCATCTATTTCTTTGACCCCTATTTATAAATTCTAAAATCCTTAAAATGTCTTTCCTCTCCTTAAATAATATCAAAGTTGTCTTTGTGAAAACATTACACCGATTCAAACGCATACTCCCACACCCCAAAAAACCTTATCTTCTAAAACCCTCAACAAAACTTACGATGGTGGAACCTCTCAAAACCGATGGAAGGAAAATTTGTTCACCACTTGTGACCACTTGTCACGGTGATTAAGAAGTTTTTTCTTTGTTTGATCACGAGTTTTGTTAATCTACTTGAATTTTTTTTTTGTCTATTACATCTTTTCATAGACAATAAAATCTACTTTCATGCTTCTCTAGTTGGTTTTTTGTCATTCATCCATGGTCTCATTGTATTTGTAAGTATTGTTCTTCTCCTTAGAGTCTTTTCTAACATTGTCAATTTAAAGTTATATATTTCTATTAGATGATTGCTACTTCATCTTTACATACTTGTTCATGACCTTGCAATGAGAAAATAATGTTCGGTTATCTGTATCCGAACAAATAAGCAATGTTCAGTTATTTGTTCCCAAACAAATAAACAATGTTTGGGCTGTATTTCTGAGAAAAAATAACGAACAATTTTTATTATCTGTCATGTTTTTCCAAGAAATTTATCCTTACAAGGCCAATTTCCTCTGAGCTAAGAACACTATCAAAGTTTTGAACCTCTTTTGAGCTTATATTATTTTACTCTTCTCGTTTTATGGAGTTGTGATTGTCAAAAAAACTTTCACTTATTGTCATTGTCGGAGAAGTGTATGTAATCGAATGGTTGTCATTGTTACCGCTGGAATATTGTCACCAAAGGGTTTTTAAAGTTTTGAAGATTTTGAAGGTGGAATTTGGGAAAGATGGATGGGTGGTAATGGAGGTGGATGTTCTCATAAACTTTATCTCATAATGTAGTGGGTGTATGAGTTTAATTGTGAGATGTGATGTCTCAAAATTATTGATATCCTTTTTAGTAATTTCATTTAAGGTTATTATGGTAATAAAAAAGGCCAAAAAATAAGAGTTCAAAATAATTGATGGGGTGCTAATAACTCTACTTTTTTTGTTCTTCTTATTTGGAATAAAAATAAAAAATTATTCATTTTTATATTATTCAAATAAGGTTTTTTTTTTTTTTTCTATTTTAAAAAAGTTGTTTAGGCATTACAAAAAAATAATAATCTATTGATTTTTTTTCTCCTTCTAATCTTCACTTTTAGGGAAAATTATTCAATAATTTTGGAACACTACGTGGCCATATTCCAAACCAATTACCAATTACTTAAGCCTCATTTGCGAACAGGTTTTTTTAATAAATTTTTGATTTTTTGGCTAAAATATGATGTAAAAAAAATTAGTATGTTTGGGATGAGTTTTTGATTTTTTACAAAAAAGATGTGCAAAAAATAAAGAGAAAATAGAATCTTTAATTTTTTTGTATAAGTTGTTAGTTTTTTTAGTGATTTTTTTACTTTTTGACTAAAAAAGTTACTTGCTAAACGAGGCCTTAGCCTCATGTTGTTCTCCTATCCCCAACATAAATCATGGGCCCCTACACCTCTCTACCAATCAAAACCTTATGGAGCACCACGTATTCATATTCCGGAAATACTGAATAATCACCTCACTTTTAGAGATGCAAAATTTGAATTTTAAGAGATTGGTTTCTTTTAATTTCTTTTCATTTCATCATAATTTATCCCTTTTTACTATCCAAGCAGGTGATATGATCGGTAAGAAATGCATTTTTTTTTTCTCTTCAAATCACAGAAACCAAACGGATTGTGGAGAAATTAGTGTAATTGTATGCAATTTTGAATAACATTACATGATTCTATGTCAATAATAAGATGGCATTGTTTCTTGAAAAAAGAAAAAGAAAAAGATGGCATTGTTGTTATCCATAAAAATAAAAAAATTCACTTTGCATGTAACTTTTTGTTAAATAAAATAGCGGATTATATTAACGGTGTCTGTGATTTGAGAAATTCTATTTCTACACATCTAATTAACTCAGGACATATACTTAATAAAATTTTAATTTAATAAAAATTATATCTTAAATTAAAATGATCATAACAAACATCCAACAACACATCTTTTTTTAAAAAAAAATTGTGTACACATCTTTTAAGAACACTCTTACATTCGAGCTTCCGAACAATTGGATTCGTTGCAGTCTGATGCTCGGCCAACCGCTTCCTATAAGATCAAAATCAAAAGCAAAAGCATAAGCATATTATGCTTTACAAACATCCAAAAACAATTTTAAAAAACAAAAAAAATACTTAAAAAAAAAAAAAAACAACAACAACAAGAAAAACACTTCCACTGATTACACCTCCAAATCTCTCGATGATGGTTTGATAGCGTGACATTCCTTACACGTTGACACCACCGACCTGAAAAAACCTCCGGCCACACCCCACCGCCTTTCTACCGCCTTCTTTCTTCCCTCTCAACCTTTCTTCCACCGCAACTTCCGCCTTTCTCCGCCGCGAAACCTAGTGGCTCAATTTCGGCTCCGCCGCAATAAGCTGCCACCGTTTTGAAGACCCATATTGTCTAACCATCTCTCTCGGCAACACAGGCATTTTGACCCTAACAACTTTCGAAGCTCTGTTCAATAGCTTCTTCTGATCGAAAGAAGATGAAGAAGGCTCGCTTGTACTCGTTCTGGCGCTGCTGCTGCTGCTAGAGTTGTTGCTTCGAGACGACGACATTGAGGATCGGCTAGTCGAGCTCGAGCAAGAATAAGGAGTGTTTGTGGATTGGGTTGGATTTGGGATTGGGAAAGAGTGAAGTAACAGACGACCATTGAAGAAGAGATGATCGGCTGATGAAGAAGGTAATGGTGTGTGTACAATAGTTATGGGTAAAGGATATCACCGTAACTTATAGTGTGTGAATTGAGAAAAGGAAAAAGTTAGGAATCATAAAATATTTTTTATGAAAATGATTATGAAAGAGTTATGATTCTTAGATTACTTTAATTAGTATGTAACATTTTATTCTAAATGTAATCCAAGAGTCACAAAGTTTTCATGATTATTTTCATGAAATGTTTTTCATGATACCTAGCATTGCTGTTGAGAAAATGAATCAATAAACAAATTAATAGGTGTGTGTATTGAGAAAAGATGTGTATTGAGATAATCAAGTGTGTAGAAATAGAATTTCCTCTATAATTTAGACTTTGTGTCACTTTGATCCATAACTTTTCAATTGTGACACATTTGACCATGAATTTTGAATCTTATTCTAAATAAGGACAATTGAAGATATCATTGTTCAATTTCAAGGGCAAAATCATCAATTTAATAAAATATAAATTAATTTGATAAAAATAAATGTCAAAAAAATATTTTTAAATTTTAAAAAATTATTTCTACCCACAAAAGATAAAATTATGTAAAATTGACATTTATTTTTTTTACCAAATTAATTTTTATTGTGTGCTAGGAGGATGATCATGTAATGGGTGGTTATTTTTATTTTCATTAAATTAGTTTATATTTTTTTAAAAGTCAAATATGACAACAACTTTGATATCATTATTAAACTAATCCATTAAATCAAAAAATCTAAAACTAAAAACATTTTATATATTAAATATATCGATTACACATTAAAAGCATAACAATTACTCATTATATGATTATCATCTAAACACATAATAAAAATTAATTTAGTAAAATAAATAAATAAATATCTAAAAGATTTATCAATTTTACATAATTTTATCTTTGAGTAGAAATTATTTTTAAAAATTCAAAAATATTTTTTTGACATTAATTTTTGTCAAATTAGTTTATATTTTATCAAATTGATGATTTTTTCCTTGAAATTGAACAGCAGTATATTCAATTGTCCTAATTTAAAACATGATTCAAAATTCAGAATCAAATATGCCACAATTAAAAAATTAAAAATCAAGTAATACGAACCTTAAACTATAAAGACTATTAGTATAATTCCCCATAAATAAAATGACCACCAATTGTCTAGACTAACTTCAAATTTCAAAACCCAACAATGACTAAGGAGTGAATAGGATTACCCAAATTCAAATGAAATTGCGAAAAATTGCAGCATAAATATTATTGCTCTCATGAAATTATAGCTAGTTGGTTTTAAATTTGAATAGATTATGCACATTGAAATGCACCGCAACAAAATTGATTACATAATTTATATCTCAAATCACATCTCATACAAGAAGGCTTCTACAATTTACAAGGCCTAAAAAAGATAACTGCATATAAAGAATACAACAAAAATATTACAAGAAGAAAGCTTCATGAGCAATAAAGTTAGATTTAATATGTACAATGTCGCATAAACTGCAACAAATTATATAGCCGCCCAACTTAGGCCCATCTTGTTCGCTGCAACTCTAGAGCCAGTTTGGTGTAATCTTGCTAAGCGCTGCTGGCTTTGAAGATAGATTATCTGAAACCTTGGCAAGTGAGCGATACTGCAATTTCACGCTCTCTGCATTGTCCAATGTCTTCACCACATACCTGAATAATTTTCAGGTCACAGTATCAAGGAGCCAATTCATTTGGTCATTTCTAGAGTTAAACTATGAGAAAAACAAGAGACACAAAATGCAGATAAAGTTGCAAACATATCCCCCCTCTTTGTGCTATTTTTTATTCATTCAAACTAGCACATTCAACGCTCCATTTGTTTTGGCGAAAAACATGTTTGTATTTTTTTGGCGTTTGGACGATGGAAATGAAAATCAACAAAAAACATTTCCAAGTCAACGAAAAACAAGCTTATTCGAGCAAAAAATATTTTCCATGTTTGAAAGGTGAAAAATGCTTTCCAGACTAGAGTCTTACCAATGTCAACACACCACCACCACCACCACCCCATGACTGCACCCTACCACTGTCACAATCTCATTACCACCCTACCACTACGACCATCTCATTACCACCACCCCACTACCACTACCACCACCCCACTAACACCACCACCAAACATAGGAATACATTTTCTACACACACACACACAAAAATATGGAAAAAGTACTCTATAATTGGAAGGAAAAAAAAAGGGGCATAACGAAGCTTCAATACTAAAAGGGAGATAACTATCATATGTATCAATATTATTAGTATGACAACTATTTTAAGATGAATCTGAATGATCAAGGTTTCATTAGCTTCATAATCATAATTACGCGACAGTAAAAAAAGGTGACTAACCATCCATTTAAGCATTGCGTTGTTACTATAGCCTCACGACCAACAAAACGCTGTGGTGTCCTCTTGTTACCCTGATTCATTTTCTCTAGTTAGTAACTATAACTTAATGGTAATTATGTATTTAGCAGTTAGGATACAAAACTAAGGTCTTCAAAGAATACCTTTATAATAACCCGGTCTGTCACAACAAATGGGAACTGCACGCCTCTACCCCTTGGATGATCCAGGGGAGTTGAATCACCATAACTACCCTTGTCCTACATAAATCACAACAAATAAAAAATAAATAAAATCAACAGTGTCAAGCACAAATAACGTTGGATGGACTGACAAACCATTGATGATTAGCAATCAAAGAATATTCAAAAGCACAACATTGGGTAATGGGATGTTCAATACAAGGTTAGACCAGCCAAAGCATATTCAAAAGCACAAACTTATTACCTTTTTTTTTGGTGTGGATAAGTACAAAAAATCTTATTACTAGTAATGGGATTCCTAGTAATGAGAATTTTTTATCAAAAAGAAAAAGATTGAATGATATAGTTTTTGGGTTACAAATAGACGAACCTGTTCAAATCTCTCTCTTCTTCTTTTGGATGAGCGGTAAACCTGTAACTCTTCTTCCCGACGGAATGCCTGGACAGTAGCTCGGAGGGCTAAAGGTACAACAAAGTGCACCCAAAAAAAAAAGGTTAGAGGAATAAGCCCTTTTCTTCCTCCAAATCCTTTCTAACTTCAACAATATTATGCAATCTTCACAGAGCAAATATTCGCCAATTTCTTTTTACTACGTATTTAATTTTTGTTTTAGAGGAACACAACAGTTACATGTGGTTGTTCTTGACCTATTTTCATGATTTGAACATCCTGCTTCCAAGCTATAACTTCTGCACAAGAACCTAATTTTTCCCACCTGGACATGAACTCTTTTGTGCAGCCCTTGTACTACAAGTTCCTTTCTTCTTCTTTTGAAGTATATTAACATCTTATAAACAGGAATGGGATTCATATTGCAATACCACTTAAAATATGACAATGAACTTAATGAAACCATTAAAAACAGAGCCAGTATCCCAAGTCATCTACAGAACATTTTCATGCCCATATCTAAAACCATGGGCAATAGATCAAGCATGAACCATAAAATGGGTGGAAGTCGCTGAAACGATGCATGGACGCAAAAACTGGAATCTGCTACACCAAAAAAGTAAATAAAAAAAAGGGGAAATTACCAATCAGTGGTGGTTTCAAAAATTTATTATAGATTCATGAAAAAATTTACGTTTTTAATTATCAATATTTATAAAGTTTTCCACTTATTTGTAATTATCTTTCAAAGCTACCCCTGAAGTGAAATTTCCCCTAAAAAATGCTAAAATATTAAGTAGCACAGACAAAGACACGTTACACAAGATGGACATGATGACATGTCAATTTTAAAAAATGCAAAACAAAACATGCTTGGTACATGTAAATTATTATTATTATTATTATTTTACAAATTTATTAAACATCATATAAATGTAATTTTTTTAAATATAATGAAAAATATGCAATATAACACTAATTACAGTAAATTGCTATATATTTCATAACTTAAATAACAATATATTATTCACATAACCATTACATTATAAAATATGTAAAACCATTATAGAACATTATAATACACGTGATGTATTCATCTTTAGAATGTTTCAAAACATATTTAAAGTGCATAAACTTGTATTATGAAGAATGTAAAACATTGTTATTAAGAAGGGATTCATCACATAGGACATGTTCGGAGAGTTCAAGAAGCGTTGTCCGATATTATGAATTTGAATTTAAGACACATTGAAGAAGTATTGGACACGCTTTTAGAACTGTCCGAAGAGTGTTGGTATCCAACATGGGTTTCCGACACGACACGCTTACTCCACAGAAGTGTCAATGCTTCTTAGCTAAAATAAGAGCATCCTAGCCACATTGTGTGGTACAAGCATTACAAACTAACTTATGACCAACAAGAATGTGAATATAAGCATTCAATTATGTAGCAAGTGCTTATAAATATTCTTTGATAATTGTTAATTACTTACAAAGATTTGGCGAAATTGAGCCTTCTGATATTGGTTGAGAACAGGTGTAGCAAGCTTTCTGCAAACACATTGCATAAGATCAAACTCAAAACATCAACAATTCCCAAATTGGCAAACTAGATCAGATGCCAAGTCACTTCTAAAAATCAAGGGTTTCGTCCAAATCAGCAAATATTCCAACAGTAAGCAAAAAAGGTAGTACCAAGAACTAATTCATAAAACTCAAAATTAATATGTAATGTGCATTTGTTTATCTTTGACTCCTTTGTAAATGCAAATGCATCCTCATGTCTTGCCAGGGAATCAACAATAGCAACATGATTGTTCTTTCTCAAGCAGGAGATATTTCATTTCTCAGCCTTAATGTACCTCCAATTAATGCTCTGTGTTGTGAATCATGGCATCATAAAAAGTTCAAAAACAATTCTTCCAACTAGGGTATATAATTGTTGTCGTTTGAGACATTTTGTCCATAATCAACATAAACCAATTAATGTGCCCATAAAGATTGTTTTGAATTCAAAATGAGAATGCAAAAAGAAATAGAGCAGGGCCACAAAGGAAATGGTTTGTGATAGTAAGAAATGACATGATTGCATTAGACTTAATGGAAGGATTGGCTTTTTAATAAAGCCAATTGGAAGAAACTACTCTACTTAATGAACCCCACTTAATTGGAACAAAGGCTTGTAGAGTTGAGTTGAGTTCATGATGTAAAATTGTTAAAAGTATTCATTAGCACTTGTTATCTACTGAAACAATGATCATAACTTCAAGCACAAAACACATGGTATAGCTCCAATTGTTCTCCACTGAAACAATGATCATTACTTCCAATCTATATTATTAGAATCGAACGATTTGCGATTTGAATCATTCAACGATTTGCGATTTGAATCATTCGATTCGATTGAGTTCAAAATCGATACGAACAAGTTGCATGAATCACAAATAGCTGTGAATTGAGGGTGAATTGTGAATTGATCGATTCACTTTCGATTCGCTGAAATTGACTTTTGGCCTTCTTTTTTGGTTTTTTATTGTTGGAAAAAGGTTCACAGAACCTTTTTAAGGTCTTTACGATTACTATAGGTCAGTCTTTGACTTTCTCCCTCCCCCCTATTTACTCTCAAAGGCTTAAACCCTAAAAAACAAATGAACCTTCTCTCTCTCTACATTTTTTTTTTTTTGATAAATAACCTTCTCTCTCTACATTATTCTAGCTATTCAATTTTATCCAAGCCTTGCATTTATAAAAGGAATTTTTTGAAGGTATAAAGTGAGATTTGTCAAAAAGTTTGGAGATTTGGGTTTCAGCACCCCCTTGAGGTGAGTGTTTTTATTAATTTAGTTGTAAAAAGTTAAAAACATTGTTTTTCAATTATTGTCGCTTGAAAATTGAGAGTTTTTCTTTTTCTTTATTAAGAATAGTTGATAAGAAATATCTAAAAAGAAAAAGGTAAGGTGGTGAGCTTATATGGGAACAAATGTTAACTTCTTAGCTATTAGACTATGTGATTATCATTCAAAACAACATTTCCCTTATTAGTCTAAATATTTCAATTTATAAGATATATATTTAATATCTACGTGTAGACATAATTTTCTATGTAATTTAGAAGAAGTGGCTAAATCTTTACGATTCATAATTTGCTTCAATTTGCAATTCGGTACAAGACCATTTTGATTCAGGATTTGAATCCCGAGTTGACAACTATGCTTCCAAGCATAAAAACACATGGTATGACTCCATATTTAATTTGATTAGCATGAAAAATCACAAATTCTTTCTATTAGTGTTTGTAGCATTATAGGTAAATGCCTCCATAATATATATCTTAGCAGTTGTCATAACCAAGGTCACACCAAATGCATTATCTCATACAAAATAGTAAATTAGCGGTGCACCAGAAAATTGGCAGTTTGATGCACATACTCCTATGTAGAGTTCAGGTTAAATATTTTGGAAAAATAAACTGAAGAGTTAAAATGCATCTGAAACTGAGAAATATTCAAGACTGCATTACCCATCTGCAGAGATTCTCAAATCACCACAAGATGGTTTCCCACAAAACTCACCAGCAACATGAAAATTATTCTCTTTCCAGAAACTGATAACTGAAAAGATCAATCTACTAGATGATAAATGTGTTTGCCAAAGGCTCACCATTCTAATAACATGTTGAATGCCACCACCTCCAAAGGAATGCCCACATGGCAATATCACAGCGTCATCCATAAGTGCTCCTCTGTAAACCCAGAATTATTCCACAACAAATATATTAGTTGCCAAAACGACACAGTAAATTAATCAACTAGGAAATTTAGAACAATGTTGGCAAATCTGGAAGATTAGAACCAGATACAGAAATAAATAAACAAGCCATTTACATGCATGCATAAATATACATCGAACTCAACTCAAATTCGCCACCATTATCCAAGCTATTTGCAGCCTGCCACATAATCCTTATTTTCCATTTCATTCTAAGGCCATATTTTCATTTAATCACAAGCCCACAGGTTGCATCACTGCATAGATTTGAAAGTGCATATTGTATCCATATGCCATTTTTTCAATAATTACACTGTATCCGTACGCCGTTGTGATGTTTTTCGCAAATGCAAGATCACCTAGCAGAAATAGTAACAAGAACTCTGAAAGAGGAAACACATACAATGGGTTTGGGAAAGTTGGTAATGATCATGCCTTCACTCCAACCCCCTCCACATATTTTACAAAAGCATTTAGCAAGACACTTTTGTTCATTGGAATGAGAGGGAATTGAATGGAATGATGATTCCTTAGCCTTTCCTATGGATGACCATTCCCTTAAAATTGTGAAAGATGATTTCATTTGTAATGCATCTGTCATTATTTGTTTAGTCTAACCAAACATGAGAATGAATATTTTGATGGAATGATCATTCCATTCCAATTCATTCCAATGAACCAAACACTACCTTAATATTTTCTATAATGCATCTCAATTCACAGTAAAATGTAGATAAGGGCAACAATCCATATGTCATTATCTCTCCACTTCCCATAACAACAAACAAAATAGTAAAACATAAACGCAGTGAACATTTATGATTGTTGCTGCAACAGGTTCATTTTCACAAACCCATCTCAGTTAAAGCTCAAAATTCAAATGTCTAATAACCACAGGCCAAATAAATAAATTAGGGTGCCAAACTTACGTCAGAGGATCCGAAAGAATCATCCTTAGAGACTCCCCCGATTCGCTCGAATACAAACCCTCCTTTCTTCCACTAAACACACACCCATTTTCAACCTCTACATCCTTCTGCCCACTGCCCGACCCCTCTCCTCCCTGCAGATACTGTGAATAGTACAAATCTCCATCTGGGTCCGCAACTGTCACCATATTCTGATACTGATTGACTCGTCTTTGCCCATGATTGTCGTTCTGATTCACTCTCGTATTACTATTATCATTTCCAGATTGCAGAACATTACCTTCCTTCATCAAAATTCCCCTATTCGACCCAACTGCCACAAACCAACATCAAATAAGCAAACCTAGACCTCAAAATTCTACAATCATGAACCTAAAAGTTCCAATTTTTTTAAAAAAAATTCTTACCAAAAGAAGAAAGGTGTTTGGATTTTCCATTACCAATTGTATCTGAATTACTATGCTCACTAGTATTGTTGCTATTGTTATTCTTATTATTGCAACCTTCTACACCACCAACAAGTCTCGCAACCTCACCATCCCCTTCATCATCCTCTTCTTCCTCTTCTTCATCATCATCATCATCTTCCTCATCATCACCTTCCGATTCGTCGCCGCTCGGCGAATTCAATGTCCGACCGTTCCAATTCCGGCTATCTTGATGATGATGATCCTCAACGTAATTACTTCGCCGGAACTCCACCGGAGCTTGGGGTTGAAAATACCGGTCGTCGATGAAGCCGGTGAGCTCACGGGTTTTCGGCCCAGGATCTCCGGCTCGGCGGGGCGGCGCGCCGCAGCTGAAGCGGAGGGCTTCGTCTTGGAAGACTAGCTGTGGGTTCAAGCCGTTGTCGAGCCGCTGGGGAGGTACTAAGCCTATCTCTTCAGAAGCCATTGTTGGATTGCTCTGAAACCCCAAAATTAACCCTACTGATATTGGAATTCGAGAGAGATTGATCGATCAAATCAACGAATTTGAGTGTTGAGGGAGAGTCAGAGATTGTAAATCGAAGGGTTTACATGGAGAGAGAGAGAGAGAGATATTAGGGTTAGAACAAAGACTGGAATGAGGAATGATGAAGAACCAGAATTTGGTTTCAGGATTGATTGATTTTTCACAACTTTTTCGTTTTTTCATTTTTCTTTCACTTAATTTTTTTAATATTTTAAATAAAGCGAATTATACTCACACTTTCTATAATTTAGGATTCGTATTATTTTAATTTTTTATTTTTTAATTGTAATATATTTCATCTTAAATTTTAAATTTTATTTTAAATAAAAATAATTAAAGATATCATTAATTAATTTTAAGAATAAAATTGTTAATTTGATAAAATATAAATTAATTTGACAAAAATAAATGTCAAAAAGATATTTTTAAATTTTTAAAAATTATTTCAACTTACCAAAAATAAAATTATATAAAATTGATAAATCTTTTACATATTTATTTATTTATTTTACTAAATTAATTTTTATTATATGTTTGAATGATAATCATATAATGGGTAGTTGTTTTTATTTTCATTAAATTAGTTTATATTTTTCTAAAAATCAAATATGACGACAATTTTGATATCATTATTAAATCAAAAAATTCAAACTTAAAAACATTTTTTATATTAATATATTGATTACACGTTAAAAGTTTCATAACCACTCATTACATGATTATCATCCAAATATATAATAAAAATTAATTTGATAAAATAAATAAATGTGTAAACGATTTATCAATTTTACATAATTTTATCTTTGGTTGGTAGAAATAATTTTTAAAAATTCAAAAATATTTTTGTGACATTTATTTTGATCAAATTCGTTTATATTTTATTAAATTGATGATCTTGTCCTTAAAATTAGGCAATGATATCTTTAGTTGTCATTCTTTGGAACAAAATTCAAAATTTATAGTCAAATGTGTCACAATTGAAAAGTCAAAAACTAAAGTGATACAAACCTTAAACTATAAGGACCATTATTATAATTCGTCATTTAAATAAATTTTTTTTTAATTTTTAGACACATCTAATATAAATATATTTAAAAAATATAATATTTGTAAAAAAAAAAAACTTTTAAAATTTCACTAAATACTGAAAATATTTAAAAAATACGAAAATTTAATATATTTTTTATATTTTTGTATATTTATTAAATTTTTAATATATGTTTTCACAAATATTTTATTATTTAAATACATCTAAATAAAGTATATCTAAAAAAAATTACTTAAAATTTTAAAAATATTCATTAAAACTAAAAAAATACGAAAAAGAAAAAACTCTAAGGTTAAATTACACTGACACCCCTATGAGGTTTTTATTTACAGATCCTTTCACGTTTGAAAAATTATATTTCCCTCCCTGAGATTTGTAATCTCATTACAAATTGCCCCTGGATTACTGATGTCATGCCCTAACATTTTTAAATGACTATTTTGTCCTTTTCCTACCATTTCTTTTTCATAACTACATTCTATAATTTTCCATTATTAAATTCTACTTGAACATATTCTAATTGAGTGATGATATATAAATATAAATTTTATATAAAATTTTCAAACACAATAATATAGCTTAATAGTGACCATTCACTTTAAAACAAAACGTCCATAAATATGATTTATATTTACATTTATCAGTACCACAATATTTTATGATATTTTTTGTATAAATTTTTATATATTAATAGAATTTATTCGAAATCGAACTTGGCTCGTTTACTAAACGAGCCTAATATTCAAGCTTGAGCTTGGCTCAGTTCATTTGCAGCTCGGATCACAAGGCTAAGATATGAGATTTATTGATCAATTCCCCCATTTATATCTATAACCTATTTAGTAGGGGAACTTCTATTTCCACACATCCTTTAATGTCTGTACACATCATATCTCAATTCACACACTTTATGAATTTGATTATATATTATTATTCTTATTCCATACACCAAATGTTTCAACTATAACCCTCTCTCATAATATATAGACACCCACCCAAATAGATTTATCCACACACTACATCTTCAAACCCCTAAATCATTCACTATACACAGCATTTCAAAACTCAAACCAAACAAACCACTAATTCATTTTGGTTAGCTCAATTCTTAATAGAAAAGGATAGCTGCCTGGCAGCCCTATTCTACCTTTCATGGGTTTTACCTCGTTCAATACCTTAAACAATAGCTTACCAAATTTGACCTGCAAAAAGATTGGAAAGCATGCATTACAAAGAGGATTCAATCAAATTGTACCCAAATATCATTTTTCTAAAAAATAAGTTAGAAATTGTGATAAAACATATGAACATATTGGTGATAATTACAAATAAAACATCAAAAAATATAAATAATAAAAATTACAATAACTATTGAAAGGGCTGAGGCGCGGGAAATTCATTCTCTTTAAGGAGATTAAAGCCCTTTGCGGTTAGGCAAAGCCTCACACCGGTGCAGTAGAAAAAACATTGACTTGTCCCCCCAAGATACAATAGCCCAACTAAGGCCAAGTTTGGGTAGTATGAAAAAAGCCAAAAAGTTAAAAAGTTAACACTATTCACCAAAAGTCAACAATTACGGCTGCACAACTCCCAATCTTAATTTTCCCCTACAAATCAATTTTTACAATTTTTTATTACACATTTTTTCATAAAAAGTCAAAAAGTTAACTCAAACATCCATATTTTTTTCCTCAACTTTTTAGTCCAAAAAGGCAAAAAGTACACTTATTTAGGACACCCCAAATCAATAATACACAATTGGTTGAACCCAAACTTTCATTACATATACCTTTTATTTCTTTACCTGATAATCTCACACAAAAATAATAACATAACAAAAACTTCTTCTTCTTTTTTTTTCAAGATAAGAGGTTAGCTCAATTTATAAGAGAGGAAACTTGGGGCAAAAGAAAAGAAAAAATAATAAAATAAGAGTTACTTGGTGGGCAAGAAAAAAGGTTTACTTGGAGGAAAAGAAAAGAGAACTTGGAGGGAAAGAAACTTTTTTCTTAGAGGTAAAGAAAGGTAGTTTGGAGAATAAGTTATTTGGAGCCCAAGCAAACAATATAATTTATAACATGTTATAATATTAAAATATCTAGTAACATTCCCCCACCTATTTTAATATTATAGGTAACAAAATCTGAGTTTATTAGGCAAATAAGGATATTATGCATCATGATAGGTATGCTCTACATTAAACCTCCATTAGTCAAACAATAATATCTACTCCAGAGCCAATAATATGCTCAGCATTGAACTATGACTGCTTAAAGGAAATAAATAATTATTGTACACACATAATATTCCAAGTGTTCATATAAGCTTTAATAGCCAACACGTTACAACCTTGTGCGATCCTAGGATTCATGAGTGTGTTTGAGAATTAGCCCAAATCTCATAGGTAGCGACCCCACTACCACACTCACAAAGGTGAATTCTGTTAAGGGTACTCCTGTAACTATGACACCCTACTCAATAAGAACTACAGAAATTCATTATGAGTTTTTTTAATAACTCAACCTCTACAACGTTACAGGATAAATGCACTTACATTATAGGGATAGGTAAAAATTAATTTAGTGCATTTCTCACGGCCATTATATGATTGTTCTTCTCATTGAACCCAGTTACAGGATCTTTGGTCCCTGGGTTGATTATCCTCATACATGGCTTCTGCTATATTCAATGGGTTTCAACCCCATCCCCCTCGATGTATTCCAGACTTCATCTCTTGCTAAGGCCTTAGTTAATGGATCTATAAGATTATCACTAGATTTAATATAATCCACATTTATGATGCCATTATTCATATAAGATCTCACAGTACTGTGTTTTCTTCTAATAGGTCTGGATTTACCGTTATAATAATAGTTATTAACTCGACCAATTGCTGCGGTGCAATCACAATGAATCAATATAGATGGAATAGATTTTTTTCCAACAAGAGATTTCACTTAACAAATTTCTCAACCAATTTTGCTTCTTCACTAGTTGTAGCTAAAGCAATAAGCTCAGCCTCCATTGTTGAATTAGCAATGATAGCTTGTTTTTTCGATTTCCAACTTATAGCACCATCTCCCAAGGTAAATAAGTAACCAATGGTTGATAATGAATCACCTGACAAGATATTCCAATCGGCATCACTGTAATCTTCAAGTACTACAGGATACTTTATTATAAAACAAGCCATATTTTATGGTACCAGATAAATATTTCATAATCTGCTCAAGCCTAGCCAGTGATCACTGCCAGGCTTGCTAGTAAACCTGCTAAGTATTTCAACTACATAGGCAATGTCAGGTTTAGTGCAGTCAGTCGCATAACGCAAGCTACCAATCATACTAGCATATTCCTTTTAATTAATTACATCCTCATCATTTTCAACAAGAAATAAACGCACATAAGGATCAAAAGAAGTAAGAACATGCTTGCACTTTTAAAAAATTTCTCAACATAATGCGACTGATCAAGAAATATACCATCACAGGTTTTGGTAATTTTCATTCCCAAAATATAATTAGCCTCACCAAGATCTTTCATATCAAAATGGTTACTAAGCATATTTTTAGTTTCCACGATGATATGCAAATTAGAGCCAAATATAAGTAAATCATCCACATAGAGTCTAATAATGGCATGTGCATTTTCTTCAAATTTAAAATAGATGCATTTATCACATGCATTAGTTTTATAGTCATTCTTGATCATGCAGGAATCAAATTTCTCATGCCACTATTTAGGGGCCTGTTTTAAGCCATACAGGGATTTAACTAGCTTGCACACTTTGCTTTATTGACCAGGTTCCACAAAACCCTCAGGTTGATCCATATAGATTTCTTTATCCAGGTCTCCATTTAAAAAGGCTGTTTTAACATCCATTTAATGAATTTTTAGATCATGAATTGCAGCCACTGCAATTAATAATCTAATGAATGTAACTCTAGTAACTGGAGAAATGTATCAAAAAAGTCAAGATCTGCTTGTTGTTTAAAATCTTTTGCAACAGGCCTTTCTTTATATTTATTAATAGTTCCATCTGGTTTAAGTTTTTTCCTCAAAACCCATTTACAACCAATAGTTTTACAACCTAGTGGTAAATCTACTAATACCCAAGTTTTATTGGATAATAATGGTTCCATCTCATCATTTACAAGCTCGTTCCAAAAAACAGAGTCAGGAGATGCCAAAGCTTCTTGTAAAGTTAATGGAGTTTCCTCCACATTAAAAACATGATAATCAGGGCCAAAATCTTTTTCTAATCTGGCTCTTTTACTCCTTCTAGGTTCAAAAAATACAGTGTCTTGGTTTTGTAAAAGAGAAGTAGAAGAACCGATTTCAGATGAAATATTTTTTTGATAATTTTGACCCCACAATTTTTAGATTTAAAGAAAATTTTTCTTCATGAAAAATTGCATCATCTGATTCAAAAATTATTTTGTTTTCAATATCAAAAAATCTATAGGCTGCATTATTTGTTGCATATCCAAGAAAAGCACAAGTGGCAGCTTTCACACCTAATTTAGGTCTTTTAGGGTCCACAAATCTAATAAAAGCTAGACAACCCCAAACCCTCAAATATCCCAAATTTGGCTTATGCCCTTTCCACAACTCAAAAGATGTAACTTTTGTTTTTTTATATAGTACTCTATTCATAACATAACATGTAGTTAAAATTGTTTCTGCCCACAAACTTGAAGAAGCATCTGCTTCAATTAGCATAGCATTTGTTAAATCAATTAAAATTTTATTTTTCCTTTTTACTACACCATTAGATGCAGATGAATATGGTGGAGTAGTTTCATGGATTATTCCCAAAGATTGAGCAAATAAGTTAAATCCAAAATATTCATACTCCTGGCCTCTATTACTTCTATATTGTTTAATCTTTTTACCAAATTGATTTTCAACTTCAAGAAGGAATTTTTTAATTTTTCAAAAGTATCACTTTTATTTTTCAACAAGTATACATAAGTGTATTTTGAAAAATCATCAATAAAAGTTATAAAATATCTATTTCCACCACATGTTAAAATTCCTTCAAATTCACATAAATCAGTGTGAATTAATTCTAACAATTTAGTATTTCTCACCACACTTTTAGAACAAGCACACGTCTAGAGGTAAATTTCAACTCAACATCCTCACACCCGAGCATCTTGGTTAAACTGGAGTCACCAAGCATAACGGTCCTCGCCTCATTAAAAGAAGTAAAATCTTTGAACAAATCTTTATCATAGCAGACATGCCTATTGGCACCAGAGTCTACCCACCACCATTCTACAGATTGAATCATAAAAATATCTGTAATCATAGCCACAAATGGTTCCTTAGTAACATTAGCCTGTAGTCGAGACTGTTGTTTTCGAAATTTGCAAGTTCGAACAATATGCACACTTTTGCCACACACAAAACATGTCATATTTGTCAGATCTTGTGAAGGAGGTTCTTGGTTCCATTTCTTTTGCCTCGGGTAATTTTTATTTTGTGGCCTTCTAGTATTTTTTCAGATTTTCTTAACTGGCTTCAAGTGACTATTTTTATGAAATCGACCTTCAGGTAAAGTATTTCCAGAAGTTAAATTTACATTTGTAGTGGAATGTTATTGTGTCATAAGCGCATCTTGTCCCCGTGCTTCCTCCTCCACCAAAATTTGTGTCATTAGAGTCTCCAAGGACGTCTCTTTTTGCTTGTGACGCATTGACTTTTGAAACTCCCTCTAAGATGATGGTAGTTTGTCAATAATACCTGCCACAACAAAATTGTCTCCAATTTTAATGTCTTCGGATCTAACTTTAGTCACTAGCATCTGAAAATCTTGAACTTGCTCCGCCACTGATTTTCCATCTATCATCTGATAGTGGAAAAAACGACTTGCAACATATTTTTTAGCGTCTGCCTTTTCAGTGTCATATTTATTCTGCAAGGCTTTCCAAATTTTCTTGGCAGTGATGTAAGTAATATCATAATAATCATAAAATTGATTCGAAAGACAATTCAAAAGATAACATCGACATTTATACTCATCTGTGTTGTATTTCTCAATTTTTTCAATATGAGCGGCATACTCCTCGTTGGTCATCTCTTTAGTGGGGGGACTTTGTTCAGATTTTTCTCGGTCGGGATATAGGCCACCTTGAGAAGACTGAGGTAAAAAAGCACATTGCCTTTCCATCTCTTGAAATGGGCTCCCTTGAACCAGAAGGGCTTGTTAAGATCGCTGGTATTCTCATTGGGCTTCTCCAATACTGGCTCCATGAATTTTACTATTTGAATCTCTTTAAAATTGTTGGTGATAATTACAAATAAAACACTAGAAAATACAAATAATAAAAATTACAATAACTATTGAAAGGGCTGAAGTACGGGAAATTCGTTCTCTTTAAGGAGATTCAAACCCTCTGCGGTTAGGCAAAGTCTCACACCGGTGTAGCAGAAAAATCTTGACTTGTCTCCCCAGGATACAATAGCCCGACTAAGTCGTATGGTTCACCAATACTGCACAATTGGTTGAACCTAAAGTTTCATCACATACACCATTTATTTCTTTGCCTGATAATCTCACACAAAAATAATAAAATAACAAAAAACTTCTTCTTCTTTTTTCAAGATAAGAGGTTAGCTCAATTTATAGGAGAGGAAACTTGGGGCAAAAAAAAAGAAAAAATAATAAAGTAAGAGTTACTTGGTGGGCAAGAAAAAGGGTTTACTTGGAGGAAAAGAAAAGAGAACTTGAAGGGAAAGAAACTTTTCTTAGAGGCAAAGAAAGGTAGTTTGGAGAACAAGTTACTTGGAGCCCAAGCAAACAATATAACAGAACATCAAATGAATATCGACAATCCAACACTTTCCAGCAAAACATGACTCCATTAAAGATCTACATTGAGCTCCACTGCGTTCTTGAAGGTAAGAAATGTGTATCTCCATCTTATTTTGTAGTCATTAGAATAAATTTGCAAAAATAAGTTATAAATTTAGCACTTTCGATAATTGTTCAATGTTGGTTGGTGATGAGACAAAAATAATTCATTCGATACTGGTTTTCTGAATCAAATAGGTTTATTCGGTTTTGTACTTCCGAAATTTTTGTATTTGTTTGATTCTATACTTCTAAATAAATTTCGGCAGTTGAAAACCGAATTAATTTATATTTTTCGGAAGTTAATTTCCAAAATCATGAAATTATCTCGGTGGTTGATTTCAGAACATAATGAAAATTTTTGGCATTGGTTTGCCCAATGAGAATCGTGAACAAAAAACAAATCAATTTTTACACATAAAACTCACATTTTCATCGTTGCATTAGTTGTAATGAAGGACAATAGAGTGTGGTAATGGAAGAAGTGAGATACAATGGAGGAACAATATAGGTTTTAATTTTTTTTGTTTTTCTAAAAGATACGCATTGAGAATTATTGTTTCTAAAAGATGTATATAGAAAAAAACTTAGTTTCAATATTTAGTGGGTATATTGATATCTATTATGATCATTTTGTTTTAGGGTAAAATTGTAATAAAAATTTATTTCATTAAGTGCGTGCACATAGACTAAAAAGATGTGTGGAAATAGAATTATAAATAGACTAAAAGATTCGAAGTGTTGCAAACTGTTTGAACCTTCAGATTGCCAAAGCGGTGTTTTCACGTGGTTTGCATCAGATGGGTAGGTATGTATAGGATTACATATACACCTCTTGCTTCTACTGCTGGTACCATCTGCAGCAAACAAAATTGCTAGTATGTTCTTCTTCTCCTAGAAAGTTCATTCAGTCGGTGCATTATTTGTAGAGAAATAGTTGTTTTATTTTGTTTATACATTAGATGATTACACATCATCATGGTTTCCAATTTCTTTTGTTTGCAGATGTTGGTATTGGATTTGTATGTTTGTGTGTTAAATTTGTGTGTGTTGATATGTATACCCTACACACAATGAGTTTGACAATATGCCTATAAGTGAAAACTTATTATGTTCATGTGCTTCCGACATTTATTGCCATCGAAATTGGGTTTATTTTATTAATTTTTTTTTCATGTTAAAGCATCCTAGACCAATTAACTTGCATGTTCTTGTCATATCACGATAACAAGCATTCTATTTCTTTATTTTTATTTTTATTTTTTCTTGCAAACCTGTGTATCTTTGTTTAGATTTTTGCTTTTTCTCTTACAAAAAGACACTTACACTAGGCAAAAGTTTACTAATATCCACAACCATAACTAATAATCGATTTCAATATCTTGTGAAATCAGCATATTGGAAATTCACAGGGATCAATTCCTGTGATCAGTCACTTTAATACCATGTAGAAAAAGGAGAAAGATGGTAAGAAGTATGTAGTCAGGAAAATAGATTAGTGAAAACATAAAGCACAATTTGTTAGAAGAGAAAGAATAGAAAATAGGTTCTGTTTGAAGAATTACAGTTTTTTTTTCTTCTCAAGTTTTCATTGACCTATCAATAAGAAAGTCATAAATGACAATGTTTTGAGGTGGTAATGGAAAAGAACCAATGCACAAATAGTTTACTATTAATAACTGCATAAACCATGCACTATGACTCCATTTCCCCCCATTATTGTTTTCCTCGTGGTGAATCTGTGGGGACATAATTTTTCAATGACAACACGTGGTCAAGGTGGCACCTAAGTGTCAACCGAGGTGCCACGTGTCTTGGTCATGACGTCGAGATAATCTCGGCTAGGCCGAGGTTATCTGCGAAGATATTGGAATCCAAGATAAGCGGATAGGGACAAGAGTCCTAGAATGAGAGAGGATTTCAGTTTGGATAAAGATAAGACTCTTAGAGAATTATCCCAATCTAACTGGGAGTCCAGGATTAGCATTGGGCCAGAGTCCATTGAAGTTAGACTTCTATTGGGATTAAGTCAGTGTTGGCTATAAAAGAGAAGCACCCTCGTGGGTTTAAGGTATGCTTTTTGTATTCTAAATAGTGAGTTAAGCACTTTTGCTATCTTTGAGAGATAACTGACTTGATCGTCGGAGTATCCTCGGGTGGACGAACTACCGCCAGAATCTTATCTTTCTGTGACAGGTCGTTTGGGCTTAATCTATTCTGTCAGTGTTCTCCAGCTGAGTACCTGTTTGCAGTGTGGTCGGAAATTGACACACATAGAATCTATTTGAAGGCAAGCTCAGCAATGACTTTCATTATTTTTTGTGCAACTGTTTGGAGAAACAGTCAATTGTCTATTCTTGTCTGACAGTTTCATGTGTTGGGGTTGCCCATTCGTTCACTGGTAGTGCTGAAGATCACGACAAGCTTCTCTCATTCAGTAAATTTTTGATAGGTGAATGCACTCATGTTTATCATAACCTTGATTTATTATATTTTCTCCAAACTTCAAGGAATGCCAACTTAATTTTGCCAACTATAAAAGATCTTGAACTAGTCAATAAGTCTAGCTTTGTTCTACTCTCTTCTACAATTGAAAGAGCTCTTTAGATAGAGCTAATGCTACAAGATCAAAAAACAGGACATACTTTCAGTCTTACGTGTACCTTGGACTAGACCAAGAATGAAGAGCATTTTAGATAAAGTCAGTGCTACAAGATCAACATAGGACATACTTTCATACATTTTAAATATGTCACACTCTATATTTGGAATGCTTTTATGAACAAAATCACAAAATAGATTTGATGTGTAGATTTATTAATGTTTCAATTAATGGTAAAAGAAAGCAAGGCCTATGCAAATTTAATTACATTGTGTGTGTTTGGTAACGTTTACGTTTTCAGTTTATATTTACAAAAATTTTATAAACTGGTTTTTGTTTATTTTTTGTTTATTTTTAGAAAAATATAAACTACAAACGCGTTTGGTAATTGACAAAATGTTTAAAAAATTTTAAAAATATAAAAAAGAGTGAGAAATGACAAGTGGTGGCAAGTGGCAGCGGAAGACGGTGGTGGAAAGTGGTGACGGTGGGTGGTGGGTAGCTGGTGGTGGTGGGTGGTGGGTAGTGGCGGGTGGTGGGTGGGTGACGGTGGGGTGGTAGCGAGTGGGTGGTGGTGGTGGTGGTGGTGGTGGTGGTGGCAGTGGGTGGCGGATGGCAGGTGGTGGCGGGTAGGTGGCAGTGGGTGGGTGGGTGTGGGTGGGTGACGGTGGCGGGTGGTGGGTGGTAGCGGTGGGTGGTGGTGGTGGTGGTGGTGGCGGGTGGCGGGTGGTGGTAGGTGGTGACAGTGGCGGGTGGTGGGTGGTAGCGAGTGGTGGTGGTGGTGGTGGTGGTGGTGGCGGGTGGCGGTGATGGGTGGCGGATAGCGGGTGGTGGTGGGTGGTGGCGGGTGGGTGACGGTGGGTGGGTGACGGGCGGTGGTGGGTGGTGAGGGGGTGGTGGGTGGTAGCGAGTGGGTGGTGGTGGTGGTGGCGGTGGTGGTGTGGTGGCTGGTGGTGGTGGTGGTGGTGGGTGGTGGTGGGTGGTGATGGTGGCGTGTGGTAGGTGGTAGCGGTGGGTGGTGGTGGTGTGGGTGTGGGTGATGGTGGCAAGTGGGTGGTGGGTGGTGGTGGTCGGTGGGTGGGTAACGGTGGCGGGTGGTAGGTGGTAGCGAGTGGGTGGTGGTGGTGGTGGTGGTGTGGTGGTGGCAGCTGGGTGGTGGGTGGTGATGGTGGTGGTGGTAGTGGGGTGGTGGATGGTGGTGGTGGGTGGCAGGTGACTGGTGAGTGGTGGTGGCAAGCAGGTGGCGGTGGTGTGGTGGCAGGCGGTGGATGGTAGTGCGGGTGGCGGGTGGATGGTAGGTGGGTGGTAGGTGGTGTGGTGGTGGTGGTGGTGGTGGTGGTGGTGGTGGTGGGTGGTGGTGGCGAGTGGGTGGCGGGTGGCGGGTGGTGGTGGTAGGTGGGTGGCGGGTGGTGGTGGTGCGAAGACGGTGGTGGAAAATGGTGGCGGGTGGTGGCTAGTGTTGGGTGGTAAAAAAAAAAAAACTGAAAACTCAAAATAAAAACACATTTTTTGTGTTTTTATTTTTTTGCCAAATTTATAAACTGAGACCATTGATTTATAAATCAAAAATTTTACCAAACAAATTTTTATTTGAGAATTTTAAATTTTTGTAAATATAAACAGAAAACTAAAAACGTAAGTGTTACCAAACGACACCATTGAAATCATCATTGACTTTTAAGAGTTTAATGATTAAAATACTATTTTTTCATCGATTTAACTTAACAAAAATAGACAAATGGTTTAAATTGAAAAGAAATCAAAAGATTAGGGTTTAAATTGATAAAATTAAAAATTCAGAGTTTATTTTGTTATAAGGCTCAAATCTTAGGATTTTTTATGTAATTGTCCCAAAAAAACATTTAGTCTCAAACACTTGGAGGATACATGAAACTAATTATAAGTTTGAACAAAATAACCTTAAAATACAATAATAAAAAATTAAATTTATAGAAAAAGTATTATGTTGCATTTTTTTGATATATAACAAATACATAAAACTATACATTTTGTGTGAATTCCCTGTGTGTTGTTTCATGCATTTTTGTAAATTGTCGAGTCGGTGTGTTCGTGTCATGCTAGTACCAAACAAACAACGAACTCCCAAGAAGATTTTCTGTTGCTTTTGCATATGCTTATTAAGCAAAATACATATGCTAGAAAGATACTGGTAAAAGGAATAACTACAGTACAACTCATGACGAGGCCAAACAAAGACTCTTGACTAACTCCTCTATTGATTATGGTAATAAGTGATAAAGGTCTGGTTCGTTTCTTTATGCCTGTTCTACTCAATATGTTTTGACTTGTTGAGAAATAATTTGCCATCATTTAGATTAGTTGATGGTTATTTTTGTATTTATTTATAATCATTGCTTCCCTTGTTTCATGCATGAATTCAAGATTACATAATACACTCTTTCTCATTTAGGTTGCATGCTCCCATCTAAAAATATTTTTAGCTTTTGATATGCTCATGGCAATCACTTTTGAGTATCATGTCACCATCCAGAAAGCAATTCTTGGGTGATCAATTCAATAAAGAATTTTTTTTAAAAAGAAAAGAGAAGGAGAACATTGACATGCTTTCCTCAACCAAATTTGGTGACTATTCTTCCATCTGATTTAAGTACCTTGAGCTGGAAATGCACTTCCATCAACACCCATTTAAAAATTTAGTAGTGTGTTGTTTTACGATGAATTATCTGCATTTAGGAGCTAAGATGATCATCTAAGACCATAATAAATACAATAACCAAACCAAACCAAACCAAAAATGAGAAGTTTCTGTTATTTTCTACTCTGAAGTCTGCCCATTAAATTTTCGACTCAAAATTATGATAGATGTACTAAAGTAAGCCTGCTAAACTTTTTTACTGTTGACTTAAAAATTCCGATTTCTTAAGTTTAATCCCTTGTACAAGTACTCAAAAATCAATGCCTTCTGTATTCTCTTTCTGAGATAAGCTAAGTCTTACAATTTGCCTCAGGAAACCCCAACTCAATTGAATTCATTTATCCCTTTGTTCCAAGACCAAACTACATGAGGTTGCCTACCTGATTTCTACTTTTACCTCTCCATTCGGTCTAAGGACATATATTCTGTTAGTATACTGATGTGTCATTCTTACTAATCTTAACCTCCCACCTGTTTCACTATCTTCTTATACTTGTAGCACTTTGAATTTTCACTATGTTTGAACATTCTCTCCAGTCAAGCTTCTGGCTGTTATTGCACTCCTCGTTTCTTGCCTTTTTCATGGGATATCAATTGCATTTTATATTATGAAATTGTTATCCAATTGTTTCAATTCTTGCTTTTTGTAATTAGATTTTCACTTGGCTAAATTACTAGTTGCTGAGTAGGCTTGCATTAGCCTTTGATGTTCTCTCTAGTTGAATTGCACCTTTTTACCAGCTCCTTTTTGTTACTGCTACCAGAAACAGTCTCTAGATCATAGTTTTAGAACTTCTGCCAACTTTTAACTTATGTGCTGGATCACTAGCCTAATCATTCATTTAGGTTTTGTTATTAAATTGGTTTTTTAACCATCTTAGCTAGGTTTTAATTTTGTTAGTTGTTTAATTAATGTTTGTTCTTATTTCATGCACTACATATTTTATTTAGTGGTTTTTTTTTCCCCACCATCTTTCTGTGGGCTCAAGGAGCATCTGAAGATGAAATTATATATTGCTTAATTGTATTTGGGAAATTTGTTATCAAGATCATTTCATATGTTCAACATATGGTTCAGATTGTTTTCAATCATTTAGATTAGAATGCTCAGAAACTACATTAGCTTGTCCAGGACGAGGTTTATCAATCTCATTGCTTCTCATCAGTTTTGCCTTTGTTTTGTGCCAGATCAATGTCTCAGCTAATGTTGGAAGAAGTCAATCAAATGTATAAATGCTGGGAATGATTGGGATGAGCAGGTGCAGCTTACATGCATTCTCACATGATCCGGTTAAGATCAGCTTGAAAGATGAACAAACGAAGCTTGAACAGTTTATTACTCGACTTGACTTGTCAACTCGTTCATAGCCTTACCTGGACCGAGACCAGACAATGCAGTTCGGGGTATGAACATATGATCAGTCATCACTGCAATGATTTTCCACTTTCTACTGGCTCGAAATTTGATTTGATTTGGGTCTATGGGATCCACCAACATTATCATCTGAAAAAAAAGTATAAGAATATAACAAAGAATCACAAAACTGGACACCACCCTTTCAATAAAAGAAAGAGTCGTGCTACAGGCGTCGAATATTGAGGCGCGAATTTGTCTCGAATTTGTTTAACTAGTTGTTCAGCTGGTCATCCGGCAAAGAGGTTGACAGCCGCGACTGACAAGGTAATAATTGTAGTAGATAAGTGTTTCACTCGGTCGTTCGGCCGGTCGATCGGTGATCACAAATTCGCGCCATTCGCGTGTGAGGCTTTCGAGACCTAAAACATTAGTGTAAAAGAAAAGAGAGTGAGAAAAGTTATTGATTTAAGTTTAGATATGTCAACATTATATGCTTTCGAGACCCCACTACGAAGTGCTCAATAAAAAGTTCAGAGGGTATCATTTTGTCTCACTAAAAGCAAAGAGCCTGAGAAAAGGTATTGATTAGTGCAGAATTTATCTATCTGATTGTTCCTTTTATGCTTTCACTTCATTTCAAGAAATGCTTTTTTTCATCTTTTTTGATTTACTTTATTTCTACAAAGATTGCATGATAACTTTTTTCCGCTTTTGCCTATTTTGCCTAATTGCTACCACTTTTTTTTGTATGTTGATTACATTCACTACTTTACATTCGGTATAAATAAAATTGAATTCTTGCGAGACATTCTATCTACAATCCACCATTTAAGCATCGTGCGTGGTCAACGCAGGTAAGAGTTTTAAAAATCAATTTTTTTTTGTTCTCAAAAGTAAAAATTTTGTTCTAAAAAATATTAACAGACCAATTCTTATTGTCATGAGAGAAAAGTCAAAAAAAAAAAAAAAAAACCTTTATTGACAAAATTTTAAAAATGTAACAAAAAGGTTAATTTTTTTAGTTAAAAAAATTAATAATTTATCATTAAATATCTAATTTTGTTGTTAAAATTACAACAAGATATTTGGCTACGAAACTTTTGGTTTAAGATTATGAAAATGGATTGACAAAATTTTATTAATTTTGTAATTTAACTAATTAGTCCGAATTTTTCTTTAGCCCTCCATTTTGTATCCCATGCTCCCTTTTCATATTTAAGAGTCTCTCATATAAAGGACATTATTTTGGGATGAATTATTAGTTCAGATCTCATCTTTTACATTTTATTGGATTATTTATCTAACTCCACGGCTACGTCCACGCAAAACAAACATGACACGAACAATGCTATGCTAATGGAAAATTTTCTGTTGGTACGGATTTGCATTATATAATGGGGAGACATGGAGGTTTTGTAAACTAGTGATATTATAACAATTGCAACAAAAATCAAAAGGAATAACTGCCAAGGACTGGTAGTGGGGGATATCCTTCTCTCACTTTCAGTGAACATTGATTTGATGGTCCAAATCAAAAAGATTATCTGCCAAAAAAATAAATAAAAAAATAAATCAAAAGGATAAATATAGATTTATTCAAGACCCATGTGCTAGTTTTTTTTTTTTTTGAAAATGCCAAGAGGTTAGGTTCCATTGGGCCGAACAACATCTATTTAATACTTAGACCTAGCTGCATTAGGGACAACTCTAACATTGTTTACAATTCATGCACATGGTTGTGCAAAATTTTAACAAGCGTGCTTCTATTAATATCTTATTTATTATTTTAGACTTTTTATTTATTTTTTTGATTTTTTTCTTATTATAATAATAATTTTAAATGAATTTACTAAAGGAGATATCAATTATTTTGAGACAGCCTATCTCACAATTAAACTCACATACCCACTAAACAATAATATTTGGGAGCTCTAATGATGTAGAGAGTCACCAAGGATCCTCTAGAGTGTTTTTTTCCTAAAGTTTCCTAAAGTAGTGCATTGTGTGGTTGAGATTTAATGCTGAAAAATTGATGTGACTTGTCATTAAATCTCAACCACACAATGCACCACTCTAGGAAACTTTAGGAAAAAAAAACTCTAGAGGATCCTTGCTCGTGGAGAGTGCCCATGTGATATGAGAGTCCACACTCCTCTCTCTATCTCTCTCTCTTCCACCTAATTAGAACTCTCATTAAAGCTACTATTTTAGAGTTATGTATCACTATTCCCCACTTTTTAATGAGATAGAGTTTGTGATAGCATCCACTTCCATCACCACCCATTCATTTTTCCCAAATCCTACTCTCAAAACCTTGAGAACCTTCCGATGGCGATTCGGTGGCAACAATGACAACTATTCGATTACACACATGTTTTCGGCAATGACAATAAGTGGAAGTTTTTTCGACAATCACAACTTCATGAGACGAGAGAAGTACAACAATGTAAGTTTAGATATGGTTTATAGTTTTGATGGTGTTCTTAGATCAGAGGATGTTGGCCTTGTAAAGGTAAGTTTATTGAAAAATACAACAAAAATTGTGAAAAATGTTCGAATTTTTTTCAAAAACTTCTCGAACATATGACCAAAATTCGGAAACACAAGCCTGAACATTGGTTATTTGTTCAAGAACATAGGTTCGAACATGAAAATTTGATACACTTTGACGGATTAAAATTGTTCACATTGGTAGAAGTTTTTATTTTATCAAGTTCGGAAACACAGGCCCAAATATTAGTTATTTGTTCGGGAATACAGCCCTGAACATAGCTTATTTGTTTAGGAACACGGGTTTGATCGTTCTCAGTGAAAGAGAAAGGAGAGAGAGGAGAGAGATTGGACAGGAGCAAGATTGAGATTAAGCAAAATACGGATTTCTCCCTTCGAACTATACATACAGATGGATATAAATTTATACGTATTGTTTTTAGGGTTTTCGGTTGATCAAATAAATGGATGGAATTAAAGGAAGATATATACAACTAATGCGAAGAAAAAAGTGAAGATCGCAGAAAACACATTCCTTACACCGATCGATTTACTTCATAAATATTTTTCTTCTACCGTCACGAGAGAGAGAATGGATTTTGGAGTTTTTTTTGTTAGGAGTTTGGGAGATAATGATTTTTAGGGTTTGGGGGTGTGCATTTGAGTAAGGTGAAACTTTCATAAGGATAATTTTGGTATTATTTGGGGAGAAAAAAGAAATTTTAAGAGTTTTAGGGTTTGTTTGGTTTGTATCTCAAGATACAATTTTTGAGAAAAATTTTCAAAATTTTGTTTAGTTCAACTTTTTTTAAATTTTTTTTCAAAATCACTTTATTTCTCCTACATATCAATCAATCACTTTTTCTCTCTCCTTTTCAATCTTTTTTTCTCTCACACACATCTACTCAACTACAATAAAATATCAAATCATCTTAAATTTCCAAACTCCAAAACTATTTTCAAAATGGGAATGGCTTCCCTCTAATCTGTGATCAGACTGGAGGATACTGTTGGGCCTGTGGGGGCCCACCACAGGTCTCGTTTGGATAATCCGAACCGTTTAATGTATAGAACTCACCGAATACTATATGCTTGTAAAAAAATCACATTGATCAGATATCGATAGCTATGTGATCAAATCAGATTTTTGTAAGCCGTTTATTTTTCATCGTCCATTTTATTTCATATAAAATTGATCTAATCACATAACTATCGATATTTGATCAACGTGATTTTTTATAAGCATATAGTACTCGACGAGTTCTACACATTGAACGGTTCAAATTATCGAAACAGAACCTGTAGTGGGCTTCCACGGGCCCAACAATACCCTTCAGTGACGGGAGGGAAGCCATTCCTTTCAAAATATACAACTAAACAAATCAAAAAAAAATCTAAACTCTCTCCCAAAAAAAATTTTTGAAAATTTATTTCAAAACAAAGGCCAAACATTGGGATCTAGAGAAATGGGGGGATCTAAAATAATAAATGAAGTGTTAGTAGTAACACTCTTTTAACAATATAAAACATCAACATCTCCTTGTAAAATGACAAATCTACCCTTGCTTAACAAACCATTTGTCTCTCTATTGTGAAAGGGTAGTTGTTAATGGGAAGCACTGTGTTCATTTGAAATATGAAGTAAACTCGATGGCCTATCATCATAGGCATGACAATGTTTCAAGAGGTCTAGTTTCAAAATTCTAATAATACCTTCGTAGAGCACCTTCAATGGTACATCAAATTTTTCACTAAATTTGAATAAAATGTCTATTTGATATCAAGTACTCCAGTAGAAGTTTGTGAAGTTTCATTAGAACACCAGTCGACTAGGCAGACGACTAGGCGGATGTCTGACCAGTCAATTGGCCAGTGTAAATTTTTTACAAATTTTGTCCTTGAGGTGGTCATCCGAGGAACATCAGGTGGTGAAAATTCAATAGTTATGAACAGTGATTTGATGAAAAGCACATCCATCCTCAATCTGATGAAGAATTTGAAAATTCTTGAATTTGATGAAAGATTTAGTGAATCTTGGAGTAGCAAAAAGTAAGTTTTTTTTATCAAATTTAAATTTGATGAAACATCTGATGAACCATTAAAAAGATGGTCTTAAGGCAAAACAATCCAAGGAAATGGGAATTTTTCTATTCCTTGAAAATTTTAAAAATATAAGGGTTAATACATATTTATATATACATATATATAGAAATACAGTAAGGTTCATTTTTACATGTACAATCATGCTTCAAGATTCATGTAAACCTATTGAAATTAGGGTAACATGAATTTTACAAAAAGAAAATCCTAGCGAAAAAAGAAGAAAACAAAGGTTGGCCTAATAAATAAGATATTTCTTTATCAATTGTGATGTTTGATCGAGTTTTATCTGCAACATAACCAGCTTGTTTGGTTTTGATTTTCAGAAAATGATTTTTAAAAAATTCTACTTTTTTATTTTCCGTATTTTTAATGTTTTCAATGAATTTTTTTTAATATTTTAAGCAAATTTTTTTAATTTTTAGACATACTTAACATAAATACACTTAAAAAATATAATATTTATGAAAAAAAAAACTTTAAAAAATTCACTAAATATCAAAAAAAAAAAAACCAGTACATTTTTTTCGCATTTTTGCTTATTTGTTACTTTTCACAAATATTTTATTATTTAAATATATCTAAATAAGATATATCTAAAAAAATAAAAATATTACTTAAAATTTTAAAATTATTCACTAAAAATAAAAAAAAAAACGTAAAAAACAAAAAAAATTAATTTTTAAAAAATTAAATTCAAAAAATTAAAACTAAATATACGGAGTACAACTTTCTCTTTCCCTCTTCCCGATTATAAAATAAAAACAAAAATCATAGTGACAAAAGATGGAAGGAGAATCCATAGAACTTTGGGGGCCATTAATGCCCTTCAAAGTCAAAGAGTTTGGAATTTGGGAGAAGGAACAAGATGACACAAAGAAAGCAACAAAGATGTGAGAAATTCAAAACCTAAAAGACATTGGTAAAGAAAATAATATGGCCCTTTTCAACAAAGAATCATATTCTTCATTATTCTATTTTCGATTTCAATCACTTGGTCATTTTTAGCAACACATTATTTTATCCACCACTTCAAGATATTTTATTTGCTTAAAAGCAAGTGCTAGGAATCTTTAGCCCTGTCAGACCATCAAATCACTTTTGACTTCAAATGAAAAACAAAAACATGTTTTTAGTATGAGAAAAAGTTAAAGTTTAACCCAACCAAGTTTAAAGTTTGTCTATCACTCTCCTTGTATTTGGTCTCACCAAAATAATAATAACGTTATCCTTGTTATATTTTTATATTATATTATATTTATTATTTTATTTATTAATAAAATATTTATATAATAAATTTCATCACTCATGTATATCTTTAATACGGTGTTAATAATTAAACTGATACATCATATAATAAGAAAAAATTAATAAAAAGAGATAATTATTGTAGTATTACTCATCTCATAATATCATTTATAAATAAAATAAAGTCCCGGGAGAATCATCTGATTTGCTAAGTAAAAGACAAGTTTAAATGAAGTCGGGTGGCATCATTTTAGTGTTGAGATCATTTGATCGGTTAAGTAAAAGACAAGGTCGATCCCATTTTGTCCAAAACTCTACTTGATCGTCTTATTAGTTAGTGACATTATATGGGATGATATCGTCATTACCCCCACCAACAACTACTGATGTTTCAAAGGGAGATATATCATCCTACAAACATCAGTGGATGTTTTGATTATTTTGTCATCGTGAAGCTCATCTTGAGAGTCACGCATGTCACATCTTGTAAGATGCCAATTAGAGCTAGTTAGGGGGACATCCATTAACAACTACAGTGAACTGGATTTGGGCAGCAGATTACAAACTAGAAAGCATGAAAAATGCTTTAAGAGTCTTGACTAGTTTGAAATTGAACATAATCACAAGTTATAGCTAGGATAAATAAACTATTTAGCTAACAAGATTGGTAACAGCAAATGGAAGAAGAAATATTATCCAAACGGGTCCCAAATTGGAACCCGGTGAATACGAATCCGGTAACCTAACCGTAACAGAATAAGCTACAACATTAACTGAAAACAACCAAAACAAAAAAAGCAAAGCAAAGCAAAAAAACTTACCAGCAACCAAATCTCACTAATTTCTCTGAATAAAAAACCAACCGGATTCTTCTTCACCGAATAAGCCATTGTACATCCTTTTTCTTTTTTTTTTCTTTTTGCATTTTTTTTTTTTTTTTTTCCAACTTCTAGAAGACAAGTTCAAACCAACTCATCCTGGCCTTCTGAAGGGCATCTGATCAGCTCCAATATGTTAACCACCTCACCCATGTCTGGCCGGTTCGATGGCACTTGAGATGTGCAAATTAACCCTAACTTCATTACTGGAATCGCCTCATCAGCTGGGAAATTCCCTTTAAGCCTCCCATCAATACAATCCTCAACCCTGCCATCTTCCAATGCTTCTCTGACCATGTCACAAAGAACCACGACGTCATCCTCCGTGTATTCAACAGGCCTCTTGCCGGTAACCACCTCCAAAACCAAAACCCCGAACCCATAGACATCACATTTCTCGGTAATCTTTACTGTCCGGCATGCAAATTCAGGTGCCATGTAGCCGAGTGCACTCTGAATCTTGCTGCTTAAAACATATCGATCTAGCATTGGCAACAGCCTCGCTAGGCCAAAATCAGCTACTTTAGGTTCACCTGAGCTCTCAATCAGGATATTGCTTGATTTTAGATTGTAGTGGATTATGTTCATATGGTGTAGGTGAGCCAAGCTTTTAGCTGTCCCAAGAATGATATTGAATCGATCATTCCATGAGAGGAAGTTTCCATCTGACACCTCATGGAGATGCTTATACAAACTTCCACCAGACACAAATTCATATATGAGGAGCTGTAATGATGGAGTCCAGTAATAGCCTTCAAGTGCCACAAGGTTACGGTGTTGGATTTTCCCCAATTTCTTCACTTCCCTTTCGAAATCTTCCTGGGATTTGACTAGACTTGAGACTGTAAGCTTCTTGATGGCAACGGGTCGCCCATCTCGAAGCACAGTCTGATAGACTGATCCAAATCCACCACGCCCAAGCTCACAATCCTTGTTGAGCAAAGCATGTGCTCCAGTGCTGAAATCATGGTCCCCTGAAAACATAACGAGCTTACCCGAATTGGCATCTGTAGTGGGGGAATGACTGAAGTCCTCACCACCGGATAATGGAAGGGCTGCTGCTGAGTGAGATGTCAAGGACCGGACACGGAGGTTAAGGACAGTGATAGCAATTACACCAATCACAATCACGGCAGCTGCACCAATTGCAATGAGGGCAGAAACACTGAGGATGATTTTCTTGTGGCCAAGACTTTGGGGGATTGAGCTGGGAGTGGAATCAGAAGAATTGGGATTAAGAACGATCGGTTTGGGAAGGACAGTAGGGCAATTCTTGTTGACTGCAGCACCACAAAGAGATGGATTGCCTAAGACAGAAGAGGGGTCAATAGTGTTGAAAAAACCACCGGCTGGTAGTTCACCTTGGAACTGGTTGTGGGAAATGTTGAAGGAGAGAAGGTGGGGAAGATTTGCCAATTGCTTTGGTAGGGTTCCAGTGAGTTTGTTAAAAGACAAGTCTACAATTTGAAGGTTAGTAAGTTTTGCTATGGCTGCAGGAATTGGGCCAACAAGGTTGTTCCTTGAAAGAATCCTGCGAAATTTGGCAAAAACAAGAAAATAAAATATGTAAGAATGGCGATAGTTCTCATTGTTGGTTAAGTCTGCCTTCCACCCAAACCCAAAAATTAGGAAATAGAAAAACTAGAATAAACCTTGCAGACTGACTTGTAAGATGAGAATTGTTAGAATTTAATGTGTCAACATTCACATCAAGCATTATAGATCTCCTATATGTATTTTGAGAAGCATTAAGCAATTCAAATACATTAAAACAGTATGTACAAACTAAACAACCAATCACACAGACAATTTAAGAATAGCGAAGATTGTCTTTCATATAGAACCAATGAAGTAGCATATCGGGCTATAACTAGACAATTCCATTGTGCCATGAGCAGACAATTCCAAAGATATGGTAAGATATGGGTTATCTAGTTGATGCAGAAAAATGTTCATGAGTACAAGAGAGAAGGGGCTGCCTTACGGTATGTCTTTAGTGTGGTTGGTCATCATTGCTGAATAGCTTACCTAATGATTACCCAGACTGAAATCAAGGACACCAAAGTAAAAGGCAAAGCAACAAAAGAATTAAACAGAGCAAAGAGAACTTACAATAATGACAGTGACGAACAGTTTTGAATGGAAGCTGGAATTGTCCCTGCCAATGCGTTCTTCTCTAGATTGAGTTCCTTCAGAGATATAGCTCCACCAATTTCCAAAGGGATGCTACCACTAAGACTATTTTCACTCAAATCCAGAGTATCCAATGCCTTCAATCCTCCAATACTTGCTGGAATACCACCATCGAGCGAGTTTCTCGACAAATTCAGGACCTGCAAGCTGCTAAAATCTCCCACAGCAGATGGAATATTGCCCGACAATGCATTATGGGATAAATCCAAGACCTGAAGCTTTTGATGCGAGTATTCTATCGAGGAAGAAAAAGGACTGTCCATACTACCACTTAGTCTATTTCCAGACAGCAAAACTTCCTGTATGCCCAATTTAAATATCCAAGCAGGAAGACTACCCATCAATGAATTCTGACTGAAATCTACGACCAGGAGGTTTTTGCAGTTGATCATAGAATCTGGCAAACTCCCAGTTAAAGCATTCATGGAAATATTCAGCACCTTCAAGGACTGAAGATTCCCAATTGAAGTCGGAACCTGGCCAGAAAAGCTATTATCTGAAAGATCCAGCGACTCAAGGCTTGTCGTTTCTCCAAGCCACTCTGGAACTTCACCTGAAAACAAGTTTTATGTAAATTTAGATCAAATCAATACACAAGGTAAGCTTTTGCATTGTGTTTGGAAGATTCCCAGACAGTGAATTCTTGCCAAAATCAATCGACATCAAAAGAAAACAACTACCAATTCTATCTGGAACCTCACCTGTAAGCTTATTCTTCTGCAGATAAACTGATCTCAAGTTATTCAATCCTTGGATGCCCTTTGGAATCTCACCCTCCAGCAGATTATATGACAGGTCAAGCGATCTAAGCCCAGGCAAAGACCATATACTAGAAGGTAATGAACCCGAAAGCTGATTGGTGGAGAAGTTAATTGCAGAAAGGGTCGGGCAGGAGCTCAAACTGTCTTGAATTTGTCCCGAAAACTTGTTGTTGGCCAAGGAAATTGACCTTAGAGAACCACATTGTTGGAAGAAATCACCTGGGATTGACCCAGAAAGATTATTCTCACTCAAGTCAAGAACTTGTAGGTTCTCAAGACGGGTAAGATTGGCACTTATGTTCCCAGTAAGATCGTTCTTTGCCAGTGACAATTTCTGGAGATACTGCAATTGGAGTAGGCCTCGGCCTATCCGTCCTGTAAGACCAAACCCGTCAAGTACAAGCTCCGAGACCCGGTTGGACCTAGGGTTGCATTTTACCGCAACCCAATTACAAGGACTGTCATCATCTACATTCCAAGAAACCAATTTTCCATTGGGATCTTGAAGGTCAGCTTTGAAGACTATCAAGCCCAGAACATCATCGTTTAGAGATGGATTCAAAGATCTCACAAAAATAGGAAATAGAAGCATCAAAATTACTAGTAATAGACTAAACAACTTCATTTCTAATCTCCAGCTGGAAACAAACATTAATCAGTTTTTTCAATCTTCCATCAAAGATTATAACTTTTCTAACTTCGAATACAAGCTGTATCAATAGTAAAATGGGTCTAACGAACTAAGAACCAAAACACAATAGCCCCCAAAATACAGAACAAGAGAATGAGGGCATTGTTTGATTTTGCAATGAAACCCAACTCAAAGACAAAAAATGGAGATGAAACTAAAGCTGAAACAGAGCTAAAATGACTGCTATTGAACTTTTTAAAGCAAAATCTAACTTTATATATATATGGTTGCCTCTAACGGCTAGAAATTGAGAACCAAACAGAACTTGACAAAAAAAAATGTGAAGAGAAGGCAGAGAAGACTAGAACGAAGAACAACAAAACAGGCACATTAGTAGCAAAAAAAAAGCCAAGAAATCAAAAGGCACAAGCTGAAACAGATGCGAATCTTTGAAGGTAAAAGGGTTTTGAAAACCCTAGAAAAGTACCGATTCGAGCTTGGAGGAGCTGTAAAAGCTTGAAGGAACAAGGGTGAAGAAACAAAGAAAGAGTTCGATCTAGGAATTACAAAATGACGAGAGCTCAGTATTTGAAGTACCAGAAAGCAAGAGCGCCAACGAATCTCCAGCAAGGAAAGAGAGATGCGGTTGTCGGAACTGAAGACCGCCGGGAAAGCGGTGGCTCTGGGCGGAGGTGAAGCTTCCGGCCGGCGTCAGTTAGTGAGCTCTCTCTCTCTTTCTGTGTGTTTTCTCTCTCTTCTTCACTGTGTTTTCCTTTCTTGCCTTTTTATCTGAGATAAAAGTAACGTAATTTGATGACTTTTTTTAACGAAAAAAAAATAGAAAAAAGAAAAAGAAAAAGAGCAACTTTGTGGGATGTGAGCTGTGAGCGTTTATATAGAATTTGTACACGTGGCATAATATATTCGGCCTGGTAATTTGACAATAAAGTTTAAAAAATTGAAAAATTTTAATATAGGTAAGGGTGGTTTTTTGACTTTTTGAGTTTTTTTTGTTATTTTTTGAGTTTTTTTGTTATTTTAGTCTAGGGTTAAAAAATTTGATTTGGGAAGAATTTTTTGATTTTTTTGACTTTTTTGATTTTTCTGTGAGAGAAAGAATGTAATGATTATAGATTGAATGTGATATTTTGTCTTATTGAATTAAAAAATTTATTTTATTTTTTGCGACTATTTTAGTCAAAAAAAACCTTAAAAGCCTCTTCCCAAACAGAGGCATACACTCATTTAAAAAGGTATACTATCTGTATCTTTACTTATGTTCATCTATATATTGTAGAGTAATATTAGAGATTTTAAATATTTTATTAAATATTCCATCAAATATTTCATATGGGTGTAGAATTCATATGAAACCCACATGGTGTGAGTTTCACGTAAAATTTTTGATAGAATAATTAATAAAACATTTGGGGTCCCTAAATTTTTTTGTATCTATACTACATATTAAGCAAAAGGGGGTTTTTAACCCCAAGCCTTGTGATAGCTCGAATCTCCCAATCTAAATTTCCTGATTTTTTGATTTAAAAAAAAAAAAAAACTTAGCATTTATTAACTTCTCCCAACTCCCAAGTCTTACCCTCATAATAAGACTTTAATGTATTAAGAACAAGCATAAAATAAAGAGTAATGCTAGAGACCCCAAATATTCTACCAAAAGTTTTACCAAATGTCTCACGTGGGTGTGGGACCCACACAATGTGGGTCCCATGTGGGTCCCACACCCATGTGAGACATTTGGTAAAATTTTTGGTAGAATTTTTGGGGCCTCTAGCATTTTTGTAAAATAAATTCTTTGAAATCCAACACATATGAATTCCTTGAAAAGTCCCAACACATATGATTATTATCCCTCATAATAACACTTTAATGCATTAAGAACAAGCATTAAAAAAATTCTTTGAAATCCAACACATATGAATTCCTTGAAAAGTCCCAACACATATGATTATTATCCCTCATAATAACACTTTAATGCATTAAGAACAAGCATAAAAAAAAAATTCTTAAAAAGTCCAAACATATGATTATTATCAAAATATTAAAATTTAATATATATAATAATAATAAAAAAAGACATTTAATTCCTTGAAAAGTCCAACACATATGATTATTATCAAAATATTAAACTTTAATATAATATAAAAAAGGAAAAAAAAAAAGAAGACATTTAAAAAAAAAAAACATTTAAAAATCACAATCTATACTATATAGGGCAAATTACACAAATAGTCCCTATAGTTTCGGGCTTGTGTCACTTTGGTCCCTGACTTTTCAATTGTGACACATTTGACCCTGAATTTTGAATCTTGTTCCAAATAAGGACAATTGAATATATAATTAGATTTTTCAAGGGTAAAATTGTCAATTTGATAAAATATAAACTAATTTGATAAAAATAAATGTCAAACAAATATATTTGAATTTTTAAAAATTATTTCTACCTACTAAAATAAAATTATGTAAAATTGATAAATCTTTTAGACATTTATTATTTTTTTTACCAAATTAATTTTTATTATGTGTTTGGATGATGATCATGTAAAATTAATTTTAAAAAATTAATCATGTAATTTTTATTAATTTTATATAATTTTATTATTGATGGATAAAAATAATTTTGAAAAGATTAAAAATATTTTTTTGACATTTATTTTTGTCAAATTAGTTTATATTGTATCAAATTGACGATTTTACCCTTGAAAAATCTAATAATATTTTCAATTGTCCTTATTTGGAACAAGATTCAAAATTCAGGGTCAAATGTGTCACAATTGAAAAGTCAGGGACCAAAGTGACACAAGTCCCAAATTATAGGGACTATTAGTGTAATTAACCCTACTATATATTAAGCAAAATGGGGCTTTTAACCCCAAGCCTTGTGAGAGCTCCAATTTTCCAATCTAAATTTCTTGATTTTTTTATTTAAAAAAAAAAAAACTTAACATTTATTAACTTCTCCCAACCCCCAAGTCTTACCCTCATAATAACACTTTAATGCATTAAGAACAAGCATAAAAAAAAATTATTTGAAATCTAACACACATGAATTGTTTGAAAAGTTTCAACACGTATGATTATTATCCCTCATAATAACACTTTAATGCATTAAGAACAAGCATAAAAAAAAAATTTGAAAAGTCCAACACATATGATTATTATCAAAATATTAAACTTTAATATAATATAATTAAAAAAATATTTAATTCCTTGAAAAGTCTAACACATATGATTATTATCAAAATATTAAACTTTAATATAATATAAAAAAGGAAAAAAAGAAGGCATTTTTTTTATTAAAAAAAAAGACATTTAAAAATCACAATTCACATAAATAGATAATTGTAAACACAATCCGTGCATAGCACGGGTGATATGCTAGTATTATATAAGAAAAATGCGGTTTCTAACCTATAAGCCTTGTGGGAGCTTCAATATCAAAATCTTAATTTTCTAATTTTTTGATTTTTTTTTTATAAAAAAATCTCAGTATTTATTGACTTCTCCCAATAAACAAGCATTTTTTACTACCCTCATATTTATGGCAGCACTCTTTTCAACTTTTTCCATACACTATGGTTAGTAATGAGATTGTCAAATTATTTTTATAATATTAAAAAAATTCTAAAACAAATATAAATGTCTATATCTATCTATCTATCTATATATTATCTATCTATACTATATATTAAGCAAAAGGGGATTTTTAATCCCTAAGGTTTGTGGGAGCTTCAATATCCCAATCTAAATTTTTTAAACTTTTTAGTATAAAAAAAAAACCTCAGCATTTATTGATTTGGTCAAAATCCCCTGATCAACATTTATTAATTTTTTTCAATCCACATGTCTTTTCACATGCCTGTATTTATTGATTTGGTCAAAATTCCCTGATCAGCATTTAAAATCCCCTCATACAAATAATTAAAGATACAATCTGTGTATAGTTACTGCAGTACCCTTTTCAACTTCTCTCATGCACTATGGTTAGTGATAAGATTGTTAAATTATTTTTATAAAAAATTTTAAAAAACATAATTTATATATTAAAAAAAATCTAAAACAAATATAAATATCTATAATTATCCCGTGCATAGCACGGGTGATAGGCTAGTATTATATAAAGAAAATGAGATTTTTAACCCACAAATCTTGTGAGAGTTTCAATATCTCAATCACAATTTTCTAATTTTTTTATTTAAAAAAAAAAACCTCAACATTTATTGACTTCTTCGAACCTTTTTTACTTTTCCCATACCTATTGCTGCACCATTTTCAACTTCTCTCATACACTATGGTTAGTGATGGGATTATAAAATTATTTTTATAAAAAATCTAAAAAAATAATTTGTATATTAAAAATATATAACCCAAAAGCCTTGTGAGAGCTCCAATATCTCAATCTTAATTTTCTAATTTTTTAATTTTTAAAAAAAATCTCAGTATTTATTGACTTCTTCAAACCCACAAACTTTTTTGACTTCTCTCATACCTATTGCCACACCATTTTCGACTTCTCCCATACGCTATAGTTAGTAATGAAATTGTCAAATTATTTTTAAAAAATAATTTGTATAGTTAAAAAAATATCTAAAATAAATATAAATTTCTATTAAAAAATAACAGGTTGCAATTACAAAAAAAAAGAACAAAAATTACATTGTAAAAAATAATTTGTATATTAAAAAATATTTAAAACAAATATAAATTTTTATTAAAAAATAATAATTGCAATTGCAAAAAAAAGAAAAGAAAAAAATTACATTGTACATTTCATTAAAATCTAAAAAAATATTTATTATATTAAAAAGATATCTAAAATAATAGGTTGCAATTGTGAAAAAAAAAACAGAAAAAAAAAATCACACTGTACATTTCATTAAAATCTAAAAATAATAATTTCTATATTAAAAAAATCTAAAACAAATATAAAATCTTTTTAAAAAATAATAGGTTACAATTGCGAAAAAAAAAAAGAAAAAAATACACTGTAAAAATAATTTGTATATTAAAAAAATATCTAAAACAAATATAAATTCTTATTAAAAAATAACAGGCTGCAATTGCAAAAAAATAATAATTATATAGTGCATTTCATTAATAATGCTCAAAAAATATGCCAAGTATTTGTGTAAGGGCTTGACACGTGTCTACTCTCAAATTATCAAGTAAATATAGATAAAACCAAAGAACTCAGCTTTAATGGCTAAAAAATATTAGAAACCCGACCATTGAAGCCTAATAACTATTAATTAATAGAGTTCAGCAATTGAAAGGTTTCAAACCACATCTCTTTATCTTTTCAAATGTTCCCTTTTTTTGGTTCATGCATTCATTATAATATTGATAGAAAAATTGGACATGTGGAAGAGTAAGAGACGTTAAAATTATATATTGAGTTATATAATTATTGTGATGAAAAATAAAGTTGTCTTCCTCTTTTATGGTGATTTATTTGATTATACCTCAAATTAAAACGTTAGGTGTGCTTCTACATTATCATTGAACGTCGTTTTTATTTCTTTTAAATACTTTATCTCACAATTGCTTATGTTTTGTGTTATGAAATTTATTACATGAGTTATGCTAAGGATTCTAAAAAAATTATCAAGTTTTCTACCAAACCTCTCACATAGGTGTGGGACTCACACACATATGATTTGTGTGGGTCCCACACTCATGTAAGAAGTTTGATAGAAAATTTGATAATTTATTTGGGGTCCATAGCATTTTCCTTATTACATATGTATTTGGTAAATCTATTAGATGAACCTAATGCAAGAACTGCAAACTTATTCAGGGTTGGTTTGGGAAGTGGGTTGGCTTTTTGGCTTTTTGACTTTTTTGGCTATTTTAGCTTGGGCTAAAAAGCTTGGTTTGGGAAGAGTTTTTTGGCTTTTTGACTTTTTTGACTTTTTTTGTGAGAGAAAAGTGTAATGATTATCAAGTTTGGATGTGATGTTTTGTTTGTTGTGGTTAAAATAGCCTATTTTGTCTTTTATGGCTAAAATAGCTAAAAAAACCCACAACCTATCTTCCCAAACGGAGCCATTATCGGGATTAGAAGTATAAAGAAAATACACAAAAAGTATATGAATAAATAAGATTTTACAAAATTTGTTTGTATGTCTCATTTCTTGAAAATCTTATAATTCATTTATTTTTTGTATTATATTTTATATTTGGTTCATGTACTTTTTTTATATAGTTTTATTTATTTTCTGTAAAATTTTAATTTTAAAAATTAATAAATAAATAAATAAATCACTTTCTATTGCAAACAATTTCATTTTTGTTTTTATTTTTTATTTTTTCTTAAAGTAGTTTTAGTTTTAGGCAGTTGTTTACTTTTTTTCTATATATTATAATTTTGTACATTTTAAGTGTATGATATTTTCATTAATACACTCGGAGATGCGCTATGAAAGAAATATTATGCAAAAATCAAGTAAGAATAAGAAAAAATACATAAAACAATATGATGAATGTGGAGCAAAAATCAAAGATCAAAACTCCCAAAACAAACAAGCAAATAGAATAGAATGTTTAACAATAGACATTTGAAAATTTATAACCAAATTTAATAACTTTCCTATTTGCTAAGAAAATTCTATTTGGTACTAGCTAAATAAAATGATTTTAATATATATATATATATATATTTAAATTTGAAATTAAAACTATAATAAATTTATGTAAGCATAATTGCGAACCACATTTTTTTCACTTAATGTATAATATTTATATTGACTACTTTTTCAGGTTTATTTTTTTAAGTATTTATATAGAAGTAAAAAAATATTGTTATGAATAAATTTTTCTTTAATTTAGTTATAAATTTTACCTGTATATTATTTTTAAATTTTGAATAAAAGCAAACATAAAATAATTGATTAAAGATATGTTACATTTGTTATATTCCTTTTTCTGTGTGCAAAACAAAAAAAAAAAAAATCACAATTCACATATATACAAATAATTGTGAACACAATCCGTGCATAGTATGGGTGAAACACTAGTTTTTTCTATGGAGAAGTTGCATGTAAGTCTTAATTGGTGAATTGTCTAATAGGTCTTATGATAATTAATAATATTTTTTATCAAATACTATTAAAAAAATGTCATTAATTATTAATTTTCAGCATCATTTTAAAAATTTTGTCACAAAAAATTTCATTCATTGTAAGTTTTAACAATAGTTTAAAAAAATTCCCATAAAAAAATGTCACTAATTTTCAATTTTCAACTACAGTTGAAAAATTCGTTACAAAACAATATCACTAATTGTATGTCTTAATAACAATTCATAAAAACTGTGACAAAAAAAAGTCACTAATTATTAATTTTTAGCGAGTATGCAAAAAATATGGATAGTTTATCCTTTTCATATTTAGTTATGACTAAATTTATTTTTTAGTTATGACATTGTTTTAATTATAACTTATGAGTTCTTATATTTCATGTTGTGCTTTATGACTTTTTTTTAAATATAAAATGTGTACGTGCGCTAATATATATATATGTATATATATTACAAACAAATATATATATATATATATATAACTAATGTGTCAATGGCATGCAATAAGGTTTCTACAATAAGTAAATTACAAATATTTTTTAAAATTTACTTATATGATTTGTCTTTTATAATTTTGAAAATTATATTTCACCCTTTAAAGTTTTTAATTTCGTAATGAATTATTTATTTTGTTAATAAATATTCAAGTTAATTAATAGTTTTTAATAATGTTCACTACAAGAAAATAGGGATACAACAACGTTTATTTAGTAGCGTTTTTTAAAACGGTATAAAATATGAAAAATCTAGGACACGATTTTGTTTTTTACACGCCGGTCATCGGAAAATGGTAGGACAACGTTTTTGAAACATTGGGTTATGGTTAAAACGGTGTAGTTTAGTTTAGAAAAAATTATTTATTTTTCTTTTAAATTTCTTTTTTGCTTTTAAGAGTCGTGGGAATCTAAGTCAATCAGAGAGAGAGAGAGAGAGGCGACTTCACAGAGAGAGAGAGAGAGAGGGATCGACACTTGGTGCTTCGATCTGGATCGATTCTTCGTCATTTTGATCTTGAAAAGCTGGTTGATTTGAGCGTTTATCTTAGTTATTGTTCGAATCTCTGTAATCTAAATCGATCTAGGGCTCGTTCTTCTTCGTGTTTGGATGCGGCATGGCTCAAGGTAAGGGATTTGTTGAATTCATCGAAGATCTGTGTAGTTTTATGGCTAAAAAGTAAGGATCTGGAATGTGTTTACGTTGATGTTTGTAAATTTAGTTTCTTCTTCACTCGATTTGGTTGATATCCAGTATTTTTTACTTTTGCTTGTTGTGTTTTGCTTCTTTCTTCTAATTTTCGTTCTCTTTCTCTTTATGGTCCACGCATTGGGATGGAGTTCTTGATCACCAGCAAATGGAAAGAATGGAGTGGTGATAGAGAGATGTTGATGCCGATCGAGAGTTGCATCCAACAACCTCGGTATCACTGAACACTAGTTCAGGGGCTTGAAGCGTGGTGCTGTGTCCTTCGTCAACAGCTCAGCCTTATCAATCTCTGCTTCAAGTAGACCAATTTCAAGCTCATTCGATCTCTGCTTCAGTTTATACACCGCCATTGAAGAGCTCAATCGAGTTTGGCCAGGTCAAAAACGAATGTTTTCAGTGTCACCGTGATCCAAAAGGTAAGTTAAGATATGTCAAGCACATTTATGCAAACTCAATCAAAATCACATATTTTTTCATCAACTAAAAATTTGATTTCCGTTTTCGGATTAACTTCTTCACAAAAAACAAAACTAGTCCTTCATTAGCATTTGATTTTGTACTTTGTTTTTGGAGATTTTGATCGAAAATCAAGATTTTAAAGCTCCAAGCTGTGGTTTGTGCTCTATTTTTCTTTTCTTTTCTTTTTTTTTTTTTTTTTTGGCTTCAATGTTGAATTTGTTTCTTCGTTTTGCCAAACAGAGCACAAGACATTGCTTTTTACTAGTGTTTTAAATTTGTTCATTCAACTCTAAGACATGTCTCTCAAGTGTATTGAATGTATATATATATGAAGCTTATTGCTTGTTTTGGTCGCAGAGTTCGTAGAGGGGTTGCCATTAGAGGTAGTTTCATTTTTGCACTATTTTCATGCTCATTGCATAGCATGGGGAAATCAATACTAGGAATTTGTAAGAGATGAGAAGACATGAGATATTTGGAACCTGAGAAAATTAGGAAATGTTGAGTTTGAGCAAGCCTAGTAGTGTCATTTGGTCTTGTATTTTACCATATCATTGTGAAGTTTTTGGGATTCTCTAATATGTTCAGTGTTCTTTGCTTGTTGCTAAATGAAGGTTATTTTAGGTTGTTTTCCAGCTAGATTATGGAAACCCTGTCAATATATTTTCAAATGTTGTTAAAGCATTAAAATGTGACCCCTGTTTTGGAATGTTTTTTCCTTCTTCATGTTTTGGTTTAAATGTGCTCAATAGGCCCATTAATTGCTAAAGCAATGTACTTGTCTTTTCTTTTTGAAGATATACTTGAGACCAATTAGAGAGGAATCCATGAATATTTTCTATTTGCATCATAAACTAATGAGATTGTTGGTGCTATTGTGTTGCTAGAAATTTCACACATGAGCACGCACATGCACACGCACGCATATATATATATATATATATGTATTTGTGTAATATAACTGCCTTATTTATTTATTTATATGTTGATCTAAAGCCCTGCCTAAACAGCTAAGAAATAGTTCTTTATCTGTTCACATTCAGTTTTGTCAAATGAAAACTAGAATTTTAGCTCTTTGATATATCTCCTTTAATCTCCAATACTTCTCATTTGATTTTCATTTTGGTAGTCTTATTTTTGCGCACTTGATTTGTAATTTTTCTTTGGGATTTTTCAATCTCCTTTGATCTTCTTCCATGTAGGGTTTTGTTCTACATCGGCAAGAATGCAACTTCTATGAACTTAGGAAAAATTGGAAAACTTTTCTCCAAAGTTTGCTAAGGGAGTGAATGGCTGCACAGAAGCATTATAGTCCGATTGAAGGACATGAGTTTGCTAAGGGATTTACAGAAGATATTATTACAGGCCAATGTTCAAGGAATACAAGGATAGGAGGGGGCAATCTAATTGTACTCACTTTACAATCCATAGAAGGTGTGATTCAGAATTTCAGTAAGATAGCAGTGAAAGTTCAAGAGATGTGTGATGAGATTAGAACTTGGAATGAAGATGTGAAGCTATGTCTTGTCCCTGCTTTACTTCTCTTATATGAAATGAATACATTATGAACAACTCCAAAACTTTACTTCTCTTGAATCAGGGTCAAGTATTGGTCAAATACTTTTGAATGAAGCTCAAGCAACAATTCAGATGGGGAAATTATTAGGGGTAGATTTTGAGGACCAAGAGAATGAGGTTCTTAGCAAGATTATGGAGCTCGAGAACAAAGATATTGAACTGCTTCATCAAAGGAAGCAAGCTGGAGGCAAGTAATCTAGCTCTGGTTATTTACTTATTGAAGGGTTGTGTGGAATTAATTGTTGTTATTATGAAGATAATTTTGTCAAATATTAGAGGGTTGGGGAGAGAAATTAAAAGGAGAAAAATTAAGAAAGTGCTAAAGAGAAAAAGGTGGATGTGCTGTTATTGCAAGAAACAAAGAGAGCAATGGTAACAAGGGATTTGGTACAATCTATATGGGTGAGGAATAATTTTGATTATGTAGAAGTTGGAGCTGATGGTAGTGCACAAGGTGTACTATGTGTTTGGAACACTGAAATGTTTAGCTTGGAGGAGTGATGCTGTGGTAGGAATTTCATTGTCATGATAGGAAAAGTAAACAAGCAGTTTGATTGTGTATTAACAAATGTGTATGCACCAACTGAGGTAGCTAGGAGGAATTCATTGTGGGAAAAACTTCTAAGAATTAAAGCATGTTTCAGTAAACCATGGTGCATGGGAGGGGATTTTAATGAAATCTGACATTTAGGGGAAAGAAAGGGATGTTCTAGAAGGGCAGTAGGAAATTGTGACTTCAATAACTTTATTGATCGATTTGAAGGTTCTAAATTACCAATGAAAGGGAGGAGTTCACATAGAGTGATTCAAGAGAGGAGCAAAGATGGAGCAGACTTGATAGGTTCATTCTGGAGGATGAATGGTTGATCAAGTTCAACTTTAAATGTTGGGGCCTGCCTAGTTTAATCTCAGATCATTGTACTATTCTTATGATGGAGGATGATAGAGATTGGGGTCCAAGATCTTTCAGATTTTTTAACTCTTGGACCCTGCATCTAGGTTTCAAATCTTTTGCAGAAAATGTATGGAAAGAGGCACACTTTACTGGAAGGGCTGGGTTCAAACTATTCAGTAGATTGGAGTGTTTGAAAAGGGCCTTGAAAGAATGGAATGTGAGCACATTTGGGAACATTAACAGCCAGCTGACAGTAATAGAGGAAGAGCTGCATGGACTGGACTTGATAGCAGAAAATAGGTCATTGTTGGAAGATGAAAGAGATAGGAGAGTCAAGCTTAAAGGTGAGGTCTGCTGAATGGTTATGGCTCAGAAATCAAGACAGGATTGGACCTTGAGAGGAGATAGAACTACAAAGTTTTTCCATTTGATGGCAAAAAATAGGCAAAATGTGAATCTCATTAACTCAATAACAGTTGATGGGGTGGTGAAGGAGGAACCATCTGAACTAAGAAATTGGGTGTGGTCTCCTTTTAAGAAAGCTTTTTCAGAAACACAGAAGAGGAGGCCAAGATTATGGGGGGATTTTCTATTAATTTCTAGTTCACAGTATGAAGCTGAATTGGAGAAGGTATTCACGGAGAAGGGAATTATGGGAAGCATTGAAGAATTGTGAAGGAAATAAGGCACTGGGCCCAGGAAAAATTGGAAAACTTTTTTCCAAAGTTGAAGAAGTTCGAAATTGATGCTTCAAAGTGTTGTGTATCAATCATATTTGTATTTTTTTTTTTTTTGATACATTTATTCTTTTCTTAGTATTTTAAATTTTGAGATGATGATGAAGTATATGAATTTGGTTGTGATTTTTGTAATTTCAATTTTGATGTGTTTGGTTGAATATATATATTTTTTGAAATAGGGTTTGAATATATTTTGGAGAATTTTAACTAGTAGCAAATAAAATATTATTGCTGAATTTCATTAGGTTGCATTCCTGCCACACACAAAAAAAAAAGGTGCTTTTAGTGGCGTTTTTGTAAAAACGCCGCAATAGGGTCTGTATGACGTCATCTCGCCGGAAAGAATCACCGACGGTGACTGTATCATGACGTTTCTAAAACGTCGCAATAAGGTCTACAACGGAGTTTTTTAAACGTCGCAAACATATAACGGCAGCCGTATCCACGACGTATAATAAAAACGTCACCAAAGGCTTTAGCGGCGTTTTTCGGCTATTTAGCGGCGTTTTTCAAACGCCACTAAAAACTGTATTTCCTGTAGTGGTTAGAAGTTTATTTTAATTAATAATTCAAGTAATTTTATCATTGTATAAAAAAACAATTAAGAATTTTATTTTTCAGCTAATTCTATTAAATAAAAAATTTTGACAAGTGAATATTTATAATTTTTCAAACTATAGGAGACAATTCCTATTTTAAGCAAGTTTTAAAAATGTATTTATAATTTATCATTTTAAAAATCAAAACAATACACATTTCAATAATATAATTTGTCACATTGATAGATAAAAAAAAAAAGATAAATTATATGAACCTATTGGGATACTTACACAAGCCTCCCATAAATTATACAATTATACAATATTTTTATTAGGGGTGCAACTTGGACAGGTTCAATCTGAGCAACCCGAATCCAGTTTGAATTTTTTTAGGACTTGAACAAGATATTTTCAAATTTTATACGGGCTTGGGCAAAAATTCAAAAGCTCAAATTAAATTTGGGCGGGCTTGAGGAAAGACATCAAATAACCCGAGCAACCCGAATTATACATATATAGATATATAAAAATATTAAATATACATATAAATTATTAGTCATTACATGATATCAAAGTAATTTAGATTATTAAACCATATTAAATATATGTTATATATATAAATAACACAAAATTTTTATTTTTTATTTTTTATTCTCAGTCATAAATTTTAAAGAGTACAATAACGGCATCTCTTTTAGATTATATAAATTATTTGTTTTAATGTTATTAATGATTTTCTAAAAAAAATGTAAATATAGTCAAATTTTAATAATGTAGTTGTACAAAAAAAAAAAATTTGAAATTCATTTCCAATTCGGGCAATTCAGACAATTCGGGTTTAACTCAAGTCGGGCTTGGGCAGACAATCTTTGGTTACAATTTGGGCATGGGCGAGCATGGGCAAGTCTCAGCCTAATTTGGATTGCGCTTGGATGACCTCCCAACCCGACCGAACCCGCCTGAATATTAAAATAAAAATTATATATTTAAAATAAAAATAATAAAATTTTTAAATATTAAAAAAAAGAATTAAATTATTTTTAAAAAAATATAACTCACAAATGTAGTAAATACAATATACATGAAAATAAATAAATAAATATTTACAATAAAAAATGTTTACCCTAAAAAAGTAAAAATAAAATTATTTTAATATTTAAAAATAAATAAATAAGAAACAATTTCAAAATACAACTTAAAACTCATAACCAAATAATTTTTCTCTTTTCAAACCTCATTTCAAAAACTTGCGTTTGGTTTAGTTTTGGAATTGTGATTCTCTTTTTGAAATTGTGATTTGAGTGTGGAATTGTGAGTTGAGTTTTGAAAAAAGAAAATTTGTTTGGTTATGAGTTTTGAAAAGTTTTTTGAAAGGTGTTTTTGAATTTTAAATTTTGAAAAGAGCGGATTGGGTCTACCCAATCGTCCCGCTGGATATCCTGCTGGACGTCTAACTGGTTGATCGGAACAGTGAATTTTTTTTATTTTTTATTTTTGTAATTGCAACATGTTATTTGAAGAAAAAAAAAAAGAATTATATTTGTTTTAGATATTTTTTAAATATAGAAATTATTTTTTTTAGATTTTTTATAAAAGTAATTTAATAATCCCATCACTAATCATCTTCAACACTATATCATCAAAAGAGTTTTGAATTGAGTACTATATCATCAAAATAGTTTTGAATTGAGTTTTGTGTTGTGTGTTTGGTTATGAGTTTTAAAATTAATTTTTCAATTGAGCTTTGTATAATTTTGAGTTGTGTGTTTAGTTATGAATTTTAAAAAGTGTTTTGAAAGGTGTCTTTGGAATCATGATTCCAAAGACAAACCAAACAGAGCCTTATCTTTCAAAACACAATTTTCATACTCAAATCATAATTTTAAAACTAAACCAAATAGACACATTTATTTTTAAAATTGATGGTCTATTCTTAAATCACATTTGACATCTATTTTTTTTTAAAATAAATGTAATTAAATTATGTGACTACAGATATCTGATCAACATAATTTTTTTAATATAAATAATGTCTAATAATTCTTTTTAAATGAACAATTTAGATCATAGAAACAAATTCAAAGTCAAACTCACAAAAAATGGCAATAGTCAAAGGCATAACACAACTCCCTCTCCCAGCGGAAACCTCACTTTCAGAATGTAATCACTTATCACCGAGGGTGGTGGTTTGATGGTAAGTCAACCCCTCACCCAAATAGACACTCAGGGTGCATTTGCGGACGCATTATACTCTTATCGCATAATAGTCGGGGACGCCTGTTGTGACAGAGTAATTGACACCCACCAGTGTCTCAATGACAAGTCCCTTCCTATGAGTTAAGTTAAATCTTGCTGACAATCAATTATTCGAAGGCTAACGCCTATGAAAGCAATGATGCCCCAAAGAAATTCCTTTTCTTTCGATCAAAAAATAAATTTTTAAAAAAAACGAATGTAATCACTTTTTTATTATTATTATTTTGTTTTGGGTACAACAGAATGTAACCACCTTGCCACTTATATATAATTTTTTTTTAAAAAAAATATTATATAATAGTACCATCGTTATATTAAATTTTTTATTTTTATTTTTATTTTTATTTTTATTTTTTCAGCGTAAGGTACCTGATGTAAGGTTGGTGGTGGTGGGCAGTAACAATAAAGAAGGGTTGTGTCCTGTCATTGGGATGGTGGTGACAGTGCTTTTATAGCCTCTTTTCCAATTTTATTTTTATTTTTATTTTTATTTTTATTTTTGTAAAGATTGGTTTCCCACTAGTTAAAGAGCTGAACCCCAGAGGATATTCGGAAACGGTGAGATTTATTATGAGTTTTTGTTTCTATAATTTGAATAATTCCTTTTGTATATATTATTCACTCACAAAATTATATTGATTCGATTGTGGTAATTTATTCAATTTATTACATTTATCTAAAAAAAAATGAACGATGAGTGTATTTTTAAAAATAAATCATATTATTTTTTATGTGAAAAATGTGATGAATTAAATAGATTATAATTATAAAATTGACCTAATTTTTTTTTTTTTATAAATAATACAGACAAAGGGTCCTAATAAACACTAAAAATTATTGAAACACAATCTTGTAAGGCTAGACAGGAGGCAATCTAGACTTTTTTTTTTTTTTTAAACCCTGTTGAAGCTATGAGGTCCCCCTCTTCTCTTATATTCTCTTCTCAGTTCTCATTCATTTAGGGGCTCTTTTAATGCATTTTTTCTTTTAGGTATTTGATCTTTCCACACTTCAACCTTTGTTCCTATTAAAAAATGACTTGGTTTTATTTTAGTCACCATCAAAGTCACAGTAAGAGATTTTTTTTTAGAGTAATAATATTCACATTTTATATTTTTAATCTTCAAAATAAAAAACAAAAAATAGTATATGAAATTTGAAGTAGAGTGTGAATGTCATAATTTTTTTTTTAAAATAATCAAAGCAGAGGTAGAGAAATAGTTGGGGATATTCACATTTTATCATTTTTACTCTCTAAAACAAACAATAAAATGTGTGAAACTTAAAGTTGAGTGTGAATATGGTTAATTATTTGTTCAAAAAATGGGTAAAAGAGAATACACAATTCACATTGGCTTCGTTTGGGAAGCCAAATCTTGGCCTTTTTTTTGGTTAAAATAGTCACAAAAAATAAAATAGGCTTTTTAGTCACAAAAAACAAAATATCACATCAAACCCATAATTATTACATTATTTCTCTCACAAAAAAGTCAAAAAAAGCTAAAAGTCCTTCCCAAACGAGGTTTTTTAGCCTCAGGCTAAAATAGCTAAAAAAGCCAAAAAGCTAAAAAGCCAACCCACTTCCCAAACGAACCCATTCTATTTTTAATCTCTAAAACGAAATAAAACGTCTGAAACTTAAAATTGAATGTCAATATCATAGTAGAATGCAAAACAATTGTAGAACGTAGAAATATACATGAATATTTCAAAACATATTTTGTGTAAATAAATTGCATGCCAAATAATGTAGGACATTATTATATGAAGAGATTCATTATAGTCGTGTTCGGATGATTCAACAAATGTCATTGAAGTATTTGAAAAGTATCTGATATTATGAATTTATATTTTTAATTAAAATATGTTGCAAAAAAATATTAGACACATTTTTTAAAAATATTAATTAAGTGTCTGACACAACACGCTACTTCTATAGAAGTGTATGTAGTTTTTAGAGTGCAAGTGGTGAAACTCAAATCTTTGTTCTCTGTGTGTAAAGGCATAGCACATCATTAAAACTCTAATATGATTCTTTTCTTTTTCAAACACAAGATTAACTTTCATGTGCTTTTTGAGTCAAAGTCTAAGAGGAAGAAAATTAGTTCAAGTTAAGGACATCGAAGTATGAATGTGCTCAGCAGTAAAGATTACATGCATTAAAACATCATTTATAAATTAAAGGTCAAATTTAAAAAAAAAAAAAAAAAAAACTAATCAAATAACAATACAAAAATGGATAACTTCAAGAATCTAATAGGTACAACGGTCAAATGGAGATGGGTTCATATAAATATTAATAGTGGTTTAAATTCCAATTCACAATTAATTGGATGACTTAACAACACTTAATCTGTCATTGCAAGATTATTGCATCAAAAAATTCTTGTAGAAAATCCTATTTCCCTATACAAATGATACTTCTCACCTATAACTTAGCATGAAATTCTTATTGAATTTTACATCTCAGTAGGGCAAGGTTTAAAATGTAGTTTAAGGTGTGTTTTATGTAGTGATTTTATATTTTATAACGCTATGAATTGTCTTAGGATACTCATAGCCATTGAACGATATACTGTTGGGTATACCTCCTTATTGGAGTGTGGGACCCAATTGGTTTATTAAAAGAGCTTAATTTGATTTGGTATTAGTTATAATATATTTTTATATATTATATCTAATTTTATGGTGACCCAATTCAGTTTGGAAACAACTAAGGTTTTGGTAAAAAACCTAGATTCACAATATATATATTCGTATTTGTTTTTCCCAATAAAGTTGCAGCCGTTTGGCTTGGTGAAGAACAAGCAGCATATATTTGATTTTGGTGATCGTCAGAGATAATGCATCGGTAATTCAATTTGTTGAAGTGTTGTGCGTGTATTCACAAATTTTGGTGGCTAAGATTGGTCCAAGGCTCTTGACTGATTTGGGTCGTTATTTTTGGTCTTCTACAACTCTGGTTCTGAAGACTTTTGTTTATCTATTTGGTGAGATCTTTCCTCTTTATTTATTTGTGATTATTTAGAATTCACCTAAGGGTGGTTTGTGAGACAATTCGTGTCTCGTTTGTAATCGTTTGGAAACTATTTGGTTGATAGTGGAATCGGATTTCGATCTCGTGGACATACCTCACATTGAGGGAACCACGTAAAATTCTTGTGTTGCCTTTGATTTAATTTTTCCGTATTAGTTTTTATTCCCATTGATTGATTTACTTGTGGGGAATCACATATTTTTCCTAACAACTGGTATCAAAGCTCACGGTTTATTTGGGTTTAATTATTTGTGTAAATCAATGGAGGGGAATGTGGGTCATATGTCTAGCTTCATTGGAAGCAATTGGGTAACTTAGAAAACTAAAATGGAGGACCTATTATTTTGTAAAGATTTGTATGGGCCTATTGAGGGTGATAGTGGCAAACCCAAAAGTATGAAAGATGATGAATGGAAGAGGCTTAATCGAAAAGCCGTTGGTGTTATCCGTCAATGGATTGATGATAGTGTGTTTCATCATGTTGCTACTGAAACTTCAGCACATGATTTATGGAAAAAATTAGAAGGCCTGTATGATAGGAAATCTGCCACAAATAAAGTTTTTTTGTTTCGTAAGTTGGTTAATTTAAAATATAGAGAGGGCAGCCTTATTCCGGAACATCTGAATAAAATAAAGAGTATTGTTAACCAACTTGCTTCTATGAAAATTATTTTTGATGATGAGTTGCAGGCTTTGATGCTACTTAGTTCTTTACCCGAAAGTTGGGAGACTTTGGTTGTGACAGTTAGTAATTCGGCGCCTGATGGAGTTGTCACAATGGGCCAAGTCACTAGTAGTCTCTTGAATGAAGAAACTAGAAGAAAATCAGCGGGTTCTTCTCATTCAGAAGTATTTGTTGTGAGAGGCCGAAGCAAAACAAGGGGGAGGAGTAAGACTCCTCATGGTCGTGATCAAAGCCGTAACAAATTAAGAGATGATTCTTTTTCAAAGAAAGACATTGAGTGTTATTATTGCCATGAGAAAGGGCACATGAAGCGGGAATGCCGAAAGCTCAAGAACAAGGAGAAAAGGCGTGACAAAAGTGTGGATAAGAAGAAAGAAGACACAACGGCAGTTACTACCGATGATCTCATAGTCGTTTGTGAAGATGATTGTATCAATTTTGTGGGCCATGAGAGCAATTGAGTGATTGATTCCGGTGCTTTTTTTCATGTGACTTCTCGAGTTGATTTCTTCACTACCTACACCAAAGGAGATTATGGTTCTGTTTGAATGGGTAATGAAGGTTTGTCCAAGATTATCGGCATGAGTGATGTTTGCTTGGAAACAAATTTGGGTTGCAAGTTGTTGCTTAAAGATGTGAGGCATGTTCTCGACATTCGCCTCAATTTGATATCTACCGGGAAACTAGATGATGAAAGCTTCAACAACAAATTTGATAATGGAATATGGAAGCTCACAAAGGGTTCTTTGGTGGTGGCTAAGTGCAAGAAGACCCATACACTTTATTCGATGCAAGGAAAAATTTGTAAAGGTGTTGTCAATGCACTTGAAGATGATACTTCTACTGAATTGTGGCACAAGCGACTTGGGCATATGAGTGAAAAGGGGCTGCAAGTTTTGTTCAAGAAAGAGCTTCTACCCGGTTTGAAAGGTACACATCTTGAAACTTGTGTTCATTGTTTGGCGGGTAAACAACATAGAGTTTCTTTTCATAAAAATGTTGCTTCTAGAAAAGAAAATGTGTTGGAGTTGATTCATTCGGATGTTTGTGGTCCTTTAAAAGTTAGAACACATAGTGATGAACTTTATTTTGTTACTTTCATTGATGATTATTCAAGGAAAGTTTGGGCTTTTCTACTAAAAACTAAAGATCAAGTTCTAGAAGTATTTAAGCATTTTCAGGCCATGGTTGAAAGAGAAACAGGACAGAAATTAAAGTGCATCCGATCAGACAATAGTGGTGAATACATTGGGCCATTTGATGAGTATTGTCGCAGCCAAGGTATTTGACACCAAAAGACAATTAAGAAGACTCCTCAACAAAATGGTGTTGCCGAGAGGATGAACCGCACCATTGTGGAAAGAACAAGGTGTTTGCTTTCACAAGCTAAATTGCCAAGATCCTTTTGAGGTGAGGCAATGAAGACAGCAGTTGACGTGATCAATTTGTCTCTTTCCTATCCTTTGAATGGTGATGTTCCTGAAAGAGTTTGGACCGGCAAAGATGTGTCTTATGAGCACTTAAGAGTGTTTGGTTGCCGAATTTTTGTTCACATTCCAAAGGATGAGAGGTCCAAGCTTGATAGTAAGTCAAGATAATGTATTTTTCTTGGCTATGGGCGTGATGAGTTCGGGTATAGATTGTGGGATCCGGTCGACAAGAAAGTTATTCGAAGCCGTGATGTTGTGTTTCTTGAAGACCAAACAATTGAAGACTTTGGCAAAGGTGATCAACCGGAGCCAAAAACTAGTGATCTCATTGACATGGATCCATCTCCTTCATCTTCAGTTGATAATGAAAATGGGGGAGATGTGCAACCACCTATTGAAGATGCGGAGGATGATGCTAATCCTAATGAAGTTGAGCTAGAAATTGAGGAAGAGCATCCAACTCAAGAACCGCCACCACAACTTGAGTTGAGGAAATCTACAAGGGACCGACAACCTTCAAGAAAGTATCCTCCCAATGAATTTGTGTTAATTTCTGATCAAGGGGAGCCTGAGAGCTACCAATAAGCAATTAAGTATGTAAAGAAAGGTGATTGGAAAAAGGCCATGGAAGAGGAGATGAACTCCTTACTTGAAAATCACATTTATGATTTAGTGAAGTTGCCTAAGGGGAGGAAAATTCTGAAAAATAAGTGGGTCTTCAAATTAAAGAATGATGACAAGAATTTGAGGTACAAAGCACGTCTTGTTGTGAAAGGCTTTGGGCAAAAGAAAGGTATTGACTTTGATGAGATTTTTTCGCCAGTTGTGAAGATATCTTCTATTCGGGTTGTACTTGGCATGGCTGCAAGTATAAACCTTGAAGTTGAACAATTTGGTGTGAAGACCGCATTTCTTCATGGTGACCTTGAAGAAGAAATTTACATGGAGCAACCGGAAGGTTTTGTGGAAAAAGAGAAAGAGAAATTTGTTTGCAAATTGAAGAAAAGTTTGTATGGCCTTAAGCAAGCCCCGCGGCAATGGTGCAAAAAATTTGACTCTTTCATGATGAATAATGGTTTTTCTAAAACCACTTCGGACCATTGTGTGTTTGTGAAAAATTTTCCGGATGGCAAATTTATTATTCTTTTGCTTTATGTTGATGACATGTTAATTGTGGGTCAAGATTCTAACATGATAAACAGGTTGAAATTGGAGTTGAGCAAGTCTTTTGCTATGAAAGATTTGGGGCCAGCAAAGCAAATACTTGGTATGAAAATTGTTTGTGATCGCAAAGAGGGGCTGATTTGGTTGTCTCAAGAAAACTACATTGAGAAAGTTCTTGAGAGGTTCAACACGGATAAAGCAAAGCCGGTTGGTTGTCCACTTGTGGGTCATTTTAAGCTTAGTTCGAATCAATGTCCTACAAGTGAGAAAGACAAGGAAGAGATGCAGAAAATTCCTTATGTTTCAGCAGTTGGTTCTTTGATGTACGCCATGGTTTGTACAAGGCCGGATATTGCTCACGCCGTTGGTGTGGTGAGTCGTTTTCTCTCTAATCTGGGTAAAGAACATTGGGCAGCGGTAAAATGGATTCTAAGGTATCTTCGAGGGACTTCGAAGGTGTCTTTGTGTTTTGGGGATGGTAAGCCGATGCTTGTTGGGTTCACGGATTCTGACATGGCCTGTGATATTGATTCTAGGAAATCTACTTCGGGGTATTTGATGACTTTTGCAGGGGGAGCTGTGGCATGGCAATCTAAATTACAAAAATGTGTTGCTCTCTCAACTACCGAAGCTGAATTTATTCCTATTACGGAAGCTTGCAAAGAAGAGTTATGGTTGAAGAAATTTTTGCAAGAATTGGGTTTGAAGCAAGAAAGGTATGTGCTTTATTGTGATAGTCAAAGTGCTATTCACTTGAGCAAAAATTCTACTTTTCATTCGAGATCGAAACACATTGATGTGAGATACCATTGGATTCGTGATGTGTTAGATTCGAAATTGTTGCAACTCGAAAAGGTTCACACAGATGATAATATTTTGGATATGTTAACTAAGACTTTGTCGATGGACAAACATTTAAAGTGTCGAACTTTGGCGGGTATGGTTGATGTCTCCACCTAAGTCAGTAGGGGGAGAATTGTTGGGTATATCTCCTTATTGAAGTGCGGGACCCAATTGGTTTATTAAAAGAGTTTAATTTGGTTTGGTATTGGTTATAATATATTTTTATATATCATATCTAATTTTATGGTGACCCAATTCAGTTTGGAAACAACTAAGATTTTGATAAAAAAAACCCTAGATTCACAATATATATATATATATATATATTCGTATTTGTTTTTCCCAAGAAAGTTGCAGCCGTTTGGCTTGGTGAAGAACAAGTAGCATATATTTGATTTTGGTGATCCTCAGAGATAGTGCATTGGTAATTCAATTTGTTGAAGTGCTGTGTGTATTCACAAATTTTGGTGGCTAAGATTGGTCCAAGGCTCTTGACTGATTTGGGTCGTTATTTTGGGTCTTCTACAACTCTAGTTCTGAAGACTTTTGTTTATCTATTTGGTGAGGTCTTTCCTCTTTGTTTATTTGTGATTATTTGGAATTCACCTAAGGGTAGTTTGTGAGACTATTCGTGTCTCGTTTGTAATCGTTTGAAACTATTTGGTTGATAGGGGAATCGGATTTCGATCCCGTGGACGTACCTCACATTGAGGCAACCACGTAAAATTCTTGTGTTGCCTTTGATTTAATTTTTCCGTATTAGTTTTTATTCCCATTGATTGATTTACTTGTGGGGGGAATCACATATTTTCCCTAACATATACTTCGACATTCTTTTCTCTTGATATTCTCATACAATCCAACAAGTTGGGCGGCTTTATTTGATCACTGGTATAGTTTGAGTAAGATTATGAGTTCCATAAGACTTAGTGATGAGATGACTAATACCTATTGTTAGACAATTTTCAATGCATTTAAAGAATAAATTCTGTTTGTGTACTAAATAACAAACAGAATACACAAGAAATAAATTAAAAGAAAGAGTTTCCAAAATCTGTTTAATTACATAAACTAAACAGAAAATGAAATAGAGAATGAGAGAAGAAAATAAAATTAAAAACAGAAAATATTTACAGAAAATATTTTCTTAGAGTGATCAAGTCCAGTGTTTAACACTGTTTCTGTAAGACAGATTTGTCCTCTCTAGAGTGCTCACAGAATTTGAACGTTTATCTCCCAGGATGAAATGATTTTCAACAAACAGTAGCAGCATTACAAACTGTTTGCACAACGAACATACTTTATGTTTACACTCTTTTTCATAGCAAAAATTAACACAGCAAAATGTAGAGAGCAATAGTATTATTGAGGACAAAAATTCAATGAAAGACCAAATGAGGGACTTGTCTGTTTATAGGTGCAAAGGTGGCTGTTCAGATTTGAATGAACAGGTAGCAAATCTGTTTGAACAGGTACAAGACCTGTTCGATTTGAATGAACAGATATGGCACTATTTGGGTTTTGAATTTGAACAGATTTGAATCTGTGTGGACATAATTTAAACATATATAAATTTGTTTGGGTGGAGGAAAATCTGGACACCATTTTGGAATTAATTTCGAAATTCAAATTCCAAAAATGGTAAGAATTTAATTTTAGAAAAAAAAAATTCAAAAAGTTTTTGGCCCAAAAAGATAAGCATTGGGCCGGACAAGCCCAACCCAACCTCACACCAGCGACCAGCCCAGCCCGTTAGCGGCGCGCGCGTGTGTTTGTTTTGGGTCCAATGGGTCTAGTCATTTTGCCCATAACCTCCCCCTTCACAAAACTTGAGTGCCCCTTGGGGCCTACCCCCGAGTTCCAATCCCAAGCCTTATAAACTCACACAAAGTTTGCCTACCAAACCAACGTGGGATAAGCTTTAACTCAAACCTTTATGGAAATTTCACCAAAATACCATTTTCATGGAGCTCACTTTGGTTTCAAATTTCCATTCACCTGATAATAGTTTTAAGCAACCAAATATACTACGTGAATCACAACGCAGCATAGAACGCGTTACCACTTAGACCCGCCAACTTTGGCGCATGGATCCCACCTAAAAATTAGACCAAAGTTTAGAAAAAAAAACTGTTTTTTTTCTTCTTCTTTTTTTTTTTTTTTTTCAAAACCATTTCTAACACCTATTACTCATGTTTGTTGGATTAGTAAATCAATACTAATTGCTCATGTTCATTTTGCACTTGTTAGTCGAGATTTTGAGGTTGTTTGGGATGTGTTATATAAGTATACTTTTTGAATTTTTGGCTAAAAAAATAGAGAAATAAAGATGTATATTTGGAATACATTTTTGACTTTTCATAAAAAGATGTGTAATAAAATATTATAATAAAATCAAAATGACCATTCTATCCTTATAGACTTTTTGACTTTTAGATAGTTGAATTTAAAGGGCAAAATAATAATTTTGCCCTCTAGGCTTTCCCCACAAGCTTTCCCCAAATAGTATGAACTTTTTGACTTTTTTAATAATTTTTTGACTTTTTGACTTTTTTAAGTTATCTCAAACCAAGCTAACATGATATTTTGTTGTTTATAGGACGAATTACACTAACAGTCCCTATATTTTAGGGCTTGTGTCACTTTGGTCCTTAACTTTTCAATTGTAATATATTTGACCTTGAATTTTGAATCTTGTTCCAAATAAGGACAATTGAAGATGTCATTGCTCAATTTCAAGGGTAAAGTTGTCAATTTGATAAAATATAAACAAATTTGACAAAAATAAATGTCAAAAAAATATTTTTGAATTTTTAAAAATTATTTCTACCCATTAAAGATAAAATTATATAAAATTGATAAATTTTTTACACATTTATTTATTTTGGATGATAATCATATAATAGGTGGTTGTTAGGCTTTTAATGTGTAATCGATACTGTGTGAGTGATTTTCTGATCACACTGCCTACTTAGTAATCAACTGGAGAGCACCGGCAGAATAGATGGCTTTTAGCTAACCTGCAACAGAAAGAGAAGACTCCGGTGGTGGTTCGCCACCCGGGGGTACTCCAACGATCAAGTCAGTACTCAATATCTCTCAAAGATAATCAATAATGCTAAATTCACTAGCTTGAGCATAAAAAGCATACCTTAGACCCATGGGGGTGCCTCTCTTTTATAGCCAACATAAACCTAGTCCCAATAGAAGCCTAACTTCTATGGACTCAGGATTACTGCTAATCTGGGACTCCCAGTAAGATTAGGATAAACTCTCTAAGAGTCTTATCTTAATACAAACTGAAGTCTTCTCTCATTCTAGGACTCTTGTCCCTCATCCAGGTTGAGTTCCCTTTTCATTCCAGGACTCTTGTCCCTTATCCACTTATCTCGGATTTCAATATTTTCGGAGATAACCTCGGCCTTGCCGAGATCACGTCGGCGTCACTTTGCCACGTGTTGGTACTCAGAAAATATATCCCCACAGATACATTTAATATATGAAATATTTTTAGTTTTCAACTCCGTTATGTAGCTGGAAAAGTCGTGGCTCGAGTGTGTAACAAGCCCGCGGGGGACCTCGCTACAGTTCGGACTCAAATTGTTGTCACGGTTCGTAATCTGAACCAAAGAGTCCAAATCCGGCAAATCGTTTTGAGAAAACAGATTTCTGAAAGAAGTGCCAAACATGGACTGCTTTGCCAGATACAGAGTCGCCACCTAAATATTTTATTTTGAGAAATTTAGGAAACCCTGACTCGTTGCCTAAGGCCACGTGTCCGTCATCACCAAAGTTGCCTCGGCTCGGGAACTTGGGTACGATTGGGGAAGGTCACTTCGTGAGCACCCCCGCTCGCCCGATCAAAGATCGGCCTCTACTAACCATGATATCTAGTTTTGAAAACATTGTGTGCTCTTATTCCGGTTATTAGCCTAGATTTACTATGTGATGAGCACAGCATACAAGTATAGACTGGGTCGCTTGAATTGGAACAAAACATTTCATGTTTGTTTTTTTGAAAGATGGTTTGCTACTCGCAAGTAGGCTTAAAATGCAGATTTTGCCACCCTCAGGTGGGCTTAGAAAACATGGTTTTGCCACTATCTAGTGGGCTTAAAACTCACAGTCAATGCATTTGTTCCAATCCAACTAACCCAACCTTCACCCACAGGCATTCAGGCAGTTATATCACATAAGCAGTTAGCTTCATGGTAAGTATGCTATTCATGGCAGTCACTCATACGCATGCAAGGATGCTAAAGCATAAAACTCACTGAGTACTCCAAGCCAAAACAGAAACCGATTAGAAATCCATGCATGATCCTAAATATACAGAAATGCCTAATGCAACACATGCAAAAATGCAACTATAGCCGGCTCGGCTATTCTAAACATGGCATATGAGATGCAACAGCTATCAAGTATTCAACTCGGAATTGAAATACAAATGCAGTTAGTATGATGCGCCGAGCCCGGTGCATGCAAAACAGATGAAGGAATGCAAACATGCTATCATACTGTATGCTAATTGAAACATGCCCTAATCTAACCATCATAAGCTGGTAAATAAAATGGAAGAAAGACGTGGGGTTGGAAGACATACATCACACTCACGCACACTTATTACAATTATGCCCTCGCGCAGAGGGTCCGAATAAATAGTTTACAGTCCCAAATAAATAGTACAGTCCGAATAAATAATACAGTCCAAATATGTACAAAACCCTAATTAATTAACAAATTTAACTAGGAAAGCATTAAATTGGCATGCAAGCTAGGGACTGTCTCGACTCTTCTCCGGATGATGAATGATGCATGCTCGGGTTGCCTTTGCGCGGAAATCCATGGCGATGCCCCAGTTAGCCTCTGTTTGCAATTATTCTTGGAATGCGTGCCAAGCTTCGGAAGGCTGCTGATTCTTGATTTGCTGCAACAGAGAGCAACAGAGGGGCATGGCAAAGTATTTTCACACATGTATGCATACCTCGATCCTCGTGCCACCAATCACGCATCTCGATGCATGATGGCCGAGGAGTCGAATTGCACAACTCAATATGGAATGAATGCACATATAAGCACAACAAGACCAAGACTCCATCATGGATAATCCGGAGTGTCGGTGATTGGGAATTGAGACACGTTCCGTCACTCGGAGTACGAAACGTCCCTCGTTTCCCGTGCTCGGGCTAACTCCTATCCCGAACAAAATGCAATATGCATGACATGCATGAAATGCAACTAAGATACAACCTAACATGCAACATGCTATGAAATGGCATACACGATGCACGAGGTAATATGGCATACACAATGCGCTAACATACAACCTAGCATACGCAACGCTATGGAATGAAATGGCATACACAATGCGATATGGACTTACACTAACACAAGTGGACCTCAGCCACACTCACATAAGAGGCCATTAGATGAAAATGAGACACTCGAAACGCGTGCACACGTGCACGCAAACCGAGGACCGACCCTAAGGCACGAAATGCCACTGTAACAAGACATGGCAAAACATGGAATATGGCATATTAGCATGCAAATTTCAGAGGCAATAAGTGATGCGAAACAGCCCCGAAAGATGGCAAAATGTCACCCGATGCATGAAATGAATCCCGAAACACGAAATTAGGCATACGGAATGACCTATGACTATGCAATGCATGCATTATTCGAACATGGAGTGTGAATAAAGAATCAAGACAGCCCAAAAATAAGCATATTTACAGTTCTAAGCAAGGCCAAACAGCGAGTGCAAATGGGGCTAAACTAGCATGCAAAAATGGCCCCGAAAGCAAGATAATGAAGCAAGTGACAGCTGCTGACTCTAAAAAGAGAAGGGACCTTCTACAATGTCAAAGAGGGGCCCAAAATATGGTACTTTACAGTTTACCACAAGCCACAAAAACAGACACAAGTATGGCAAAACTCTCATGCAAAAGGTGGGCCTAAAGGAGGACAAAGAAGTAAGTGATGCATGCTGGCCCCAAACAAATGAATGTCCTTCAAAAAAGTTGAAGAGGGACCTAAAATATGACATTTTACAGTTTATGATCAAACCCAAAACAGTGCACAAGCATGTTCAAAATATTATGCAAGATAAGGCCAAAAAGAGAGCTATAACACAAAGTATAAAAAGGATGCTTCAAACAGTAAAAGACCCTTAATGAAATATGAAGAGGGGGTCAAAATAAGGCCATTTATAGTTCAGACCAGAGTCCAAAAACAGAAGCACAAGAGGCTAACAAATCATGCAAAAATGGGGCCAAAAGAGGGATACAAAGGCAAGTGACAAAAGGAGGCCCCAAACAGTGATGATCCCTTCAACAATATTGAAGAAAGGCTCAAAATAAGCTACTTTACAGTTTAAAACATGCCTCAAAACAGTTTACATATAGGCCAAAAATACTACACAAGAAATAGGCATACAAGAGAGGTAAAGAAGCAAGTGCAAAGAGGAGGTCTCAAACAGTGAGAGGCCCTTAAACAAACATGAAATAGAGCTCAAAAAAATGCTGTTTTCAGTTAGGGTCGGAGCTCAAATATGCAAGCAAGTATGGCTAATGTATTGAGCAAGAATAGGACCAAAAAGAGGAGAGAAAGACTTACCCTTGAAGACTCAACTTTAGCAACCTCTTGGCACAAGAAGTGGTGTTCCTCAGCTCTGGAAAACAGCTCCAAGTGGCTGGAATGAAGGTTGGAGAGGTGGTGCTATGTGGTGTAGTGTAAATGATGCAAGGACCCTAAAGTTTGGAGTCTTGGAAGAGAGGGAAATGGAGAGTATATGCAAGAGAGCTCTAAAGAAATTTTCTAACCCCTCAAAACCAGCTGGGAGTGCTAGTTATATAGACAAAAAAGGGTGGAAAAGAGGGGGAAAAATGGGGGGGAAAACTAATTCAAGTTTCCCCCCAAAAGGCCAAACCCTCGGACATAAGGCCTAGAGGAAAACAAAATTCACTTTTAGGACACACTTGGGGAGGGGGTTATGGTCGGCAAGCTAAAAAGGGAAAAAAAGTCATTTCACCAGCTAGGTGGCTGGCCTGCTAGGTTTTCTGGCCGGCCAGCTACTTTTAGGACAAAAAAATGGGCTGCCGGAAAGAAATGTGGCCGGTGGGTGATTGGGAAGTCCAATGGTGGCCATTCAAGTGTCCAAATTGAAGCCCCGGAAATTAGATTTCCAATGGCGCAAACCTTGAATCAAAATTCCTCCTGTGGAAAAAGTTATGCCATTTTTGGTGAAGCCGCGCAGATTTCGGTCCAACCGGAGTGATGCCCCCACTTCAATCAGCCATATCTCCTATGTCCGGAACTGAATTTAGGAGATTCTTGAGTGCAAAATGAAGCCCCGGGAGTAAGCTTTCCAACGGTAGTGGCTTCATAGCTTGATTCCAAGTATCCAAATGAATAGGCCCGATTCGGCGAGGGCTGCTCGACTCTCTCTTAACGGTTCATGCCCATTTTCTCTCCCGACTGGATTTCTTCCCTCTTCTTTTCTTTTCTTCAACTTCAAACCCCTAAGTAAGGTGTTTTGAAATATTTTTCAAAGATTTCATCTCTCTTTCATTCATTCCCACTTTGTCCTCGCTCGGTTTACCGAAAAACGCAACTTTTAACAAAATGCGAGCGTCGGAACATCGTAGGAACTTTATTTCAAAAACGTTTTGAACGAGAGGGTTTTAAGTCTAAAATCTTTTGATCGAGATTGTTTTGGTCCAGAACAGGGGTATGAAGTTGAGATTTGACTCTCTCTCTTTGCCGAAGAAATTGCACATTTCCCTTGCACAACTTTCTCCACCATGTAAACCATCAGTCGCGTCCAAGTCTTATGGACGGTCAAAAATGGGGTGTCTACAGAGTGGCCCGACTTTGACTTTTCAACTCACTCTTCTCCAAACAAACATCTCCTCTGTTTCTTCTTCTCCTCCTCTTCTTCTTCTTCTTCTTTTGTATTTTCTGCTCTACCATTTAAAGAACAACAAAAAGAGAGGAGAGAGGAGAGAAGAATGGCTAAGGAACTTGTTGTCTAGGTCCCACAGAACCACTACTTTCTTGAATCCAAATTCTGTTCATGCGATACAAGATTGAGATATTCTCTCTCTCCTTAAATGGAAGTAGAGATACCACTGGAAGTGATTTTCAAATATGTGGGGCAGCCATTGAAGATTTGAAGATTTGTTAAGAGAGAGATAAAGCAATCAATGTTCATCACCTCTAACTTGAAAACTCACCACCAAACCTACTTTTTCTTCTTCTTCCTCCTCCTTTCTCTCTCTAAAAACTACCAAATCATACCCACTACAAAATAAATTCAGATTTAAACTCAAAAAGAAAATTGATAAACTAGATCTAGATCAAGATATAAATTCTCCAATTAAGACAAGATTGTAAAACCCGAAAGCTTTTTGCTTTCTTTCCTCTCCAAAACAAATCAGAGTGTTAAAAAAAAAAAAAAAACAGAGTGTAAAAAAAAGGCAAAGCCTTGAATTCAATCAAAACAAATCAAAATCAAAATAGAATCAAAATCAAATTCAAAACAAAATCAAAACCAAGCCCACAAAATCAAAATCAAGCCCACATAATCAAAATAAAAAATCAAAACCCAAAATCAAAACCAAACCCAAAATCAATCCACTGAATCAAAAAAATTATTCTGCCCATGGCGGTGGGTTGGTTTCGAGTGGTTCGCGATCTCCGTCCATAGCGGTAGATTGGGTTGTGGTGATCTCTGTCCATAGCCCCCTCTTTGTTTTCTTCTCCCCTCTTTCTCCTCTCTTTCTCTTGCTTCTCTCTTTCTCTGAAATCAGTTTCAGCCTGAGGTGAAAAAAAAAAAAAAAAAAGAGTGTCAAAACGACGTCGTTTTGGCACTCGGGGCATTCGAGCTTGCCTACTTTCGAGCTACCAAACAATTTTCTTTTAGTTTTGGATGTTTTTATTTAATGGATTGATTTAATAATGATATCAAAGTTGTCGCCATATTTAACTTTTAAAAAAATAGAAACTAATTTAATGAAAATAAAAATAACCGTCTGTTACATGATCATCGTCCAAACACATAATAAAAATTAATTTGGTAAATAAATAAATAAATAAATGTGTAAAAGATTTATCAATTTTACCTAGTTTTATCTTTGATGGGTAGAAATAATTTTTTAAAATTTTAAAATATTTTTTTGATATTTATTTTTGTCAAATTAGTTTATATTTTATCAAATTGATAATTTTACCCTTGAAATTGAGCAATGGTATCTTCAATTGTCCTCATTTAGAAAAAGATTCAAAATTTAAGATCAAATGTGTCACAATTGAAAAATCATGGATCAAAATGATATAAGTCCCAAAATTGTCCTTATTTAGAAAAAAATTCAAAATTTAAGGTCAAATGTGTCACAATTGAAAAGTCATAGATTAAAGTGATATAAGTCTCAAATTATAAGGACCATTAGTATAATCCGACTTTGTTTATGTGTAACATTGGCATACTTGCTTTTCGTCACTTTATCCAGTGAAATCGGATTAAGAATACTATTGTCTAGAATTTTTAATTCCCCTACTTTGGAGAATTCACTTCTATAGAACTTTGGAGATTTATTACCTAATAGGTCTTACTTTAGAGACTTATTACCCATTAAGTCTTATTTGATAAATTATTAAGTGATAAAGATAAATTTATCAGTCTTTTATTTTTATGAATAAATTTATAGTGATAAATTTATCAGTCTCTTTGTTTTTATGAATAAATTTTTAATGATAAATTTATCACTCTCTTATTTTTATAGTGTTAAGTTTATTAGTTAGGACCTGTAAATAAATAAGTCTAGTTAATAAGACTAATTGGTAAGTACCCCATTGTTTATACAATATCAATTTTTTTTTATCCAATCTCAACTTCTATAACAAATATCAAAGATAGCTATCGTGTGTAACAACGTGCTTGGACGTGTGGCACCATGCCTTACTGTGCACATGAGCATGGATGACCGGACATGCAAGGATCCCGGCTAGCGCTATTTATAAGTTAAAAGTTAATAATTAAAATTAAAAATTAAAAATACTTCTCTTTCACTTTTTAAATAATAATTTTTTTTTTTAGACTTATTTAAATTATTTTAACCTAATAAATTGTAAATATAAATTGTATCAAATAATTTGATACAAACTTCTCTTAGAAAAGAAAAATACATATATAAATAATTCATACAAATTGCATCAAACAACCTTATGATCTGAATTGTTAGATGAATACATCTTAATCGTGAGTATTTTGAAATAGAAAAAATAATCGTTCATGGTCCCCTATAAGGATAAATTACTAATAGGTCATAATAGTTAGACGTAATTCTCATAATATCTTATTGAATATAAATCTTAGTAAAATTATCTCTAAAAATAATTTTTTGTGACGACTTTTGCATGTCGCTAAAAATTGATAATTAGTGACTTTTTTTTGTTATAATTTTTATAAATTGTTGCTAAAACTTACAATTAATGATTTTTTCTGTGACAAAATTTTTAATTTGTCGTTGAAAGTTAAAAATTAATAACTTTTTTTTGTGACATATTTTAAAATTGTCTCTAAAATTTATAATTAATAATATTTTTTGTGACAAAATTTCTAAACTATCGTTGAAAATTAATAATAAATGATATTTTTTTTAATAATATTTAATAAAAAATATCATTAATTATTATAAAATCTATTAAATAATAATTACACCTATTAAAATTTACACATATGCTGCTCCATGTATAACAAAAATAAAACTGCCCACAACCCAAGTTGTAGAAGTCAAATGTTCGACGTGCTTGATAAGGTCGCTTAAAAATTATGGGTGTGTCATAGTTTGTGTCTTGAAATATGTTTTTAGAAAAAAAATTTAAAAATATGATTGGCTATAAATTTTTTAAAAAAAATTTCAAAATTATTTTTCTCTCTATTACACATAAATCAATCATTTTTTTTCTCACGCGTATCTATTCAACTACAATAAAATATCAAATTATCATAAACTCCCAAATTCCAAAATTATTTTCAAAATATACAACCAAACAAACTAAAAAAATTTCTAAACTCTCTCTCCAAAATTTATTTTGAAAATTTATTTCAAAACACAAACCAAACACGCCTGTGAGTAGGGTTGTGCAAAATACCGCCCAATCCGCTAAAACCGTACCAATCCGCATCAATCTGCACCGCTCTAACCACTAACCGCGGTTTAAATTTTAAAATTTATAATCCGCCAACCAAACCGTTCCGCTCCGTTATACTTAATACGTATATATTTTTAACTTCCAATATAAAAATGATGAAATATGAAATTTATTATAAATTAGTGGTTATAAATGAAACATATTATTATGTAAAATTACTTTGTGTATATAATCTAAAAAATATTATACAAATTAGTGTTATATATTATGTAAATGTATGATAATTAGTTAGAATATTTTTCAATCCGCCAATCTATCAAAAACTGTCCAAACTGCAATTTGTCAATCCGCTGATTTGCTAACCCGCCATTCGATTTGTAATTTTACCCTCAAACTGTCTGAACCGCACTGCGTACACCTCTGCCTGTGAGTCTCAAAAAAAAAAAAATAGAACATCAAAAATATAACAAAACCGTATATTGCGGGTGCTTGGGAAGTTACTATTTTAGTAGGCTATGTTGTTTGAGGTGTCCTAAATAAGTGCACTTTTTGACTTTTTAGAATAAAAAGTTGAGGAAAAAAAGATGGTTGCTTGGGTTAACTTTTTTACTTTTTATGGAAAAATATGTATTAAAAAATTGTATAAATTAGTGTGTATGAGAAGATTAGGAGTGTGAGTTGTACGTCCATACTATTTGCGCAACTGAATTGATGCCAAGAAATGATTGGCAACTTTTCGAGCATTGCACTGGAAGGTGCTGTTCGACCCGTGGGAGCCATCACGAGTCCCATTTTGATAATCTGAACCGTTAAATGTGTAGAACTCGTCGAGTACTATATGCCTGTAAAAAATCACGTTGATCGGATATTGATAACTATCTAATCAGACTAGTTTTTTTTTCAACCGTTAACTATAACATTATCTATTTTTTTATACAAAACTGATTTGATCATGTAGTTAGCGATATCCGATCAATGTGATTTTTTACAGACATATAGTACTTGACGAGTTCTACACATTAACGGTTCAAATTATCAAAACGGGACCCGTAATGGGCCCCCACGACCGAACAACAGTATGTTAAAATTGCACTCCAACTGTGCAATTTTTCTTAAAAAACGCAGCCACAAATCCATCACCGGTCAAATTGACTTGTAATTTTGTGTGTAAAATTAATTTTTTAATAATTTTTTTTTTTGTGAATAGTGATAATTTTTTAACTTTTTGAGTAACTTTTTGTCTTTTTTTACACATGCCAAACCAGGCCTTAATTTTTGGCTATTTTAGTAAGCTAAAATTTTTGTATTTGGAAAGATGATTAAATTTTTTTAAAGTTAGATATGATGTTTGTAAGAAAAAAAATAAAATAATTATGAATTTGATATGACATTTTATTTTATTAACTATTTTAACCTATTTTACCTTTTAATATTATTTTAGCTAAAAAAGCTAAAAAAAAACTTTTTCTCAAGCACTGGCAAACACTATGGACAAATTGTTCAATAAAATAAAATAAAAAAACCACCTATGGACAACTAAAAAAACTAGCGTGCCGTTTGGGCCTTTCTTTCTCCCCCGCAAAGTGCAAAAAGTAAATAAAAGAATTTCCCGCCAAGCCATAGCTCAATTTTTAACACATTGGGAATATAATAAAATGCGTTGAAAAAATATATTGAAAAAAAAAAAAAAAAAAAAAAAAAAAACACTTGCTCCATAAAATCTAAATTTAAAATTCTTTTTGTTCAAAAGTTCACGCAGGATTATCCATAAAAATATAGTTGTGTGAGATGACCAAATTATCCATGTTTCTTTTGCTCAAAAGTCCACATGCCTTTTTAACATTTGTTTGGGAAGAGCTACTTTATTTTACTTTTTGACATTTTGCCTAATTTAAAATTAGCCAAAATGTCATAAATTAGTTTCATTTAGGAGGACTTTTTGACTTTTTTTAGTTTGGATATGACGATTGGGAGAGAAAAAATAAAATAATTATAATTTGGATGTGATGTTTTATCTTATTAGCTAAATTAGTCTATTTTGACTTCATTTGGTTATGTGAGATGGGTTGGATTGAGATGAAATTAGTTACTAAAAAATAAAATATACTAAAAGTTGTTTTGGAAAGATGGTAAAAAGTTGACTTTTTATTTTTTTTGACTTTTTATTGAAAAAATGTATAAAAAATATGAGAGATGATGTGATCCAAAATAGGTTGAAAGCTGAAAGATGGCTTTTAATTATCTTTCCAAAATAGCCTTAAAAAGTCAATAAGATAAAATGTCACATTCAAATCATAACTATTTCACTTTTTCTCTCATAAAAGTCAAAAAAATAACCTAAACGAACTTTTTAGTTTTAAGTTAAAAAAGTCTCAACTCCAAAAAACTAATTAAATTTTTTTTTGCCAAATGACTACTTTATCTTTTTATACTTATTTAGGCATTTTAGCTCCTTAAATGAACTTTTAAAGTTGAGAAGGAGACTTTGGGTGTGTGTGGTTTGTGTTTTGAAACATGTATTTAAAAGTTAATTTCCAAAAACATGTTTGGTAATAAATTTTCTCAAAAAAATTTCAAAATTACTTTTTTCTCTATTACACATCAATCAATCATTTTTTCTCTTTCATTTCTCATTCTCAGGCCTCGTTTGGGAACGGGCTTTTTTAGTAACTTTTTGATTTTTTGGCTAAAATATGATGTAAAAAAAATTAATATATTTGGGATGACTTTTTGACTTTTTACGAAAAAATGTGCAAAAAGTAGAGAGAAAATAGAATCTTTGACTTTTGGGTATAGATTGTTGGCTTTTTAGCTTTTTTAATAACTTTTCGACTTTTTGGCTAAAAAAGCCATTTGCCAAATGAGGCCTCAATCACTTTTTCTCTCACATACATTTACTCAATTACAATAAGGAAAATGTCTCGTAGCTCAAATTTTGTGGCTCAAATGGCCAAAACGACGTCGTTTTGGCCATTTTTATGTTGTTCTGTACTCAAAACAACGTCGTTTTGGCCATTTGAGCCACTTTTGAGCCACAAAATTTGAGCTACGTAGCATTGCCGTTATAATAAAATATCAAATCATCTCAAACTCCCAAACTCTAAAACCATTTTCAAAATATACAACTAAACAAACCAAAAAAATTTATCCCAAAACACAAACTAAACACACCCCAAGTATCTAGACAAACGTGCACCGGTCGGCTGAGCCAACATGCATACTCAATATATGTGGCTAAATTTCAAAGAAGATATTATTTCAAAAATATTGTTTTTAAGAGAGTTTAGAAAATTTTAAATTTTGTTTGGTTGTATATTTTAAAAATATTTTTGGAGTTTGGAATGATTTAATATTTTTTTGTAATTTAGTGTGAAAGAAAAAGTGATTGAGAATGAGAGATGAGAGAGAAAAAATGATTGATTGATATGTAGTAGAGAGAAAAGTGATTTAAAATTTTTTTCTCCAAAATTTTCAACCAAATATATTTTTGGAATTTTTCCTTAAAAATATATTTTCAGAGACAAACCAAACATGCCCTTGGTTTTTAATTGAGATATTTTGTAAAAAAGCAAGAGGTGATTTGACTTGTTTTCAGGGAAAAAAATAAAATAAAAAATTTTATTGAAAAAATTGAAACTAATTTGATAAAAATAAATATAAAAAAAAATATTTTTAAAAAAATTAATTTTGACCTCTCAAAAGATAAAATTATGTAAAAGTGATATGTATTTTTGATTTTTTATTTATTTTATCAGATTAATTTTTAGTTAAAAAAATTGAAACCAACTTTTAAAAACCAAATCAAACATGGGTAAGGTGAATATGTATTAGTTAGATTTATTTCGTTCTAATGTGTTTTTAGGTGGTTATCACGATAAAGAAATTAACAATTGCTCTGATTATACCCATTCAATCTAATTACTCAGCAAGCAACCAATGAACAACAACGCTCAAACAGTGTTACATATTTTTATAGTTAAGCCATTTGTCAAACAAGACAATCTAATATGTGATTTTCTGATTTTGCAATTTTTTTTTTCCTACATAGAGATGATACCTAATTTGAATTAAACGCTACCAAACTCAAATTTTTGTATCTAATTAGGTCTATTTGTTGATTGATATTACAACCTTCAAACTATCTAAAGGCATCTTAATAATACTTTATATTGTGGTACATCTTATTCTCAGCCAACAACAACACAACCCCCATGCGCAAAGTGCGTGGGGTCCAACTAGTATATATAAAAAAAACGTACACCTTACTTATCTCTATGTACACACTTAATGAAATTTTATTTTAATAACAATTGTGTCCTAAAATAAAACTACTACAATGGACATTAAAACACACCCATAATATTATATCATAATTTTCTCTATACACATCTTTTTAAAGCAAAAAAAATCTCAATACACAGTGATTTCTATTCTTTATTATATATATTTATATACATATTGTGCCACATTGCTTGGAGATTGTTGATTCTTGAAAAATGGATGTTTGGACTGATTGATTGTTAGGAACCTTAAGTGTATACATGCTTATAATCCAGTATTGTTGATTTTGGACTAAACACGATAGTCTTGCAATGGATCGAAATACATATACATATTGAGAGAACAAATACAGTGGTTGGCGAGGGCAAAATGGCATGGTAGTGAAAGCTAGGGTGCCTAAACCAACAAATTTACCCAAATGGAATGCCGAATTGGGGGGCACAGCAGCTTTAGAGCCCAATTTCAACTCCTACGACAATTTATTGCTTGAAGAATCACTCTTTGCAATTGGTTGAATAACTAGTGCAGTTGGGATTTGATCAAAATTGATAGGAACTACCTAGTCATCTTGCTAGTAATTCAATTGAAACACTCTAATTAATAACCCTAGTTTCACAAACTCATGAAGCACAACACTCAAAATGAGCAACAACACTCTTTCTTAGCTCAAAACAAAGCAAATGAGAGGCTTCATCAACTGTTTCATCCCCAAAGCCTAGACCTAATTGTTGAGAAACCCTAGTTTCACAAACCCATGGAATTTGGTAAATGATATAAAAATGCCATGAAAGTTGCAATTATTAATTAGTTTGGGAACCCTCTGGTAGCAGAGAAATTGAGGTTATTGAGAAGAAGAAAAAGGAGGATTGGTAAAAGGGGTTAAGGTGTGTGGAAGGAGGATTTAAGTGGTGTGTACAAGATATGAATTATGTGTGAAATGAGAAAAATAACTAAAAATCAAATTAATAAGTGTGTATTGAGAAATGATGTGCACTAAGGCTTCGTTTGGGAAGCCCAAACTTGGGCTTTTTTTTGGCTATTTTAGCCACAAAAAACAAAATAGGCTTTTTAGTCCAATAAGACAAAACATCACATCCAACTCATAATCATTACATTCTTTCTCTCACAAAAAGCCAAAAGCCTTTCTCAAACCAGGCTTTTTAGCCCCAAGCTAAAATAGTCAAAAAAGTTAAAAAGCAAAAAAACCAACCCACTTTCCAAACGAATCCTAAGATAAAAAAATATGTGGAAATAGAATTTCTCTCAATCTAACGTTGACATTATGAAATATACCCCTATATGTGTAGTTTATTACAATTTCACTCATTTTATGAAATATACCTTCTACTTGCAGTATATTACAAATTCACAAAGACCAATCACTTATGTGTCCTTTCCGTCTGCTTCTTTTAAAAAAAGAAAATTGCTCTATATAAAGATTGTTTTTATTATTATTTTTTTTTGTCTTTAATGGTTTTTAAATAAATAAATATATATATATATTATATACATCCTTCTAGACAAATTTAAACAATTAATTTTTTATACAAATATAAATTTTTAAAAAAAAATCACTAAACATTTTTTTTTTTTTTGATATATAAAATGTGTCGTTTTTAGGCTGATTCTAAACTTACTCTAAGTGAGTTATCTTTTGTTTCTCAATTACTTACAAAGATGAGTCATCATATTCTACTATTAATTTGAAATACCAAGTAAGCATTGTCAAATAGTGACCCGAGACTAGTGAATAATATTCCTAAATTATAGGCACACACAATGTGTGAAACTAATTTTGATAATTTTATAAAAACAAGCTATTGTATGGAGTGATATAATAAACGGAATTTTTTGTTAATTTTTTTTTTTTTTTTTGTTAAACTTATGTTATAAGATAGGTACCGTATGTATGTAATTATCAAACCTTCAACATTAGTGTGCTTTTATGTAACATGTGGACTAAGTCGCATTGAAAAAATGGCAATTGCTGCAATGTCTATTCAATTTAAGAAATTATGCAAGTGTTATGCCTTGTGCCATATGCTATGCATGAGAGAAATTTAAATAAGATGCAAAAAAATGATCGGAATAAATCAATTAATTTTTTATTTTACAGCTTAAATAGTTTGAATATTTTTTTTTTTTGGGTATATATATCAATTTACTACGTTATTGAATACTGATTATCAATAGTAGTGTTATATCTATATAAATTTCTTTCCCTCTATATAATTTCTTTCCCTCACAATCTCCTAATGAGGTGATAAAACAAAATATATATAAGAAGAGTTTGAAGGAATATTTGAATGTGGGTTTTCAAATTTTACTTGCCATATTATTTAGAGAAATTATGTGGATGAATCATTTTTCTATTATTAAATAGTATAGTGGTCTTCTCTATATTTTTGTCGACTTGGTTGTAGAAAATAATTTTTGTTACTACAAATGTCAAGATATATTTACATTTGATATGATCCATAACTATGTTCATATTTTTATACATGACTGGATGTATTAAAAATTATTTCTACAAATATTATATTCACCCATATTTTCTGTAGACAAGAAAAAGCTAACATTATAGCCCAAAACATTTGGATTGAAGGAGTAACGTGACTCACATTCGCATTATACTTATTGTACGAGCACGAAATATTCTTCTCGTATAATCCTGTTAATCAAGTCTGTACTCCTCCAAATGTCGTCGCTTTACTCCTTGAAAACACAAACGTGAGCTAGCCGGCGGGTGTGTGCCGGATACCTCTCCGATGCCAAAGTCAGCAAAATAGACAGGTAGATAAAAGCTCTGTGTATTCGGGAATCAACGTTGTGTTACCTCTCCATAGGTGATGCTATGAGCTTTTATAGGTTCTGTGTGGCACAATCCAAGTAGGACTCTTACTCCTTCATGCAGAGTCCTCCTGAGAATCACATTCCTGAAAGATAATGCTTATCCTTCAACACCCCCCTCACTGCTTAAATCAAGTGAGATGGTTCTTCCACGGTTGGATGTCAATACGACCGAGATAACATGGCCATGCTAAAGCCGCAGACTAGACCGAGCTCCCACTAGCTCGGTTCTTCCTTTCACTGCGTATACCTCGGTTTGACATATTCTAACTGGGTTGTCTAAGACCGCACTATCCACAACGAGCTTGGACCGAGCTAACCAATAGCAAGGTTCTGAGGAAAGCTCAACATACTTCGGCTCAATATGGTATGACCGAGCTAACTGTTACCGCTCTGAGTGTGGTGACCGAGCTAACTGCAGAGTTCTCTTGGACCGGGCTAACTTCTAGGCCTTTTTACTCGGTCTCTCTTACTATGGCCCACAGATCGGCCCATTTACTCAGCTCGGCCCAATTTACTTATAAATTACCCTCTCAATTGCCCCTTAATTCCATCTGCGCAGCATGATAGGGATTACCTGTTACCAGCCGAGCTAAAAAACTTTATCCTTCCAACCGAGCTAAATTCACACCGTGCTACCAATCTGTCTGGTCAAAACGTCTCTTCAGTCTCTATAACTGAATCGCTTCTCATTCCAAGAACACGTGGCACACTCTCATTGGCCCAATGCAGTTGTCACGCCGTCTTCGTACTTCGCATTTTTTGAACAGTCCCGCCCAATTTCTCTTTCTTTACACAAAAAACTACTCATTTTGAATCTATCACGTCTACTATTCATCATTTTCTCTCTCTTTGAGCTTCTTCTTTTTCATTCTCTTGCAACTGTGGAACTTGTGTTCTTGCTGGGATCTTTTTCACTTTCAGTTCCTCCATCTTGAACTGGTATGTGACTCAAATCTCTTTTCTTTCTGTTGACTTCGCACCTCTTTTGCAACACAAAGTATGTTTTATTTGTATGTTTTTCAAAGCACATTCCACTTTTGCTTCCATTTTTCTGAGAAAAACCACGCAATAGAACCACTTGATTTTACGAATAATCTGAAAAATACTGTATTTGATCCAAAATCACACATCAACCGAACTAGGATACTGTTTGTATTAGATGCAAGCCTAGCCATACCCAACGACCGCACTAAAACTTCACGCCATACTTGTGGTTTCCATAGGTTAGGGACCTTTTGTTTCTTTTAACCGAGCTATCGAACCGTTCTAGGTTTGCGCAATACCACGCTAGAAAGCCTCAACCACCGACCGAGCTAAAACTTGGGGCTAAACTAGCTCCCTTAGTTCAAACCGAACTAAGAATGCTGCCCCAAAGGCTCAACCGTGCTAAAGATCCTTGCTTAAACCGAGCTGAAACTGGATAGCATCCCACGTAGCCTAGCTAGGACTTCATTTATCTTGCCTATGTTTCTTGTAGCACGGTCCCACGATCTGTGCTTAACACCTTTCTTTTTATTTTGCAAACTTAGGTTGCCAGGCACTCCCTTGAACGCTCAATTGAGCTACTCAGCGTTATTTCACGACCGAGCTAATACTCCGTTAATTTATACATAATTTAAAACCTCATGGGTAAATATAGATTTTTGGTAAACACCCCAGGTGCTATGGCCGAGTTCCGAAGGGACTACCATATCCCTGACGATGTCCATCTCACTCTAGCCGAACTAGATATCACACCTTGGGGAAACCCTGGTTTTGTTCCCTTTACCCTGCTTTCCATTGTAGAAATCGGGCTTAGATTCCCTGTACAGCCCCTTCTTTGCGAATTCCTTAGACAAATCAACCTCTGCCCTACCCAGCTTTCCACAAATTCATACCGCATAATAAATGGCATCGCCGAGCTAAACTGTCAGGCTGGCCTGAACCTCGGTTTAGCCGAGCTCTTCCACCAGTATTCCATAGGATCAAATGAAGATGGCTGGGTTTATTATCTAAGAATAAGGTGCCGGCGTGAAAAGATAATAAAGAATACCCCGGACAAGGATGTAAACGATGATGATTTCTTTTGGATTTCTGGGAACTTTGAAGACCACGAAGCCCAGATCCCGGGCGACCGAATTAATTGGAATAAAGGAGTCGCCGGTATAACTACCTCGGCCCAATTTCATGTTCTTCTTTACTTCGATTTTTCTTATTTTGAACCGTACTCACTGTTACTTTTTCTCTTCATGCAGATTTGAACTTCCTTAAGTCTCAGTACAGCTACCCCAACTTAAACGTACTTCGTGCCGCACTCCGATATCCAAATAGAAGCTGGGCCGATCTACTAAATTTTGAACCGACCTACCGATATAGTAGCCGCAGGAAGACCAGAGTGACCGATTTCCTCCTTGAACCTTCGCCAGAGCCAGATCCGTCCTTGCCTCAAATCAATCTTATCCTATTAACTACCAAACAAGAAATGGCCAAGAAGAGAGTCGTAAGAGCACTCCTCACCGAGACAAACCTGCCCGAGGTACCACAAGCCGGTCAAACCCAGGAGACCGTGGTAGCCCTGCCATCCCATCAACCTGAATCGTCTCGGACTCGCAAGCGCGCTCGGTCTTCCACTACCGAGCCATGCCTTGTCGATGAGAATGAAACTATGCTTCCTCCAACCGAAGTACCGAGCCCCCAACCTGAGAGCTCAGATCGAGCTAACTCTTTTGATTGGGCACCGAGATTAACATATCAGAACCGAGCCATCAGACAAATAGATTCAGTGGTGGCAGATAAAGATCACATGCTGGCCTTCAACCTGGCTAAGAGCGTGTGTTTGCCCCTGATATGGATCACCACGCCCACCTTACCGAGCTAAAAGCTATCCGCTCGGCCACCAAATCAATGGTGCTGGTGAGTACTTTTTCCTTTGTTTTCCTGTTTTGTGCAACTGTTAGCTCGGTTCTCACTCAAAATTGCTTACCACATTTATGTAGGCTATGCAAAAGAACCAGATTGCTCATAAGCGCGTGCTAGAGCTACGCAAAACAACAAGGCAAGCCATGGCAGAGGCTGAGAAGAAGACGGCCGAGCTAGACGATGCCAAACAAAAAATGGCCGAGCTACAATCTGAGGTCGCCCGCCTCACCGGCCTAGTTAACTTAGCCGAAGTGGACAAACAAAAAGCTTTGATCGAGCTGAAGGATCGTTATCTGCGTGAGCTTGCCACAGTTGAGCAGAACAAGAAGGCCGAAATAACTGAACTTGAGAAGAAGATTGGCGATGCGGAGCACCGTGGCTACAAAGAAGGTGAAACAACTTACATCCTGCAGTGCGAGGCTGCCAAGGATCTATTTTTCAAGTGCGGGTGGAAAGTGGCGGTGGAACAGCTCGGTCACGGTCTAGAAACTAAGGTTTTCCTGAACCCTCCATCGTACTTCATACCGAGCTATATGGCGGAGTATGCAGCCGCCATTCAACAAAAATTCCTTGAAACTGAAGATAATGAAGAAGAGACCGTGCCTAACAATGCCCCGGTCGTCAATGATCCTGCCATCAGTCAGCTCGGGTGGAACCACCGGTAGAAGACATTACAACCGAGCTACCAACTGAAACCGGGCTCCGAGTTGAACTGGATACTGATCTCGACGACCTGTTTGCTTGACTTTGTATTTTCTTCTTTTTACTTTTGGAAAGGAAACTGTAACCGGGCTGAAATCCCACCCTTTTGTAACTCTTATTTTGCACTGTCAATGAAATCTTTAACTATTATTTCGGTTAACTTCCATGCATGTACTTTACTCTGTAATCTGAATGAAGTATAACATTCGCTGGCTGAGATATTTTATCCCGGTCTTAACTTTGCAATCTCTGGTCTTACCTGCCAACCTCTTCAGTCTAGGTCTTTACCTCGGTTGAAGATCGTAATAAGTGGTATTCCAGCCAACCACTCTTCAGCCTTGATTTTTATCTCGGTTGAAGAGTACTAAGTGTTGGTTTAGCCAACCACTCTTCAGCCTTGATCTTTTATCTCGGTTGAAGAGTATTAAGTGTTGGTTTTTCCAGGCAACCTCTTCAGCCTAGATCCTTATCTCGGCTGAAGAACAATAAGTGTTGGTTTTTCCAGCCAACCTCTAAGTTGGTTATTTCTGCCAACCTAGAGTGAGGTGTTTGGTTATTTCTGCCAAACGTCTTGTAGCCTGAATCCTTATCCTGGGCTAAGGAGAGGTGTTGGTTATTCTAGCCAACCTCTAAGTTGGTTATTTCTGCCAACCTAGAGTAAAGTGTTTGGTTATTCTGACCAAACGTCCTGTAGCCTGGATCCTTATCCCGGGCTTAGGAGAGGTGTTGGTTATTCTAGCTAACCTCTAAGTTGGTTATTTCTGCCAACCTAGAGTAAAATGTTTGGTTATTCCGACCAAACGTCCTACAGCCTGGATCCTTATCCTGGGCTTAGGAGAGGTGTTGGTTTTTCCAACCAACTTCTTCAGCACTGACCCTAATCTTAGCTGAAGAGAGTGCAAAGTTGGTTATTCCGGCCAACTATGCTTTCGGTGTGCCTAACTCACTAAAATAACTTTTACAGAATAACACAATTATGCTGAAAAGAAAACTACTTGTTTTATTGAGAAAAAGAAAAATTACAAGTACTTTAAAGAAAAGCTAAAAATAAAATAGTTTGAGATTGGCAGTGTTCCATGGCCTGGGAATGGCTTTGCTGTCTTCATCTTCCAAGTGGTATGCCTCTTTTCTTGCTAGTCCAACCACCTTGTAAGGTCCTTCCCAATTAGGCCCTAACTTGTCATCTCCGGGTACCAAGGTGTTTCCCATCACTTTGCGTAGTACCCAATCTCCGATTTTGAATTGTCTTGGATGTACTGTTTTGTTATACTTTCTAGACAACTCTTGCTGGTACGAGGCAATGTGAACCAGTGCTTTTTCTCTTCTTTCTTCTGCAAGGTCGAGTTCCAATGCTATGGCTTCTCCATTTAAGTCTGGATCAAAATTTTCACTTTTAATTGTGGGGAGGCCAACTTCTAGTGGGATAACTGCTTCCATGCCATAGGCCAAGGAAAAAGGTGTTTCGCCAGTAGACCGCCGAGGTGTGGTACGGTAAGCCCATAAAACATGAGGGAGCTCCTCCGCCCACTTACCTTTTGCTTTCTCTAACCTTTTCTTTAATCCATCCAAGACGACCTTGTTTGATGCTTCCGCCTGGCCATTTGCTTGGGGGTATGCCGGTGTAGAGTTGTAGAACTCTATCTTGTACTCTTCACAAAAGCCTCTAAAAATTTTGCCGTCGAACTGAATGCTATTGTCTGATATTAGTGCCTTGGGTATGCTGTACCGAGTAATGATATTCTGCCAGACGAACTTCTTTACATTTTTCTCCTTTATTGATGCTAGTGCTTCTACGTCCACCCAGTTTGTGAAGTAGTCTGTGGCTGCAAGAAAGAACTTTCTATTGCCAGGTGCTGTTGAAAGTGGTCCTAGTATGTCCAAGCCCCACATTGCGAAGGGCCATGGGCTAGTTAAGGGTAGAAGCTCCCTAGTTGGTTGATGTATTTGGTGTGTGAACTTCTAGCATTTCTCGCACTTCTTGACGTATTTCGCTGAATTTGCTTGCATGTATGGCCACCAATATCCTTGCGAAATGGCTCTGTAAGCTAATGATCTTCCTCCTTGATGGCTTCCGCATACGCCTTCGTGTATCTCGAACAAGAATGCTTCAACTTTGCTGGGGTGGACACACTTTAGGTAAGGTCCTGTGAAGGATTTCTTGTACAAGGCCATTGATGGGGAGAACCAAAATCGCTGTGACTTTGCTCCTATTTTGTTGGCCTCTTTCTTTTCTTCCGGTAAGACGCCGTCTTTTAAGAACATTATAATGGGATCCATCCATGAAGGGCCTAGTTCGGCACAACATACCTCTTCTACTTCGGGTTCTTCAATGCTTGGTCTTGGTAGGTAGTCAATTAGTAACGGATGAGGGATGGATGTATCTGCCATTGAAGCAAAGCCTGCTAGTTCGTCTGCTCTGCTATTTTCTTCTCTACCGATTTGCTCTATTTTCACTACCTCAAATTTCTTGATCTCTTTTCTGACTAACTCTTGGTACTTAGCCATTCTGTCATCTTTTGCCTCGTAGTCGCCTGAAATTTGGTTTACCACCAGCTGTGAGTCACTGTAAACCATTAGCTCGGTGGCCTTCATGTAGAATGCTGATTTTAGGCCTGCCAGAAGCGCTTCATACTCTGCTTCGTTGTTTGATGATGGGAAGCCAAGGTTGACTGCTTGCTCCACTACTAGGCCATCTGGGGAGATGAGAACTATGCCCAGTTCTGCTCCATGCCTGTTGGACGCTCCGTCCACGAAGAGCTTCCACATCTCTCCAATGAACAGTTTCCAGCAAGTGGAGGGATCGGATGATGTCTTGGGGTCATGAGTGTTGCTGGTGTTTTTTTCAAAGTTCATGCTTGCTGTTTGCCCCTCATTATCTGATTGTACCAAGTCTTTATTTGTTGATGAGTCTTTGCTTGGTGTAGCATGGTTTGCTTCTTCCTCCCTTTGCTCACTCTTGTCTGCCTTAGGATTTGATTGGGTATCCTGTACCAGGGGTTGCGCTATTCCGGCGACAATTTCCATCCTATTGGTTGTATCAGTCAAGTCCACTGGGTAGATGTGATGACTTCCTAGAGTGAATTCTGCGACAAAGTCTGCCAAAGTTTGGGCTTTTATCGCGGTTCTGGGTTGAAACTTGATGTCGAACTGTCCTAACTCTACTGCCCACTTCAAGATTCGCCCAGAAAAGTTTGCTTTCTCAAACAAAGCTTTTAATGGAAAGGCTGTAAGAACGATTATGGTGTGGGCGTGAAAGTAATGCGACAACTTCCTTGAGGCCATCATCAAGGCTAAGGCCAATTTTTCCAATGGTAAGTACCTGGTTTCAGCACCCAGCAATGTCTTGCTGACATAAAAGATGGGCAGATGTTGGATTCCTTCCGCTCGGACCAACACTGCACTAATTGCGTGCTGTGAAACTGCCAAGTATAGAAATAGTTCTTCTTCAGGTATTGGGGTCACTAGCAATGGTGGAGAAGACATGTATTCTTTCAAGCTTTCTAGAGCGTGGTCACATTCTTCATCCCACTTAAACTTGGCCTTTAATGCTTGAAAAAATGGTCGACATCGGTCTGACGACCAGCTTATAAACTGGTTGAGCACAGCTGCCATACCGGTGAGATGCTGCACTTCTTTTACTGAGTTGGGTCTCTCTAGATCTTGGATTGCTTTGATCTGAGAGGGGTCTGCTTCTATACCTCGGTTGGTCACCAGGAAGCCTAGGAATTTGCCAGATCCTACGCCGAATGCACACTTGGATGCATTAAGGCGTAGCTTGTGCTTCTTCAGGATCTGAAACATCTCGCCTAGGTCCCTGAGATGGTCATTCTTATCCTTGCTCTTGACTACCATGTTGTCGATGTAGGCTTCCATTGTTTTACCTAACAATGGTTCGAACATCTTGGTGACTATCCGTTGGAATGTTGCCCCTGCGTTCTTAAGGCCAAAGGGCATGACCTTGTAACAATACAGTCCTCTTGGCGTCGTAAAAGATGTGACCTCCTGGTCTGGCTCATACATAGCGATCTGATGGTAACCTTTATACGCATCAAGAAAGCTAAGACGGTTGTGTCCTGCCGTCAGATCTACCAGTTGGTCTATCCGTGGTAGAGGAAAGCTGTCTTTTGGGCATGCCTTGTTGACTATTTTGTAGTCCACGCAGACACACCATTTTCTATTCTTCTTTGGCACCACTACTGTATTGGAGATCCATTTGGGGTAGTGCACCTTTCTGATAGCTCCTGCTTCTAGCAAGTTTTCTACTTCTTCCGCCACTATCTCGGCGTGGTGGAGTGCTGATCTGTGAGTGCGCTGTATGATTGGTCTGGCAGTTGGGTGGACGTTCAATTGGTGACAGATGAAGCTTGGGTCAATGCCAAGCATGTCATACGGCGTCCAGGCAAACACTTTGATGTTAGAGGTCAAGAATTCCATGACCTCTATTCTCTCAGTGCTGGAGATAAATGAGCCAAGCAAAAAGAACTTATCCGGGTTCTTTTCATCTATTCTTACCTGTACCAAGTCTTCCACTACCTTCTGTTCAGCAGTTTTGCCTACATCCGCAAACAATTCATTGCTCTCGGGTTCTTCCACCATCTGAACAAACCCCTTGGCAGCGCGGCTACCATTTACTGTGACGAAGCATTGCTTGGACATAATTTGGTCTCCAAAGACCTCTTCAATTACCCCGGCTTCGTTGGGGAATCGCATTACTTGATGGTAGGTTGATGCTACTGCTCTCATGGTATGCAGCCATGTCCTTCCCAAGATTATGTTGTAAGTGGAGGGCACTTTCAATACCCAGAATTCCATTTGTTTCGTCATGCTTCCTGCTCTGACTAGGAGGATTATCTTGCCAACTGGCCACTCTGGCATTGAGTTGAATCCGATCAGGGGAGATACGGCAGGTGCCAAGTCCTTGTCCTTCAGTTTCAATTGTTTGAAGGTTTCGTAATACATTATCTCGCATGAGCTCCCTTGGTTAATCAAAATTTGCTTGATGTCGTAATCCTTGACGCGGAGAGTGATGACCAGTGCATCATTGTGAGGGCAATATATCCTTGCCAAGTCTTTGTCTGAAAAAGACATGACGTTCGTGGCCTCTGTTCTCCCATTTTTAATGGTAGGTTGTGCACTTAATATGTAACAACCCTTACTACTGCTTACTGATAAGACCACTGCTTACTGCTAAACTGTGACTGAACTGGATAAGTAACTAACTAGACTGAAATCCCGAATTAATTGCATGAACATATTGTGTTATTTGCATATCTATCTGTTTGTTGTTTAAAAGATCTGTTCGTGTGTTATGCTTTAAATTGCGAATTGAAGGCCTTATCGGCGGCCGAATCTGAAATTGATTAATGTTTTGTGCTAATTAGGATTAATGTGATTTTATGGTATACTTAATTGAAATTTGAATTAGTATGATTAAATTAGATTAAATAATGCTAAATTGTAAGAGTTGGCCTTATTTACCGAACTACCACTTAGTGGGCCACTACTTAAGACTATATTGAAGCCTTATCACACTTAGACATAATTTCTTCAGCCATTTCTTGAGGCAAACCGTAGGAGGGAGTGAGAGAGAGGAGAAACCTTAGCTTCATTTGAGATTTGGCTTGGAACTAGAAGAATTGAAGGTTAATTGTGCCACTTGAGCTTGTACATCTTGCATTCTAGACTTAAGGTTGGTGTTCCATCCTTTCATTTATGTATTTGAGTTGTATCTTGCATAGTCCATGGTTAATGAGTGGTCTAAGTCAAGAATTTGCTTTAAAATGTTGAATTGAGGCTTTAATCCTGCATGCATGTCTACATTGTTGAGTTTTGAGTTGTTTTCATGGAAATGCTTGCATGCATGTCCATATTATTGTTCTAGTCCTTGAATTCACCATGTTTTTGAAAGAATTGGCTCTTTGGAGCATGTTTTAGAAGCTTTGAAGTCATTAGAACTCATGCATGTATGAGTTTTGCATTAATTCCCATGTTCTTGAGTTTTGAGCTAAAGTTTGTATTTAATCAACTTACCTTTGGGCTTTGATTTCTCAAATTGAGCTTTGAATCATGTTATACTATGAGTTTACAAGTGTTTTCCAGAAAATTAGCCCAAGAGGATCGAATTTGATGCATTTAAACTTGGTTTTGAGCTTAAGTTTCAAATTTGGAATTTCCAGAATTTGGACTCACACTCGAGCGAGGAACTCCACGCTCGAGCATACACTCTGGATCATGAAGTCCGCTCGAGTGACAAAATTGACGCTCGAGCGTGAAACTCGTGTATTTAGTACTTTGCATGAGTTTACAGTCCGCTCGAGCGAGATAGTTCACGCTCGAGCGAGGACTTGTGTCTCACGCTCGAGCGGGGGTCGAGCGCCCGTCGAGCGTGAATTTTGAGCATCCAGTATTTTCACTGTAGCTCGCAGTCCGCTCGAGCGACGGAAGTCACGTTCGAGCGGAGACCCTTTGTCTGCATGTCCGTTCGAGCGTAGAAAGCCATGCTCGAGCGTGACCCCTGTTTTTTGAAAATTTTGTAAAGTGTTTAAAAGTGCATCTTTGCATCCTCTTTCCATCCTAGGCATTCCTAGGGCATGTTTAAGGCATCTTAAGGAGGATATTGATGTAGAACCACACCGAGGCAAATTAGGGATTAAGTTATTATTTTTCCCAACTGTGTAGCTTAGTGTGTGTTCACTCTGTAACTGTGTAGGGTTGGCATCCGGAGACGCTCTAGCTTATCTGTAGCCCAGAACTCTGTGAGTAACAATATTGTAAAGATATGTTCAATTGAGATTACTTTCTAAATGAATGACTGAACTATTTTATGAAATAACACTGTTTACTGAATGAATGCTTGTCCTAATTGCGAACTGTATTCGTGGCATTCATAGCAATTTACTGTTACTGTACTGTACTGCTACTGTTACAGAGATCTCTATCGGTTCCCATGTTTGGAACCACTACTGTTTACTGATATGATGGCCATCAACTGACTGTTCGGTCTGTTAAGACCTACTGTACTGTTTGCTATTGGATGTACCACTTATGACTGCTATGATTGAATAACTGTTATACTGATAAATGACTGTTTTAGATACTGAAAGGACATTCATTCTTAACCTCTTTACGCATATGTTATTCACTGGGCTTTAGCTCACTGCTCATATATATATGTAGGTGTACAGGCACCGGAACGAAGTTAGGAGCGTTGGGTCAAACTCCTGTTTTGTTAAGCCAACCTTCGTGCCTCACTTTGAGCTTCCAGAACTGTTCAAACTGCGGCTGCTTGGGGTGTTTTAGTGTTTCCCCCCTTTTTGTATATGTTCTGTATGGACTGAACAAGGTTGTACTATACTGTTCTAATAGGGATTAAGTCTCTATCCTGAATGATTGTAAATATTGTGCATACTGCTTGGTACTGATTGTATATATGTTATGAAAAGTCTTTTTGCATACAGACTGTCACAGCTCATTGGACATCTTTTATTTATTGTTTCGGCTTCCGCCAGCCCCTGTACTCTGTATTACTGTTTTACTGTTAAGCAGGCCTTCGGTAATCTCGGATTACTGGCCGGTTACGGTGCTAAACCCATAGGGGCGGGTTTGGGTCGTGACATAATACCTTCCTTAAGTGCTCAGCCTTCTTGATCATTCCCCTGAGCTCACAGACTCGCTCAGGTTCGAATACCCCATGTATTACGTTTATCACGCCTTGAGGTGGGGCGTCGATTGGCATTCCGTCTGGGTGATCATGGTTCTGGAGGGCTAGCTGTGTCCTTCCTTTTATGTACTGGTCCAAGCGCTCGGCTGCCACTAACTCCTCCAGGTGCTGTCTCAACGGTGTGCAATTTTCGGTGTGGTGTCCTTTTTCCTTATGGAAGGTGCACCGAGATCTTTCGTCATAGTCCCTTTGCGCTTCTCCTAACTTAGCTGGCCACCTGACGAAAGGTTCATCACGTATTTCACTGAGAATCCGATAGATCGGTTTTTTGAACACTGTGGTAATGGCAGTGCGAACTCTCAACCATCTTTTATCTTGGTCCTCTCCGTTGTCCCGCCTGCCTCGCCCGTTTCTGTTTGGACGTTCTACCGCATTGACTTTTGCCGAAGTCTTTTTATTTGGTATTGCGGCTGTACCAGACTTCGTTTTAGTACAGGCACCGTTGTTACGACCCAAACCGGCCCCTATGGGTTTAGCACCCAACCAGCCAGTAATCCGAGATTACCGAAGGCCTGCTTAACAGTAATACAGTAAAACAGAGTACAGGGGCATGGCGGAAGCCAAACCAGTAAATAAACAATGTCCAATGAGCTGTGACAGTCTGTATGTGTAACATGCCTGGGGGGTACCCGCGCGCGTTAAACAGTTCGGACTCCCGAGATCTCTTTGATCTCAAGTCTCACGAATGCAATGTGAAACGTAGATGAGAGTCCAGATTTGGCAACTTTTATTGAAAATCCATTTTATTGCAATTTTGTTAAAAATGGACTGCGTCATCAGAACTCAGAGTCGCCACCTAATATTTTGGGAAATTAGGAAACCCATGACTCGGCGCCAAGGCCACTGTTCGTCGTAACCAAAGATGCTTGGCTCGGAACCTTAGGTATGAGAGGGGAAGGTCAATAATGAGCACCCCCGCTCACCCGATCAAAAGATCGGCCTCTACTAAACCATGATATGACTTTTATTTTCTTTATATGTTTATGTTCTGATTAGTTAATAAATCCTAAAATTTACTATGTGAAGCATACAAGTATAGACTATGCCATTCATTTTGGAACAATTTGATATCATGCATTTTGAAAGAGTTTTGACGATGTACAACCCAAATAAATTGAGTTTACAAGCATGAAAAATCAACATCATTCCAAATTAAGCGACACAACCTCCACCTACTGGCATTCATAGAGTTATATCACATAAGCAAATAGCCTCATGGTAGAATGCTAAACATAATAAGAAAATCACACAAAAATGAGATGCTAAAGCATAAAAACTCACAGATTTACTGACGTCCTCGAACAGCTACAAAACAAAGTTAGTAAAATATGCATGATCTTATATACAGAATCCTAATGCAATTCACTCATGAGATGCACTAAAGATTTGGCTTCTAGAATATGGCATGTGAATCATCTCAAAACATTCGATAGCACGCAGAATCATGGGATAATCAATTGAAGCATAAAGATGCAAATTTAGCCAAATCTTATGCATGGATCATGAATGTAAAGCAGGGATATGCATGACATGTCAAGATATATACATACACACAGTTAGGAAAAGCGATAAACGAATGGGATAGAAAGAAGCGGGGTAGGGGATTATTACAACACAAAGATTATTACATATTCAAACGAAAGAGAGAGAGGGGAATAATAAAAGAAAATAAAATCTCACAACACTCAAAATAAAAATAAATAAAGTAAACCCTCAGCCATTTGTCAACTAAAAAAGATCCATGTATCTTCAACACCTTAGCCATGTAAACCCACGTTAAGCATCTTCTATGAAGGACCCCACCTGTAATATTCTCATAATCTGCCTACCGTTTCATGAAGCTGCTTTGATTGAAGAAAATCTCAATCGACACTGCATAAAATTCCCTGATAGATTGCTCCACACTTGAGTCTTTCCAAAACATGTCCATAATCAATACTCTGTAGACCTTCATTAGGACCACCATCTGAGCTGATTGCCACTATCAAGTCCAAAACCGATTCAGGTTCTTCAAAACAGGCACAACCCGATTCTGTACGATTCTCATGAATTGAGGAGAGATCACAACTTGAAGTTTTCCTGAAGAAAATGATGAAGAGAAAAAGAACTTTGTTTTTGGGAAAATCACCACTGCTATTTGCTTATAACCCAACTTTGAAAGTTTCCTCCTCACATTCGCATCAATATTATATAGTGCTGCTGCTGCAGCCCGAGAGAGGAGAGAAGAGGTTGGTCTGTCGGTGTGGTTATGCTGGGCAGTGCTCAGTCACGGCTGGAAGCAGTGGTGGTGCTGGTAGTGGGTGAGAAGATGAAGCAACCCATGTGAGTGAAGAGAAGGAAAATGGAGACGAAGTTGGTCAAGAATGGGCTCGCCATTGTTATGGGAGATTCCCCTCTGCTATTGCCATGAATGAATGTTGTATCTCTGTGTGTATCTCCTTCCCTAACCCGTGTGTGCTGTCCGTGTGCATGGGTAGTGTGGGTGTGTTAACATGTGTGTGTTGCAGTGTGTGTTATGCGTGTGTAGGTGAGTCTGTGAGTGCCGAGTGTGTGTGTTGTGCACTGGGTGTGTGGTGAGTGTGCTGTGTTCATGGCCTCTCCCCCTCTCTCTCTAACCGTGTGCTGTGTGTGAAGATGGTGGTGATGGGTCTCCCTCCCGTGGGTGTGTGTCTATGGCCTGTGTGGGTGGTGCCTCCCCTCAACCCGTGTATGCTCTGTGTTTGGTGTATCAGTCCGTGAGCTTGCTGCCGTGTCTCCTCTTTCGTTTCTCTCCTCCACTCGTGTATGGGTTTGCTGACTGTTGTGTCATCTGGGTGTGTGAAACTCAATATGCATGCATCTGTGTGAATGTATCTCAACTGTGTGTGTATGAGAGGAGAGTGCTCCGTGTGTATGTGTATCATCCCCGTGCATGTGGGTATCCGTGGGTCTGTCTTGATGGTGATCCTGGGTGTCTATGGCCTCTCCTCCAAAATGGGTGTGTGTCCTTACATTTTTCTTAGAGAGAGAGAGAGACCGTCCATTTTCTGTTGATATCTTTTCAGCTCAAAACCCAAACATGCTGTCTTTCATCTCTCCTCTTATTTTATTCACCCACTAGCCCACCAGCCTCTTATATTGATTTTCTTTTCTTTTTTATATCACCCACTCCACCTGCTCTCCTCTTTTTTCAATTTTCTTCACCTACTCTCTCCTCTTTTTTGAAAGTGTTCTCCCCAACAGCTCATCTCCCATCCACTCACTTCTCTTTTTAAAAATGTTCTCCTCCACCTGTTTGTCTTTTTTTCTTTTTTTTTCTTTTGTTTAAAACTGCCCCACTATTTTCTTCTTTTTCTTTTTTTTCTTTTTTTTATTTTATTTTCTATTTTTCTTTTTTTTTGTTTTGTTTTTGTTATTTTTTATTTCTAAAATACACCACCTCAAAATATATACACACACATCAAATTATATAAAAACATATAAAATTATAAAATACTACAAAGTAATAAACTATATGATATAAACTAATTTGGCCAAAATAGGTGAGGTTTGGGATTAAAATTTCAATTTGATTTTTTTGGTGAGGGTGGTCAAAACAAAGTGCCCAAGTCTTAGGGCTGGTCAAAATGGGGTGTCTACAGTATGCAAAAAGAATTTTCATACATATACACAGTCAGTGACAAAACAGTATGTACATATATACAATCATTCAGTTCAGGGACCTAATCCCTATTAAACAGTAGTAACAGTCTATACAGTATACAGTAAACAAAACAGATACAGAGACAGATAGGGGACTAAAACACCCCTAAGCCATAGCTTGGCAGGCTCGGAACCTCGCAGTGAGGCACAGTAGTTGGCTTGACAAAAAGGGGAGCCTAACCCACGCTCCTAGCTCCGGTCTGGTGCCTGAACACCTACACATACATATATAAACAGTGAGCTAAAACCCAGTGAATAACATAATGCGTAAAGAGGTTAGGAATGAATGTCCTTACAGTAATGAAAAACAGTTCATTAAATCAGTATTTCAGTCGTTCAGTCAGTACAGTCATATGTGGTACATCCGTTAGCATAACAGTACAGTAAACAGTAGGTCTTAAAAGACCGAACAGTCAATGATGGCCATCAATCAGTAAACAGTAGTGGTTCCAACAAGGGAATCGACAAAGATCTCTGTAACAGTAACAGTCAGTAACAGTAGTTGCTAAGGATGCCATAATACAGTTCAGAATATATGACATACATTTATTCAGTTAACAGTAGCAGTTCAGAAACAGTACAGTTCAATTGTTCAGAAGATAATCATTTTTTGAACATATCTTTACATAGTTGTTACTCACAGAGTTCTGGGCTACAGTAAAGCTAGAGCGCGTCTCCAGTCGTCAACCCTACACAGTTTACAAAACGAACACACACTAAGCTACACAGTTGGGAAATATGATAACTTAATCCCTAATTGCCTCGGTGTGTTCTACCTCTATATCCTCATTAAGATGTGTTAAACATGCCCTATAGGATGGAAAGAGGATGCAAAGATGCACTTTTAAACACTTTACAAAATTTTCAGGAAACAGGGGTCTCGCTCGAGCGTGGCTTTCTTCGCTCAAGCGGACATGCAAACAAAGGAGCTCTACTCGAGCGTGACTTCCGTCGCTCAAGCGGACTGTAAGCTACAGTGAAAATACTGGATGCTCAAAATTCACGCTCGACGGGTGCTCGACCCTCGCTCGAGCGTGAGACACAAGTCCTCGCTCGAGCGTGAATTCTCTCGCTCGTGCGGACTGTAAGTCCATGCAAAGTACTGGATGCATGCATTTCACACTCGAGCGTCACTTTTCTCGCTCGAGCGGAAGGCATGATCACAGAGTGTACGCTCGAGCGTGGAGTTCCTCGCTCGAGCGTGGGTCCAAAATCTGGAAATTCTAGATTTGAACCTCAAGCTCAAAACCAAGTTTTAATGCATCAAATTCGATCCTCTTGGGCTAATTTTCTGGAAAACACTTCAAAACCATAATATTACATGTTTCAAAGATCAATTTGATAAATCAAAGCCCAAGGGTATTTCAATTAAACCCAATTCCAAACCAATTTCATGAACAAGATTGAACATGCAACATGCATGAACTCAAATCATTTCAAAGATTTAAATACAAGCTCAAATGAGCTAATTCTTTCAAAAACAAGATGGTTTCATGGACCTTAGCTAGAACTTGGACATGCATGTAATAATTTTCCATGAAATCAACTCAAAAGTCAACAATACAAACATGCATGCATGAATTAAGCTATAATTCAACATATTAGAACTAAATCATGACTTGGCTCCTCAATTAGACATGAACCATGCAAGAATCAACTTAAACATAACAATGAGAGGTTGAATTTCCTTACCTAAGTCTTCAATTATGAGAATATAAGCTCAAGTTTGCAAATTACTTTTCAATTCCATCAACTACCAAGCAAAACTCAAGATGAATCACTCTTCTAGCTCACTCCCTCTCTCTAAAGTCGGTTGAGACAAGGAATAGGGCTGATCAAATGTTGTATCTAAGTGTAATGTGAAGATCAAAGTGTTGAGATAGTGGGCCACTAGTGTGGCAAAATGGTAAATATGCCAAACTATGTGATTTAGCTTATTTTAATCTAATTTAATTATACCAAATCAGTTTTCAATTAAATATATCAGAAAATCATATAAATTCCAATGATCTCAAAACATCAATCAATTTCTGTTTGGCCGCCGATAAGGCCTTCAATTTGCAGTTTAAACATAAAAATATGAACAGATAGTCAAACAGTCAATCAGATAGAAATGCATTTAAACAGATACAGTCAATCAATCAGTTTCAGATTTCAGTCGGTTAGTTCAGTATTTCAATCAGTTCCATTACTAATCATAATCAATCTCAGTTTAGCAGTATTCGGTAGTTAATCGGTAAACAGTGACGAGGGTTGTTACAGTCTCCCCTCCTTAAAAAGAGTTTAGTCCTCTAAACTCGAATTACCTTCATTCTGGAAGAAAACAGGATTCAGTGGGAACAGTTCAGGATATCTTTTAGCCATGTCATCTTCCCTTTCCCAAGTAGCATACACGCCACCATGGTTTTGCCAGTCAACTTTCACTAACGGGATCTCTTTGTTTCTCAACTTTTTGATCCGTCTGTTTACAATCTGAACAGGCCGTTCCTCGTAAGTGTAGTCATCACTCAACACTACACGAGTAGGCTCTATCACATGGAAAGGATCCCGGAGGTAGTCCCTCAACATAGAAATGTGGAAGACGTTATACATATGCTCCATTTCAGGAGGAAGCGCAACTTGATACGCCACCGGATTGATTTTCTCAATAATCTCATACGGTCCGACATATCTCGGAGCTAGCTTGCCTTTGACTCCAAAACGATTCTGGCCTTTCATCGGTGTCACTTTCACAAAAACGTGATCACCCACTTCATATTCTCTATCCCATCTTCTGACATCCGTATAACTTTTCTGTCGGCTCTGTGCGGTTTTCAGTCTCTGTTGTATCAGTTTCACTTTCTCAGTCGTTTCATAAACAATCTTGGGCCCAAGCAAAGGCCCATCTCCAACTTCTGCCTAGCAAATCGGAGATCAACATTTTCTGCCATACAATGCCTCGAAGAATGATAACTGTTGTTGTAGGCGAATTCAGCTAAAGGTAAATGGCTTTCCCAGTTTCCCTGAAAATCAAGGACGCACATTCTCAATAAATCCTCCAGAGTCTGGATGGTTCTTTCTGACTGGCCATCTGTCTGAGGATGATAGGCACTACTCAGTCTCAGTTCAGTACCCAATGCAGTCTGTAAGCTTTGCCAGAATCTTGATGTAAACTTCGAATCTCTGTCAGAAACAATGGACACAGGCACTCCATGCAATCTAACAATCTCATCAATATAAATCACAGCCAATTTGTCCGCATTACAAATTGTTTTGACAGGTAAGAAGTGAGCAGATTTAGTCAGTCTATCAACAATAACCCAAATTGAATCCATACCTTTACTGGAGCGAGGCAATCCCACAATAAAATCCATGGTAATATGTTCCCATTTCCACTCCGGTATGGGTAAGGGTTGCAGTAAGCCTGCGGGTCGTTGATGTTCTGCTTTGACTTGTTGGCAATGAAGACATTTTAATACAAAATCAGCAATTTCTTTCTTCATTCCCGGCCACCAGAAATTCAGTTTCAAATCTTGATACATTTTCGTATTCCCCGGATGGATAGAAAATTTTGAATTGTGGCCCTCTTGCAGAATTCTTCTTTTCAGTTCAGGATCATTCGGTATACACAATCTTCCCTGAAATTTCAGTACATTATTTTCAAATTTGAATCCCGGTCTTGGTATAGATTTCCTTTCTTCGATGATCTTCTTCAAGAAGTCATCCAATTGCTGTTTCTCTTTAATTTCTTCAATCGGTTGAGCAGAAATAGCAACTATTGTTCCACCTTGTTCTCGCAACACAATCTCAATTTCAGATCTTTCAAGGTCACAAAGCAACTCTTTTTGTCTGGTGAGCAAACAAACTAAATTGCCAATCGATTTCTGGCTCAGTGCATCGGCAACGGTGTTGGCTTTTCCCGGATGGTACAAAATCTGTAGGTCATAATCTTTAATCAGTTCTAGCTATCTCTGCTGTCTCATGTTCAGTTCTTTCTGTGTGAAGAAATATTTCAAACTTTTGTGGTCGGTATATACTTCACATGTCGCCCCATATAGGTAGTGACGCCAGATTTTCAGTGCGAATACTACTGCAGCAAGTTCCAAGTCATGGGTCAGGTAGTTCTTTTCGTGCGGTCTCAATTGTCGGGAAGCATAAGCAATAACTCTCCTATTCTGCATTAAAACACATCCCAAACCCTTATGAGAAGCATCACTAAAAATGGTAAAACCATCCGTACCTAAAGGTAAGGTAAGAAGTGGTGCAGTCACGAGTCGAGTTTTCAACTCTTGGAATGCTGATTCCCTTTGGTCAGTCCAGTCAAATGATATCCCCTTCTGAGTTAATTGAGTCAACGGTAAGGCAATTTTGGAGAAATCTTTGACAAATCTTCTGTAATATCTAGCTAATTCCAAAAAGCTTCGGACTTCTGTCACATTTGTTGGTCTTGGCCAGTTTACTACTGCTTCAATTTTCTGTGGATCAACTGAAATTCCATCCTTGCTAATAACATGTCCCAAAAACATAACATGATCAAGCCAAAATTCACATTTAGACAGTTTAGCATAGAGTTTCTGTTCTCTCAGGGTCTGTAGGGCAAGTCTCAGATGATGTTCATGTTCTTCTATACTTTTGGAATAAATCAGAATGTCATCTATAAATATAACAATAAAGTCATCAAGGTGCGGTTTAAAGATTCTGTTCATGAGGTCCATAAATGCAGCAGGTGCATTGGTAACTCCGAAAGGCATAACTACGAATTCATAATGTCCATATGTCACGACCCAAACCCGCCCCTATGGGTTTAGCACCGTAACCGGCCAGTAATCCTAGATTACCGAAGGCCTGCTTAACAGTAATACAATAATACAGAGTACAGGGGCTTGGCGGAAGCCAATACAGTAATAAAATAATGTCTAATGAGCTGTGACAGTCTGTATACAAAAAGACTTTTAATACATATAAACATTCAGTACAGAACAGTTATGCACAATATTTACAATCATTCAGTATAGGGACTTAATCCCTGTTAACAGTACAGTATGGCGCTGCCAGTCTATACAATATTACAAAACAGTGCAGAGACAACCGGGGAAATAAAAAAAAAACACCCCTAAGCCATAGCTTGGCAGGCTCGGAACCTCGTAGTGAGGTACATTGGTTGGCTTGACAAAACTGGAGTTTACCCTGCCGCTTCTAGCATTGGTTCGGTGCCTGTACACCTACATATATATATGAGCAGTGAGCTAAAGCCCAGTGAATAACATTAAGCGTAAAGAGGTTTAGAATGAATGTCCTTACAGTAATGAAAACAGTTCATTAAATCAGTGTATCAGTTGTTCAGTACAGTAAACAGTCATATGTGGTACATCCATTAGCATAACAGTAAACAGTAGGTCTTAAAGACCAAACAGTAAATGATGGCCATCAATCAGTAAACAGTAGTGGTTCCAACGAGGGAACCGACAGAGATCTCTGTAACAATAACAGTAAATAGTAGGTGCTAAGGATGCCACAGTACAGTTCAGAATATAGGACATACATTCATTCAGTAAACAATAAACAGTTCAGAAAACAGTACAGTTCAGTTGTTCAGAAGATAATCATTTTGAACATATCTTTACACAATTGTTACTTACAGAGTTCTGGGCTACAGTAGGCTAGAGCGTCCTCAAAATGCCAACCCTACACAGTTTACAGATTGAACACACACTAAGCTACACAGTTGGGAAAGATAATAACTTAGTCCCTAATTTGCCTCGGTGTGTTCTACATCTATATCCTCATTAAGGTGTCTTAAACTAGGCCTAAGAATGCCTAGAATGGAATGAGGATGCAAAGATGCACTTAGAAACATTTTACAAAATTTTCAGAAAACAAGGGTCTCGCTCGAGCGAGGATTCCTTCGCTCGAGCAGACATGCAGACAAAGGATCTCTGCTCGAGCGTAGATTCCGTCGCTCGAGTGGACTATGTGCTACAGTAAAAATACTGGATGCTCAGAATTTACGCTCGATGCTCGCTCGAGCGTGAGACACAGCTTTTCGCTCGAGCGTAGGTCCCTTCGCTCGAGCGTACGCCTGCGTGCACCAAGATTCTGAGAGCTTGAAATTTACGCTCGAGCCATCATTCCTTCGCTCGAGCGTAGCTCAGAGTAAACGATGGTCGCTCGAGCGTAGAATCCTTCGCTCGAGCGAAGAAGCCAAATCTGGAATTTCCAGATTTGCCTCCCAAGCTCAAACCAAGCATTCTACAGCTCTAAACTCGACCTCTTGGGCCCAAATTCTGGAAAACACAACTAAACTCAATATACAACAAGTTTCAAAGCTCAATTTGTGAATTTAAAGCCCAAGGGTGAGTCAATTCAAACTCAATTTCAACCCAAATACATGAACATGATGAACATGCAAACATGCATAAATTCAAATCATTTCAAAGCCTCAATTTGATGCTCTAGTGAGCCAATTGTTCCAAAAACAAGTTGAAAACATGGACCATTACAAAATTATGAACATGCATGTACCATTTCATGAAGGACAACTTCAAAACTTCAAATTAAAGGCATGCATGCATGAGCTAGACTCCAATTTAACATATATGGACCAATTCAAGGCTCAAATCACTAAGGATACAAGAGCTAGGCATGAACAAGCTTAAACACAACAATGGGAGGTTAAATTCCTTATCTAGAGCTTCAATTACAAGGTGAGGAAGCTTAATTTGCAACCTATGTTCCAATTCCTTCAATTATCAAGCAATTTACAAGCACAATTTGAAATGAAATCAACTCCTCAAGTTTCTCTCTCTCTATGGTCGGTTGAGCTCAATGAAATGGCTGAAGGATTTGTTTTGTTTGAGTGTAAAAGGCTCAAAAATGTTATAATAAGGGCCCACTCACAATGGCATGATTGTAATTAAAGCCAACCTATGCAATTTAACATATTTTACTCTAGTTTAATCTAGTTTAATCATACCAAATAAATTTTCAGATAAATACACCATAAAATCACATTATTTCTACTGATTATGGAACATCAATAAATTTTGAATTCGGCCGCCGATAAGGCCTTCAATTAACAGTTTAAACATAAAAACTGAGCAGATAATTAAACAGTCAAACAGATAAAATGTAATTCAAACAGATACAGGCAATCAATTCAGTTTCAGATTTCAGTCAATCAGTCCAGTATTTTAATCAGTTCAATTACTTTTCATATTCGATCTCAATTTAGCAGTAATCGGTAATCAATCAGTCATTAATCGGTAAACAGTATAAGGGTTGTTACACCATACCTCGTTCGGAAAGCAGTTTTATCAATGTCTTCTGGTTTAACTTTCAGCTGATGATATCCGGATTTGAGATCGATCTTAGAGAACACTTGAGCACCCTGTAACTGATCAAATAAGTCATCAATTCGAGGCAATAGGTATTTATTTTTCACAGTTACCTTGTTCAGTTCACGGTAGTCAATACAGAGCCTCAGTGAGCCGTCTTTCTTTTTCACAAACAAGACAGGTGCGCCCCATGGTGAAGTACTAGGCCTGATGAACTTTTTGTCTAACAGTTCTTGCAGTTGCACTTTCAATTCCTTCAATTCAGTTGGAGCCATTCTGTAAGGAGCTTTAGATATAGGCTGTGTACTCGGAACCACATCCACAGTAAATTCAATCTCCCTGTCAATCAAATCTCCTGGCAGATCATCTGGAAAAATATTTGGGAATTCTCTGACTATGGGAATACAGTTCACATCAGTTTTAACATCATTAGGTACAGTCAATACAGAACAGAAATACCCCTTACACCCCTTTCTAATCAATTTAACAGCTTTCACAGATGAAATCAAATACGGGGGAGGTACCACTCCATTTCCATTAAACACAAATTCAGGCAAACCTGGTGGACGGAAAACTACTTGTTTCATTATACAATCTATGGTGGCATGATATTTCGTTAACCAGTCCATCCCCAATATTACATCAAAATGATCAATGTTCAGAGGCAGTAAGTCAATAAACAAATGTGCATCTCCAACAATAATTTCGCAAGCAGGGTACATGTATGCACAAGTCATGGATCCCCTAACAGGTGATGATACAGTTAACAGATAATTCATGAGTTCTAAGGGTCTAGTCAATTTTCGCGAAAAAGCATGCGATACATAAGAATGTGTAGACCCCGAATCAATCAGTACATATGCATTTTGAGTACAAATAGAGAGAATACCTGACACTACGGTCTCGGTATTTTGAACGTCTCCCGGTACTAGGGCGAACACTCGGCCCTGCCTCATAGGCTCTTTCCCGGTAGCTTTAGGGTTCGGTTTTGGTGCAACAGTCGATGCTGCGGTGCTGCCTGCAGCTTTACTATTGCCCTGAGCAGTGGAAGGGCAATCTTTCAACATGTGGCCCACCTTGCCACACCTGTAACAAGTACTAGAGATTTTATAACAAACTCCTTTATGGTTCTTACCACATTCGGAACAGGGCGGTATAGACCGGTTCCCTTGACTAGAAGTAGTCGTTGACCCTGTATTTTGCTTCTTGTTCAACGGGTTGTTTTTGCCTTTCTTGAACTTAAAACCCTGCCTTTTTCCACGCCATTCAGACGCCGGTGTTTCAGTTTTCAGTGCCTCGATGTTCGATTCAGCCATCAAAGCTCGGTCAAGGACATTTACATAGTTCGGTAGCTTCAGAACATTAATTCTGTCCAGTATTGCAACATTCAGGCAGCCTTCGAACTCTCTGGCCTTCTTGTAATCAGTGTCCACCATGTGTGGTGCATATCTAGCAAGCTCGGTGAACTTTGTCTCATATTCAGCAACAGACATTGTGCCCTGTCTCAGCTGTTCAAATTCAGTTACTTTTCTGTCTCTGACACACTGTGGGAAATATTTCTCGAAGAAGGCCCCTTTGAATTGAGCCCAAGTCATTACAGTGTTGTCATCACGGATAAGCATCCACCACCTTCTAGCTTATTCTTGTAAGGTGAAGGTAGCAAACAGTACTTTATGTGCTTCAGAGCACGGAAAAACCTCAAACAATTTTTCTGTTTCAAGAACCCATGCTTCAGCTTTTAACGGTTCAAGGCCTCCCTGAAAGGATGGCGGTTTCATTTTGCTGAACTTTTGGGTGAGAGCAATTATGTCCCCATCATTAACATTGACATTTTGTTCCGGCTGTACCGGAGGAGGAGGTGGGGGCTGTTGGTTTGTTGTTGATCTAATCTTTCAGTTATTAATTCCATCATTCTCTCCAGTCTTGCCATTCTTGCCTCAGAGGATGAGGATTCGGATTCATTTGCAGTTCTTGTATTATCCATTTCATTATAAGCAGTTATAGCAATTATCAACATAAGCAGTTGCATACTTAAACAGTTTATCACATTAGCATATATTCAGTCATGTCATAGCCACACGCTTATCATGCTCATGCAATGTCCTAATCACTTTTCTAGGACACCCTATAGCTTATTTGGACACGTGTGTGCGGTATAACTCGTGGTAAGTATTGCTCTGATACCACTCTGTCACGACCTAAACCCGCCCCTATGGGTTTAGCACTGTAACCGGCCAGTAATCCGAGATTACCGAAGGCCTGCTTAACAGTAATACAGTAAAACAGAGTACAGGAGCATGGCGGAAGCCAAAACAGTAAATAAACAATGTTCAATGAGCTGTGACAGTCTGTATGCAAAAAGACTTTTCATACATATACACAGTCAGTGACAAAACAGTATGTACATATATACAATCATTCAGTTCAGGGACCTAATCCCTATTAAACAGCAGTAACAGTCTATACAGTATACAGTAAACAAAACAGATACAGAGGCAGACAGGGGACTAAAACACCCCTAAGCCATAGCTTGGCAGGCTCGGAACCTCGCAGTGAGGCACAGTAGTTGGCTTGACAAAAAGGGGAGCCTAACCCACGCTCCTAGCTTCGGTCTGGTGCCTGAACACCTACATATATATATATATAAACAGTGAACTAAAGCCCAGTGAATAACATAATGCGTAAAGAGGTTAGGAATGAATGTCTTTATAGTAATGAAAAACAGTTCATTAAATCAGTATTTCAGTCGTTCAGTCAGTACAGTCATATGTGGTACATCCGTTAGCATAACAGTACAGTAAACAGTAGGTCTTAAAAGACCGAACAGTCAATGATGGCCATCAATCAGTAAACAGTAGTGGTTCCAACAAGGGAATCGACAGAGATCTCTGTAACAGTAACAGTCAGTAACAGTAGTTGCTAAGGATGCCACAATACAGTTCAGAATATAGGACATACATTCATTCAGTTAACAGTAGCAGTTCAGAAACAGTACAGTTCAATTGTTCAGAAGATAATCATTTTTTGAACATATCTTTACACAGTTGTTACTCACAGAGTTCTGGGCTACAGTAAAGCTAGAGCGCGTCTCCAGTCGTCAACCCTACACAGTTTACAGAACGAACACACACTAAGCTACACAGTTGGGAAAGATGATAACTTAATCCCTAATTGCCTCGGTGTGTTCTACCTCTATATCCTCATTAAGATGTCTTAAACATGCCCTAGGAATGCCTAGGATGGAAAGAGGATGCAAAGATGCACTTTTAAACACTTTACAAAAATTTTAGGAAACAGGGGTCTCGCTCGAGCGGACATGCAGACAAAGGAGCTCCGCTTGAGCGTGACTTCCGTCGCTCGAGCGGACTGTAAGCTACAGTGAAAATACTGGATGCTCAAAATTCACGCTCGACCCTCGCTCGAGCGGACTGTAAGCCCATGCAAAGTACTGGATGCACACATTTCATGCTCGAGCGTCACTTTTCTCGCTCGAGCGGAAGGCATGATCACAGAGTGTACGCTCGAGCGTGGGTCCAAAATCTGGAAATTCCAAATTTGAACCTCAAGCTCAAAACCAAGTTTTAATGCATCAAATTCGATCCTCTTGGGCTAATTTTCTGGAAAACACTTCAAAACCCATAATATTACATGTTTCAAAGATCAATTTGATAAATCAAAGCCCAAGGGTATTTCAATTAAACCCAATTCCAAACCAATTTCATGAACAAGATTGAACATGCAACATGCATGAACTCAAATCATTTCAAAGCTTTAAATACAAGCTCAAATGAGCTAATTCTTTCAAAAACAAGATGGTTTCATGGACTTTAGCTAGAACTTGGACATGCATATAACAATTTTCCATGAAATCAACTCAAAAGTCAACAATACAAACATGCATGCATGAATTAAGCTATAATTCAACATGTTAGAACTAAATCATGACTTGGCTCTCAATTAGACATGAACCATGCAAGAATCAACTTAAACACAACAATGAGAGGTTGAATTTCCTTACCTAAGTCTTCAATTATGAGAATATAAGCTCAAGTTTGCAAATTACTCTTCAATTCCATCAACTACCAAGCAAAACTCAAGATGAATCACTCTTCTAGCTCACTCCCTCTCTCTAAAGTCGGTTGAGACAAGGAATAGGGTTGATCAAATGTTGTATCTAAGTGTAATGTGAAGATCAAAGTGTTGAGATAGTGGGCCACTAGTGTGGCAAAATGGTAAATATGCCAAACTATGTGATTTAGCTTATTTTAATCTAATTTAATCATACCAAATCAGTTTTCAATTAAATATACCATAAAATCTTATAAATTCCAATGATCTCAAAACATCAATCAATTTCTGGTTCGGCCGCCGATAAGGCCTTCAATTTGCAGTTTAAACATAAAAATATGAACAGATAGTCAAACAGTCAATCAGACAGAAATGCATTTAAACAGATACAGTCAATCAATCAGTTTCAGATTTCAGTCGGTTAGTTCAGTATTTCAATCAGTTCCATTACTAATCATAATCAGTCTCAGTTTAGCAGTATTCGGTAGTTAATCGGTAAACAGTGACGAGGGTTGTTACAATCGTCTTCTTCCACCCAAATGTGTTGGTGTACCCTCTCCATTAAGGCTTCCATTGTGAGGGGGGGCGTCATGGTAATTGAGTCCCTCAGCCTGTTTCCGACTAGAAGACCTCTTTTGTACTGTGCGATGGTGAGAGTTGTGGGGCAATCTTCTATCTGGTTGAAGGTCTCCCAATAGCGACTGTTGTATGACCTTAACGTCTCCTTGTCGCCCTTGTCAATGGAGAGTAGTTGGTCGATCTCCACTGGCGTCTTGGTGTTTGTTTTGAACCTTGTCACGAACGCCTCTGCCAATTGCGCCTAGGAGGCTATGCTGCCTTCTAGTAGCGTTTCGAACCAGGTTAAACCTAGGTCGCCAAGGCTGGATGGGAATAGGATGCACATTAAAGCTTCGTTCCGTCGGTATACCGCCATAACCTGGCGAAAGTGGCTTAAGTGTATGTAGGGGTCTGTCTTCCCCTCATAAGTGCTGAACTTAGGCTGGTTGAAGCTTGAAGGTAGAGGTGCGTTCTCAATTGTCGGAATGAACGGCGAGGTTTGCAATCTGGCTAATACCTTGTCTGCTGGTTCGTAAGCCAGACGCGGTATTGGCATTCCGACCTCGACGCTTCCATGCGTCCGAGGAGCCAACCGCTGAAGGGCTGAAACTCTGCGTGGGTCGCGTGCCCTGGTATCCTCCTTCCATTGTGCCTTTTCTTCAAGCACAGTCTGTAGTTCGGATGATCTAGGTAACTCCGTTTGCCTGGATGCAGTCCGGTGTGTGCGTGAGGGCCGATAGGTGCTTCCCTCAGTACATGACCTCTCAGTCTTCGTTCTCTCAGACCTAGAGTAACGAGTCCTGGTATTCCTTGATTGAGTGTCGCCTGTTCTCAGGCTCCTACTCTCTGCTTGTGACGGAGTGGTGTGCCTACCACGATCTTCTGAGTGGCGATGGGGCGTGGTTCTTTTGTGCCCCTCTCCTGTCGCCACCCATTTTCCTTTAATCTGGCGTTTCATAGCCTCCATGTCCGCCACCATCTTTTTTATTAGTTCATCCTGCTCTTTTAAGTGATCCTCCAGAGCTTGAGGGTCGATTTTTTGCCTCTGCCTTTCAGGACTTTGTGAGCGAGAGCGACGGGGGCTGTTGTTCCGTCTCCCCCTTGCATCCCTTCTGGGGTTCTGTCGCTGGGGTTCTAGATCCGCCATAGAAGGGATAGAAGGCAATCCTTCGCGTCTCCCACCTCCCTCCGGGGTTTGTCCGTCGATGGCGGACTGCAGCAAATCTTCATTGTGCTCCATTACTTCCAATTAGAGAGGAAAAGCTTGATCAAGAGGTCTTGTTCTTTCTGTGATTCCCACAGACGGCGCCAATTGTACGAGCACGAAATGTTCTTCTTGTATAATCCTGTTGATTAAGTCTGTGCTCCTCCAAACGTCGTCGCTTTAGTCCCTGAAAACACAAACGTGAGCTAGCCAGCGGGTGTGTGCCGGATACCTCTCCGATGCCAAAGTCAGCAAAATAGACAGGTAGACAAAAGCTCTGTGTATTCAGGAATCAACGTTGTGTTACCTCTCCATAGGTGATGCTATGAGCTTTTATAGGTTCTGTGTGGCACAATCCAAGTAGGACTTTTACTTCTTCATGCAGAGTCCTCCTAGGAATCACATTCCTGAAAGATAATGCTTATCCTTCAACGCCCCCCTCACTGCTTAAACCAAGTGAGATGGTTCTTCCACGGTTGGATGTCAATACGACCGAGATAACATGGCCATGCTAAAGCCGCAGACTAGACCGAGCTCCCACTAGCTCGGTTCTTCCTTTCACTGCATGTACCTCGGTTTGACATATTCCAACTGGATTGTCTGAGACCGCACTATCCACAACAAGCTTGGACCGAGCTAACCAATAGCAAGGTTTTGAGGAAAGCTCAACATACTTCGGCTCAATATGGTATGATTGAGCTAACTGTTATCGCTCTGAGTGTGGTGACCGAGCTAACTGCAGAGCTCTTTTGGACCGGGCTAACTTCTAGGCCCTTTTACTCGGCCTCTCTTACTATGGCCCACAGATCGGCCCATTTACCCAGCTCAGCCCAATTTACTTATAAATTGCCCTCTCACTTATGATGTGTTTGGTTTATGGATTTGAGAAGGAATTTGGAAAGAGAAAAGAAAAAATTAAGTGAAATGTATGTAAAATATAAATACATTTTATCTATATTTTTTACACTTTTTTTTTCCTTTCAAATCACTTCTCAAATTCATAAACCAAATACAATTTTAAAAGTATTTGTATTAAAATTATAACGCAACTCCCACACGATGCGCGTGGCCAACTAGTATATTAAAAAGTGACATAAATCATTAGACTCGTTACATAAATCAATCATGCTGGGGACCTTCAGTGGGGGGTGAACCCCAGCACTCCCACCTGCACGTGGAGGCCTGCAAGTGGAAGATAACAAAAAAAAGAAAAGAAAGGACCAATCAAAAAATAATAAGGGTGGTGAGAGTCACCCCCATTGAGTCTCTGGGGCATTTTCCTTACATAAATATATCAGTGGCAACTCATATAATACATCAAATATGGTATAGAAAATCATCCCTCCCATTCGGTCCCCTCTTCTTCCCACAACTTGGATTAATGTGTTACAAATTCCGTCTGTAGAGATCTCACCCTGCACATCCGTACCATCTAATGTAAATGCAAATTGGGCTCTTTCGGGAACACCAATAAAACGTTAATTTTTTTACTTTTTAGTTTTTTTAATAGAAGATGTCAGTTTTTTTATTCAAAATAACTCAATTTTTTCTTAAATAAGTCACTAAAAATATCAAAAAATTAATTTTTTATCAATTTCTTAAAACACCACAATGACAACATTCAATAATCGGTTGGCATTCAATGGTCAATCAACCAATTGGAACAAAGTGATCTTGGAAAGAAAGTAACTTTCTTCTTTTTATATATGAATGGTATTGCGATAGAATTTTGAAAATCATCTCATATATTAGAATAATACTTAAAATTTAATACGTAAATTTTGTTTCTCTAATCATTGTATTAATTTCTCTTTTTTGTCTCTGTTTAAATGATACTTTATAAAATTTAAATTTGTCACAAGAGTCGTTGCTTACATCTAATACCCATTGATTGAAAATACAAGTAGGAGTTACATAAAGGAAATCAAACCCTATTAGCTATTCCACTACCCAAGTTGGCCATCAAGTTTGTGCAAAAGTTTTTCTCTCGGTAGCAAAGTCTAATTCTGATTGAACCTAATTTTTTCTTAAATTATTTACAATCAGAGATAATATTACCGAATTTGTAATGAGAAATATTATTATTATTTAAAAGATCCAACCAATCTAACATCAATTTCTACTTTGAGTTTTTTTCAAATTTAAGTTGATAGGCCTCGTTTGGGAACCCTCTCTTTTAATCAAAAAGTCAAAAAGTTACTAAATTAGTCAAAAAGCCAACAATCCATACCAAAAAGTCAAAGATTCTTTTTTCTCTCTACTTTTTGCACATCTTTTCGTAAAAAGTCAAAAAATCATCCCAAACATACTAGTTTTTTTTAGCTCATATTTTAGCCAAATAACCAAAAAATTACTAAATTAGCCTGTTCCCAAACGAGGCCAATCCATCTCATGAGGTCCAAAACTCCCCGTTTATGCTCATAGTAATGTAAATGAGTCCTAAAAACTCTGTAACCCAATGTGATCCCTAATTAGCCCACCACACCACCATTGACCCAACCCAAATTCTCTTATGTTGTATTTAGTTGGGAGATTTGGACAGAGATTTGAAAAAAAAAAAAAAAGAAAATATATGTGAAATTAGATAAAATATAAATATATTTTATTCACATTTCAGTGACGTTTTCCTTAATAATCCCATTCATGTTAGTTTTAAAATGCCCTCGAACCAGGGGGTCCAACTCACAGGAACTTACACTTTTTAAAGGGAAGGAGAGATGGTCCCATTAATTTCTTTTAACTTTTGCTATGGATTGACCTGTTGCTTATGAATGTGATTCCTTTGTCAAAAAAATAAAAAATAAAAAATAAAAAATTGTGTAGATGTGTAAATGAAGCTTTTGCCCTAATTTGATAAAAATCTTATTTTTTTCATTGTGGGTTGCACAAATTATATTGTGCCATGTACAAATTTCTTTATTTTTTTTATACCCCTTTATATATTTGTTTTAATTGGATGTGAAATATTCGTTAGGAACTCAAAATTATAGTTGTTAACCTAAACAAACTACTTAAGTTCAATTTGAGTTCGACTCGTTAAAAACTTATTAGATAAATATTTATTTTTAATTTTTGATAAGTTTTCAAACAAAATGTGAATAACTTATTACTCAATTTAATATAATTTAATATAAAAAATATATATAATTCAAAAATATTTTTATATTTAAGAGTATCTCCACCTGAGTCATCAATTTTTATGTTACACTTTTGATATGCACTTGTGGTCCATCTGATCCTCCAAAAGTGATATAATATTTGACATGTATTGAACAATGTCAATTTTGGCATAGCAAAAAGAAGATGCCAAATTACTTGATGAGAAGTGATTGGTAGCTCGAATGGAGGCCCCCGAATTTCCCCCCGAATTAAAAAACGACGTCGTTTCGTCGTTTTGAATTTTTTTTTTTTTTTTTGTTCAATCAAAGAAGAAGCAGAAGAAGAAAGAAGAAGGGAAGAAAGAAAGAAGAAGAAAGAAGAAGAAGGGAAGAAAGAAAGAAGAAGAAAGAAGAAGAAGGGAAGAAGAAGGAAGAGGCAGACGGTGGAGGCGGAAGCGGAGGCAGAGGCGGACGAGCTGCGATGATCAGCTGGGCGATTTGCGACGATCGGCCGAGTTGCGACGATCGGCTGGGTGATCGGCAGAATGGAGGGCCCTCTCTCTCTTTCTCCTTTCCTCTCTCTCTCTTGCCTTCCCCCTCTTCAGATGTAAACGAGAGAAAAAAAAAAAAGGGAATTCGGGAGAATGATATTTCGGGGGAAAAATCATTTCTTTTACTTGATTTTCATTATTTTAATGGTAAGCCCTATGAAAGTGTTAAAAAAATATAATAAAATAAAACTAATAAAATAATAATTTTTATTTTTATACAACGGAAATAAAATAAAATAATAAATTTAACATAACAGATGGGATAACGGATGGGATGTTTTTTTAAAAAATGTAAAATTCATATATATGTCAATTTCACACCTAACATTTAAAATAATTTGATGACTAAAATATTATTTTGTCCCTCAAATTTTTATGCGGTTTTCAATTTGACCTTCAGATTTCGATTAATATCAATTTTACACTGAAACTTTTGACATTTTGATCAATTTGACCCCTGCCGTCACATTCCGTCTACAATTGGACGGAATGTGCTGACGTGGCACCAAAATTTATTTAAAATTTCATTTTATCTCCCAAATTATACCTTAAAAATCAATTTATCTCCCAAATTAAAAATCAATTTATCCTCCAAACTCTACCTTAAAAATCAATTTATCCCTTACGTTAGCACATTCCGTCCAATTATAGATGAAATATGACAGCAGGAGCCGAATTAATCAAAATTTAGAATGTTTAGATGTAAAATTGATATTAATCGAAATTTGAGGGTCAAATTAAAAAATATATAAAAGTTTGATGGGGCAAACTGATATTTTCTCTAATTTGATATATGAATTTTTGAAGGTTCCGATGGAAAGAATCTAATAGATCTTTTCAAAAGCAAAGGGGGTTCACCCATGCTAGCACCCCTCAGTCCATCTAATTGAAACCATTTGTGTAATCACCAAACAATATTTAAGGTTGTTTTGGAAAGTAATTATTTTAATTAATTTTTTAGTGATTATTTTTGTTTTGTTTTCTACTTTTTGACTATTTTAGCAATTGCTAAAACAGCCCTTAATTTGCCGATAATTTTATCATATTTTAAACTGATTTATTATATCATTTTTCAGAACTAAAACAAACACACAAGACACTAAAAAAAATTCAAGTAGAAAATAGTAGAAGCTTTGGAACCTTGTAAATAAGTGCAATAGCTACAAAAGGGCCCAACAAATTTCCATTTCTTTTGTTCTTTTTCCTTGTTCAATAAACAAATGTAACACTATACAGAGCTGGGAAACAGTATCATGCTGCATATGCACTGTATGATTAAAACCAAAAATAGCACAATCTTATTTTTTTGAATCATAACGAAAAAAAAAATAAAAATAAAAATAAAAATAAAATATCACAACTAAACACAAGATACAAACAAAGAATTAATGAGTCATATCTAAAATAATATCATAATTAAAGAAAAAAAATGACATAATTAGAGGATATACGATACACAAAGCGGGTGTACATTAGAATTTGCCGACAGAGCTACCAAACAAAACAGATCTACTTTGATTCCATAAATTGCTTCCTAAAAAACCAAATCGTAGGTTGAATGATGTAGAAATGGAGGATCACTGATCAGTAAGAATGGCTGTGGTGGTGGTGATGATGGTGTCTGTGTTCGTCAAATCCAAAGCACCGCATGAGTGGGTAACAAGTCACAAACAAACACCTCCCAAGCCCTCTGAATATGGCGGAGACTAGAAAGCAAGGGCTGCAACAGCAAGCCATGAATGGATCATCATATGGGCTAACCCTTCCATGGTGGTGGTGATGATGGTGATGGTGTCCGTCATGACCCATGTTTGAATTTCACCTGATCACAAAAAAACAGCAAATACCCACAAATCAAACAGCAAAATCAGATCAACCCATATCCACATGTTTACATATGATGATCAGATCAAGAAAAATGGATTAAGTTCTGTTATTTCTCAGTAACTTTACCTTTTGTGGTTTAATTTGGTAATTGAAATTTGAAGCTTTGTTACTGTTTGGATTGCAGGAGATCTGAAGCTATATTTTTATGGAGACAGAGAGAGAGAGAGAGAGGGAGGGAGCCTTCGTTGGGGGGTTATGCAGTTGAAGAAAGCAAAGGGTTTAGAAAAGAAGGTTGCTGTTTGACGCCGTGTGAACCGCGTGTTCGGTTGTGCCGCGAGCTGTCGCATTTTATGGTGGCCCATTTTGTTCCACATTTAGGGGTTGTTTGGAATGTCCTAAATAAGTGTATTTTTTAAATTTTTAGACTAAAAAATTGAAGAAAAAAATATAGTTATTTGGGTTAATTTTTTGACTTTTTATGAAAAAATATGTATTAAAAAATTGTATAAATTAGTGTATAGGGGAAAATTAGGATTGAAAGTTGTGAAACCGTAATTTTTGACTTTTGATGAATACTGATAACTTTTTAAATTTTTGAATAATTTTTTTAACTTTTTGACTTTTTTTCAACTTGTCAAACTTGGCCTTAGTTTTAGAATTTGGGTGAATCACAAATATATTCTTAGGTGATCGACCAATAAGTGTTATATTTTAGACTTGCGATTTATATAGTCTTATATTTTTATTTTGGATTCATTTAGTCTTTTTGGATATGTAATGACTCATTTGCCTGTCACATTGGAGTGTCATATTTAGAAAAAGTATACTAAAGAGTTTTTTAGTGTCACATCATGCCTGCCACGTTAGAGTGTCACATTTGGAAAAAGTACAATAATTTTTTTTTAATTTTTTTAGAGTGTCACATCATTATTGTCATGTTGGAGTGTCACATGTCATGTTTGGGAAAAGTACATTAAGGAGTTTTTATTTTTTTTAAAGTATCACATCATACCTGTCACGTTGCGACGTTTAGAAAACAATACATTAAAGAGTTTTTAATTTTTTTAGAGTGTCACATCATACTTGCCACGTCGTCACATTTGAGAAAAGTACACTAACAAGTTTTTATTTTTTTTGAAGTGTCACATCATACCTGTCACGTTGTCATATTTAAAAAAAGTACACTAAGAATTTTTATTTTTTTGAAGTGTCACATTATACATGTCACTGTCACATTTGAAAAAGTACACTAAGGATGAATTATTTTTTTTAGAGTAAAAGTTTTGGAGTGTCACATCATACCCGTCACGTTCTCACATTTAGAAAAATATACTAAGGAGTTCTTAATTTTTTTGGAGTGTTACATGATTAGAGTGTGATATTAATACTTGCCACATGGGAGTATCACATCATACCTATCACATTAATAAAATGATATAACTGTCTACTAAAACACTACCAAAATCAAAAACAGGATCACATGGAAAGAAACTCTCCATTAATAGGACTTAGCAGATCAATAGAAAAAACTTGGAACTAATTGGAGTACTTGTTTGTGAGATGAGATTTATTGGTAAATATCCCTAATTTTTTTAAAATTTGTTTAAAATACAGATTATTTTTTATAATTTAAAAAATCACAATTACCCCTTGTTAGAATTTTTTATTTAACAGAATTAACTAAAAAAATAATATTCATAATTACTCTCCTATATAATAATAAAATTATCTAAATTATTAATTGAAATATATTTATAACATCATTAAAAACTGTTAATTGACTTGATGATTTATTAATAAAATGGACAATTTATTATGAAATTAGAAATCTCAAAGGTGGAATGTAATTTGCAAAATCACAGGGGTGATTCGTATTTTAATTAAATCTCAGAGAGTGTATTTATAATTTACACTTAGAATTTTAAATCTACTTTTCAGAAGATTAATTTTTTAATTTTTTTGTACTTTTTTTTGTTTTTATTAATTTTTAAAATTTTTTTAGTTTTTAAATACACCTAACATGAATACATTAAAAAATATAATATTTACAGAATTTTTTTTAAAAATTCAATAAATATCAAAAATATTTTTAAAAAATAGAAATTTAGTATATTTTCATATTCTTGTGTATTTATTTATTTAAATTTTTTTTTTTTTACAAATATATTACTTTTTAGGTATATCTAGGTTATGTGCATTTAAAAAGTAAAAAAATTGCTTAAAATTCACTAAAAAAAAAAAAAAAACCGAAAACCAAAATACTCAATTTAAAAAAAAATTGAAACCAAATAAAGTGACTCAGGGAAATACTATGGTACATACTCTTTAAAAGATGTGTATTATATACACATTATAATTAAAGAAGAAAATGATATAATTATATATTTTTTGAGTCATAATTAAAATAAAAAAACATGTCATAAGTAAATGCAATATGAAGCATAACTAAAGAATATAACTAAAATAATCTCATAACTAAAGAAGAAAATTAATCATAACTAAAGAAAAAAAATGACATAATTAGAGGTGCATATAGTGCACCCCTTTGAAAATGGTGTAGGTTAGAATTTCTCTAAAACTCACCCTTTGATTAGAATGAAATAAGTAGAAAATGAGGGAAAGAGAGGAAAAAATAATAAATAATGAGTTTGTTTAGTTAGAAAGTGGTGGAAAGTAGAGGAAAATTAATTTTTTTGTACAACTCATGTTAGTATTGTAACTAATTTTTAATTTATTGTAAAAAATATAAGAAAACACAAAAAAAATTGAATGTATGAGTTATCTATAACTAAACTTTTAAATTTTTCTATCTTTTTCTTACAAAATTTTCATCTTAATCAAATATTTGTAAGAAAATATATTTTCTCTTCTATTTCTTTTCTTTCACTTTCACTTTCTTCTATTTTTTTTTAGCCTAACACTCACCATTTGATTTTCAAAAGGTGTATGTTAGAATTTCCCTAGAACTCACCATTTCAATTATCTAAAATAGTAGCGATTACTACTTTGGATAGAATTGATATATTTATATCATATACATTTCTAATTATGATTTATTGAATGTTGGTTATGAGATTATTTTGATATGCACTCTTAATTATGATTTATTGTAATTTTAGTTATAAAATTATTTTTATGAGATGTTTATGACTTATTGTACTGTTAGGCCCATGGAACTTGTCGATTACTTTATCCCTGCTAAAAATCAAGTTGATCGGATATTAATAGCCTCTTGGTCGAAACATATTTTTGCTAACAATTTATTTTTAAAATTATATTTACCATTGAAAAAAATGTGTTTCGATAAAGAGGCTATCGATATTCGATCAACGTGATTTTTTTTTGCAAAAATGAAGTATTTGACGAGCTCTATATATTGAATGGTTTAGATCATCGAAACGGGACCCGTGGTAGGCCTCATAAGCCCAACAATATTGTTCAGTCCACTTTGTGGACTGTAAAGAAACCCATCTCTTTGGTTATATATATATATATACTAGTGTATGCCCGTACCTAAAGGTACGGTGTAAATAATGTTTTGTTTGAATAATTTTCATTTATCATTCTCTCTTAAGCTAAGAATATTGAGAATCAAGTATACCTAAAATTCTGTTTTCCCATGACATACAAAAAATGAATAGATAACATACATTTTAGCAAGAGGATCCCCTTTATTATAGATACAACTTCAAAATAAGAGGAACAACAAAATGGTGTTCTCCCTTTGGAGCACACCATGCTAATACAAAAATGGTATTCTTGATCAAAATCTAAATAACAAACACCTCCAAATGTCTATCTCTCAAACCAATAAGTTTACATAATGTCAATCCGCCTCTAAATAATCTTTAACTTTATACAACATCAATCATTTTCTAAGTTTGTCAACGATAAAACCAAAAATAGTGTAAATTCTGCTATCGAGATTGCTACTCTTTCAACACTCATCAATCAAAGAAGTGCACGTTTAGTTTACATAATAATAAATACAAAATCATTAGAGAGATAAGAAAAACTTAAGCTTAAAAAAATGTAGACCTGTAAAAAGGGAGTCAATATTACCATTCGCTTCTAGTCTTCATCCACTTGTAAAATACAGAAAACAGCCAATATGATTGTGGGTGTTGATTTTTGACCACACAACCAAACGGGGAACTTAGCTGGAGCGCACCGGCAGAATATATTAAGCCCGAACAACCTGTCACAGAAAGATAAGAATTCAGCGGTGATTCGTCCACCCAGGGGCACTACGACGATCAAGTTAGTAATCAAATATCTCTCAAATATGGCAAATTGTGCTTAACTCACAAGAAATAACTTACTGCTTCCAGTATATCACACATACATAAGACCCACGGGGGTGCCTTGCTTTTATAGCCAGCACTGACCTGATCCTTATAGAAGCCTCACTTCAGTGAACTCAGGCTCAATGCTTATCTTGGACTCTCAGCTAGATAGGGATAAACTCCCTAAGAGTTTTATCTTTATCCAGACTGAGATCCTCCCATATTCTAGAACATTTGTCCTTTATCTGCTCATCTCAGATTCCGGTACCTCCGCAGAAAACCTCGGCCTAGCCGAGATAACCTCGGCGCATGACCAGGCCATGTGGTACCGGGGCTGACATTTCAGCGTCACCTTGGCCACGTGTTGTCATTCACAAAATATGTCCCCACAACTGCCTCCTATGTTCTATTACCTCGGCATCCTGAGGTGATGGAACCTACATTGCTAATTCATACATTCTGTCGGATAAATTTCGTTCTTTCCTTCGATTGAGATCTTGACTCGTCAGTTTCAAGTATCCAGGATTCAACTGCCCTTTCTTATCAGTGATCAAGAACCAAGAGTCAAGTTCTTTTAATATCTCAACCGAGATCCCTAATCTTGCCGAGGTTACCGCTGTATTAATCAAGAACTCTAAGAGTTTTGACTGCGCATGAGCTGTAACGCACGGTTTTCTCAACCGTTTCCTCCATGCGTCCGTTCCTCATTGGTCCGTACCTTACACGCGCTATCAAGTTGCGTCGCTTTTGCACATGCTGCTTGACAAGCACGTCGTCCGAGGCATTTAATTACGTTTTGTTGCCTTTTTGTGTTTTTGACAAAACTCATTTCTCTTTCTTCATCTCTTCACTTCTTATTCTCTTGTTTTCACTCTGCTAAAGTTTTCTCTCTCTAAAACAAAACCCCTAAGCCACCATTATTGTTTCTTCGAGCTTCCTGCAACTGTTTCGTCCACCGCCTCTGGTCGAAGCATTCATCGTCCTGTTCTACTCGTAGTCACCGTCCAACTCTGGCGAACCTCAAACCGGTGTCCTCGGCCACAACCGGTAAATTTCTAATTTCTTGTTTTTGAATCTTGAATCTGTGTAGTGCTTCAAAGAATGCCAATCATGTTTTGCTTGAGATATTTGCGCACTATTTTTCACACACTCACTCAGTGATTTGAAATTTTGGGTGTGTATATCTATTTTCTGTTTCAATCTTGGTTTCTAAATTTTCTCATATTTGATTCCTTCTTGGCTTTGAACTTCGTTCCATTTCTATTTGCTTTGTTTGTTTTCCAGATTCTTGTTCTTGATTCTTATTTCTGCATAGACCTAGGTTTGGGATTTGATTTAGAACCTTGTGCTTTATGAAAAATCAAAATGAACTCCCCTTAGATATTCTAAAACCCTTGCACCAGTGCCTGTTTAGGTTTTAGCCAATGTCTTCAAACCCATTTTAACTATTTTTCTCCGGAATCCAGTACCACTTATACCAAGCTGACATAATGGGTAAGTTTAGGTGGAGGGTGGACGCCCCGGCTAAGCTAGATTATTTTAGGCAAGAATTCTCCATCCCAGCCGATGTCCAGATTAGGTTGGCTGGGGAGAAGGACTACATAATGCCTGTTGGCGATTCCATGCCCTTTCCCGTGGTTGCTTTCATCGAATGTGGGCTTAGGTTTCCTTTAGACATTCTTTTTAGGGAAATCCTTCACTATTACAAACTCAACCCTATGCAATTAGCCATCAATTTATATAGGGTTATCAACGGAATAATCGAACTAGCACATCGAGAAAAGGCTAGAATTATGTCAGCCGACATCCAGTTTTGCTATAAAATGTGTGGCCTAAAGTCTGAAAAAAGCTACATCTATGTCATAGCCCAAACCCGCCCTATAGGTTTAGTGGCGTACTCGGCCAGTAACCCTTAGATTACCGAAGGCCTTAACAAAATAACATGAAATTAGGGGCTACGGAAGCAATAAACAGAAATATACATAGTCCATTGAGTTGTGAAGACATACATGAGACATATATTCCTAAACTTTAATAAAGACAAGTCACTCCATGTATTTTACATGTAAATAGAAATTTATCCATAAACAAAACAAAAGAACCAAAGTCTTAAATACAAAAACATGGCCACGGGACTTGACATGATCCGGAATCTTCTCGGGAGGCACAAAGGGTGGCTGACAAACACAAAACCCTTCAAGCATCATCTTAAGCCTGGTCATGCGCCTGGTCACCTACATACAAAATATAAATAGTGAGTGGGAGCCCAGTGAATAATAACAAAGTAAAGGGTTTTCATGAATGATGTCCATCTTAGAGTCAGAAATTAGAGTTTATATCAGAAACAGAGTCTTATGCATATTCAGATTTCAAATCAGAAACAGATTCATATACTCGTTCATATTCATTTTCAAAGTTCATACGTTTCACATCATAGTACATGGCACATTGTAGACACCCTATTTTTGACTGACCTTATGATTCAGACGTCATCGACTGAGCGCTCGGTGATGGTGCATATTGTGCTCGTTCTGAGGTTACAGAGTCTTGACTGAGAGCCTTGCCTCTGGACTTCGGGACTCTTTTGTGCTTCGCCTCGGTTTGCGAACCAGGTTCTGTTTTCTTTTTCCGAAGGGAGGGAGAGGTCTCGTAGACCATCTCTCAATGGCCGTAGGCTACATTTCGTGGTCGTAAGCCATTGTTCCCGTTTGGAGACCAGTTTCCGATTTTCGGAGCCGTCGGCCGTGCGCCTCGGTTCGGGACCGCTTAACTTTCTCCGTTTGCTCTGATTTTTGGCACACACCTTGTTTCCTCTCCCTAGAAGGACACTGTGGCCCGGGAGACCACCTTCGTGGTCGCACGCCACTTCCAGTGCTTGATAGTCAGTTTTCGGGGTACCCGGCTGCGCGTTTTGACCCTCGAACCCTCGTTTTGCATCGGTGTGGGTTTATTTTTGGCATGGACCCTATTTTCGTTGTTAGGAAGGTGATACAAGGGTGGGAGACCACCTTTTCTTCTTGGAGACCACCTTTCTCTTCGCCGCCCGGTTTTCTTGTTAGAGAGCTGGTCTCCCTCACTTTTGAGCCACATTTACTAGTCTCCCACCATACCACTGGCTTTGTTTCAGTGTGGAGACCACCAATTACCCTTGGAGACCAACTTTCTCCTTGGAGACCACTTTTCTCTTTTCTCCAGCCAGTTTTCTTGTCGGGAAACTGGTCTCCCTCACTTTTGGGCCACAATTACTGGTCTCCCATATCACCACTAAGTTGTATTCACCTGGGAGACCACCAATATGGGCTGCCGACCACCTAGTTTTGAGTTGGGCATTTTGACCTGGCTGGCCGACCACCTGGCCGACCACCTGGTCTGGTCAGCCAACCACTTGAACTGGTCGGCCTACTCCCTCATGTTTTGTCTTCCTGAGTTATTTCCAGCTGTGCCAGCTGGGAGGCATTTGCTGTATCCTCCATACACGTGTATGGAGGATGTTTAATCTTGCTTCCAAGCTTCCAAGAGAAGCTTTAGACCTCTTTGGCTATAAGGGAGACCCTCCTCTCCACTTGTAAGGGTTGAGAAATTTTGGCTAAGGCATATACATACACCTCTCTCTATCTCTCTACATCCAAGCTCCAAAGCTCCATTGTTCTTGCACCATTGCACTACACCTCCTATCCTAACACCTCCACCATCATCCTAAGCACCTTGGAGCTGGTTTTCAGAGGTTGAAGGCTTACTATTTTGGTCCAGAAGCTGCTGGCTCTTTTGACTACAAGGGTAACTCTCATTTTTCTCTTTTTAGCATTGTTTTGCTTTATATTTTAGCCTAGTTTGCAAGCATATTTGGGCTTTGTCATAAACTGAAAAAAGCCTTGTTCTAAGCTTCTTAACATGTTTGTTTAAGATCTCTTTTCTGTTGGGGGTCATCTACCCCCTTGCATGCTTCATTTCTCTTTGTTTTCAGCCATGCATTAGGGCCTTTGTGTTGAGCTTTGTTGGCCCTTTTGACCACTGAAATCTAGTGGATTTTCAGTGGTTATTATGTGTTTTTGAGCATCAAAATCAGAGAGGGGTGACCCTCTCACCCCTTGTCTTGTTTTCTAGCATTATTGGCCTTACAAAGGAGCCCATATTTGCACACTTCTTGAGCATGTTTCAGGCCATTATTTGTGAGTTTTATGACCTAAATGAACTCTGTCCAAAGTTTTTTTGGCCATGTTAGGTGTCTATCTTGCATGTGTAGAGTAATCCTCTTCATGGCCTTTCAAAGGAGCCTTCATTTGCATGCTTCCTAGCCTCATTTAAGGTCCTTTTCAGTGAGTTTTAGGGCCGTCATAATCTCTGTCTAGAGGTGGTTTTACCATTTTGTATGTCCATTATACATGTGTAGAATAACCCTCTTATTGGCCTTTCAAAGGGACATATCATTCTTGTATGCATTGACTGAGTTTCAGTGGGTTTTTGGTCATATTTTGGCATGGCATACTTCTGTTTTTGGTTGGTTTGGTGACCTCTCATGTGCTTCGTATAGTTGTAGTGCAAATCATGGTTCACTAGCTTGTTTTGCATGATGTTTTGGCCGCCTTTCCTAGCATATTTTGGCCATGTCTTAAACTGATTTTGTGCATGTTTTGGACTGCCTTAGCTCTTTTTTTGGGTCTCATGGTCGAATGATGTTTGTTTTGCATGCCTGTAGTTCAATATCCATGCTTAACTTTGAGTTTTGAGGTCCATCGCATGCATATACTGAGGTATTTTCATGTTTTGGGGCCATTGCACATCATATTTCAGAGCTTATATGCATGCCATATTCCCATGATTTCCACTCTTTAAGTGCATTAGAGAGTCGGGCTTATATGCCTCATTTACCGACCATTGCATGGGCTTCGTTTGAATGCATTCCGAGCCATCATTTTAGACCAATTTTTCACTGTTTTGGACCTGCCTAGGGTCTGCTTGGGGTTGGTTTTTCCATTTGTGCATTGCTTTGTGTACCTCTAGTGTAACCCACTTCACTAGTTTCGGTATTCGGGCTATTTAGCATACATCATGTGAAGTGTTTGCATGATTCGGGACCATTGTGTATCATATTTCAGAGCTGGATCATGTGCCATTCTATGCCATATTTCATCCTTTGCCATGCTTTGTTAGAGTTGCATGTTGTGCCTTAGGATCGGTCATTTGCATCCGTGCATGTTTGTATGTATCTTGTTGCCTCATTTTCATCATATGACCACTGATTTGAGTGTGGCTGAGGTCCACTCATATTGGTTTAAGTCCACCTTGCATTGTGTATGCCATTTGGTTCATGTTGTTGCATGTTTGACCATCGCATTGTGTATGCTTTGATTATGCCTTTGTGTATATCCATCTTCGTATGTGTGCATTGTGTATGTCGTATAGCTCATGTGCATTATGTATGCCATTTTAGTCCATAGCATTGCGTATGCTAGGTTACATGTGTGCATATCATCCCTCGCATGCTAGCATGATTAGGTTGCATTGCATTTAGGGTTGCATGTTAGTCGCATTGTGTATGCCATCTCATTGCATTGTGTTTGGAGTAGGGTTAGTCCAAACACGAGAAATGAGGGGCGTGTCGTACTCAAAGTGACGAAACGTGTCTCAATTTCCGGTCGCCGACCCTCTTGACTAACACATGATGAAGTTTAGGCATTTATGTGTTCATATGTGCATTTATTCCATATCAAGTCGTGCAATTCGACTCCTCGGCCATCATGCATCGAGATGCGTGATTGGTGGCTCGAGGGTCGAGAACTACACTCCCTTGAGCTTGTGCAATGATGGGAGAGTGGTCGTGCACACATTTGTTGAAAATACCTTGCCATGCTTCCCTATTGCTTTGTGTTGTAGAAAACCAGAATCCAGGGGCAGAAAGTGGTCGGCCGACCAGGTTTTTTGGCAGGCCGACCACCCTTTTTGGTCTCCACCACAAGGGGTGGTCGGCAGGTGGTCTCCATAGCCAAGGGCTGGTCGGCAGCCTTCCCACAGCCTTCCAGAGTGGAGTTTCAGCCTCTTGGAGCTCTGTGCAAGTTTTTGAAATTAATTGCAAACAAAGACGAGTTGGGGGGCATCGCGATGGATTTCCCGACAAGGCGACTCGAGCACGCATACATCTTTCATCATTCGGAACAAGAGCTGAGGCAGTCCATTTTATAGCTTGCATGCTAGTTTATTCGCTTTCCTAGTTAATTTGTTAATTAATTAGGGTTTTGTAATATTTAATTAGCTAGAGTAGTTAATTATTTATTCGGACTGTATTATTTATTCGGACCCTCTATGAGAGGGCAATGTTGTAATAAGTGTGCGTGTGTGTGATGCATGTGTTCCAACCCCACGTCTTTCTCTCTTTTATTTACCAGCTTATGATGGTTAGTTTTAGGGCATGTTTCAATTAGCATCTATATGTTCGCATGTTTGCATTCATTTATCTGTATTGCATGCATCGGGCTCGGCGCATCATACTAACTGCATTGTATTTCAATTCCAAGTTGAATACATGTTATCTGTTGCATTTCATATGCCATGTTTAGAATAGCCGAGCCTATCTTAGTTTCATTTTACATGTGTTGCATTAGCCATCTTAACATGAACTAGGATCACGCATTGATTACTAACTAGTTTTTGTTTTGGCTTGGAGTACTCGGTGAGTGTTTATGCTTTAGCATCCTTGCATGCGTGTGAGTGACTGCCATGATAGCATGCTTACCATGTGGCTATGTGCTTATGTGATATAACTGCCTGAATGCCTGTGGGTGGAGGTTGGATTATCTAAATTGGAACAATTCATTGATTGCGAGTTTTAAGCCCACTAGATAGTGGCAAATCACCATGCTTTCTAAGCCCACTTGAGGGTGGCAAAATCTGCATTTTAGCCTACTTGCGAGTAGCAAACCGCTTTCAAAAACAAACATGAAATGTTTTGTTCCAACTCAGGCGATCCAGTCTATACTTGTATGCTGCGCGCATCACATAGTAATTCTAGGCTAATAACCGGGATAAGAACACATAATGTTTTCAAAACTTGATATCATGATTAGTAGAGGCCGATCTTTGATCGGGTGAGCGGGGGTGCTCACGAAGTGACCTTCCTCAATCGTACCTAAGTTCCCGAGCCGAGGCAACTTTGGTGATGACGGACACGTGGCCTTAGGCAACGAGTCAGGGTTTCCTAAATTCCCCAAAAATAAATATTTAGGTGGTGACTCTGTATCTGGCAAAGCAGTCCATGTTTAGCACTTCTTTCAAAAAATCTGTTTTCAAAAACGATTTGCTAGATTTGGACTCTCTGATGATTCATCGGTCTTACATTGCACTCTGCGAGATTAGATACAGGACCGTGACATTGAGTCCTGAACTGTAGTGAGCCCAATGAACAAAACGGGATTCCCTCCCGGGACGTTCGAGGACGTCTACACACATCCATTAGCGTTAACAAATCCGATGACCCATAAAGGGACAGCCGTGAAGGCATTTTGATGACCTATAAGGGGATAGCAATAAGGCATTCCGATGACTCGTGTGCACAGAGACATTTCCGATGACCCATAAAAGGACGGTCGTAAAGGCATTCCGATGACCCATAAAGGGACCTGATGACGCGTAAAGGGATACAAAATATCACATGATGCTATGGATGCCACGAGTACAGTTCAGAAACTTGGACGATCATTCATTCACACAAAACATAGCATTTCTTAAAACTAATCATGTCGTATCATCAGAAAATAATCAAAGTCTAACATAACTTTACAGAGTTATTACTCACAAATAACAGATGGTTCCAAACAGACGAATAGAGTCGGCAATTCAGATATCTTACGGCACGTGACCTACACAGGTACAAAACGAATACATACTGAATTACACACCCGGAAACATTTACTTTGTTATTTCTTATCTTGGTGTGTCTCTACTTTTATCCTCATTATTGTGACTTAATCATGGCCTAGGAATGCTTAGGATGGAATGAGGATACAAAAATGCACTTGAAAACACTTAATAAAACTTGCTGAAAACAGGGTCCTCGCTCGAGCGCAAATTCCTATGCTCGAGTGGACATGCAAAATGTGAGTGGTCGCTTAAGCGGTTTGTAAACTTTTGTAAAAGTGTTGGTTGCTTGATATTTCCGCTCGATGCTCGCGCGAGCGTGAGAGACATGCCCTTGCTTGAGCGTAACTTTTGTCGCTCGAGCGGCCTACAAAACAAAAGAACTTCTAGGAGCATGAATTTCACGCTCGAGCAGACTTCTGGTCGCTCGAGCGGAAGCACACACACTTAGAGTGGTCGCTTGAGCGTAGATTCCTTCGCTCAAGCATAGGAGCAAAATTCCGGAATTTCCAAATTTGCTCCCAAGTTCAAAACTCAATTTCAAATCCTTCAAAACACATCATTTTGGACCAAAACTTAGTACAACATTGCGAAACTCATAGTACATGATGAATTACAAACTATTTTGCAAAATCAAGCCCAAAAGCTATGCCTATTGTAGTAAACAAAACTTGAAACTTAGATAACATAACTTGCATGTAATGACATGAATTCCCACCTTCTAAAACATGATCAAATGAGTCATCAAGTTGAAAAACAAATTGAATTCTTTGAACCAAACTAAGATATGAACATGCATGTGAGAATTCTTGTAAAAACAGCTTCAAAACTTCATGATATGCACATGCATGTTTGATTTGAGCTACAATTCTTTAATCCTAGCTCATTCTCATGTTAATCCACCTCATTTACTTGAATTCTTACAAAAACTAACTCAATTACACAACTAAGGGTTGGACTTCTTACCTTAGATGCTCAACTATGGTCTCTTTAGAGTTATTTGGTTAAAATTCCTAGCCAAATCTCCAAATTCTTGATCAACTCTTATGTTAAAGCCACTCTCCTCTTACTCTCTCTCTCTCTCTCTCTCTCTCTCTCTCTACACGTTTGAACTCAATCAAGAGGAGATAGGAGTGCAAAAAGTGTATATGAGGTGTTGAGGTGGCCTTATATAGGTTCGGCTAATGGCCTAATTACTTTGTTGATTAACTTGTCAATTGGGCATTAATTTATTCTAATTTAATCGTTCTGAATCGAATTTCAATTAAATCTACCACAAAATTCTACAAATCCCAAATAACACATAAATCAAGTCAATTTCTGAATCGGAAGCCGATAAGGCTTTCAATTCGCAAACTGAAACGGAAACATGAACAGATTTTCCTACGAGGGACAGATAAAAGTATAATAATGCATCACACATGCAATTAATTTAGGATTTGATCTCAATAACTTATTAGACATATTAAATCATGGATTAACGTTAATCATGGGTCGGGGTTGTTACAGTCTTCCCCCCTTAAAGAGTTTGGTCCTCCAAACTCGAATTACCTTTATTTTGGAAGACTACCAGGTCCAAAGGAAACAGTTCATGGTATCTTTTCATCATATCTTCCTCTGTCTCCCAAGTTGCACAGGTTCCTCCATGATTCTTCCAATCGACTTTTACCAATGGAATTTCCTTGTTTCTCAATCTCTTGATTCTTCAGTTAACAATCTTATTGGCCTCTCTTCGTATGTATAGTTATCTTTTAGGAGCACATGAGTTGGTTCTATCACATGGAGTGGATCTCGTAAGTAATCTCGAAGTATTGAAACATGAAAGACATTGTGCATGTTTTCCATCACCGGAGGTAAGGCTACCCGGTATGTTCTTGAATTGATCTTCTCAAGGATTTCATATGGCCCGATGTATCTCGGTGCCAACTTGCCTTTTACTCCAAATCGCGTTTGCTCTTTCATAGGAGTTACTTTTATGAACACATGATCCCCGACTTCGTATTCTCTATCTCCCCTGCGGACATCTGCATAACTCTTTTGGCAGCTTTGTGCGGTTTTCAATCTCTGTCGAATCAATTTCACGTTTTCAGTGGTTTCCTGCACAAGTTCTGGGCCCAACAATGGTTTGTCACCTACTTCAGCCCAACAGATAGGAGAACGACATTTCCTTCCATACAGAGCTTCATAAGGAGCCATTCAAATACTTGAATGATAGTTGTTATTGTATACAAACTCAGCTAATGGAAGGTAAGTCTCCCAATTCCCTTAGAAATCCAACACACACATCCGCAGCATATCTTCCAAAGTCTGATTGGTTCTTTCGGATTGACCGTCTGTTTGTGGATGGTAGGCACTACTCAGTCGTAATTCGGTTCCCAAAGCTTGTTGCAAACTCTGCCAGAATCTTGATGTAAACTTCGAATCTCTGTCAGATATAATAGATACTGGTACACCATGTAATCGCACAATTTCATTCACATACATGTTAGCTACCTTGTCTGCATTATAAATAGTTTTAACAGGCAGAAAATGGACAGATTTAGTCAAATGATCAACAATTACCCAGATAGAATCCATACCTCGAGGAGAGCGAGGTAATCCCACAATAAAGTCCATCGTGATATGTTCACACTTCCATTCCGGTATTGGAAGCGGTTGAAGTAATCCAGCGGGTCGTTGATGTTCAGCTTTAACTTGTTGGCAATGCAAGCATCCAGCTACAAAGTCTGCAATACACCTTTTCATTCCCGGCCACTAGAAGTTCTGTTTTAAGTCATGATACATCTTTGTGTTTCCCGGATGCATAGCAAACTTAGAATTGTGAGCTTAAGTCATAACACGTTTTCTTAAATCACAACAATCTGGTACACAAAGGCGATTCTGAAATTTCAACACATTATTGTCAAGCACAAATCCCAGTCTCGGTTTTGAGTCAATTTCATCCACAATCTTTTTCAAAAATGCATCTTGCAGTTGCCTGTCTCTTATCTCTTCAATAATTACGGTTGAGCAGAAATAGTAGCTAGAATTCCACCTTGTTCGCGCAAAACAACTTCAATTTCATTCTTCTCCAAGTCACATAATAATTCTCTCCGACCGGTGAGCAAACACGACAAATTCCCAATAGACTTCCGGCTCAATGCATCCGCAACAATATTTGCTTTCCCTGGATGGTACAAAATTTGTAAATCATAGTCCCTGATCAACTCTAACCATCTCCTTTGTCTCATATTCAGCTCTTTTCGGGTGAAGAAATATTTTAAGCTTTTATGATCAGTGTATACTTCACAAGTCACTCCATATAGATAATGGCGCCAAATTTTTAAAGCAAAAATTACAGCGGCTAATTCAACGTCATGAATTGGATAGTTCTTTTCATGAGAGCGGAGTTGCCAAGAAACATAAGCAATCACTTTCCCATTTTGCATTAACACACATCCCAAACCCTTGTAGGAATCATCACTGTAAATTCGAAACCCATCAGTACCATTAGGCAAAGTCAAAATTGGTGCAGTTATTAACCTGGTCTTCAACTCTTGGAAAGCGGTATCTCTTTGATCAGTTCAATCAAATGATGTAGCTTCCTGTGTCAATTGAGTGAGCGGTAGAGCAAGTTTGGAAAAATCTTTTACAAATCTGTGATAATAGCTTACAAGCCCTAGAAAACTTCGAACTTCTGTTACATTTGTCGGTCTGGGCCAGTCTACAATAGCTTCAATTTTCTGTGGGTCAACGGAGATACCGTCCTTGTTGATTACATGACCCAAGAATGCCACATTGTCAAGCCAAAATTCACATTTGGAGAATTTTGCATTTAATTTATTTTCCCTTAGGGTCTGTAAGGCAATTCTTAGATGATTCTCATGTTCTTCCCTACTTTTAGAATAAATCAATATATCATGGATAAACACAATAATAAACTCATCAAGGAATTGTTTGAACACTCTATTCATTAAGTCCATGAATGCCTCAGGTGCATTAGTTACCCCAAATGGCATGACTAGGGATTCATAATATCTAGTTCTGAATGCAGTTTTCTCTACATCTTCTACCTTGACCTTTAACTGGTGATACCCGGATCTAAGGTCAATTTTAGAAAACACTTAGGCTCCTTGAAGTTGATCAAACAGGTCATCTATTCGGGGTAATGGGTACTTGTTCTTGATAGTTACTTTATTCAACTCACGGTAATCAATAGGTAGCCTTAAGGACCCATCTTTCTTTTTGACAAATAACACTGGAGCAGCCCAAGGTGAAGTGCTTGGACGAATAAACTTCTTGTCTAGCAGTTCTTGAAGTTGAGTTTTTAATTCTTTCTGTTCAGAAGTGGACATTCTATAAGGAGTCATAGAGATAGGTTGTGTTTCAGGTATTACATCAATATTAAACTCAATTTCCCTACCAATTAAATCCTCAGGTAGGTTAGTAGAAAATACATCAGGAAATTCATGGACTATGGGTATTGTTTCCCACTTTAGTACCATCCGAAGGCTCTGCCAACACACAACACAAGTAGCCCCGACAACCCTTTCTTAATAATTTTTGGGCTTTCATAAATGAAATCAAGTATGGTAGAAGAACTACCCCGTTTCCAGTAAAAACAAATTCAGGCGTACCAGGTGGTCTAAACACAATAGATTTACTTGCACAGTCAATAGTGGCACAGTATTTAGTCAACAAATCCATACCCAGAATACAATCAAAGTGATCAATGCTTAGGGGTAGCAAATCAACATACAATGTCATTTCACCAATTACAATATCACACGTTGGATACACATAAGCACATATCATAGAACCCCCAGTCGGTGTAGACACAGATAGTAAACAATTCATAGGTTCTAATGGTCTAGTTAATTTTTGAGAAAAAACATGCGATACAAATGAATGTATGGAACCAGAATCAATCCGCACATAAGCATTCTGAGCACAAATAGAAATTATACCTGACACCACAGATTCGGTGTTCTGTACATCACCAGGCACAATAGCAAATACTCGACCTTGCTTTAAGGTTTCCTTCCTGGTGTTAGCTTTTGTGTTCATTCTTGATGCCGAGGTGGATCCGACTGAACTTGTTACGGGGTGATTGGTATTTTCGAGCCTGATAGGACAATCTCTCATTATATGGCCGGTTTTACCACACCTGAAACAGGCACCTGATGCTCGATAGCAAGTCCCTTTGTGTTTCCTACCATATTCTGAGCAAGTCGGTACAGATCCACTACTTTGGGTTGAGCTACTGTAAGATCCCATATTTTGCTTCTTTGAGAATGACCGACCTCTTTTGAAATTAGACCCCGATCTTTTGCCCCACTATTGACTTGTTAGGACAAGAGCTTGATTCTTTTCTACCAAAATGATTTCCGCTATCAATGCCCTATCCAGCACATTTACATACGTAGGTAGGTTAAGGACTCCTACTCGATCTAATATGTCTAAATCCAATCCATCCTCAAATTTGCGGGCTTTCTTATAGTCCGTGTCCACCATGTGAGGAGCAAATCTAGCTAACTCAGTGAACTTAGCCTCGTACTCAGCTACGAACATTCTGCCTTGCTTGAGTTCTTGAAATTCTGAAACCTTTCGGTCCCGAAAACACTACGGAAAATACTTGTCATAGAAGATTACATTAAATTGAGCCCATGTCATGTTCTCATTACTACTCCGAACTAGTAACCACCATCTACAGGCTTCATCCTTTAAGGTATAGGTGGCCAAAAGAACCTTTTGAGTCTCAGAGCAAGGAAAGACCTCGAATAATTTTTCCATCTCAAGCAGCCATGTTTCTGCCTTCAACGGCTCAATGTCACCTAGGAAAGTTGTTGGTTTCATTTTCATGAACTTCTGAGTCAAGTTGATAATGTCATTGTTGTCCGGTTCAACTTGTACTGGCAGAGGCGGAGGAGGCAAAGGTTGTTGCCTTTGTTGTTGCATTATTGCCTCGGTTAGAGCTGCAAGCATCTGTTCCATTCTGTTCATTCGGGCTTCGGATGATTCAGCTGTTCCATCACTTCTTGTATTTTTCATTTGCTATAGGTAAGCGGAACATTATAAACATAGGCAAATAGTCCTTTTACAACATTCAGATCGTTTGTTTCCATATCTTATGGTTATAATCAGATTTAGTTCACTTTCAATGAACACACACTTATACATGCAGATGGAATGCCCCTACTTCTTACTAGGACATCCTAAGCTCATATCGACTCGTGTGTGCGGTAGAACATGTGCTTTGATACCACTCTGTCACGGCTCAAACCCGTCCCTATAAGTTTAGCATCGTAACGGGCCAGTAACCCTTGCATTACGGAAGGCCTCTTAACAAAATAACATGAAATTAGGGGTTGCGGAAGCAATAAACAGAAATATACATAGTCCATTGAGTTGTGAAGACATACATGATGCAGATATTTTTAAACTTTAATAAAGACACGTGTGACGTCAAAAGATATAGTTGATATACGTCACTCCATGTATTTTACATATAAACAGAAATTTGTCCATAAACAAAACAAAAGAACCAAAGTCTTAAATACAAAAACATGGCCACAGGACTTGACATGATCCGGAACCTCCTCAGGAGGCACAAAGGGTGGCTGACAAACACAAAACCCTTTAGGCATCATCTTAAGCCTGGTTGTGCGCCTGGTCACCTACATATAAAATATAAATAGTGAGCGGGAGCCCAGTGAATAACAACAAAGTAAAGGGTTTTGATGAACGATGTCCATCACAGAGTCAGAAATTAGAGGTTATATCAGAAACAGAGTCTTATGCATATTCAGATTTCAAATCAGAAATAGATTTATATACTTGTTCATATTCATTTTCAAAGTTCATACGTTTCACGTCATAGTATGTGGCACACCCATTAGCGTTAACAAATCCGATGACTCATAAAGGGACAGCCGTGAAGGCATTCTGATGACCCATAAGGGGACAGCTATAAGGCATTCCGATGACTCGTGTGCACAGAGACGTTTCCGATGACCCATAAAGGGACGACCGTAAAAGCATTTCGATGACCCATAAAGGGACCTGATGACCCATAAAAGGACCAGATGACCCGTAAAGGAACGCAAAATATCACATGATGCTATGGATGCCATGAGTACAGTTCAGAAACTTGGACGATCATTAGAAAATATAGCATGTCGTATCATTCGCACAAAACATAGCATTTCGGAAAACTAATCATGTCGTATCATTAGAAAATAATCAAAGTCTAACATAACTTTACAGAGTTATTACTTACAAATAACAGATGGCTCCAAACAGACGAATAGAGTAGGCAATTCAGATATCTTGCGGCGCGTGACCTACACAGGTACAAAATGAATACATACTGAATTACACACCCAAAAACATTTACTTTGTTCTTTCTTATCTTGGTGTGTCTCTGCTTTTATCCTCATTGTTGTGATTTAATCATGGCCTAGGAATGCCTAGGATGGAATGAGGACGCAAAAATGCACTTGAAAATACTTAACAAAACTTGCTGAAAACAGGGTCCTCGCTCGAGCGCAACTTCCTACGCTTGAGCGGACATGCAAAATGTCAGTGGTCGCTTGAGCGGTTTGTAAACTTTTGCAAAAGTTCTAGTTGCTTGATATTTCCACTCGATGCTCGCTCGACGCTCACTCGAGCATGAGAGACATGCCTTCGCTCGAGCGTAACTTTTGTCGCTTGAGTGGCGTGCAAAACAAAAGAACTTCTAGGAGCATGCATTTCACACTCGAGCGGACTTCTGGTTGCTCGAGCGGAAGCACACGCACTCAGAGTGGTCGCTCGAGTGTAGATTCCTTCGCTCGAGCATAGGAGCAGAATTTTGGAAATTCCAGATTTGCTCCCAAGTTCAAAACTCAATTTCAAATCCTTCAAAACACATCCTTTTGGACCAAAACTTAGTAAAACATTGAGAAACTCATTGTACATAATGAATTACAAACTATTTTGCAAAATCAAGCCCAAAAGCTATGCTAATTATAGTAAACAAAACTTGAAACTTAGATAACATAACGTGCATGTAATGACATGAATTCCCACCTTTTAAAACATGATCAAATGAGTCATTAAGCTCAAAAACAAGTTAAATTCTTTGAACTAAACTAAGATATGAACATGCATGTGAGAATTCTTGTAAAAACAACTTCAAAACTTCATGATATGCATATTCATGTATGATTTGAGCTACAATTCTTTAATCTTAGCTCATTCTCATGTTAATCCACCTCATTTACTTGAATTCTTGCAAAAACTAACTCAATTACACAACTAAGGGTTGGACTTCTTACCTTAGATGCTCAACTATGGTCTCTCTAGAGTTATTTGGTTGAAGTTCCTAGCCAAATCTCCACATTCTCGATCAACTCTTATGTTGAAGCCACTCTCCTCTTAGTCTCTCTCTCTCTCTACACGTTTGAACTCAATCAAGAGGAAATGGGAGTGCAAAAAGTGTATATGAGGTGTTGAGGTGGCATTATATAGGCTTGGCTAATGGCATAATTACTTTGTTGATCAACTAGTCAATTGGGCATTAATTTATTCTAATTTAATCGTTCCGAATCGAATTTCAATTAAACCTACCACAAAATTCTACAAATCCCAAATAACACATAAATCAAGTCAATTTTTGAATCGGAAGCCGATAAGGCTTTCAATTTGCAAACCGAAACAGAAACATGAACAGATCTTCCTACGAGGGATAGATAAAAGTACAATAATGCATCACACATGCAATTAATTCAGGATTTTATCTCAATAACTTATCAGACATATTAAATCATGGATTAACGTTAATCATGGGTGGGGGTTGTTACAATCTATTACCTCAAGCCCAGATCCACCGCATATAAACTCATAGCCGACCTCCTAGACTCTAACAAGGGTGTTGGAGATGACTATTTAATCGTCTTGGGCAACTGGGAATTTTCACCTGATGATGCTCTTCGTCTTTTCCCCCTGAACCGATGAGTCTTTAGAAAGGATGAGGGTAAGGACTAAGTGCAACCTTTGCGCTTCTGTTTAAGTCTGTCACTTTATTTCTCTTTATTTGTTCTAATCTTTACTTTTTGCTCTTGCAGCTCTCCCTTAGCCACCAAAGGGCTTCCGCTAGTCCTTTTTCCCCAGCAAAGACCTAAAAAGGCTACTAGGCTTGCCGATTGACTGGCGCAAAGCACTTTTGCTACTCAACTACATTTCAACCTATATGTCCATTTTGCCTGACGTTCCCCGTCGAAGCAAAACTCCACCTTCAGCCACAACTCCACCTGCTGCTTCATCACCAAGGCCAGATCAGGCCTGTTCCTCAAACATAGTAGAGATTGCATCCACATCTACCCCTCAATCGATTCCACCTTCTCAGCGTCGACGCCGACGTCGAGCCCCACAAAACATTCTCGCCGGTAGAACTCGTAGCCACTAACACCGATACTCTAAAGAGTTGGCTTATGATCTAGCAAACCCACCAACAGCCTTGCCAGCAAACCATTTCGGCACCAAAGTTACCCTTGCTGTTACTGCAGAAAACATAGGCCAAAAAGCCGTTGTTGAGGACCTCCTGGTTGACTTGCCAGGAGTGGTCATTGTCGCCTCTTCTTCACCATCTCAATCCCAACCCAAACAAAGATAAAAAAGGGTGAAGAGGGCTAAGACAAAAGTCTCTGCCATCCAAATTGAGTTTGAAGATACAGTACCAATCTCCAAACTCGTCGAAATCGAGAAAATTTCCTCCGCTGTTGAAAAGTGGCCTGCTGAGGCTGATCCAACTGATATCGCTCGGTCAAAGAAGCCGAGGTCCAAAGCTGCGGCAACCTCAGGTGTATTTAAAGCTGGTGAACCTTGGGCCCCAACCATCATGATTGGGGATCGACCAATGAAAGCTAGGGACAGCGCCATTGACAGTCTTGAGGTTGGTGCCGCCCTCTCTACCGCTGTTCTCCTGCCGACAGATTTAAATCGTATGGCCGAGATCAGCGAGTACGAAAACTTTGCACTGATGATGCAGCATTCTGTCTTGGTGAGTCTTCAACACTTTTGGCTTTTTACTTCAAGTTTTCTTCATACTTGGAAATTTTACTAACTTTGATAATTTCTTTTCTTCAAAGCTATCTAGCACGCCCACTCTTTCGCAACGAAAGCCGAGGCATTCAAACAGGAGTTGGTGCAAAAGACCAAGGAGGTTGCTGGCTACATTGCCTCCCTGAACAACGCCGAGGCTAAGATGAAAGGTCTATTAAATCAAGCCAAAGCTGCCAAAATTGCTCAAGATTTGGCTGAGGAGAGGGCTAGAGCGGCGGAGGCTATGGCCGTGGTTCTCAAAGCCGAGGTCAAGGAGGTTGAAACCAAAACAGCCGAAGCCCAGGCAGAGCTCCAAGAAGCGTTGGCCACCAAGAAAGCCGAAATCAAGGCCGCCGACGAGAAGGCATTCTTAGAGGGGCAGGCCGCCGTCCGTGATGCATACAAAGCCCAGGTCAACCAAGCCTACAACTGAGGCTTTTACCTCGGTTGGACGGCGGCTCTGAATAAGCTCTCTGTCCCAATGGACTCCCCCTTGAGAGACATTAATCAACTCCAAACACCTTTTCCTCCAACTTTTCAGGGCTCAGAAGATGGAGCTAATGATGATGATACCGAGGCTGATGATGCCGATGAAGAGGAGACTGCTGTTGGGACCAAGTCCCCCACTCTGAACGAGCAAGTCCTGGAATTGACTCAAGATGAGAAAGACGAGGTCTCCAAGAGTGCGTCTCCCAAAAAGATAACCAGCGAAGCTGAGATCTATATTGCCGAGAAAAGCCTTGACCAGACTCTTCTTGAGATCGATGCTGAGATTGAGGCTGATAAAATGCCGAAAAGAGTTCCCAGCTGTCTACTGAGGCCGAAACACTGCCAATCACCTAAGTAGAACAGTTTGAGATCAACGCCCAAGATCCTAGTGCTTAGGAATCTCAATTTTTCACTGTACTTTTGGTTTTCTTTGAACAAGTTGTAATCTTTTTGAACAATGTTTTAGCTTTTACATTTGGCCAATGTGCCCCTCGTATATTCGAACAAGTTTTCTTCTTTCAATGCAAGTTTTCTTTTGTAACTTGGACAAGCAATTTCTTATGCTAGGCCGAAGTGCCTTTTTGTATCTAAACAAGTTGCTTTGTTGAATGTATGCCTTCTTTCCTTCTAAGTGTTGCATGCCTTCTTTTCTTTATGCTTTACTGCTTTTCTTTTATGCATGTTTCTATACTTAGAATATTTTTTGCATTTCTTCAAAGTACACCTTAATTGTGTATTCACTTCGGGGTAAAATACCTCGGATATGCCCTGACTGTTTGTCTTGACGAACAACTGGAATACCTAAGCTATCACTTAAGAATGTTTTGAAACATTTTTACAAGTGCTTTATTCAGTATACTTGCTTCTTCACTTTCACTTACTGTCTTCTATCAAGACTTCACCCTTCCGAGCTTGACAACTTGGTTAGTCATCTCGGGTAAGATGTACCTCGAATACATCTTTCATTATTACCTCGGCTAATCTTAAACTTGTAAATTTTCTAAAAATTTCAACAAGTTCCAAGTTTCTCAAGTTTTACTCATCATTTCTGCTCCCTGCCCCCTGATGTGAGCTTAAGTTCCATTTAAGTTCACATTATTCATTTATGGCCTTTCACCGAAGTCAGATTCAAACAAAGACTAACCGAGGTCCAACCTTGGTTTCTTTGTTAATTGACTTTAGTTCCATTCTGAGTTTAACTCTGCCAACATGGCAAGCCTATGTTAATTCAACTTAGTTCAACTCTATTATATGCAAGTATAATTGCCATATAATAAGTCTAAGTTATTCGTCATATTTCATTCAGAAACATCACCAACTTAGTTCAACTCTATTATATGCAAGTATAATTCAACTCTGCCATATAATAAGTCTAAGTTATTCGTCATGTTTCATTTAGAAATATCGCCAACTTAGTTCAACTCTTTTACATGCAAGTATAATTCAACTCTGCCATATAATAAGTCTAAGTTATTCATCATGTTTCATTCAGAAACATCACCAACTTAGTTCAACTCTATTATATGCAAGTATAATTCAACTCTGCTATATAATAAGTCTAAGTTAGTCATCATGTTTCATTCAGAAACATTGTCATAGGACTGGTCGGTTCTATCGCACAAATTTCAAAATCACAAAAATCAAACTAGCATTTTATTATTACTTCGGCTAATAAAATTATGACATAAACTTCAAAATACAAAAAACTAATGATAAAAAAACTTCAAGTTGTATGTGTTCTAGGGTCCTGGCAACTCTTTGCCCTCAGTGTCTTCAAGCCGATATGCCTCATAGTCGGCAATCGAGATGATTCTATAAGGGCCCTCTCTAGGATCCTTCTTGTTGAAGACAAATTTTCTCAGGATGAGGTCCCCAACCTTGAACTCTCTTGGGTTGACCTTCTTGTTGTAAGCTCTAGCAAGTTATTGTTGGTACTCCCTAGCCGAATTGCTGCTCTCTCTCTTTTCTCCTCCAGTAGGTCCAGATCTCGGGTCAGGAATGCCTCATTAGTCCCATTCTCTACTCCCTGGGTTCTGATCCCAGGGATGCCGACTTCTAGTGGGATAATTACTTCAGTGCCATAAGCCATGGCAAAAAGAGACTCCCCAATTGATCTTCTCGACGTAGTCCGATATGCCCAAAGTACATTAGGCAACTCTTCCACCCACTTCCTTTTGGTTGCTTCTAGCCTCTTTTTGATCCCATCCAAGATGGTCTTATTAGATGCTTCTGCTTGACCATTGCTCTGAGGGAAACTTGAAGTGGAGTAGTAATTCTTGATTTTGTACTTTGCACAGAAGCTTTTGATTAGCTTACTGTCAAACTGTGTACTATTGTCTGCTATTATTGCCCTTGTTATCCCAAACCTGGTGATGATGTCTTCCATATGAAGTTCTTCACATCAATATCTTGAATTTTTGCAAGGGGTTCAGCTTCTACCCACTTCATGAAGTAATCAGTTACTACCAGCAGAAACTTCCTTTGCCCAGTTGCTTAGGGCAGTTGTCCAACAAGATCTATGCCCCACTAGGCAAACGGCCAATGGCTGGATACTGGGTTCAAATATGCTGCTGGTTGATGTATCAGAGGTGCAAATCTTTGACATTTCTCGCATTTTCTGACGTAGGCTTCAGCATCCTTCTGCATGTAGGGCCACCAGTACCCCTGAGTAATGGCCCTGTGAGCAAGTGATATGCCCCAGCATGGCTTCCATATACTCCTTCATGTATTTCATACAAGAAGTCTTCAACCTGGGAGGGATGCACACATCTCAAAAGGGGCCCAGTAAAGGACCTTCTGTAGAGATGGCTTTCTACTGTTAGGCTAAACCTTGCCGACTTCAATCTGGTCTTATGCGCCTCTTTGTGATCATCCGGCAACTTGCCGTCCCTCAGGAACATTATTACTGCATCCATCTAGCTTAGGCCCATCTCCACACACATTGTTTCGTACTCTGTGATCAGTGGTTCCACACTTAGGCCTGACAAATAATAAACGATTATTGTCCTTGCCTCCTCTGATTTCATTGCATTAGCCAGGTTAGCTAAGGCATTGGCATGGCTATTATTATCTCGACTAACTTGCTGTAGCTGGCAATCTTCACAGTTTAACAAGTTCTTTGACATAGGCTATCATTTTTTCATCTTGGGTTGCATATTCGCCTGTTGCCTGATTCACAATTAGTTGGGAGTCACAAAAGACTACCACCTCATTGGCTTCCATTGCTGCTGCTAATTTTAACCCTACAATCAGTGCCTTATACTCTACTTCACTGTTTGAGGCCTTGAACCCCAACCGAATAGTCTGTTCTAATATTCGCCCATCTGGCGATATTAACATTACTCTTGCCCCTGCTTCCTAACGGTTTGAACTTCCATCAACAAATAAGTGGAAGGAGTCGTCGATGTAGATGTCGCAGGGCTTTGGTTTCTCATCTTTCTTCTGTTTTTCTTGAGTGGGGTTCTTGGGCCTCAATTGGGTTTCTTCTGGCTTCCCTGGGCATGCCAAACCTCAGCTCACCGGAGTCCGATACGGGATGGCACTAGGGGTGAACTCGGCCACAAAGTCAGCCAGAACCTGGCCCTTAATTGTTGTTCTGGGCCTAAACTCCAAGTCATATTGGCCCAACACTACTGCCTATTTGGCTACCCTCTTGTCAGATCTCCTTGTTGCAACAGGGACTTCAAAGGATGCTCAGTCAATACCACAATCTTCTGGGCCTGGAAATAATGATTCAGTTTTTTCGAAGCCATCACTAAGGGTAGTGTCAACTTTTCCAAGGATAAGTACCTGGTCTCTGCACTTGCTAGGGTTTTACTCACATAGTATACTGCCTTTTGTTCTCCTTTCTTTTCTTTGATTATCATTGCACTCACTGCGTGCTCTAAAACTGCCAAGTATAGGAGCAATTCTTCTCTAGGATTTGGATTTGATAGAATCGGAGCTGTTGTTAGGTACTTTTTTAAGTCGGCCAAGGCAACTTCGCACTCCTCTGTCCACAAAAATTCTATCTTTAACAAACTAAAAAATGGTTTACACTTATTAGAACCTCGGCTGATAAACCTGTTCAGGGCTGCAGCCCTCCTAGTCAACATCTGCACTTGTTTTGCAGATGTCGGGCTTTTCAAGTCAAGGATGGCTTTGATTTGATCTGGGCTTGCTTTAATGCCCCTTCTGGTGACCAAGTATCCCAGAAACTTACCAGATCTGACTCTAAATGTGTATTTTGAAGCATTTAGTCGGAGTTGATATATTGTTAGGATATTAAAAACTGATTTTAAGTCGGCCATATGATTTCCAGGTTCTTTGGTCTTTACAACCATGTCATCAATGTACACTTCTATTGTCTTGCCAATCAAGTGTCTAAACATGTTGGTCATTAACCTCTGGTAGGTTGCTCTTGCATTTTTCAACCTGAAAGGCATCACTTTATAGCAGTACAGTTATTTTGGGGTGATAAATGCAGTCTTCTTCTCATCAGGGGGATACATTGCTATCTGGTGGTATCCCTGTAAGTATCTAAGAAGCTCATCCGTCCATGCCCTGAAGTGGCATCTACTAACTGATCAATCTTGGGAAGTGGAAAATTGTCCTCGGGGCAAGCCTTATTTAGGCTGGTGAAATCAACACAAACCCTCCACTTGCTGTTCTTCTTTTTCACTACCACAGTGTTGGACAGCCAAGTAGGATAGTTCACCTCGCAAATGACTTTGGCTTCCAGCAGTTTGTCCACTTCCTCTTCAACTGCTTCAACAAGCATCAACGTCAACCTCCTCGCTCGCTGGATGGCAGGTTTAGTCGACTTGTCTACTTTGAGCATATGGCATGTGACCACGGGGTCAATGCCTCGCATCTCGTATGGCGTCCAGGAAAATACTTCTATGTTGGCTTGTAAGAAAGCTTCCAACTCCCTGTCCTCATCCTCGACCAAGCCTGAGCCGAGAAGGAAGAAGCACTCTTCATCCCCTTCTTGGACCAGGATTTTCTTCAAGGCTTCCTCACTCTTCTCGGTTGGTTCTTTGCCGACATCATCTATAACTTCCATGTCCTTGTCTTCAATTTCTACTGTTTCTGGCTCTTGCACGTTGCAGGTGGATTTCATTGCTGCCATGGAGTAATTTTTTGCCTGCACCTGATCTCCTTTAACCTCTTCAATTCTATGCTCCGTTGGGAACCGCAACAGCTGGTGCAGTGTTGAGGGAACAACCCTCATTGTGTGCAACCATGGCCTTCCCAAGATAGCATTGTAAGGGGAAGGGGTGTCAATTACTGTAAACTTTGTGCTTACTTTCTTGGTGCCGGCCTGCACCTCCAGATTTATTACTCCCATAGGCCATGTTGGCGTTTCATTAAACCTAACCATTGGACTGTTGCATTGCTCTAAATCATCGTGATGAAGGCCAAGCTCCTTGTAACACCTGACATACATGATGTCACAAGAGTTTCCTTGGTTGATCAGAATGCGCCTTACCTGGTATTCTCCAATCCCGAGGGTCACCACCAGAGCATCGTTGTGGGGATGTTGCACCATGTCTAGGTCTGCCTCAGTAAAGGACACCATCGGTCCTTGGTACTCGTTTGTCCTAGGCCTCTTTTGCTGGACTTGACACACATGTCGTAAGTGTTTCACCTTCTGTGTCTCTCATCGTATATCATTCTTATTAACCTTCGAGTGGATCATATTGATCACCTGAGGTTCTGCTTGCCGTAGTTGTGGTGGAGGTGGTGTTGCCGGTGCTTGGGGCAGTCTCGCCTGCTCTTCCCTCGTTCTGGCCTCATCTACTAGGTTCCTTAAGTGACCCTGGCTGACCAGATCTTCCAAATGCGTCTTCAGGGCTCTGCACCCCTGAATCAGGTGCTTATCCTCATTGTAGTAAACACAGTGCTTCCCAAGGCTTCTCCCCATAAACTCGCCAGGAATCTTCTCCGGCACTCTATAATACGGCTGGTTCCTGATCCTTTCTAAAACTTTATAAACTGGGATCTAGAACACAATGGTGATTGCCTGTGCAGCCCTCAGCTTTAATTCTTGCCTGTTAGATCTTGTATTACCTCGGCCTCGCTTAGGCGAGCTGTTTCTCTTCTCCCGCTTCGGTGCCTTTGTTCCCGACGTATCCTCTTCTACTCTGGCATATTTCTCGATCCTTGCCATGAGCTCCTCCATACTCTTTGGTAGAGTCTTTGCTAGTGACTTCTGAAGCATGCAATCATCCTCCAGGCTGCTCTTAAAAGGCACGACCGCCAACTCCTGGTTGCATCCCGGTATTCGGTTGAACACCTCATAGTACCTTTTGGCATAAGCCCTAAGGCTTTCACCTTCGTTAATTTTCAGATCCATCAGGGAGTCTACCCTTAGTGGCTGCAACTTGTTTGTCACAAACCTGACCACAAACATCTTGGCCAGGCCTCTTCAACTCTTCACAGTTCCTTTTGGCAACTTGTGAAACCAATCCGAAGCGATTTCCCCAAAAGACAAAGGGAACACCTTGCATAGCAACGGTTCGTTCCTGGTATGTAAAGCCATCAAATTCAGATACAAGCTGACGTGAAAGTTCAGATCGGACTTATTGTCATAAATATGGAATCTTGACATATGGAACCTTTTTGGGGTCTCAAACCTATCCAACTCAACTGAGAACGGCGTTCTCGGCTTGACTGGGGATGTGACATCGGCATTCTGCCGTTTCCTCTAGAGGTAGTCCCTCAAATCCTCAGTCCGACCAGGAGCTCGGTTGTCAACGGATTTTAGTATTTTTTGGGCGCTACTCTCAGTGTCGTTATGTGTCCTCTTGGACTTCTTTTCATTCACTGTGTCAAAACACAAGCCTTTCTCTTGGATATTTCGGGGCTCTTTGACATACGTCCCCCTAGTCTGAGGTGTCCTTTGTGAGTCAACCCTGATCGACTCTCCTCGCCTGACATCTCGTGAAGGCCGATGTGAGGGCTCCTTTTCCTTGCCATGCTGTGGGATTACTGGGATTGCTTTTTGTCCTCCTTTCTGGGTGTCAGTCTTGGCCCCTGGCATCGGCGTGTCCTGCAACAGAAACGGTGGTTGCATGACGTTGTTCTGCATCATGAAGTTGACAACTGATTGTAGATCTTCTAACTTGTTGGCCATTCCCTTCATCTCGCCGTCTCTCCTTAGGTATCTATCTTTCCATACCTAGAGGTTGCTTTCGTTATAATACTCATCTCAGCCTGATTTCTTCAGGGGTTCTGCCTCTTTACTGATGTCCTTATCCCCGGGATCCTGCTCCCGTGCTCCTTCATTAGGGTTCTCTTCCTCGATGTTAGGATCGGTATGTTTAGCACTCCCACATGGGACGTCGTCCCCGATCTTATCTTTCTGCCCGTCGTTGGCCATCTATTCTCCTTACGCTTCCCACAGACAGCGCCAAATTGTAGGTGTTGATTTCTGACCACATAACCAAACGGGGAACTTAGCTGGAGAGCACCGACAAAATAGATTAAGCCCGAACAACCTATCACAGAAAGATAAGAATCCGGTAGTGGTTCGTCTACCCGGGGGCACTTCGACGATCAAGTCAGTAATCAAATATCTCTCAAACATGGCAAACTGTGTTTAACTCACAAGAAATAACTTACTGCTTCCAGTATATCACACATACATGAGACCCACGGGGGTGCCCTGCTTTTATAGCCAGCACTGACCTGATCCCTGTAGAAGCCTCACTTCAATGGACTCAGGCTCAATGCTCATCCTGTACTCTCAACTAGATAGGGATAAACTCCTTAAGAGCTTTATCTTTATCCAGACTGAGATCTTCCCCTATTCTAGTACTCTTGTCCTTTATTTGCTTATCTCGGATTCTGGTACCTCTGCAGATAACCTCGGCCTAGCCGAGATCACCTCGGCGTATGACCAGGCCATGTGGTACCTCGGCTGACACTTCGACGTCACCTTAGCCACGTGTTTTCATTCACAAAATATGTCTCCACAATGATAATTAAAAGAGACTACCTAATTCAAAACTAACACAAGCATTGTCACACTAATAAAAGGTTTTTTATAGACCACCCAATTCAACTAAACACAAACATTGTTGCAAAATAATAATTGGTTACCCAATGCAAACACTACGAATAAACACAACACATTGTCAACACAGATACAAATTAATGATTGATAAAAACATTAATTTACAAAAATCAATCAATATTTTCTCTGGGTTTTATTTATTTTCAACTCTTTCTTTTTGGAACTTTCTTTAATTGATCACATAAGGTTAGAGGGAAAATTTAAGAAATAAGTGTTCTTAAGAAAGAATTTAATAAAATAAAATTCAGAAAGCAAACTCTTCACTTGGTAATTCAACAATAAACTGTAACTAACTTAATTCCCCCATCATTCACAAATCAGTACAACCTAAAAAAACCCATTTATTTTGTCCAAAAACCCAAAGCCATTTATTATATCAGTTTAGTCACATCAGTTTTGTGTATGCAACCCTCCATTACCTTCTTCAATCTTCACCTGCACCTATTCAGATTCATTTTGCTTCCACCCTTAAATAAATTTTGAATATTTGTTAAGCAATACATGACCATAAGCTAAACTCAAAACTCAAATAAAATAACAACCCCCCCTCCCCAGCTTTAATGCAAATTAAGAAACAAACATGTAAGATTTATAATGTTCACTAATATTGCAAATCAAAATATCAAAGTAAAAAAAAAAATTGTAAACATAAAGTTAGGAAAAAGAAAATCAAGAAAATCTAACCCCTTTAGAGTTGGGCAACTATACATATCATCACACATAGTTAGAACAAATAATTAATTGAATAGATTTGAAACAGAATTAGTAAATAACCTTGTTGCAATTTAAACCCCAATTCAAACACATGTATAATGGCATTGCTACATGACTCAGTCATGATGCATATACCCACAAACCCAATAATCTCCCAACCCAAATCTTACAAACCCACATTGCTCTAAACACATATAAGTAACAAACCAACAAATGAGAGAACATGACATACACAATATTCAATGATCAATAAAAATATTCACCCACACTGCTCTCTCTCTTTTTTTTTTTTTTTAATATCTGCAAATAGTATATAAACCCATATTGGAAGTAGAATTACCAGAAAAAAAATGAGGCTGTTGTGGGAAGAAGACTAAGAAGATGAGGCTGTTGTGGAAAGAACACTGATTGATGCATATACCCAGATAGATATCTCTGAGCAAACCTATATAACAAAAATGTATATTGTCACGACCCAAACCCACCCCTAAAAGTTTGGCATCGTAACCGGCGTGATTACCAAAGGCCTAGGGGAAGCTAGGGGAAGCTAAGATATAAGAAAGTAAAACGTCTAACGAGCTGTGAACTGACATGAAACAAAATGCATTACTATATATATATGTACATATGTACATCAAGGTGCCACAAGTTTGTCAAAATACAACTAAATGTGAGGAGACATTCCCATCAACCACGGATATGATACCAGTGGTATCTGACCATAACACGTGAGTGATTTCAAAAGGGTGCTCATTCATTAAACATAAAATAAAATAAACATAGGATCATCATTCATTAAACATAAAATAAAGCATAAAAGAGATACTTAAGTTAAACATATCTTTACAACAGTGTTACTTACAGTTGGCTTCGCAAAACACGTAGCTGGGATGCGACTCTCGACCTACACAGACATATACAAGCATAATGTGTTTACTTTACTGTGCAATCAACAAGTTGTTATTGGTTGGTCTACTTTGTCTTTATTCTCTTTTAATGCTTGTGATACCCGTGCAATACAACGAACATCAGATATAAATGAAAACCATGCTAATAGAGGCCCAGAAAAGGGAAAAATGAAGTAGAAAAATGAAACCGAGCCAGCTAAACAGCTGCATGTGCGGAATGCCTTAACTGCACGTGCGGGACTCTCAGCGCACGTGCGCTGGTATAGACACCCAATTTTTTACTGTCCTCAAGACTTGGATGTCATCATTTGTGGACATGATGATTGTGATTGCATGTGTTTATTTTGAGTGCTCGAAGTCCTTGACGGAGTGCCCTACCTTTAAGCCCTAAAACCGTGTTTGTTTTGTGCCTGTGTTTTGGACCAAAACCTTAGTTTTTCACATTCAAAACTCCAGTTCTTCAAAACTCAACACCCTGGGACCAGCAGGCCACCTCTAGTGCCTTGCCGACCATCACTGTGCCTTGTCGGCCAGTGATGTGGCCTGCCGGCCACTAATGCCTTTTTGCAGATATTTTCTTGACAGCTATTCCAGCTGTTGGCACAATGAGCTTTATCACCATACACGTGTATGGACTGATTTAACTCAACCAAATGCATGTTTTTCTATATATATGGGGGTGTCTTCTCTCATTTTTGAGGGTTAGAAAATTTAGGACCAAAATATCTCTCTCTCTGTAGATTTCTCTCTCTCTCTCTCTCTCTCTCTCTCTTGCAATTTTGTGCACACTTGCCTAGTTATATCACTCTTTTGCATACACATCCTTAACCAAAATTGATCACCTTTGAGCCAAGGTCTCTTAAGGTCTTGTTGGAGCTCTTGAAGGTGGTTTTGACTTCTATTTGTGCCTAAAGTTGTGCCTGGCTTCAAGAGGTATAACACTTGTCTTTTAAACTTGTTTTAGTACACTTGTTTCTCTATCTTTTCCCATTGTTTTTGGGCCATTTTTGAGCTGTAAAAATCTCTGTTTTAATGGGCTAAAATTGGTGTTTTAAGCCATTTAAGGTTAAGGCGGTGTCTCACCCTTCTTTATTCCTAGCTTTTAAGGCTTTTGCACCTTTGTTTCTCACTTTCAAACCAACCTTTTTTTGGACCTTTAACCACTGAATTTCAGAGTATTTTCAGTGGCAAAAAACATGTTTTGAAGTCCAAAATTAGAGGGGTTAGCCTCCTCTCCTTGTGTCTTGTTTGCTAGCCTAGTTAACTCCATGTGTTAGCATGATTTTCTAGCTTTTTGTAGCTATATTCCAGCATGTTTCTGCCTTTGTTTCAGATTTCTTTAGCTCTATTTTTGGCTATTTGGGTCAGTTAAATCTTGTTTTGCATGGTTGTAGTGTATAGGTCCTCACAAGCTTGGTGTTTTAGGCCATTAGACACCCATTGTTTGAGTTGATTGCATGTTTTGGTGTTATTTTGCACTTCATATCAGCACCTAAAGCTCTGTAACCTCCCTCATTTCTTCACTCTTTATTTGCTTTGAAGATTGTTTCAAACTTGGGATCCTTTAAGCTTAAGATTGAGGTCCATGCTCAATGGTTTAATCCTCTTTTGAGGGTTCATTACCAACGACATAAAACTTCTCTCATGTCTTAAACCACCCATTGGTTAACACTTCTTTCACTTTAGAAAACTCTCACCAATGGACTTAATTAACTAAGTAATGGTTGGTAATTAAAATGAGTAAATAAAAGTGGCAAGTAAAATTGTGCAAGGTAAGCATTTGTTTGTGTTGCATGCGTTCAATCGGACGTTAATTGAACATAAGGAGAATTGGGGCATTTCATACTCAAAGTGATGAAATGTGCCAAATTTCCAAGGTCTCCATTGCCCTTGATCATGCATGATAGGGTGATGGTTGTTGAGTCTTATTTGTGTATTCATTAACTTGTACATCTTGGTTCTTTGGCCATCATGCAATGAAATTTCTTGATTGGTGATTTTGGAACCAAGTGTATCACTCCTTTGAGATTGTTTTGATGATAAGGAGGGATACAGAGTACAAATAACCTGTGAGAATACCCTCTATTTGCTCTCTGTTGCAGCAAGGAAATGTGTGTCATCAGTGGCTGGCCGGCCACTGCTACTGGCCGGCAGGCCATTAGCGTTGGACGGCAACCCTTCAGTGGTAGGTGGCCGGTCGGCCAACACTTCTGGCCTGCCAGCCACCAATGAATTTTGAGCAGTATGCTTGTAAGGCATGGCATAGTTGATTTGGAGAAGGAAACAGTGCAAAGGTTGTGCGAACAGAGACTTTCAAGGGCATACAGTAGATGTTCTTCGGGTGGAAACCGAGCATGCATGGGCCTCCCTCACTTCCTGAGACGAGTTATCTTGTTAATTAGTTTAATTTAATTAGCGTATGATTAGCCTATTTTTTTTAATTTAATTAGTTTGTGTTGTACTCCTTAATTAGTTAGTTAGCTAGTTAGTTCAAGTATTGTAATAATTAGTTTAGCTAGTTATTTATCTTGGTTTGTAATAATTAGCTTAATTAGCTTAGTTTAGCTAGCTAGTTAGCTTTTATTCATTCAGACTCTCCTTCGTGAGAGCAAAATGTAATAATGTGTATGTCTTCCAACCCCATGTCTTTCTCCTTTTATTTATCCGCTTTTGATGGTTAGATTAGGGTCATGTTTCAATTAGCATACCTTATGCTTGCATACATTCATCTTATCTAGCATGCACCGAGGCTCGGCGCATCATTTAAACTGCATTGTCATTTCAATAATTCTTTGGATACATGCTTAGACCGCATGTCTAAAATCGATTCATATGCCATATTAGTAGCCGAGCCTATTATATGCATTCTTCACATGTGTTGCATTAGATATTTAACATAGTTAGGAATCATGCATATTTTTTTTTCTAACTCACATCTTCTTAGCTTGGAATACTAGGTGAGTTTTTAGTGCTTTAGCATACTAGCGTATGTGTGAATGTTGCCATGTTTAGTATGCTTGCCAAGAGGCAAAATGCTTAAGTGATGAACTACTTGAATGCCAGTGGATGAAGGCTTGTTGTTTGAATTGGAATGATTCAACGAATGTAAGTTTTAAGCCCACTTTGTTGAGTGGCAAATCATTTTTAAGTCCACTATGTTTGGTGGCAAATTCGCAAACTTTAAACCCACTTGAGGTGGCAAAATCAAACCCTTTTCGCAAAAAACAAACATGAAATTGAGTTGTTCTAATTCAGACAAACTAGTCTATACTTGCTTGTACGTATCACATAGTAATGTTGGCTTAATAACTGGAACAAGAGCACATAATGTTTATAAAAATCATATCATGATTAGTGCGAGCGGGGGTGCTCAATTTATGACATTCCCCTCTCGTACCTAAGTTCCCGAGCTGAGGCAACTTTGGTGATGACGGATAAGTGGCCTTTGGCACGAGCCGTCCAATTTTGGCATTTTTTATTCTAAAATCGATTTGCCAAATGACTTGTCGGATTTGGACTCTTTGGTGATTATCAATTTCACATTGCACTTGTGAGATTAGATTCAGAACCACGGGAGTCCGAACTGTAGGGCTTTCTTTCGAGTTTGCGAAAGGGGGTGCGAAAAAACCGAGCTATAGCTGGATGGTGCAATTATTTCAGAATGTTTTCCTCTTCTCCCTTGTTTTCTGCACTTACGGGCCTTCCCACAGCACGTGCGCCACTGCTTTCTGCACGAGCAGTCCTCCCTGCCGCACGTGTGGTTCTGGGTGTTCCAGAACTGAAATTTTTGCTCTGTTTTGAAGCTTCAATCCTCCAAAAATCAAACCCAAATTTGAATAAATCAAGGCTTAAAACTTACAAAAACATGATGAAAGAGTAAAGTCTAAGTTAAAATCAAAGTTATAGCTTTCCATTCAACCCCAATTACCCAAACACAAAATCATAACTTGATTATGGAGGAGAACAAACAAGAGTTGTGGTTTAGGGGTCAAAATTCATGAAAATTCCTACACCAACATCAAACTCATGCAAAAACATACAAGATCAAGTGAAAATTATGAGAGATGTTGTGTTGACAATGTTCTAGGCAAGGTTTATAACTTACACTACATACACTACCCAATTTCTAATTCAACTCAATTCCTATAATCACATGTGAGAATTAACTTAATCTCATGGGTTTAGAGAAGAGTTTCTCATATTTTAGGGTTGATTTGGTGAAGTTGCTTCTAAACTTTTTCTTCTTTCCCCTTTCTTTCTTTTCTTCTTCTCTTTGTTCTCTAAGGCTCTAGAATTCTCTCTTTCTCTCTCAGGTTATATTTCTCTCTCCTCTCTTGAGTTCAAACAAACATATATAATGCTAAGTTACTTTGGCTTAAATTAAACTAATTTACAATCACTTCAATTAAATTATTTCTTACCATAACCTAAGTTAACTAATCCCCACTTTATCTAATTAAGGTGAATTAGGCTCTAACCACCTAGTCCATTATTTAATTTGTAACCTTACAATTTAATGAATCAGACAAGTCTTTTTCTTAAATTAACATATCTATCGAGCAAAGTAGAATGCATATAACATATAGTACACACTTCACCCACAGATAAACATGGAATGCACATATAAACACATAATTAGGGTAAACCACAGAATGAACAGCTATGTAGGGAGGCGGGCGTTTGTAGACACCCCAATTTTGACCACTCGTAAGACTTAGGCTCTTGATTCCGAACACTCAATGATGAAGGTTACATTGTGTAAATGGTTTGAAATCTTGACAAAGAAATCCGATTTCAAGCTCTAAACAATCCCAACTTGTCATATCCATAGTATTTCTATCCTAGAAACTCAGTTTTGAACATTATACCAACCTGCATTGAACCTGAAAGAGAGGAACAGTGGAAATGCATTGAGGCCCGGCCGTGCCTCAGTGATGGCTGGCCGGGCATCTTGACTTTTCAAAGCAGATTGTGTAAGTATCTGCCAGCTGTCTATTTCAGCAGATATTTTGATCTGCAGCTCAATCTCTATAAATACGAGGCTGCCGAACTGAGGTGAAGAGGTTGAAAATTTTTGAAGAGAGTGATATATTTCAAGGTTTAGATATATCAAAGTACAAGAAATTAAAGAGTTGAAATTCTTCTTTAATCTTCCTATTTTCATAATCTATATATCATCCATCCATACCATATCAACATAGAGCTTGGACTTGGAACTTGATTGAGATTTTGAAAACCATAACTCAAGCTTGAGGGTGTTGGAATCAAGTTTGTCAACAAAGAGCTTACCTCTCTTTCAAAGGTAGAATTTTGCACCTTCTTCTTTCATCTTCTTGTACTTTTTTCTTTTATTTTTCTTGCCTTTATATACTTATTTTTAGAGTTGAATTGAGGCCCAAAAAACTTGATTTGAGGTCTTGATATTGGAGGAGTTTGCCACCCCTCTTTAGGCTTTGTTCCATAGCTTTTTCTCTACTCTTTTAACTTACTTTTTCTTGCTTTTAGCTACTATTTTTCACCTATTATGGGCTGTTTTAGGACTATTTTAATTTACTTAAATAGCTTATGCTTTGTCTAGTTTACTTGTTGTCTCATAAGTTTGCTTGTATAGCTTGTTGCATGTTTATTCTAAGCTTTTCTCTTTAAGTAATTTCCTTATTTAATAATCTCATTTTAATAATCGAGTTGTCACTCATTTTATTTCGTTTGAGAGTCGTTTCAAATGGTTGATGGTTATTCAACACATGAACTAGAGTTTTGCACTTAATGGCTTAATCTCTACGGAGATTCATTGTCAACGGTGTAATATTTCTTTCACGTTGAGAATTACTTCTCATTTGATGCTTCTCTCCTTTTAGAGGACTTAACATCACCATGGACAAAGAAATTAATGAATGGCAATGACTAAAAGAATTGATTTAAAAGCGATCAACACACTTCAAGAAGATGGCTTAAACTACTTAGGCTTGGCCGGACGTTATGCCAAGTTAATTGAGTCAAGAATGATCATACGCTAATTCATGACATTTTGATGATTCTTGAAGCGTCTTTATAGCGACCCTGGTTTTGCTCTGGCCTTCATTGTGTTTCGGACTCGGGATCCGTGGTTGAATGTTGTATCCATGTCTTGTTTTTCCCCTTTGACTCTTTGCATTTGAGTTTTGGAACTTGTTGGGCGAGTTTGGAATAGGTTGGTTGTTAGTTGGTCTAGATTGTTGTTGCCTAGATTTTGGCTTCTTCGCTCGAGCAAGCCTTGTGTAATTTGCTTCTTCGCTCGAGCGAGCTTTGAGGGTTCTCAGGTTTCCTTCCCAGACGCAGCATTTCTGGGAAGATGAAGTTCTTCACTGGAGTGAGGCTTCTTGCGCTCGAGCGAGGGTGTGTATATGTGTTACACTTAAAGGTATGTATTCTATGCTCGAGCGAGGCTTCTTGCGCTTGAGTGAGCGTGTGCATCTGTTATACTTCTGAAGCTTTGCATTTTACGCTGGAGCGACAACTCCTTCGCTCGAGCAAGGGTCGCGTATATTAGTTCACAGCAGAGGAGTTTTACATCACTTTTTGAATCCCTTTTTGTTAAAAACCCTAGATCGACTGTCTCTCTCTCTCTAAAATACTCTCTCTCTACAAATACTCCATGATCTAAGGGTCTCTCTACCTTACTCCCTTTGATAAAGAGTTAGAGCATCTTGTGGGCTTCCTCTTGATCCGAGCAAAATGGAGTTTGGGCACTTTTGAGTTTCTTCTTCATCTCCTTTGAGCTTCTACACTTGAGGTAGGGATATTTTACACTTTAGTATGGTTTTTAACCTAGGTATTTGATGCTATGTATAAATGGTGAGATTTGGAAGTGATTTGGGTAAAATAGGGTTTGGGTACAAATTAAAAGAGGGGTTTTCCATGTTGGGTTATAAAATGACTTTGGGGCTTTTAATATGTAGCTCTCTTGTAATTAAATGGAAAATTTGGCCTTGGGGTTGACATTTGAGAAAATGGGAAATTTGCCCTAATTTGGGTTGAATAATTCATCTTGTACATATAATGAAATTGATATAGAAAAATATGAAATTGGAAGGGTGTATAGATGAATGGTGTAGTTGGATTTGTTAAATCACTCACCTATGGAAATTTGATAAATTATCTGTTTAATAGATTGTATATCTGTTTAGAAATATCTATTTTGGGCTATCGGTGGAGGATAGCTATGATTGTTGTAGAAACTATATGAGGATTAGGTAAATTAAAACTAATTATATGAATTAGGTCATTGAATATGACGATTTGACTAAATTGTTGAATATGTAAATTTGGTAGTCATTGTGTATGATACGTCCTTAAATACATTGTATATGTATTATTGTTTGGGAGGAGATAGGGGATGTACTCCATGGTGTGGGAGGAGATAGGAGATGGACTCCATTGCAAATTAAGTTGGCCAGAGTGTCCAGGGTGAAAGTCCCGAAATCTTATATATATGAGTGTCGATTCCCTCGGATGAGAATTCCGTAAAATGGCAAGAAAAATCGAAGTGTTTGAATAATGGTTGCTATTAAAGTGTTAACAAATGAATTGTAGTCTCGTTTGGGGTTGTTTAGACAACAAGGAACTATATCTATGAGTTGATTAGAATAAATGAATGGAAATGGAATGAGATATTGATGTCATTATTAATTGGTCATGAAAAGGTGTCGGTTGGTTTTAAGTATTGAACATTTATCTAGTGCTTATATCTTAGTTAAATTTCATACATTGCGTTAGTATATCTCTACTGGGCTTTGGCTCACCCTACTTGGGAAACCATTTTCAGGTACAGGTGACATGCCACCTCCAAGGGCATAGCTTGGGAGGACTTGGGGCTGAAGGCTCTATTTTTGTTGTTCTTATTTTCATATTAAGTGTTTATTAAAGCTGAGGGCTTTACTTGTATAGAGTTTAGGATTCTTTTGTTGTAACCAAGAGATATCTTGGAAAGGTGTAAGCTCGTAGGGCATTTGTTTTGTTGTTAACAATTAGTGTTACATGTTGTAGTTTCAGAATGAACATTTATGAAAGTGTAATGCATGTAACACCTTTCGTAATATAAACTATGATGGATGAATGTATAACCTTTTTAATATATTCATAGAATCTTGCGTGTGGCTTGTATCTATCCCTTTTTAGGGCGTTACAATTTGGTATCAGAACGTACCTAGTTTGAATACTTTGAGTACGTGGGAAGTGGTTAGTACCACAATGGGTTTATCTCGCTTGTTAGAGACTTAAGTATAGATGATATGTGCTTATATGATAACATGCTTATGTGATTATATGGGTATGAGATTTAATTTCTAGGATGTTGACTGAGTCCATAGGTTTCTGGGAGTCCTGTTGGAAAGGCACTTGATCACTGCCGTTTCTAACCAGAACTCTAGCAGCACCGCAGGACGGTCATCATCCGAAAATGAAATTCGTATGTGTTTATGTGATTATGTATTTATGTGGAGTGAATTACAGTTGTCCATCGTATTAGGACGTGAGTGAATTAGCTTCGGCACATTTGTAAATGTGCTAATCTCCTTGTTATCTTCATTAGGATGTCAGGACGAGGTCGTGGTGGTAGGCGTGGTAGGCCTAGGAGGCACAAGATGCCTATACAGGATGAGATTCCGACGCAGGAGGAAGGAGTTGGTCAGGCCAACGTGGCCGAACTAGTAGGTCAACAGGCCATGGGTGCCTTAGCCCGTGAAATGGCCGGAGCATTAAGGAAATCCATGGATATTCTCAGAGCTGAGAATCAAGTCCAGGCCCATGTAGCTGAAACAGGGCCATCGTTCTTAAAGAGGGAGTTCCTCCGGTCAAATCCGGACGAGTTTTTGGGTGATCCCAAGGAGCCATTGAAGGCTGATGAGTGGTTGGAGCAGATGACGAAGACGTTTGAGATGCTTGGCATTGAAGACGAGGGTTTGAGAGTGAACTTGGCATCCTTCCAATTGAAAGGAGACGCGGGTCAATGGTGGAAATATGCCCGGGGGCGCATTGGTGGGACTTGGGAAGCCTTTGTTGATGCTTTCCAAGACAAGTACTTACCTGCTACAATAAGGGAGAAGTTGAGGGATCAATTCTCTAGGTTGGTGCAGTTGAATACACCAGTGGCCGAGTTTAACACCACCTTCACTAGTTTGTCGAGGTTTGCACCGGAGTTAGTGGCGACCAAGGAGCGCCGATGTTTGGAGTTCGAGAAAAGGTTGCGGACCGGACTCATGTTCAGAGTGGCCAGATCCATGATTAGGGACTATGGGTTCTTTGTGGAGGCTGCAGCCCATCTTGAGACCATAATGCATGCGAAGGAGGAGAGGATGAGGGGCTCCAAGAAGAGTCATGATAGCCAAGGGGACTGTAAGAGGCAGAGGGGTTCTAACCCCCAGTAGTCCCAGGGGGCACGCTCGAGGTCTACCTTTCCAGTACTGAGTTCGAGTTCAGGGAGAGGTGGTTAGGGAGACATTACCTGTTTCAAATGTGGTTAGTTGGCACGAGTTGAGACACTTTGGTGATGACGGATAAGTGGCCTTTGGCACGAGTCACGGATTTCCTAAATTTCCCAAAACAAAGCAGTCCATTTTTGGCATTTGATTCAAAACATCGATTTTCCAAAAGAATTGCCGGATTTAAACTCTTTTGCATTTTCATTATTTTACATTGCACTTGTGAAATAAAATTCAGAACCACGAGAGTCTGACACTGTAGGGCTTATTCGCCTTCTGAAAAGGGGTACGAAAAAGTCGAGCTACAGCGTTACATATATTTTTTGATACACACAAATAACCTTACTGCAATTCAAACCCCAATTCAAACACATGTATAATGGCATTGCTGCAGAACTCAGTCATGATGCATATACCCACAAACCCAATAATCTCCCAACCCAAATCTTACAAACCCACACTGCTCTAAACACATAAAAGTGACAAACCAACAAATGAGAGAACATGACATACACAATATTCAATGATCAATGAAAACATTCAAAATTACAAACCTTACAAACCCACACTGCTTTCTGTTTTTTTTTTTGTTTTTTTGTTTTTTTTTTGTTTTTTATATCTGCAAATAGTATATAAACGCATATTGGAAGTAGAATTACCTACAAAAGATGTGGCTGTTGTGGGAATAAGACTGGGAAGATAAGGCTGTTGTGGGAAGAACACTGCTTGAGGGAATTCAAGAACAAAATTTAAGTGTAGCAGAAGATGAGGCGAAAATGGCCAAATAATGTTTCACAGTCGCAGAAGCAAAACAATTCCAAACCAATATAAAGGACTCATATAATTTTGATGCCCATTTAATTTTGCTAAAATCAGATTTGATAACAGATGTCAATGAACAACCACCGTAAACTACAAAACCATGGATAATGTAAACAACAAATCCAAACAACTCCTTTCCTTTCTCAGAATTCAAACAACAATGTAAACAACAAATCCAAACAACAGCGATCAAGAGCAGAGAAAGGGAAAAACACAACAGCAAGTTCGAAGTCTTACCTTGTAAGTGCGAGTTCGAAGGAAGCTGAAGGAAATTCAACCTACAACAGAGAAAGGGAAAGGAAAAACACTATACATTACATGTGTAAGCATGAAGAATTCAACATTCAAATACTTCTCTTGCACTAGGTTTATGCAAAATCCTATATAAACAGCCTCTACAATTCAAAACCACTGTTGTAATTAGTTAATTACTTAGAAGCAAAATTTAAGTGTAGCAAAAGATGAGGCGAAAATGGCCAAATAATGTTTCATAGTAGCAGAAGCAAAACAATTCCAAACCAATATGAAGGACTCATATTGTAGACGCGCCCTTGGGCATCACTCTACAGTTCGGACTCCCTTTTGTGTTACGGTTCTTAATCTGAACCAAAGAGTCCAACTCTGGCAAATCGTTTTGAAGAAAAACAGATTTTTTGAAAAGTAGTGCCAAACATGGACTGCTTTGCCAGATTACAGAGTCGCCACCTAAATATTTTTAAAATGGGAAATTTAGGAAACCCTGACTCGGTGCTGAAGGCCACGTGTCCGTCATCACCAAATGTCATGGCTCGGGAGCTTGGGTACGATCGGGGAAGGTCAGCTATGAGCACCCCCTTTCGCCCGGTCCGAAGACCGGCCTCTACTAACCGTGATATCCGATTTTGAAAACATTACATGTTCTTATTCCAATTATTAGCCTAGATTTACTACGTTATGCACACAGCAAACAAGTATAGACTAGGTTGCTTTAATTCGGAAATAATCATTGCATATCCGTTTGTTTTGGAAAACGTGTTGGTTTTGCTACTCGCAAGTAGGCTAAAATGCGGATTTCAATGAGTTATTCCAACTCAAGCAATCCAACCTCCACCCACAGGCATTCAAACAGTTATATCATATAAGCATTTAGCCGCATGGTAAGCATGCTGTCATGGCAACATTCACACGCATGTGGTATGCTAAAGCGTAAAATACTTACATCGTACTCCGTGCCAAAACGAGGAACTAGTTAGCAAACATGCGTGTCCTAGTTCATGTTAGAGTGGCTAATGCAACACAGGCAAGGATGCAATTTAGAGTAGGCTCGGCTAATCCCTAAAATGGTATGTGAAATGCTACAACTATCACGTATTCAATTTGGAATTGAAAGTACGATGCAGTTTGTATGATGTACCGAGCCCGATGTATGTCAACAAATGCATGGATGCACGCATGCATTGCATAAGGTATGCTAAAATAGACGTGCCCTAATCTACCATCGTAAGCAGGTAAATAAAAGGGAAGAAAGAAATGGGGGTTGGAAGACATACACCCACTCACACACACTTATTACAAATTTGCCCTCACTCGGAGGGACCAAAAGAATATACAGTCCAAAAATAATACAGTCCGAATACAGAATGAATAAATTATTACAGAAATTTCTAATTATCAAATTAAAACAAATGTAAAAAGAAGGGGGCCTCAGCCCTGCCTCGGGATATGCGAATGATGCATGCTCGAATCCGACTCGCCCGGAAACCCGTTGCCATAGCATTGCTGCCTCTGTTTTTACTGCCCCATCTCTCCAAAAAAAAAAAAAAACCAAAGTCCCAGGAAACCTTCCTTGTGTTCTGCTGAGTGCCACCGGCTTGAGGAAACTACCACCGGCTGCTTGTGGTGGTCACCGGCTACAAAATGGTCTATCGGCCAGAAATACAGTGCCGGTCGGCACTCTTTCCTGCCGGTCGGCACAAAATTCCTGCAGAAGACAGTTTGACAGCAACAGCAGGCAGCAGTGCATGGTATTGGATTTTTGAGCATATTTATGCATAGCCAATGCTTCCTATCATGAATGGGACTCAAGGAAACATGGCTCTTGGTTCTAGGGCTATCAATTGTGCACCTTGGTGCATGATGGCCTAAGATACCAAGTTTGCATTTCAATGGTATTATGCATGCAACATACAAATGAAATCCAAGGCCTTATCATGTGTTGGTCAAGGGCCTTGGTGACCAAGAGGTAGGACAAGTTGCATCACTTATGGTATGAACTCATCCTAACCCTCAACTTGGCTTAACACCCCAAACCAAGTAATGCCATGCATGTTATGCAAACATGGCTCCACAATACAACCTAGTACTAAGATGCAAACATGCCAAATGTAATGCAACATGCAAAGTGCAAATGCAATGCAAACAAGGGTAAATCAAGCACAGGGTAATCATGCTACAACACTTAATGAACCAAACATGCAACAAGCATAAGGCAAGCATGCAATGGTGGACTAGACCATAATGGGGGAGACCTCAAATCTCCCCAAAACAGTGGCGAAAATGGGCTGAAAAGGTGGACAAATATTCATGCGAACATGCAAACCAAAAGGCCTAAGGCTAAGGCACAAAGTGGAGCATTCCATTGCCTACAAACATGACCACTCATGGCCTATATTGGACAAGCAAAAACAGATTTTTGCTATGCAAGAACACACCCAAAACTCACACACATGGCATCCCAAAAACTCTAAACACATAAGCATGCATAAGACCCTCTTTAGAGCATAAGCGGCCAACAATTCAAAGCACGAATAAGATGATAAACGGAGGCACATGAGCATGATATAAGAGCTGAAATATGCATGTTAAATGACTCCAAATCACTTAAATAACATAACCAAGACATATCCATGGATCACACACTCAAGGCTAACAAGCCACAATGCAAAGTAGCCATGTCAAGCACATCAAACACGGCAAAATCAGTGGCTCACAGCCCTAAAACATGGCAAATCAAGACCAACATCTTCAAGATGCTAAGCTAAAAACATGGAGATACATGAGGCTAAACACATGGCATGTCTTTAAGCAAAATGGGACATTACAAAGCAAATATGGGAAGCATGTTAAGGGCCACGAAACCGACCTTAGATAGAGATCAAACATGACCTAAAACACTCAAAAAAATTCTGAAATGAAGCCAAATGCAAGCAAGCACACATGCTACCTCATGAGCCAAAAATGGAGGCCAAAGAGGGACAAAGGGGAGAGGGGTATCCCTCCCCTATATGAGACTTCAAAACACCTCCCTCACCACTGAAAACCCACTGGTTTTCAGTGGTGAGAAGACCAAAAACAATGAAGTTAGACAATGCTCAAAAAAAAAGGCACAAAAGGGCCAAAACAAGGCCTAAAAGAGTGAGGCTTCACTCAAATACAAAAGTGACCTTAATGAAAGTTCTTGAGCAAGTAAAAACAAGGTTTTTTTATGTTAAACACAAATCCAAAATCACAAAGCAAAAGGGGTAGAAAGTAGTTGCGAGAATGGGGAAACTAAAGCAAAAAGTTTACCCTTGAAGATCCAATGAAGAACAGGTGGAGCAGCCCTCCTCTAGTGATCAAAACCAGTCCAAGATCACTCAAACAAACCTCCAAGCCTCCCAATCTCGGATTAAGGTGTAGTAGTGTGTGTAATGGTGCAAAAGTGAGGTGAAATCACACTTTTTGGTCCAAAACACACACACAAGGGGAGAGAGAGGGAGATATAGATATATATGGATGTATATCAGAGATATATGTATAAGCTCTGGTTTTTAGGTCTAAAATGGCTAACCCTTGAGCAAAGGAGATGAATGGATGCATATATAGGCAAGAATGCTTAGTGGCTAAGCAAGAGAGGGGGGGTTCAAGGGATTCAAGGAGTTTAAGTGAGTCAAGGCTTCTTGGAGAAGCTAAGACAGCTGGCCAAGCTTCTCCAAGAAGCTTGGCCAAGGGGTCAAGCTTCTAGAAGCTTTAAGGGGTTCAAGGGTGCAAAGGGTGCAAACCCGGGTATGGGGAGTGGTGATAGTGCATTCCAGCTGTCACAGCTGGCATGCACCATCCTCAGGGGGGGTTCAGAAGGGTCACCGGCCAGCCAAAAACGTCACCGGCACAAAAAAGTGCCGGTCGGCAACATATAGTGCCGACCGGCCAAAGGTTTTGGAAAACAGTGCCGACGGACAAAATTGAGTGCCGGTGGGGTGTGGTGGCAGCCGGTGGGATTCAGGGATGGCTAAAAAGCCTCCCCCTACCCTCAAATGCAAAAACACAAGTGTTTGGTGCCAAAACCGAACACGAAGCAGCCGAGTCAAGAGGTCCTGAGACGAGGCGAGCTGCCGAGGCCTCCGGGAACTCGAGACGAACACAATCATGGATAATCACCGGGTGTCTAAGCGGTGACGCCCAAGTCTTGAGGACGGTCAAAAATGGGGTGTCTACAGTTGCCCCTCTTTGACAGAACTCGAAAGTCATAACAATGACGGGAGTGAATGTCAAAGCCCAGAGACGACCCATTTTTGACAAGGCCGAAGACTTAGACAAACATGCAAGACAAACAAGGTATGCGCCCGAAGGCAGGGGCAAAATGCAACTGAATATGCAAGAAGCCAAACATAACTTATGATCATGCAAAGGAAGCTGTAATGAAGCACACAGGCGACAGTTATAAGCTAGCATACCAAACTACACTACGATGCAGAAAGGATGTAAGAGAATTATGGAATTCTCAATACGTCTCACTCGGGAGATACAATACCTGTCCGGTTCGTCTGGTCACGCCAGCTTCAAATGAACCGTACATACAATATCGTGCCTGAAAAGAAAGCAAACTTAACAGGTATGACATTGTTAGCAACATTCATAACAGTGCAATCGGGAGTGCGTGACAACGCATGCAATGTGTATAGAAAATTGTAATTGAACACATATAGTAAAGCAGAGCACGCATACAAAGCAATGTGTATATAGGAACTTGAACTCATGTAAGTAGAGCAACGCACACATACGAAGCAATGAGTATATAGGAAGGAACTTGAACTCATCTCAGTAAAGCAAAGCACACATACAATGCAATGAGTATATAGGAACTTGAACTCATGTAAGTAGAGCAACGCACACATACGAAGCAATGAGTATATAGGAAGGAACTTGAACTCATCTCAGTAAAGCAAAGCACACATACAATGCAATGAGTATATAGGAACTTGAACTCATGTCAGTAAAGCAAGGCACGCATACCATGCAACATGTGTAGAGAATTGTAATTGAACACATGTAGTAAAGCAACGCACGCATACGATGCAATGTGTATAGTAAGGCTGTAATTGAACACATGTCAGTAAAACAATGCACGCATACAAAGCAATGTGTATATAGGAACTTGAACTCATGCAAGTAAAGCAACACACACATACGAAGCAATGAGTATAGAGAAACTTGAACTCATCTCAGTAAAGCAACGCACACATACGAAGCAATGAGTATATAAAGGAAGGAACTTGAACTCATGTAAGTAAAGCAACGCACACATACGAAGCAATGAGTATATAAAAGAAGGAACTTGAACTCATGTAAGTAAAGCAACGCACACATACGAAGCAATGAGTATATAAAAGAAGGAACTTGAACTCATGTAAGTAAAGCAACGCACACATACGAAGCAATGAGTATATAAAAGAAGGAACTTGAACTCATGTAAGTAAAGCAACGCACACATACGAAGCAATGAGTATATAGGAACTTGAAATTGAACATGATAAAACATGATGTTGAAATGCAACGTACTGCAACACAGTATAATTGAAACAATTTCTTTTGAAATTCACAAGATATAAAAGGATACGAGAAGGGACATCCTTCGCATGTTCCGAGCATCGCTCACAAAAGTAATGGCTTGAAATCAACTTGAAGATCCATTTGCATTCTGACAGTGCATCTTCTTGTATTGTCTTGAATAATGAAGGTGCCAAACCTCCTAATTGACCCGAACAAGGGCGCAAAAGGTACGATGACCGAAAAGGGGGGGGGGTTACCGGTGTCAAACCCAGCACTTTGCTACCCTGCTATTCTTCTGCTTTATTTTCCTTTTTACTAGGAGTTTAAGCACATTGCACTGCCTTAGGCAGGTTTTATTTCTCAAAAGCGCGTGTTTTTACAAAACATATGATGGAAATGAAACAACTGTTTGTTCAAAAAGTGCTATATTTGCACGTTCTATGCATCGCATCGCAGGGCATCACACAACAATGTGACTGAAATTGAAACCGCGTTTTGAAAACCAAAGCATCGCATCGTAATAATCAGGTAGTAAACCAATTACAACTCGATAAGCAAAACAGGGTGACTCGGCAAACTAGCCAAATGCGAGTACACCTTGACAAACATTACAAAGACTCAACGAGAGTGAGATACAACTCAATAAGCAAATATGCAACAACTCGATAAGCAAATGGGCGCGCCCTCGTAAGAATTGATCACTGGAGGGCATCGAAAGTAGTGGGACTTCCCAAATTCCTAGCATAAACAGCTCAGAGGGCAAGGGTGAGCACCACCGGCCCAGCAGAAAGCCCACCGGCTGTGTATAAAGGCCATCGGCCGAAAGGTTGATCCATCGGCCAAAACAGATGGCCGGTCGGCACTATAATTGGCCGGTCGGCACTAAATTGTCAGTACCAGCAGAATGTTGACATCTGTCCTTCACTCAACCTTATCTTCTTCAAAAGGTCTCAACTTCGTGGTTTTCTTCATTTCCACACTGATTTACTCCAAATGGAAGCATTTCTAGCCCAAATCTCGCGACTTGGATTAACAACTTGGACGGCTCGGAAAAGCTTAATTTCCGGGCTTTCGGCATAAACGCACTATTCACTTTGCGCCGTACCCCGCTGCATTTTCCATTCCTCCATGCCGCGGCAAGGTTTTGGAACCCGGTAACACATGTCTTTAGCTTTAGCAGGCAAGAGGTGTGTCCCACTTTTGAAGATTTCCAAACTCTAATGGAATCTGAGAGCGATGAGGAGATCCTGCCCCAACTTCGTTTTGGCCATGCTCAAGCCCTGGGACAAATGTGCGGGCTTTCAATGCCCGACGCTCGTTCTCTAATTTGTGACGGGACATTAGATGTTCCGAGCTTGGTTTGTCGCTTTTCCGAAACTGGCGATCGCGGCGACCATCACTGGCAGGGTTTTCGGCGACACGCCCTTTGTTTATGCCTGCTATCTCATTTTCTGTTTATCTCTGGTTCTGGAGGGCCCAGTGTCCGGTTGATTGAGGTTGCCCAAGGCTTGAAGGAGGGCAAAAGCTGCATTGCCATGATCCTGGCTGAGACACTGCTGGGCTTAGACGCCTTTTATCGTCGAGAGACGATCAGATTAGCAGGGAGTCCACTATTACTACAGGTAATGTTTCCCACCCAATCTCTTATTTATGTTTGCTCACATCACTCGGCCCTCAGGCTCGGTTTTTCTCACAAAAAACCCTTTCCTCACTTTTTCTCTCATCGTACATCTCTCTATTCTTTATTCTCTCATTTTTCGTCCCTCCCCAGGTATGGTTGATGGACAAACTAAAGGTCGTGGACTCTTGCCCAGCATATTCAGCTCGCGGCTACTTCTTCAGGCAACGTCTAGTTGACGCCCTTGATGAGGGTTGGTGGTTTGAATGGATGTGCAGTTTGTCCGCAGACCGCATTGCTTGGCGGTGCCCTTGGCTCAATCTTCCAGTGATGAGTTACAGCATGACCCGTCAACCCGGGATCCAATTGATTGGCTTGACTCACTGTGTCTTCTATTTCCCATTCCGTATCCTGCGCCAGTTTGGTCATAATCAGACTTGTCCGCCGGAAGGGATAGAGTACCCGGTTACATTCCCGATTCGAGGCGCTCAGCTGGCCCGGTATGCCACAGCATGGAGGACAGAGAACTCCTGGCCCCCGCTCCCGCTTTCAGTTGCACTTTGTCTGATGAGTGCTTGGATTGGCTTAATGAAGAGGCACAGATTGGGCCCAGCTTGGTATCAGAGGCTTCAACTAGCTCTGGGAGGGGGCGCAGGGACATTTGACTTGACCATGCCCCGGATTTATTGCTTTATTAGTACTTTCAAGTTTTCTTTATGAATGTAATAAAAAGCAACTTCAATTGTATGCAAGAGCAAGAGAACTCTATTTTGAAATCAATGAAATTGAAGGTTGTGGTACTGAAAATTTTCCGTTTTGGTCCGGAAATGGTCTTAGTTGTAAAAAGATTTATTTGAACAAAGTCAACTTTTATCAAAACCTTTCAAAACTATTTTCGATATGGATCAGAACTGGACACGCCTGAAATTTGTCACTGAGATGCACAACCCCGGATTCCTGCAACTGGAAAATTGCCCCTAGTTTGAATAGTACCGCGGCACTGCATGGCAACGGAAAGTTGCCCCTAGTCTGAATAGCACTGTACCGGAGATTGCGATAAATGCTGATGGACAAAGATGACCAAGATGATCAAATGGACAAAGTTGATCGGGGAAAAGTTTGTGGCTGAACTTCAGGATGAAGCTGCCTACGTATCCCAAGGATGGGAATCAAGCCTTACGTAGTTCAGGCTTGGGTTCACTCGAGTATTTTCACTCTCCTTTTGCGCTCTAACTTTTGCCAAGGCCGCCCTTTGCGGGTTTTCAACCTTGCGAGCTCAGTTTTTATACTTTCTAATTTTTTGTGCTCTGAATTTTGCCTAGGTCGCCCTTTCGGGTTTTCGGCCCAGCGAGCCTCTCAGGGGTAATATTTCTTCAACTTGTCCATGTTGATCGGTTGGGAGAACTCTAGGCCATCTAGGTCCATCAGAACCACAGCTCCACCTGACCAGATGGACTTGATGATATAGGGACCAGTCCAATTGGGTCTGAACTTGCCCCTTGGGTCGTGGATGGGAGCTCGGTTGTCTTTGAGCACCAAATCTCCTTCCTTCAAATTCCTGGACTTGACTTTCTTGTTAAAAGCCCGGGCGATTCTGCGTTGATATCCCTGGACGTGGTACAGTGCTTTTAACCTCCTCTCATCGAAAAGCATGAGTTCCTCGAATCTGCTCTGCTGCCAATCTGCCTCGGCTATCTGACACTCAGCCAATACTCGTAGAGACGGAACCTCAATCTCTATAGGTAGAACGGCTTCCATCCCATATACCAAGGAATATGGAGTCGCCCCGGTAGAAGTTCTAATCGACGTTCGGTAGCCCCACAGAGCAAACGGCAACTTATCTGGCCAGTCCCGATAGGTTTCCACCATCTTCTGCAGTATGTGTTTGATGTTTTTGTTGGCGGCCTCAACTGCTCCGTTGGTTTGCGGCCGATACGTGGATGACTTATGAAAAGCTACATTATACTTCTTCAACAGATCAATCACCTCCTTTTTGAAGTGGGAACCATTGTCCGAAATGATCTCATTCGGGACTCCATAACGGCAGATAATGTTGTTTCTGATAAACTTTGCGACATGCGAAGCCTTCAACACGGCATAAGATTGGGCCTCGACCCACTTCGTGAAATAGTCTATTGCTACCAAGATAAACTCATGCCCATTCGACCCTTTCGGAGTAACAGCTCCAATCACATCGATCCCCCAAACCGAAAAAGGCCATGGCGACGTCATGTTGTACAGCTTTGACGGCGGGATGTTCATGCGGTTTGCGTGAATCTGGCATTTGTGGCATCGCCGAACAAAGCCGATACAATCTTCCTCCATGGTAGACCAGTAGTAGCCCTGTCTGAGGATCTTTCGTGCCAGCATCACCCCATTCATATGTGCCCCACACTCTCCTCCATGGATGGCCTCCATCAGGCGCCTCGACTCTTCGGTTTCCACACACAGCTTGTGTATTCCCAGATGACCCCTTTTATACAACTTACCCCCGCAGATGATAAACTGAACAGCCATTCTTCTAATCGCCCTTTTGTCTTTGGCATTCGCCCCTGATGGATATGCCTCCTTCTCCAAGAAGTTCCATATGTCGTAATACCAAGGGTTGTTATCTTGCACTTCATCTATGGCGGAGATTGACTCGTAGGCAGGCGCGAATTTCTGGTCAATAATGACTGGACGCATCCGGACCCCAGATGGGATGTCTATCATGGAAGATAGAGTTGCTAACGAATCTGCGAACCTGTTGTTCTCTCTTACCAGGTGAGTGAAATTTAGCTTTTCAAACCGCGGAATTAACAAATCCAAGGTCTGGTGGTAAATTATCATCTTTTCCTCTTTTACCTTCTAATCTCCTTTCGCTTGAGACACAACTAAGTTCGAATCTCCAATGACGTCCAATCGCCTCGCCCCTAGTTCTAGGGCAGCCTCTAGACCGGCAATACATGCCTCATACTCTGCCTCATTGTTCGAGACTTTGAATCGAAGCTTGAATGCTAAAGGGATACGGGAATCGTCAGGTGCTATCAGCAACACCCCTATCCCATACCCGTACTGATTTGACGCCCCGTCAAAGTACATCGTCCAAGTTTCATCTTCGATGTGCAGAATGGCTTCATCTGGGAACAGATACTCAAACGCTTCATCCCCTTCAACCGGGTGGTCGGCAAGGAACTCTGCTACCGCTCTTCCTTTTACTGACTTACGCGTCACATACTTGAGATCAAATTCGGAGAGTAACAGCAACCAACGAGCTAGCCTACCCGTAAGCGCTGGTTTCTCAAAGAGATATTTGATGGGATCAAGTCGTGAAACCAGCATTACAGAGTGAGCTAACAGGTAGTGCCGCAGCTTCCTGGTAGCCCATACCAAGGCCAAACAAGCCTTCTCCAACGGAGTGTAGCGGGTCTCGTAATCCAGCATCTTCTTGCTCAGATAGTAAATGGCCCTTTCCAGCTTATCTTCCGACTCTTGTGCGAGCATGCAGCCCATTGTAGTTTCAGTCACTGACAGGTACAGCATCAACGGTTTCCCTAGCTCTGGTGGTGACAACACGGGTGGATTCTGTAGATATTCTTTAATCTGTTCAAATGCAGCTTGACATCGGCCGTCCCATTGGAACTTCTTTCCTTTCTTCAGGAGACCAAAAAGTGGTTCACAAGTTAAGGTTAGTTTAGAGATAAACCGCCTTATGAATTGCACTTTACCCAGAAAGCCTCGCACCTCCTTTTCAGTCATTGGTGGTGGCATTTCTAAGATGGCCTTGATTTTGGAAGGGTCGACTTCGATGCCCCTTTGTGTAATCAGAAATCCCAACATTTTTCCCGCTGTAACACCGAATGTACACTTTTGAGGGTTCAACCGCAGCCGAAATTCCCTGATCCTTAGGAAAAACTTTTGCAAGGCGGTGTAGTGGCCCTCTCCTTCTTTGGACTTGACAATCATGTCGTCCACATACACCTCGACCTCTTTATGGATCATGTCATGTAATATTGTTGTTGCAGCCCGTTGATATGTAGCCCCAGCGTTCTTCAGCCCAAATGGCATTACTCTGTAGCAATATGTGCCCCACGGGGTGGTAAAAGCAGTCTTCTCCCGGTCTTCGGGTGCCATTACTATCTGATTATAGCCCGAAAAGCCGTCCATGAACGAGAGCAAAGCATGCCCCGCTGTGAAATCTACCAACTCGTCGATATGCGGCAAGGGAAAGTCATCCTTCGGACTGGCTCTATTCAAATCCCTGAAGTCCACACATACCCGGATTCTGCCATCCTTCTTCGGCACTGGAACAATGTTGGCCAACCAAGTCGGGTATTCGGATACCAGCAGGAAGCCTGCGTCAATCTGCTTGGTGACCTCTTCCTTAATCTTAATGGCCCAATCAGGGCGGATCCTTCGGAGCTTCTGTTTGACAGGTCGGGCCTCAGGGTCAAGAGGGATCCGGTGCTGTACAATCTCAGGATCGATTCCAGGCATGTCTTCGTAGGACCACGCGAAAACATCTTTGAAATCTTTTAATAAAGCGATTAAGCGCTCGCGTTCCTCCGAAGACAACGTGGACCCGATCTGGACTAGCCGCGGGTCCTTCTCAGTACCAATGTTCACGGTAGTGATTTCATCCATTAAGGGTTTAACAAACCTCTCCTGCTCTTGTTCAATTAGTCGTTGCAAAACCGGAGGAATTTCGTCCTCGTCGTTTTCATCAAAATTTTGAAAGTCCTGATTTGAGCAATAAACCAAGGGCACAGAAAAGTACTCGGAAACCACAGTTACCTCATTCTCATTAGATACTTCCGAACCGTCCAATTCTTCTGTTACAACAGACTCAAAAGAGAAAGAAAAAGACGACCTGGACAGAACTGTGGCATCCGGGTTATCACCCCCAGGAATACCGAACTCAGACTCAGACGAGCTGGAACCTGATTCCGACTCACAAGACTCGGTGGAATCAGATTCCGGCTCACTACCTGATCCGGTGCTGCTAGATAAAAATCCCTCATCGTACTGTCAGGTGAGGGAGGGTGCGATGGATGCATCCAAAATAGCTGTTGGTTGGCTCGCAGCCGTTTCATCTCCGATCATAGACACCGAGGAGTTATCCCCCAAGCACAACTGGTCGATCGAAGGATCTGAAAGTAGACATGCCAGTGCTACCCCCATTTCAAATTCTGTGTCCGCAGACTCTGCTTCCCTGCTATGCTCAGTCTCAACTGCTGGGTCTGTCTGCTTTTCAACAACATCATCCCCAGATAACTGTAGGTCAAAGAAAATTTCGAACCCCGGGACGCGCTTCTTCTCTGCGTTCCACCACGGCTCCGGAAAACCACAAAATGGAAAATCCTCCCCCTCTCGGACGAAGCGTCCGTTCAGGGTACCTCGGATGGGCCGATGCATCAATTCGAAAGGTTTCCCCATTTGCTTTGCTTTGGCTCTTGCAGCCGTCTCTTTTCCTTTTCTTACCCAGTCTTCTTTGGTGGGCGTATATCCCAGGCCAAAGGTATGGGGGTTGTGCGGCACCTCGGCCAACGCTGCAATGCCTTTGCGGCCGCTCTTTCCTAATCCCATTCCGGGGATATATTGGAGCTTGTTCATGAGATACACTGCTTGGGCACTGACATATATCTCTTCATTTGTGGCCATAATATTCCGTACGACCTGAGCCTCGGCCAAGGTAAAACCCGATATGAACACATCTTCCATGCCATGCTCGATTTCTAGAACAGGCGTGGATACCTCTGGTGGTGGGTGGATTGACGAATTCCCAAAGACGATGGCTACTCCCTTCCCGTAGGGGTATTTCACCATTTGATGCAAAGTAGATGACACTGCCTTTACCTGATGCAGCCACGGCCGTCCTAAAAGCAAGTTGAAGGTTGCAGGGACCTCTAGGACATGGAAATCTATCTCGTGCTGCCCCGGCCCAACCTTTGTCTGAACTTTAACTGTTCCCATTACTTCTCTACTTGTATTGTCATATGCCCGGATGACTTGGGCTGTTGGTACAAAATCCACGATTTTCAAGCAAATCGCATATGCCGTCCTCGCTGGGCAGACATTAATGGCGGACCCGGTATCAACAAGCACCACCAGTATCCACTTATTTCTACACTCCACGGGGATGTAGAGGGGTTTATTGTGATTCGTGCCCTCGGGCGGAAGTTCTTTGTCGGAAAAGGTCAGCATCGGGGTGCCTCCCCCCGGGAAGACCAATCCTACCAGCTGCTCTGGCGTGGTTTCTATTGAAAGCTTTGCCTTGTCCATAGCCGATAAAACAGCCTCTCTATGTACCCGTGATGCCATGAGCAGTCCCCAAATGGAGATGTCTGCTTGTATCTTTTTCAGCTGTTTGAGTACAGCTTCTTCCTCAAGTTGCTTCTCTTTTTGCTTCTCGACTTCCCTATCCTTTCCCGAGGCTTCCGGTTGATCTAAGTGTGGGGGCTTGAAATACCTTCCACTCCGCGTCATGTGGTCAACCTCCCCGAGGTACCAAGTGTTATCAGGTTGGTTATTCCCCCAATCTTCGTCGGTGTGAGCAAGACATAGGTCTTCGTCTTCCCACCACATTCCATCAGCGGCTGACAGACACTTATCTGGCTCTGGTATGACTGTTTTTGTTCTTGACGGTCACCGCCACTGGCTTGGATTGGGTCATGGAGATGTCCATCATGCACAAGTTGGTGCAATCAGGGAGGAACACCTCTGGTTTAGGCAGGTGGGTAGGGTGATATAGATACTAGGATCATAGGACACGGTCCCAGCATAGATGAAATTGAGTCTTTTGGGTGGTGGAGCTTGGTTATGTGCGGGGAGGGGATTTGTAGTAACATTGGGTTTTTAGGGAGGCAAAATCACCCCATTGTCGATGAGATCTTGGATCTCATGACGCAACCGGAAGCACAGATCGGTGTCGTGACCGTGCTGTTGGTGAAAGGCGCAATATTTGGCCGGGTTATGGGTAGTAGGGAGTTTTTCTGGTAAGGGCCGCGGCTCCAGGGGCTTAAGGTGCCCTTTTTTGATCAAAACCCCCAAAGCTTTGGATAGGGGCATATATAGTGGGGCGAAGGTTCTGGTGTTTCTGGGTGGGTATTTGGTTGTTTGTGGATTGCTTCCGGACGCGCCGGAGAATGGTGCGGCTACCGTATTTCTTGGAGGGGGGTTGGCGGTGACTATGCTTACTTCGGTGGCTCTCGTAGTAGTAGCGCCACTCGGGCCTGCATTGCTACCACGGTTGAAAGTTCGTCGAGGTTGCTCCCGGTCATTATCAATCAGGCCTTGCTTCAAGGCATCTTCAATCTGCACCCCCATTTCATGTAGGTCAGAAAAAGTAGGAAAGGGGAGAACTATCATCTTTTGCATCAACTTCGGCTGAAGATTGCGCACAATCATCCGAATCTGGTCTTTGTCCGTAGGCCTCAGGGTCATCATCGAAGCCTTGGCCCTCCATCTGGTTACAAACTCTGAGAAACTCTCCTTAGGCTCTTGCCTAGTCGTCTCGAGATCACGGGTCGTAATCTCAATCTGTGTATTATACGAATACTGTGCGATGAAGGCCTCAGCCATTTCGTCCCAATTCCTCTTGACATCATCTTCTAGCTTGGCATACCATATGGCCGCCACACCCGACAGGGTCCGGCCAAACAAAGACAACTTCTGAAGCCTACTGAGGCCCATCGGCCTTAGAACATCTGAAAACAGTCTTAAATGCACCATGGGGTCCCCGGACCCATCAAATCGATCAATGTGAGGCATTTTGAACCTGTCGGGCAGCGTCACAGCTGCGTCGGTGTACCCATCTTCAATGTCAGGGATGGTCTTGACCCCTTGGGATCTTTTGAACAACTTTTCAAGTTTGCTCAACTTCAGTGCTGTGGGATCAGACTCGAACTCAAAGGGAGAGTCCAGTAGGTTGGTGGGCGTTTTTGATAGCTGAGGTTGGATTTGAGGTAGGGTTGGAGGCGGGGGTGGTCCTGTGGGCAGTTCTGTATCAGTCTAAACATTGGCTGCCTCCCCGACATTAGGAACTCCTGGCGGGGGAGGAACTTGATGCGAAGCAGATGCTCCGGTCTGCTGCTCTAGCCTGGCTATTGTCTCTGCCTGTTCCTTTACCAGTGTGGCCTGTTGCCTGGCGAATTCTGCCTGTCGGACAGCATCTTGCTGCATCATTTTCATGCTTTCTTGGAGGTGGCGCACCATCTCTTCTAAACTAGCCATGCTATTCTGCTCTGGTTGGAATACCGGTATATATTCTCTCTCTGTTGGTGACACAGAACCCTGATCCCTACTGAACACAGGTGGGGTAGATAAGGCCCTCTGAACTGGCTGCTGTGCTAATGTCCTCTGTCTGACTAACCTCCGGTTAGTAACCGGGGGTAGTGAACAGTACACTGGTTGTCCGTCTACCAGATCCTCAGATCGATGGAGTCGACGACCTCTAGTCCAGAGTGCTCGGGGAGTATCTACTGGGTCAGAAGCAATCGTGCTCAACTACCTAGTAAAAAAAAAAAGATAAATAAAGCGTATAAATAACAGAAAATCGGACAGCATAACAGCATAAAATAAACAACGCACGGTTGGATAACACGCTGAACTCGGTTCACTGTCCCTCCAATACTGATCACTATTTCTGAATCATTGCCCCCAAGTCTGAATCCTGTACCCACAGATAACCTGATTCCCCCAAAATACTGTTATTGGTGCCCTCAGGCCGGATAAAACTTGCAAACTGACATGCGCATTCCCTGTAGAGATACATTCTAAAAGCACATAGCAAGTAAATGAGAACCAATACACCCCTATGTTGGGGTAGGGTTTCCCTGTCCTATTTTGTCAGGAGCTAGGGCTTCACTATGCACGCAGCGGTTTCAGACAACCTATATCGGGTAAGCAACCTGCCCTAGCTTGGAATGGTCACTATGGATCCGAATATGTACTAGGTCGAATGGTCGAAAAGGGTGCCCCGGTAAAACCGGGGTTTGTGTTCCCATACTGGCAGAGCCCGCAACCGGTCAGCCTTATGGACATGCCTTGACAAGACAAGCCTCCGGCAAACCGCTCAGGAATAGCAGATGGCCAACACGGTGTCCTAGGCGCACCAATGCACATGCAATGCAAAGAAACACATAAGTGTAGTCAAAACAGGATGTCACGAGTTCGAGTCAAGCTCTCTAAAATCCCCAGCAGAGTCGCCAGAAACTGTAATAGAGAGATGTGCGTTGAGAGAAAAAGTGAAAAAAGGGCTTTTTCAGAAAAACAGAGATTGAGTGCCAGAGTGATGTGAGAATCACAAATGAGAAAGGGTGGGAAACAATACCCGAAGGAACTGGCTCCTCGTGAACTGAGAGGTCTCCCGTCTTTGTAACACGTCTGTGTGTCGTCTCTTTTGTTTTGTTTGTCTCGATTCTTGTTTTGAGTTGTTTCGAGTGTTTCTCGATGTGCTTAGGTTGTTTACCTTTGTTTTCTTTTGTTGAGTCATGGTGCGCTGTGTTCAGTCGTAGGCTCAATACCTAGTTGAAAACTTATTTCCACTCTCAATTCAAAAATAAAATCATTTTGTGCTCAGAGTGCTGTGCCATTCCCCACATTTGTGCAAAACAAAATTTTGTTCTTTCAAAAAACCGCAGGGTTCAACCCGGGTCAAGTGTGAACTGTAAAACAAGGATCTATCTGAAGCTATGTAGGTTCCGGACTGCAAAGCAAAGAAAAGAGCGAAAATCGAAGCACCTGAGTGTGTTTCACCTTCAGCAAATTCCGTTATTGTACTCCGGATGTACCTCTCCAGGGCCTTGCCAATGCTCCGAAGTATGAGTGTGCCTCTACCTCAAGCGCAAGATCAAGCCTGCTTCAAAGTTATGCACCCTTCCACCCGCATTGTTATGCACTCTTCCACTGGTATTGTCATGCACACCTTACTTGCATTTATTTGCATCTTGGGTTATCTTCTATTGTTTATCCTTTTACGCTAAGCAGGGTTTGGGATTGTTGTCCTCCAGGACTTTCTCAGGTTGCGCCGGGCACGCGCCTGATAGTTTGTTGGACCTCCTCTCACGATTTCAGCGTGGTTTGAGTGTCCCGTTCCTTACGCGATTTCAGCGTGTTTGGAATTTATCCCAAGTTGCGTTGTAGATACACTGGGCGGTTTGCTTCGACCTCCTCTCACGATTTCAGCGTGGTTTGAGTGTCCCGTTCCTTACGCGATTTCAGCGTGTTTGGAATTTATCCCAAGTTGCGTTGTAGACGCACTGGGCGGTTTGTTGGACCTCCTCTCACGATTTCAGCGTGGTTTGGGTGTCCCGTTCCTTACGCGATTTCAGCGTGTTTGGAATTTATCCCAAGTTGCGTTGTAGACGCACTGGGCGGTTTGCTTCGACCTCCTCTCACGATTTCAGCGTGGTTTGAGTGTCCCGTTCCTTACGCGATTTCAGCGTGTTTGGAATTTATCCCAAGTTGCGTTGTAGACGCACTGGGCGGTTTGCTTCGACCTCCTCTCACGATTTCAGCGTGGTTTGGGTGTCCCGTTCCTTACGCGATTTCAGCGTGTTTGGAATTTATCCCAAGTTGCGTTGTAGACACACTGGGCGGTTTGTTGGACCTCCTCTCACGATTTCAGCGTGGTTTGGGTGTCCCGTTCCTTACGCGATTTCAGCGTGTTTGGAATTTATCCCAAGTTGTGTTGTAGACGCACTGGGCGGTTTGTTGGACCTCCTCTGACGATTTCAGCGTGGTTTGAGTGTCCCGTTCCTTACGCGTTTTCAGCGTGTTTGGAATTTATCCCAAATTGCGTTGTAGACGCACTGGGCGGTTTGCTTCGACCTCCTCTCACGATGTCAGCGTGGTTTGAGTGTCCCCTTCCTCACACGATTTCAGCGTGTTTGGAGTTTACTTTAGGTTGCGTGGAACGCGCTCCTGATTGAGTTTCTTTGTTCTTCCTCCACTCACGGGTCCAGCGTGGTTGGAGTGTGTTCACCCTTTGCATCTTTACTAGCATAGCATTTCATTCGCGCTACCTTGCGCACCTTACCTGTGCTTGTTAGTACATTGCATTGTTTTATATACAAACCGACTTCGCGCAGCGTATAAGTCCAATTACAAACCGGCTTCGCGCAGCGTATAAGTCCAATTTTCAAGATTTTCCCGCATATCATTTTGCATCCTGCCCCTGAACTACGCTGGTTTGATTCCTTGCAAAGGGATACGTAGGCAGCCTGCGGGCACAACCATTCATTCATCTGTATTTTGTTTGTCCAAGTCTTCGGCCTTGTCAAAAATGGGTCGTCTCTGGGCTTTGACATTCACTCACGTCATTGTTATGACTTTCGAGTTCTGTTAAAGAGGGGCAACTGTAGACACCCCATTTTTGACCGCCCTTAAGACTTGGGCACCACTGATAGTTTGCTCGATGATGAAATGTGTGCAGGGCACAGGTCCAATTTCTTCAAGGCAAGGAGAGAGAGAGAGATCTCAACTTCACACCCCATTTTGGACCAAAATCATTTTGGATGGTTTTTATACCTTAAAACCCTCTCTTTCAAAACATTTTTGAAATAAAATTCCCACGATGTTCCGACGCTCGCATTTCAGTAAATGTTGCGCTTTTCGGTAAACCGAGCAAGGACAAAGGGGAGATGAATGAAAGAGAGATGAAATCTTCGAAAAATCTTTCAAAACACCTTACTTAGGGGTTTGAAGTTGAAGAAAAGAGGAGAAGAGGGGAGAAAACTAGTTTGGGAGTGGTTCAGCATGAATCCGGGAAGGAGAAAAGTCTGCGCGGCTTCACCGAAACGGGCGTAACTCTTTGCACAAGAGGAATTAAAATATGAGGCCACCACCATTGGAAAGCTTACTTCCGGGCTTCATTTTGCACTCAAGAATCTCCTAAGTCCAGATTTGAGGGGAGGAGATATGGTTGGTTGAAGCCTGGTTGGACTGAATCTGCGCGGCTTTACAGAAAAGGGCATAACTTTTTCCACAGGAGGAATTTTAATGTAAGGTTTGCGCCATTGGAAAGCTAACTTCCGGGGCTTCAATCTGGACTTCCACCGGCACTTTTTGACCTTACCGGCTACCTACCGGCAGGAAAGAGTGCCGACCGGCACTGTATTTCTGGCCGATAGACCATTTTGCAGCCGATGACCACCACAAGCAGCCGGTGGTAGTTTCCTCAAGCCGGTGGCACTCAGCAGAACACAAGGAAGGTTTCCTAGGACTTTGGTAATTTTTTTTTTGGAGAGATGGGTAGTAAAAACAGAGGCAGCAATGCTATGGCAACGGGTTTCCGGGCGAGTCGGATTCGAGCATGCATCATTCGCATATCCCGAGGCAGGGCTGAGGCCCCCTTCTTTTTACATTTGTTTTAATTTGATAATTAGAAATTTCTGTAATAATTTATTCATTCTGTATTCGGACTGTATTATTTTTGGACTGTATATTCTTTTGGTCCCTCCGAGTGAGGGCAAATTTGTAATAAGTGTGTGTGAGTGGGTGTATGTCTTCCAACCCCCATTTCTTTCTTCCCTTTTATTTACCTGCTTACGATGGTAGATTAGGGCACGTCTATTTTAGCATACCTTATGCAATGCATGCGTGCATCCATGCATTTGTTGACATACATCGGGCTCGGTACATCATACAAACTGCATCGTACTTTCAATTCCAAATTGAATACGTGATAGTTGTAGCATTTCACATACCATTTTAGGGATTAGCCGAGCCTACTCTAAATTGCATCCTTGCCTGTGTTGCATTAGCCACTCTAACATGAACTAGGACACGCATGTTTGCTAACTAGTTCCTCGTTTTGGCACGGAGTACGATGTAAGTATTTTACGCTTTAGCATACCACATGCGTGTGAATGTTGCCATGACAGCATGCTTACCATGCGGCTAAATGCTTATATGATATAACTGTTTGAATGCCTGTGGGTGAAGGTTGGATTGCTTGAGTTGGAATAACTCATTGAAATCCGCATTTTAGCCTACTTGCGAGTAGCAAAACCAACACGTTTTCCAAAACAAACGGATATGCAATGATTATTTCCGAATTAAAGCAACCTAGTCTATACTTGTTTGCTGTGTGCATAACCTAGTAAATTCTAGGGATTAGCCGAGCCTACTCTAAATTGCATCCTTGCCTGTGTTGCATTAGCCACTCTAACATGAACTAGGACACGCATGTTTGCTAACTAGTTCCTCGTTTTGGCACGGAGTACGATGTAAGTATTTTACGCTTTAGCATACCACATGCGTGTGAATGTTGTCATGACAGTATGCTTACCATGCGGCTAAATGCTTATATGATATAACTGCTTGACTGCCTGTGGGTGGAGGTTGGATTGTCTGAGTTGGGAAAACTCATTGAAATCCGTGCTTTAGCCTACTTGCGGGTAGCGAATTTCAAAACGCTTTTCAAAACAAACGGATATGCAATGTTTGTTTCCAAATTAGACAATCTGGTCTATACTTGTTTGCTGCGCGCATAACCTAGTAAATTCTAGGCTAATAACCGGAATAAGAACACGTAATGTTTTCAAAATTGGATATCACGGTTAGTAGAGGCCGGTCTTCGGACCGGGCGAAAGGGGGTGCTCATAGCTGACCTTCCCCGATCGTATCCAAGCTCCCGAGCCAAGACATTTGGTGATGACGGACACGTGGCCTTCGGCACCGAGTCAGGGTTTCCTAAATTTCCCATTTTAAAAATATTTAGGTGGCGACTCTGTAATCTGGCAAAGCAGTCCATGTTTGGCACTACTTTTCAAAAAATCTGTTTTTCTTCAAAACGATTTGCCAGAGTTGGACTCTTTGGTTCAGATTAAGAACCGTAACACAAAAGGGAGTTCGAACTGTAGAGTGATGCCCAAGGGCGCGTCTACACATATAATTTTGATGCCCATATAATTTCGCTAAAATCAGATTTGATAATAGATGTCAATGAACAACCACTGTAAACTACAAAACCATGGGAGAATGTAAACAACAAATCCAAACAACTCCTTCCCTTTCTCAGAATTCAAACAACAATGTAAACAACAAATCCAAACAACAACGATCAAGAGTAGAGAAAGGGAAAAACACAACAGCGAGTTTGAAGTCTTACCTTGCGAGTGCGAGTTCGAAAGGAGCCGAAGGAAATTCAACCTACAACATAGAAAAAAAAAAAGGGAAATTCAAGGCGTAAAAACAAAACTTAGAAAAATCTAATAGATAGAACCAAATATGGAAGCAAAAAACTAAAGAACTGAAGTACCTCTGTTTTAGGGTTTGAACAGACATAACCAGAGAAAAAAAAAAAAAAAAAAAACAGGGAAAGAAAGAAATTTTTACCATAGTTCTAATCAGGCAACCACCAAACAATGCTAAAAAACCATGAACCACAAATTTTATTCTACTCTTCAGAAAGGAACTGTCTATTTAATCAAAAACAGAACCAGCCAACAAAACCCTAAAATAACCTGTTTGAATCAACAAACACAACATACCAAAATACTGAAACGGGAAAAAAAACTTACCTTGCGAGTCGAGTTTGAGAGTAGCGAGTGGGAATTCAACCCAATAATCACCAGTTGACCAAAAATTAAAGGCGTAAAAACAAAACCCATAAAAATCTAACAGATAGAACCAAATCTAGAAGCAAAAAATTGAAGAACTAAAGTACCTCTGTTTTGGGGTTTGAACAGACACAATCACAAAGAACAAACACAGCAAAAAAAAAAAAAAATAGAGAAAGGAAGAAACTGCGATGCCCAATTTCACAATTTCTTTGCAATTTATGTCATAGTTCTAATTAGGCAACCACCAAACAATAAACTATGAACCACAAAATAAAGCTTAACACACATATATATATATACCATAAAAAAATGATGATAAACAAAAACATCAATTTAAACCATTATAAACCTCAATTCCACCAACAAACAACAATTTATCCAACTAAAACTTGAAGCATATATATATCTAGAACTGAAGTACCTCTGTTTTGGGGTTTGAACAAACATAACCACAAAGAACAGAGACAACCAAAAAAAGAAAAAGAAAAAAACAGAGAGAGGAAGAAATTGTGATGCCCAATTTCACAATTTCTTTGCAATTTCTACCATAGTTCTAATTAGGCAACCACCAAACAATAAACCATGAACCACAAAATAAAGCTTAACACATATATATACCAGAAATAGAGATGATGATAAACAAAAACATCAATTTAAACCATTATAAACCTCAATTCCACCAACAAACAACAATTTATCCAACTAAAACTTGAAGCATATATATATATATATATATCTAGAGAGAGAAGGGGGAGAGAGCAGTACCAGAGAGCTCTCATGGGGGTTCGAAGCAGAGAGAGAAAGAGAAGATAGCGGCGTCGATGTAGAATTCAAGCAAGTTAATGATGATGACGGTGGCTGTGGTGGTGGTGAAGTTGGTGGTAGGGAACAGAGGAGCCAACTCGGTGAGTTTGATAGTTGTTCGATCGCCAATCAAAGCACAGTTTTGCGGTTCTCAATCGGAAACCATAGCCTTCAGAAAGGATCTATCTATTTAATCAAAAATAGAACTAACCAACAAAACCAAAACACTAAAAGGAGGAAAAAAAACTTACCTTGTGAGCCGAGTTCGAGAGCAGTGAGTGGGAGGGTTGCGACTTGAAGCCACTGAGAGAGAAGGAGGGGAGAGGCAGAAATTGAGTGGGAAAGAAAGGGAGAGACAGAAATCAAGGACTGGAGAGCAACGTCGGGAGTGAGCGAATGAAGAGGGAGGGTAGGAAAGAAGAAGCACAAAGAAGGAGAGAAAGATAAAGAGAGAATGGAGAGGAGACATGGGTAGATGGGAGAGGAAGAGAGCACAGAGTGTTTCAGCGGGAATCAAAGCATCATCTGAACCATTGATGTTTATCAGAATTGATCTTGTGGAGAAGTGGTTTAGAAATACTCCAGGATCCAGTCAGACGCCCTTGATCCTCTGATTACTACCTGAAAAAGAGGTGAACACTCCGGTCAGGGGCGTCGGAATTAGCACTCCGACAGACAAGTTAGTATGCTCTCAAGTTTACTTCTATCTCAAGTTATTTTATCTATTCTCACATATCTCTCTTTGGTTGACGTTCCTTTTTTTATATTACCCATTTGGGCCCAAGGGTTAGGCCCACTCTTAATCTCACACTTGATTGCTTATTCAGCCTTCCGATTGCGTGCTGGTTCCCATTCGGCTCTCCATATGGCCAACTGTACATTCGGCTTCAAGAGCCCTTAGATTATAGCCGAATTGAATTTGGCCAGATGTCTTCAAATATCTTAGCCTTCCTCAATATATAATTATTTGGCCCCCACAATTGTCCCCCAAACATTCGACTAATGCCAATTAGTCGGCATGTTTGGTTTTAATATGTGGAAAGTCAAGAATATGGCGCTTACACTCCTTCCAATACCAAAGCGTTAGAACGACCATGGTTTAGAAATCATTACAATTTCCCGCCCCTTCGTACGCGTTTTCATTTAATGTGATATGAAGCCGCGCTGTCCCTTCGGATATTTTTTGAATTTGCAAAGCTCTTTTGAATTCACCTCTGCAACTTCACGACCTCTGCAACTTCTATCTGCTCCCCATTGTCCTTTTCTCTTTACCTTGTAAGTTCTTCTCTTCCTTGCATTTCTTCCTCATTCCAACTCTCATTTTCTTGTTTATTTTTAGTTTAGCGTATTTTCCATTCTGATTTGGATGGCGAAACATTTGAAAGCTCTCCTTTCCACGGACTGTGTTTCCGCTTTTTGACGCCACTTTTCCATTCCAAATGATGTCCATCTGTCACTTGTAGCAGATAGTGTACTCGACGTGGAGAGGACCGATGAGAGTACAATCATCTTTCCTCTCCTGTCAATCACTGAGGGTGGAGTTCGTTTTTCCCTTCATTTATTTTTAAGAGCCGTCCTTCGTTATTGGGGTCTATTCCCTTCACAATCTAACGTAAACTTTTATCGAATCATAATGGGAATAGTAGAATTAAACTGCCGACTTAGGATTAATCTAGAAATCCCTGCTATTCGACATTGTTATGCCTTGGCGAAATCATCTGGTCGACAGGGACGCTACTTTCTCAAGGCCAAGGACACTGATCACCATCTGGTGACTATGCTTGCCAGCTCTGGTAAACGTGTTGACGACGTCATGGTCGTTGTCCAAGGCAACTGGGAATTCGGCGAAGGCGAAGATCGCCTAGATCCTATGTCTAGACAAAAAGGTGAACCAGGTGGCCGTATAGTCCCATTTCTATGTGCATTTGTTATACGTTTATTCGACTTAGATTGCATGTACTTACCATTTTATTTGTATAGGTAATGATTTGAAAAAAGTACTTATTTCGGCCGACGACGCTGTGCTTCAGCAAATCAAAACTGCGCTCCAATTCTTCGGCCGTCCGAAACTCCAAAAGCAAGGGAGGACCATCCATATCTTATTGTGGTACGAGCCAACATACGCTGCTTTTTCCGGCCGCTGATCACATTCCAATTCCAAAGGGTGAACAATAGCTCACTGCACTCATTTTTCCAAATTTCAAGAACCTTAGGGAGATTGGTCTTGAAGTTTCGGATTCAGAGGAAGTCGCCGAGCAGGTCGCCGAACAAGTCATTGAACAGCCGAATCAGTCCAACTTGGACAGATTTGACAGCCTGGGTGAGGAGGTTGACGCGGCTCTTAATTTGGCCTTTGAGGAAGCCGGCTTCAACTTTTCGTCCACTTCAGGCCGAGTCGACGTATCAGTAGAAGACGATATTTTCACCGACTTAGGAGACCTTCCCAGCACAGATCCTGAGAACATGGCTGGGGAGTCGCTCGCGCAGATGGCTAGAATAAAAAATACTGAGAAGATGGCAGCCCGAAGAAGGGCCGAAGCCGCCAGGTCTAAACCCCCACCACCTGCTCTTGTTGAGGAAACGGAGCAGATTGTTATAGCCGAAACGGAGCCAATTTTCATTGATCAATCGGACAATCTGGTGGCCGAACAAAGAGGGGAGAAACGCCCCGCGGAGCACGAAGACTCTTCTAAAAACCAAACTGATAAATGACAGTACATAGAAGAGTCGCAGGACTTGGCTGCGCCGTTTATTATACAACTTAAAATAAAGAATGTGCCGGTTGCTTCTGATGCTTCAGCTTTGAAGGACGCTGTCGTGGCCTTAAAGCGTGGAATCGTCGATTTCTCTGCCAATTGACAAAGCAGCATTCCGTGCAGAGCCGGATATGGTGTTGATAGCGTTAGCCACTCAATCGGCGATATTGCTACGTAACTTTGAAAAAATATTTCGTTCCTTTTTATGACAGCTATCTTATTAATCTTTTGTTTACAGGCGGCGGGCAGGATCGCAGAAATCGGCCACCGTCATTATGACGTTATCGAGGAAATCAGCTTGATCAAAGCCGAACTCAAAACTGAAAAAGGCAAGATTGAAGAGGCCTCCCTTAGAGCCGAATCTGAGGCGGGCAAAGCGGCTGAAGAACGAGCCAGGGCCAATGCCGAAGAAGAAAAGGCTAAATATTCGGATCAACTCAGGCAGGCCGCCAAAGAAAGGGCGAACGCAAGTAAGGATGTGCTCAAGTTGGCCAAGGAGGTGATTGCCAAATTGGAGGCTGACTTGGCAGAATTGAAGAAGGAAAAAGAAATCGCTGACTCCGAGATCTCCAAAGCGTTCCCAGCCAGGGAAAACGCTGCCTTAGAAAAATACGTGGAGGAAGTACCCCAAGTTAAAAAATCGGGGCTTCAAACACGACTGGTTCAAAGCTCTTGCTGCCACTAATGTGACATTGGAGCAACCAATTCCATACGAGCAGCTAGAGGTTGAGTCGTTGGAGTTTGATCCTGAAGAATGAGTTCCATATGTCAATGTAATTTTGGTTTTTGTTTGGTGTTTTGCTATACGTAGTTTTTTTGTAGATTTTTGTTTAGAAGTTAAATATAGGGCAATTTTCATGTGTAAAATGACGACTGTTTGTACTCAATTTATTAATGAAAATCACCTTTTTGTCTGTCTTCTGCATGTGCTAATTAACAGCTAAGTAGGGTGATATAACTTAATTCGGCAACAACATAATCGTTCTGCATATGCTAATTATTAGCCAAGTATGGTGATGTAACTTAATTCGGCAATAACATAATCTTTTTGTATGTGCTAATTATTAGCCGAGTAGGGTGATGCAACTTAATTCGGCAATAACATAATCGATTGTAACATAATTGTGATACCCCTGTTCCGTAATATGCTAAATTGGTCCTTAATTTGAATATGATTATGTGTTTAGCATGATTTTATGTGCCATTATGTGAATATATGTAATTTTGAAGTTTTATCTGTTCACCGTAGGCATTTCTGTTTGAATAATCTGCTTTGGAAATTAAATTGAGGGCTTTATCGGCCACAGAACCCGAAATTGATTACGCCATTGTGACTGGCATAATTTTTGGAGCCTACGGTGAAATTTAATTGAAAATTGATTCGGGTTAGATTAAATCGATTGAATTGATGAATTAGACCCCAACTACTTTATTATTATAATATTGGCCTTAGTGGGTTTTGTTGTCAAGGCTTTAAACACTCAATCTCTCTCTCCCTAGCCTCATTTTTGACTGATGATAAACTCAAAGAAGAGAAGAGAGGGTCGGTTGGAAGAAGAGAGGATAGGAGATTGAGGGTTTGGCTTGAAGCTTGGAAATTTTGGAGGTTAAGCTCAAGAATTGCCATAGATTGTGAAGATTAAACTCCTTGGTGAGTAATTCATGCATTTTTAGTCATTATCTTGTGGATTCAAGTTTAATAGATGGCCAAGAGCATGAATTAGTTTGAATGTGAGGGGATTGAGTTATATATGTTGGATTTCAAGCTAATAGAAGCATGCATGTAAAGAATTGTTATAGATTTCCATGTTTGAGCCTAATTGGTGTAATCTATGTTGAAGTTTGAATGAAATCCATGTGGATGACCACTTCTTCACCCAATAAGTTGTGAATAATGTGTATTTCTTACATGCAAGAGTAGATCATGAAAGAGTAAGCTTTGCATGTTTGAATTTGAGCATGTTGGTGATGAGTTGAGATATTTTGGGACATGCATGTAGGTAAATCATGAAATTGAGCTTCTTAATGTTGTAATCTTGTATTGGTAGCATGTTGACATGTGTAAATGTGCAATTTGAGCCATAACATGCATAAATGGTTGGTTGGAAGTCGAAATGAAGCTCAAGAACACAAATCTGGGTTTCCCAGAATTTTGAGGTCCGCTCGAGCAGGGAACATGACGCTCGAGCGGGAAAATCGTGCTCCCAGCACTTTTTGCAGAATTGGATGTCCGCTCGAGCGGGATATCTCACGCTCGAGCAGGGAGTTTTGTAGACAGGCCTTCCGCTCGAGCGCTCTATTCCACGCTCGAGCGTATTTTTCATGCAACCAGTACTTTTGCAGGCCTTAAGGGTCCGCTCGAGCGGGGAAGTTGACGCTCGAGCGGGGACCCTATTCTCTGAAATTTTGTATGCTCGTTCTGTGTTTCGTTTTCCGTTCTCTTTCACTTATAAACACTCTTAGGCATATGTTAAGCATTGTAAATGAGTTAATGGGATAAAAATAAAGCCTAAAGAGGAATATGTGAATCAAAGAACGGATTGAACTGTTAGTGACCCCTTTTGTGTTCATGAAATGTGTAGGGTCAAGCTCCAGGGCAAATCTACAAGCCGATCACTGTGAGTAATATCGATATTCAAATGCTTGTGAATGTCCAATTGTTTATTCCCTTATAAGCTTATGAGTTGCTAATTGGGATTGCGGACAAAAGTCTGACACGAATATATGAATGGACCAAAGGTCGTTTTGACTTATATGAATGGACCAAAGGTCGTTTTGACACAAATGATCGGGCCGAAGGCCGTTTTGACATGAATGAGTGGGACGAAGGCTGTTTTGACACAAATGATCGGGCCGAAGGTTGTTTTGACATGAATGAGTGGGCCGAAGGCCGTTTGACAAAAATGATCGGGCCGAAGGCCGTTTTGACATAAACGAGTGGGCCGAAGGCCGTTTTGACATGAATGGAAATCTGAATGGGCCAAAGGCCAGAATGTTGAATCTACAAGTCACCTGATTTGAAACTCGTATAGTTATATATATATCTGTTAAACAGAAAAATGAATTGGGCCCAAGGCCGTTTGGAACCTGTTGTTCTACATTGCTATGTAACTTCTGTAGTTGATATTATTCACTGGGCTATCGCTCACGCTCATTCATGTGTTTGTAGGTGAGCCAAGAGAAGTCCAAACCCAGCCCCAGTGAAGTCTGCCATGAACAACGCGAGTTTTGGAGAGCCAGCCTTGTGTCTCACGCACGAGACCCATCCTTGCCATTTTGTTATGCACTTACGTTTGGTCTTGTTGGCAAGGACCTTGTGTATATTTGTGTATAGTCTGTTATGGGTTGGCTCAGTTTAGAAAGTTTATGCTACTGTACTTTTGATGTGGGTTATTAACGTATATGAGTATGGTTTGTTTGATGTGCATATAAGCACGGCTCTATGGACAAAGTTTTAAATTTTTGCTTCCGTTTGGCCCCTTTACTTTGTTGAGTTACGTCTATTTTGATTTGAGGCCGTAGGTAATCTCGGGATTACTGGCCTATTATGTCCTTAACCCATAGGGGTGGGTTCGGGTCATGACAATAATCTTTCAAATGATCATGTTAATTTGAACATTAAAGAGCCGAATAAAAAATACCGCTTGCAATGTCAGATGGGGCATTAATCTATTTATTAATAGAGGCAGAATAGATTACTAAATCTGCCCTTGCCCCAGTTGATGAATGAATAGAACCGCCGAATATTTGTAGTTCATGGATTGGGTGGGGCACAATAACTTGTCGGCGCAATGCATTGCAATCGGGCTGAATAGATTAATGAATCTGCCCTTACCCCAACTAATGAATGAACAAAACCGCTGAATATTTGTAGTTCATGGATTGGGTGGGGCACAGTAACTTGTCGGGGCAATGCATTGCAATCGAGCCAAATAGATTAATGAATCTGCCCTTGCCCTAGCTGGTGAATGAACAGAATTGCCGAATATTTGTAGTTCATGGATTGGGTGGGGCATAGTAACTTGTCGGCGCAATACATTGCAATCGGGCCAAATAGATTAATGAATCTGCCCTTGCCCCAGCTGATGAATGAATAGAACCGCTGAATATTTGTAGTTCATGGATTGGGTGGGACACAGTAACTTGTCGGCGCAATGCATTACAATTGGCCCGAATAGATTAATGAATCTGCCCTTGCCCCAGCTAAGGAATGAACAAAACCGCCGAATATTTGTAGTTCATGGATTGGGTGGGGCACAATAAGTTGTCGGCGCAATCCATTGAAGCGATCGCTTTGGGAACGCTGCACCATAAGCGGGGTGGGGGCTAGGTGCGTGTGGGTTCTGTGCTGTGTTCAAATTCAATAGTCTGCGAGAGGGAAAGGAACATTATATCAAACTGAGGAAATTTGGATGTCAAGAAGAATATTCTTCAACAGCAGAGGGGAGGGAAGGACACTAGCTGAACTGGACTTAGAGATGAATCATGGTGGTGAACCTACGCAAACGGGAAATAGGACGTCGGAGGAGCGTGAGAGGCGTCGCTCCCCCCGTCGTCGAAGTAGGTCTCCAAGAAGGGACGGGGTAGAGAAGTCACCAAGGAAGGAGAGGCAGTAGTGAGGGAGCTCCCTCCGTTCACGTAACAAAACCAGTAGGACACCACGCCCGTTGAGTTTTTCGGTCTTCGTTGGAAATAAATTGATGACTGAAGTAGATTCGATTATCCGCGATTGAAATATGGCAGTCAAGTTTGCTCGACAGTTTTTTTTCGCCCGAAGTTTAGTAATCAATGGTAGGTCGGCTTGACTATGAAGTTTTTTGGAAGGGTGTCCATGGAGTGGTAAAGGGACTATATACCTCCTATGAAATCCGCATGTGTCTTCGTGCTGCGTGAAGAGAGATAAGAGTAGAAAGACGGTCACATTCGGAGCTTGGAAGCTCGCGTAGAGAAAGCCGAGAACGAACCGAAGAAAGCTAAGGCTTTCGAAACACAGTCAGTGAGTCAAATGAACCCGATTGTGACGGAAAGAGTAAACCAGCGTCTGCTGGATCATGTGATCGCCGACCGAGATACGGCGAGCATGTTCATAAGAGAAGCAATAAGAGCGAAGGCCTACGAACAAGTTTTTTATGACGGCCGAAAAATTGGTATTGAAAAGACAAAGGAAAAATTAGCTGAGGATGTTTGTCGGTGCGAAAATCGTGGATTTAAGCATAGATGGATTAAGGCTTTGCAAGCCGTGGGTATTGATTTGGCGTCACCTCTGTATCAGAATTACAAATTTCCTTTCGAAGCTTACGACGCTGAGAAATCTGACAATGAAGAAAGTGACAAATAGATTTATATATTAATACAACTTATTGTACTTTTGAATTTGTCAAAAGCCATGTATTTATGCTTATTTAATGAAATAAATATTTGCCATATTGCTTTGATTAATGTTTGTATCTTCTTGTGACAACCGTATATTGATCCATGCCATTCTATTGTCAAATTTGGTCCTCCGAATTCGGAGGATTACCCAGCCGTTTGTGCTTGACATCCAAGAAGGGCGCTTTGAATTTGAAGTCTTATTGTGTTGGCCAATCGTGATATCCATGAAGGGCGTTCCGAATTCGGAGGCTTATTCAGCCCAAACGTGATATCCACGCAGGGCGCTTCGAATTTGGAGGCTTATTCGGCCTAAACGTGACATCCACGAAGGGCGCTCCGAATTCAGAGTTTTATTGTGTTGGCCAATCGTGATATCCACGAAGGGCGCTCCGAATTCGGAGGCTTATTCGGCCCAAACGTGACATCTACGCAGGGCGCTCCGAATTTGAAGGCTTATTGTGTTGGCCAATCATGATATCCACGAAGGGCGCTCTGAATTTGGAGTCTTATATTCGTTATTAAACCATTATTAACGAGATTACGATAAGAAAGGGCATTGCACTGGGAAGTTGAAAGATGTATTCATAACATATCAGTAAAAATTCAAAACAAACTAGCACACCGTACAAGTTGGCTTAGTGATAAAATTTGCGCAAATGTGTGGAATTCCAAGCTCGTGGCAAACTTCTCCTAGCCATGTCTTTGAGCCGATATGCCCCAGTTCTGGCGATTGAATCAACCTGATAAGGGCCGTCCCAGTTGGGGCCTAATTTTCCATCTGCCGGATTCTTAATAGCGGGAAGCACTTTCTTGAGAACCAATTCTCCAGGCATATAACGACGCAATTGCATGTGCTGATTATATGATTTAGTGAGCTGTTGCTGATACCGCGCCATGCAAGCAAGAGCACGATCTTGGTGTTCTTCAATCAGAGTCAAGTTCAAGGCCAACATCATGTCATTACGGCCCAAGTCAAAAACCTTGGATTTCAACGTTGGTAGACCGATCTCCAAGGGGATAATTGCCTGGGTTTCAAAGCACAAAGTGAACGGCGTTTCCCCAATGGATCGCCTTGGAGTAGTACGGTGAGCCCACAACACACTGGGCAACTCTTTGACCCATCTACCCTTAGCTTTTTCCAACCTTTTCTTGATGCCGTCCAGGATGACTTTATTAGAAGCCTCTGCCTGACCATTGCTTTGTGGATATGCCAACGAGGAAAAGTAAGGTCGGATACCATATGTGTTGCATAATTCTCGGTAGACGCCACAATCAAATTGGGTACCATTGTCTGAGATGATTGCTCTTGGTATGCCGAATCGTGTTATGATGTTTTTCCATAAAAAACACTTAACATCGACATCTCGAATATGTGTTAAGGCCTCTACTTCAACCCATTTTGTAAAATAATATGCCGCGATGACCAAGAATCGCTTGTTCCCTGGAGCTCGTGGAAGTGGTCCGACGATATCGAGTCCCCATTGTGCGAACGACCAAGGACTAGTGATAGAGTTTAATTCCTTGGTAGGCAGATGAGTTAAAGGGGAAAACTTCTGGCATTGTTCGCATTTCTTGACATAATTCTCGGTATCAATTCGCATGGTGGGCCAATAATACCCCTGTGTTACGGCTTGGTGGGCCAACGAGCGTCCTCCAGAATGGGCACCACAGCTACCTTCATGTATTTCAGTTAAGAGTTCCTCTACTTTGTCTGGGTGAACACATTCTAAGTACGGCACATAAAGGGATTTTTTGTAGAACTTTCCATGCGGATCCAAGTAATATCGCAGGGCTTTATTTCGCAGCTTGTGGGCTTCTTTCTTGTCCATTGGGAGTTGTTCTGAGGAAAGGAATGCGACGATGGGGTCCATTCAACTTGGTCTTGGTTCAATGATGTTAATCTGAAGTGGTTCAGAAAAGGTGATGCTCAGCTCAGGGATGAATCCTACTTCGATTGTCTGTTTGATTTCTAAATTGATGGCAGAGGCTAGGCAAGCAAGGGCATCCGCATGTGTGTTCTGATCTCGGGTTATTTGATTCAATTCGTAGTGGTTGAATTTCGCGAGCAAGGAATTCGCCGTTGTCATGTAGGCAGCCATGTGCTCATTTTTAGTTGCATACTCCCTTTTCAACTGGTTGATGACTAGTTTCGAGTCACAGAAAACAAGCAACCGCCGCGCACTGAGGTGAAGTGCGTTTCGAAGGCCGGTTAGCAATGCTTCGTATTCGGTCCCATTATTTGATGCATCAAAGCCCAGTTTAACTGCCTACTCGATTATTGCCCCTTTGGGGGTCATGATTACTATGTCTGCCCCACTGCCACGTTGGTTGGATGACCCGTCACAATATAACTGCCAAATGTCTCCAACATATATTCTCCAGTTGGGTTTAGGTTGCACTTGCTCAGACTTAAAGTCGGCAAGGCACCCCGTGAATTCGGCTACAAAGTTAGCGAGCACTTGCCCCTTGATGGCAGTTCTAGGCAAAAACTGGATATCATTCTGGTCGAGTTCCAAAGCCCATTTTGAAATGTGCCCTGATGCTTCCGCACAACGGAGAGCCGACCGGAGGGGATAGTCTGTTGTACACTTATGGTGTGCCCCTGAAAGTAATGCATCAGTTTTCTTGTAGCCATAACGAGAGCAAGAATGAGCTTTTCCAGTGGTAGATAACATGTTTCAGCGTCAGCCATTGCTTTGCTTACATAGTAAACTAGTCGTTGTTCCCTGAGTTCCTCTCTTAAAAGTACAGCGCTAACCGCCCGGTCCAATACCGCCAGATACAAAATAAACGGGTTGCCTGCTGAGGGGGTTGCCAAGAGTGGTACTGATCGGAGATAAGTTTTCAAGCAGTCCAAAGCGGCCTGGCACTCGGGGGTCCATCCGAAAGCTTTGCCTTGTCGAAGTGTGTGAAAGAATTGGCGGCAGCGATCCGTGGAATGGCTGATAAACCTATTGAGCACGGCAGCCATTCCCATAAGCTTTTGAACCTCTTTAACTGACTAAGGAGAACCAAGTTCTAGAATTGTTGTGATCTGCCTTGAGTTGGCCTCTATTCCGAGGTGGTTAACAATGTAGTCGAGGAATTTGCCGGATCTAATGCCAAATGCACACTTTGAGGCGTTCAATTTCATTTTGTGCTTTCGAAGAATGCCAAATGTATCTACCAAATCGGCTAAATGGGCGCGCTTTTTCTTGGATTTGTCCACCATGTCGTTGATGTATACTTCCATGGTGCGGCCGAGCTATTCCTTGAAGATGGCAGTAACCAGTCTCTGGTAAATTGCCCGCGTATTCTTCAGCTCGAAAGGCATGACCTTATAGCAATAGGTTCCTCTTGGGGTGAGGAATGCGGTCTTTTCTTGATCCTTCGGATGCATGGCAATTTGATGGTAGCATCTGTAGGTGTCCAAGAAGCTCATGTGTTAATGATGTGCCGTTGCATCTACAAGTTGGTCTATTCTGGGGAGGGAAAAACAATCCTTGGGACAAGCTTTGTTTAAGTCTATGAAATCCACACAAATACACCAAGATCCATTATTCTTCTTTACAACCACGGTATTGGACAACCATGTAGGATAGGTTACTCCGCGAATTGCCCCGGTATTAGGCAATTGGTCAACCTCTTCAACAGTGGCCGAAGCATGCTCCGCTGCTAACTGCTGACTTTTCTAAATGATTGGCTTACATTTTGGATCAACGTTTAAGCGGTGTTGGGCCACATATAGATCGACCCCTGGTATCTCATATGGTGTCTACGCAAACATGTCGAGGTTGCCGAGTAAGAAGGATATAACCTCGTGCCTGTCAACTTCGTTCAAGGAAGTGCCGATCATGAAGAACTTGTCAGGACTCCCATCAATTTTAATCCGATCCAGGTCTTTAGTTTCCTTTTCACTGGGGATCTTTTTAATGTCCTCGAGGCTCTCCCGATCTGGTACTTCAATCGAATTCACTTCCAGTTTTTTTGGTCTCTTTGCAGCGGCAGCAAGGTAGCACGCCTGTGCCGATTTCTGAGAACCCCGAATTTGTTCAGTGCCATACTCAGTCGAAAAATGAAGTAATTGATGGTAGGTGCTTGGCACAACTTGCATGGTATGCAACCAAGTACTTCCTATGATGAGATTGTAAGGTGAAGGAAGTTTGACAACCAGAAATTCTACGTTTACTGATCTGGTGCCAGCCTGAACTGGTAGTGTGATTTTGCCCAAAGGATACTCGCGGTTAGCGTTGAAGCCAAATAATGGGTAATCGGCCGGCGACAAATCCGAGTCAGTGAAGCTGAGTTTAACAAATGTTTTGTAATACATTACTTCCGAAGTGCTTCCCTGATCAATGAGAACACGCTCAATGGTGTATCTGTTCACACATAGCTCGATGACGAGGGGATCAGTGTGGGGGAGAGTTACTCCAACTAAGTCCATGTCGTCGAAACTAATCCTCTCAGTTTCATGGGGCCGTTTTGCTGGTGTAATTAGCCTATGCAGGCTAGGTTGCAACTGAATTGTCTGTACCTCGGCTAACAACGGCAGGTTGTATATCATGTGAATTACACCAAGTGGAGGTGAATACGACTGTAGGGCTACCGTGTTCGATGGATTATTCTTTCGGACATGTTGCGCCAGCCGGCCGTCTTGTACCAACTCTTCCAGGTGGTCTTTCAGTGCATAACAACTGTTGGTGTCATGACCATGGTCCTTGTGGTACTCACACCGCTCGTCTCTTCTCTTTGTATCGGGAGGCCCTATCATTTTGGGCGGCCATTTGAAGAACGAGAGGTGTTGAACTTTTGACAAAATCTTGCTGATCGGCTCTACTAACTCTGTGTACTTCTTGTATGAGCGTCTTATGCGCCTGCTATCTACTTGATATTGTTCATTTGATCGGTGCGAACACTGATCACTTGATCGGCGTGAGTCACGCCTTTTGTCTCGTTTAGCCTTATTTCGCGGTTCAGGGCTCCTTGACGGCACGACGCTTATCGGTTGAACGATTTCAGGTGGAGCCGTCTTAACAGCTTTATGTCTAGCCTAGACCAATAGAGCATCGTCTTCCACCTTACAATATTCTTCAACTTTCTTCATTAACGCCCAAACTGTTTTGGGGGGTTGTTTGGTCAACGAACTGCAGAGGGGACTATCAGGATGTAATCTCATTTTAAAGGAGGTGACGGCCATGGAATCATTGCAGGCATCATCTACCAGGTTAAAGCATTCCTAATAGCGTGCCGAATATTCACAAAGGGTTTCTTCTGGTTTAATTTGCATTGCCCAGAGAGAATCGGCTTGCTTTGGCTAGATTTCATTGGTGATGAACCTTGTTCTGAAGGATTTTTGGAGTTGATGCAAGCTTTTTATCGATGCCGGCTCCAGTTTATAGTACCACCTGACAGCTAGTGGTCCCAGACTGCTCGGAAATATTCGACACATGAGGGTTTCATCGTCAGTATGCAGTGTCATCGCCTGTTTATAATGATGAATATGGTCAATGGGGTCTGATTTTCCATCATATAGGGTGAACGATGGTGCTTTGAACTTCTTGGATAGCAAAGCCCTTGCGATTCGTCGCACAAAAGGGTCATGATTGTCTTCTTCATCCGAATCATCACTTCTTTTCCCTTGCTTGTGCCATACATACGGACTTTCTTCAGATAAGCTGGATATATCGACTCATCCCTTCTTTCTGGGTTCCTAGGATGGTGAGTCAGAATCACTGTCATTATCGTGTTTCCGAAGTCGACGCCATTGATCATCCTTCTATCCTGGGGGTTGACCCTGGTCATGGCATGTGGCCTATAGGGATTTGGCTAGCTCCAGGGCCAACTTCTGGCGCAGGAGCTCGTTCTCAGCTATCATGTTTTCCAGACACTATTCATTTTGCTTTGCTTGATCCATGATTGTCTGCATTATCTTTTGCACCGAAGTTGATGGTGAGGTCTGGGCTATTGAGTCAAAGTTCAAGGTCCGTCGTGCGATGATATTCTCCGGTCCAAGCATGTTTCTTGGAGTGATGTTGTCTCTTGGCGTAATGTTGTTAACGACTACCGGAGGATCATCTATTACGCCCGTCATGGATGTGCTTGAGTATTCCCACAGACGGCACTAATGTGAAAAAGTGGTTTAGAAATACTCCAGGATCCAGTTAGACGCCCTTGATCCTCTGATTGTTACTTGAAAAAGGGGTGAACACTCCGGTCGGGGGCACTGGAATTTGCACTCCGACGGACAAGTTAGGCACCGTTTGGGAAGGTGGGTTAGAAGCTTTTTTGGCTATTTTAGTCACAAAAGACAAAATAGGCTATTTTAGCCACAACAAACAAACGTCACATCCAACCTATAATCATTACACTTTTCTCTCACAAAAAAAAGTCAAAAAAGCCAAAAAGCCCTTCCCAAACTAAGCTTTTTAGCCTAGGCTAAAATAGCCAAAAAAGCCAAAAAGCCAAAAAGCCAACCCACTTCCTAAACGATACCTTAGTATGCTCTCAAGTTTACTTCTATCTCAAGTTATTTTATCTATTCTCACATACCTCTCTTTGGTTGACGTTCCTCTTTTTATATTACCCTTTTGGGCCCAAGGGTCGGGCCCACTCTTAATCTCGTACTTGATTTCTTACTCGGCCTTCCGAATGCGTGCTGGTTCCCATTCGGTTCTCCATATGGCCAACTGTACATTCAGCTTCAAGAGCCCTTAGATTATAGCCGAATTGAATTCGGCCAGGTGTCTTCAAATATCTTGGCCTTCCTCAACATATAATTATTTGGCCCCTACAGATCTAAACCTTTGAAACCAAATGTATCTCTGATACATTTTATATATTTTCAAAAACCATTCTGTTTTATTATATAGATATAGAGAGAGAGGATTTACACACAAGTCCCATTTTATAATCCATTAAGTTCTAATTAAGATTTTTTGAACATTTATGTCCCATTAAATTTTTAACAGTCAGAATTATCCTTCAAAAAATGATTGTTCATCATTTGTGATTGTCTATAAATGAGCATGATGCTATGACATTTATTTTGATTTTCAAAACTATAAAACATCAATTTTAAAACTAGAAAAATTGAAAAAAACTAAAAATTTATGTGCAAAATTGAAAAAACTATAAATAAAAAAAAAATGTATAAAGGAGCATGATGATAGAACATTGCTATGCAAAGCTGAAGACTTTTTCAATTTTAAAACTGAGAATTTCAATTTTAAAATTGAAAACAAACTGAGAAAATTGTCAGTTTTACTAGATAGTTTCACAAACTAAGAAATTATCAAATTTTGTACAGCTAAAAAAATAATATTTTATTTTTATAAAATTTTATATTCAATACTAGTCTTATTTGATAGATTTTATTATGTAGACTCGAGAAATATAAATTTTAGGGCAAATTATACCAGTAATTCTTACATTTTACCCCTTGTGTTATTTTGGTCCATACACTTTCAATTGACTCAACTTTGACCTTTAATTTTAGATTTTGTGTCAATTTGGTCCAATTGATAATATTTTTAGTGTTTTTGATAGAAAATAATAATCACTAAATTAGTTGATATTAACTTACTAAGTTGACAAAGTTTATTAATTTTGCTTCTAAAAACATGACACATACCCACTTATATGCGTATTTTCTATTAAAAATGCTAACATTTGATAATCAATTGGACTAAGTTGAGACGAAATCATAAATTCATTATCAAAATCGAGTCAATTGAAATTACAATGATCAAAATAATACAAGGGCCAAAATAGAGAGACTACTAACGTAAATTATCCTAAATTTTATTAAAAATAAATGTTATAAAGTTTGTAAGTTTTAAAATAATCAAATAAAAGTAATGAGTTAAGAAAAGTTATCTAGTACTTTTAGGGTATAGTCATATGTTGCTCAGAAAAGTTGTAATTGGTGGAGATAGTGGGGCCAACAATTTTGTGTTGGGAATAGGGCATAATTTTTGATAATTAATGGATGAGAACAGTTAATGAATTGATGTTTTTCAATTCATTTTGCCTTTTTATAAGGGTAAAACAGTCATATAAGCAAAAATCTTTTGAAAATGAGACTTTAGACTTTATTGATTAAAAACAATCAAGCAGAACTTAACGTAACACCAACCTTACAAATAGAACTTTTGAGTAATTAACTTCATATATATATTGGTAAGACTCACATATGATTGAGTTGTGACATTTGTGATAATCAAATCTACAAATGCCATAACTTGCATATAGCATTACCTTAGGTTTAGATGTGAAGTCAACAATTTTAGGGAAATTCTACTATACACACATTTTCAAAAGGATGTATCCTTTACACCCCTAATTATATTATTTTCTTCTTTAATTATGACTAATTTTCTTATTTAGTTATGACAATATTTTAGTTATGACTCCTCAGATCTTTGGTTATCCCTCATGCGATTTTTGATTATGAACTTTTTATTTTATTTTAGTTATGACTCAGAAAATATGAAATTATATCATTTTCTTCTTTAGTTATAAGATGCATATGGTACACGCCCCTGTGGACCATAGTCTTTCCCATAATTTTATATCAATCACAATATGTGTTTTGTTGACACATTTGTTTAAAATATGAATTGTTTGTTTAAAATATACCCCTTAATGTTTGTTTAAAATATGAATTGTTTCAAGAAATAACATCTCACCCCTTAAAGTTTATAATTTCATAATTGTACGGACCTTGAATTTCTTCGCACATGAACACCTCATGATAGAACTTGATTCCCTATGAACGACATTGTTTACTTTGTAAACAAATAATAGACAAGCTACCAGCGGATGTGTACCCAAAAAATCCTTTCGATGTCTAAATAAGATATTAGTATCAATAATAGGGAAAGACACAAGAGTTTGAGTGTTTAGAATTGTATTACCCTATATATATTGCCTAAACTCTGTATTTTTTTTTATACCTTTCCAGCCTAGTAAAGTCCTAGTGGGTTTGTAATTCTCATTCTTAAACTTAACCTATTAGGATTCTACTCCTTAGAGATAAGATTTATCCCTAATTACCTAATTGTAGTTATTACTCTTCTCAGTAGTAACTAATAATCCTTTATCTGCTTCTTAGATGGCAATTGGACTGAGCTAACCCGTTTATCTTGGTTGCTCTTACGGTCGTTGCACACTCAACCATTCTTTAACTCATCTCAGCCTAAAGGCAACCGAGTTACAGACTGAGGATCTATGATTTGCTTTTAGTCAAGCTAAATGCTTCTGACCTGGCATGATTGGCTTAATCAACTGTTATTATTCGACATCCCTGTCTGTCACGACCCAAACCCGCCCCTATGGGTTTAACGTCGTAACTAGCCAGTAATCCTTAGATTACCAAAAACCTCTAAATAGAATAACATATAATTAGGGGCTGCGGAAGCAAATATAGAAACATATATAGTCCATTGAGCTGTGCAGACATATATGGGACAAAAATCTCTTTTTTATTTATTATATACATATACCTGATGTTATATTGTCACATTCATTACAGTTAGAGCCAAAAAGGGACTTAGCCCAATATACAGTTAGCAGAAAGTTTGTTCATAATCCAAAAGAAAACAAAGCCCTTTTCATTCACAAACACAACCATATGGAACCTCCTCAGGAGGCACAAAGGCTGGCTGACCAAAAACTCTCCAGGCGGTCATCACTGAGCCTGGCCACCAGCCTGGTCACCTACATACATAAATAATAGAGTAAGTGGGAGCCCAGTGAATAATAACAAGGTAAAGAGTTTAATAAATGATATCCATCTCAAAGTTAGAAAACAGAGTTTATATCAGAAATAGATTCTTATGCATATTCAACTCTCAAATCAAAAACAGATTCAGATTCACATGCTTATCCGGAAATCATAACAGTTATAGGTGGTGCATCCATTAGCTATCATATCAACTTAGAGTAGACACCCCATTTTTTACGGCCCTTCAAGACTTGGATGTCCTTGCAGGTACATCCAATGTTGAGTCTGTTTGCTCACCAAGCGCTCGAAGTCCTCAGTGGAACACCACAACTTTGAGCCTTTCAAACCTTGCATCATTTTTGGACCAGGCCTTTATCTTCCCAGCCTGGAATCTCTGGTGGCCGGTCGGCCGTCATTTTTGGTCTACCGGACATTAATGTGCCTTACTGGTCACCACTGATGGCTAGCTGACCACCAGTTTTTGCAGATATTTTATGCCAGTTGTGCCAACTGTTTGCACAGATGCTTGCATCTGTCCACACGTGGAGGGCTGGATCTCCTTATATAGATTTCATGTTTTCTATATATAGGGACCCCCTCTCTCATGTTTGGAGGTTAGAAAATTTTAGACTCAAAATTTTCCTCTCTCTCTCTACAATTCTCTCTCTACAAATTCTCCACACTTTTGCCTACTTACACTACACTCTTGCCTATACTTCCTTAACTAAACTTGATCACCTTTGAGATGAGGTTCCTTAAGGCCTTCTTGGAGCTCTAGAAGTTAGTTTTGGCTTGAATTGTTGCCTAGAATCACTCTTCTCTTCAAGAGGTATCATATTTGTTTTGTTAGCTTACTTTGCATACTTGTTTTCCTATCTTTTTCCTACTATTTTTGAGTTTTTTTTGGGCTATAAAAACTCTGTCAAAGTGGGCTGAAATTTGTGGTTTGAAGCCATTTTAAGGTAGAGGGTGGTTCAACCTTTTTTGTACCTTGTTTGTAAGGCTTTTCCACTTGTGTTTCCCACTTTCAAATTATGTTTTCCAAGCTTTAAACACTGAATTTCAGAGCTTTTTCAGTGGTGAAAATCATGTTTTGAAGTCCAAATTTGGTGGGGTTAGCCTCTCCTCCTTATGTCTTGTTTGCTAGCTTAGTTGGTGCCATATGTTAGCTTATTTTTCTAGCTTGTTGTGGCTTAATTCCAGCATGTTTTAGCCTCTGATTTAGACTATTTTAACTCTTTTTTGGGTTGGTTAAGTCATTTGAGTCTTGTTTTGCATGTTTGTAGTGTAATAGTCCTCACAAGCTTGGTGTTTTAGGCCATTAGACACCACTTGTTCGAGTTAATGGCACTTATCTTGGGCATTTTATACTTAATTTCAGCAACTATAATCTCTGCAACCTCCCTTCTTTCCTGGCTTTTAATTTTTCTTTGAAAATGGTTTCAAGTCATTTGTTTGCCTAAGTGTAAAATTGAGGTTTCATACTTAATGGTTTAATCCCTTAGGGGGTTCATTACCAGCGGTATGATGCTTCTTTAATAGCTAAACTAACTTGTGTCTTGGGCTTTTCTTTCCATTAAAGGACTCTAATTCACCCTTTGGACTTAATTGGATTAAAAGATGGTTGGTAAAGTAAAATGAGTAACTAAAACTTGGGACTAAAAGTGAGCAAGATAATAACTTGTGTGTTCAATCGGACGTTAATTGAACACAAGGAAGATTAGGACATTTCATACTCAAAGTGATGAAATGTCTCAAGTTTCCTTGGTCTCCATTGCCTTTGATCATGTATGATAGGGTGATGGTTTTTGTGTGTCTTGTGTTGCATTTATTGAGCTTGCACATCTTGAATCACAAGCCATCATGCAATGAAATTGCTTGAGTTGGTGGTTTGTGGCTTGAGTTCATCAATCCTTGGATTTGTTCATGAAAAGGAGGGATGAGTTGTGCCAACAATCTGTGAAAATGTCTTCTTTTTGCTCTATTTGTCCTCTGTTGTAGCAAGATGAACCAGTGCATCAATGGCCGGCAGGCCACTATCCATGGCCGACAGGCGGCCGGCAGAGCACCATTGATGGCCGGCAGGCCACTTCCATGGCCGGCAGTCTTTACCAGTGGTTAGATGGTCACTGATGCAAACCTTAGTAGAATGTTGGTAAGGTGGAGAAAAATGTTTCTAGAAATGTTCAACTCTGCAAACAGAGGCTTTCGGGAGCGAAACGGAGGTCTTTTCGAGTGATAACCGAGCATGCGCATGGACGTCTTCCATTTCCCGTGGCAGAGTAGTGGCAAAGTAGTTAAATACTTTAATTACTTAGTTTACTTGCATTTGTGTAATTTAATTAGCTTACTTGTTAGTTAAATTCAAAGTATTGTAATAATTAGTTAATTAGTTTAGATATTTGTTTTATTCGATTTTGTAATAATTATCTTAATTAGCTTAGCCTAATTAGCCTAATTAGCTTAGCTTAGCTTTATTCATTCACACTCTCCTTCGTGAGAGCGTAATGTAATAATGTGTATGTCTTCCAACCCCACGTCTTTCTCCCTTTTATTTACCCGCTTTTGATGGTTAGATTAGGGACATGTTTCGTTTAGCATACCTTATGCTTGCATCCATTCATTTGTTTTGCATGCACCGAGGCTCGGCGCATAATTCAAACTGCATTGTCGTTTTAATATTTCGATAAATACATGTTTAAAACGCATGCTCTCAAATTGTTGCAAATAAAATGCTAAGTAGCCGAGCCTATCTTAGTTACATTATCGCATGTGTTGCATTAGTCATTTAGCATAAGTTAGGAATCATGCATTTTTTCTAACTTTGTTTTTCTTAGCTTGGAGTACTAGGTGAGTTTTTTAGTGCTTTAGCATACTTGCATGAGTGTGAGTGATTTCCATGTCTAGCATGCTTGCCATGAGGCTAAATGCTTAATTGCTATAATTGTTTTAATGCCCATGGATGAAGGCTTGTTACTTGAATTGGAATGATTCAACGAATGTAAGTTTAAGCCCATTTTGTTGAGTGGCAAATTCACAAACTTTAAGCCCACTTGAGGTGGCAAATTCAAACCCATTTCACAAACAAACATGAATTGAATTGTTCCAATTCGGGCAAACTAGTCTATACTTGCTTGTGCGCATCACGTAGTAATACTAGCCTAATAAACCGGAACAAGAGCACATAATGTACATAAAAATCATATCATGATTTGTACAGGTCGATCTTTGATTGGACGAGCGGGGGTGCTATATTCATGACCTTTCCCTCTCGTACCTAAGTTCCCGAGCCGAGGCAACTTTGGTGATGACGAACACATGGCCTTTGGCACGAGTCATGGGTTTCCTAAATTTTCCCAAAAATAAAATATTTAGGTGGCGACTTTTTATCTGGCAAAACAATCCAATTTTGGCATTTTTGACCCAAAAATCAATTTTCCAAAAGATTTGACGGATTTGGACTCTTTGGTGTTTATCAATTTCACATTGCACTTGTGAGATTAGATTCAGAACTGCGGGAGTCCGAACTGTAGGGCTTCTTTCGAGCTTCCGCAAGGGGGCGCAAACTCCATTGGGGATTTAGAGAACTTGACTCAAACTCATGATATGACATGTTATTTACACTTATGTGTTTCTTTGCATTTGCATTTGCATTGGTGCGCCTAAGTCACTGTGTTTGCCATCTGCTATTCCTAGATGGTTTGTCGGAGGCTTGCTTGGAAAAGCTTGCCAAAAGGCTGACTGGTCGCGGGCTCTGCCACGATTGGAACACAACCCTTAGATCTGGACTACCGCTGTATCGTTTGATCCTCCTTTCACTTCTCGGTATTAGATGTGAGACATATATTAGGCAGTCTTGCTGAGGTATCATTTTTGACCAATTGGCCTAGTTGTATATCGAAAGTCATAGAGACTATTCCAAATTAGGACAGGTTGCTTACCCGAATGCAGGATTGTGTGAAACCACTTTACTTGAATAGCTAACCCTAGTTCCTGACGAAACTAGGATAGGGTAACCCTACCCCATCATAGGGGTGTTTTGGCTCTCACTTAACTGGTATGTGCTTTTAGAGTGAAACTCTACAGAAATATACGTATCAGTTGCAAGTTTGGGTATCAGATTTGGGAGCAGAAGTCAGTGTTAAGTACAGTTCTACAGCTTTTGATTACAACTGTGTGTGTTCACAACTGAGCTGAGGTGTTGCACGGTTTTTGAATTTTGTTTTCCTTTTACTTTATTTCTTTTTGCAAGGTAGTTTATCACAATTGCTTCGGACAGTTCCGTTACCCCCCAAGCACTTTGGACCTGTGTAAGAAGACTTTACAGATACAGGGATCTTGTTAGGGGACAACCAGTGTTTGCTTCGCTCCCACCGGTTACAAGACGGAGGATGGTTAGGCATAATTCACCAGTCCAGCAATCACCTTTTACTTCACCTGCGCCTAGTCAGGCTCAGTCTTTTACTTCCACTCCAGTAAGAGATTATTCGCCAGTTCTGAAGGCTCAACATCCCCCGGTTAACATGGAAGACTTGCTTTGTCATCTCTAGCAAACCATTGAAACCATACAGCAACATGCTGCCCGCCAAACTGAAGTTACAACCCATCAAGCTGAGATAATAAACAGGTTGCAGCAACAGCAACCACAACAAGCAGCGACTTCTGCTTCCCATGCACCTTCAGTGGGTATTCCAGCACCCGAAGTCACTATCAATGTCCAAGGGAATCTGGGCAACCCGGTAGACCCCATCCCACCACAAGCCTCCAAGGCACCACTGTACCAAATTGAGGCATTGTTTAAATTCGAAGTTAACCCGACAGCTCTGAAGGGCAATAAGCTGGAGAAGCTTTTCAAACGAGCACAGGGTGTGAACTCAATCCCTGACATCGAAGATAGATACACTGACTCCGCGGTAACTTTGCCAGACAGATTCAAAATGCTACACATAGACCGGTTCAATGGCTCTAGGGATCCCACGGTCCATTTGTGATTATTCTCAGACATCTTGCGGCCAATGGGCCTCACCAAACTTCAAAAGCTGTCGATTTTTGGTCGAACCTTGTCAGGGATAGCGGCAATCTAGTATACAAAGCTGGAGGACTCTATGAAATGAAGTTGGGAGGAAATGACTGAGGCCTTCATCACACAGTACTCCTACAATACCCAGCTCGAGGTCACAACTCGTAATCTTGAGGCAACCCGTTAGGAGCCAAAGGAAGGCTTCTCAGACTTTGTAACGAGATAGAGGGCCAAGGCTTCAATGATGACTACCAGGCCATTCGAGAAGGACCAAATCAGAATGGTGGTCCGTAATCTGCAAGGGAAATTACTGCAGAAGATGATTGTCTTGCCGTTATTCACATTCACTGAGCTCCATGAAATAGGAGTTCAGATTGAAGATGCAATGAAACAGGGGTTGATAACTGATGAGAAGGAGCAGCTGAAGAGGCCTTTCACGCGCAGTTCCAATGCAACCATAAGTGGAAACACAACTGCGCGGCCATCTGATGTGAATGTCATCACCACGACACCCAAAACTGCTAACCCTTTCGCCAGTACAAATCCACAAACCTCAAACAGTCAGGCCCGATCTCAAAGGTCTTGACCCCGCTCTATATGCCTTTATCCAAAGCCCTGGGGGTGCTGATCAAAAAAGGCATCTTAAGCCGTTAGAACAACGCTCACTACCCGATCCTCTCCCATCTAAACACAACCCAGCCAAATGCTATGCTTTTCACATGTAGCATGGTCACGACAGCGACAAATGTTATATGTTGCGTCATGAGATTCAAGATCTCGTTGACAACAAGGTGATAGCACCACCCCAAAAGCCAAATGTAACCACCAACCCTCTTCCAGCCCACAACTAGGTTCCTCCACCCCGGCACTTAAACTTAATACATACACTAGCCATCCCATATGACCCCAACGTATACATTACCCGTTTCCACCTACCCAAACCGGCCGTGTTTATTCTTGAAAGCACGGACTTGTGCATGATAAACATGTCTACACCTCAACCTGAACCAGTAATGGTGACAGTGGCAGAAGAAGGGAGGTTAACCTTGGAAGAGAGTGTTAGTCCGTTGCTTGAGAGCCTTACCAATTTATCAAAGGGAGTGTATGACCCGTGCCGTTACATTGTGCCAGTAGATCAAGCCAAACCCGAAGTGGTATTGTCGACAGCAGCGGAGGTCAGTGTGGTTCGAGAGGATGGCCCAAGCCAAGGTCTGCATGATCTAGCGAAGCTAGAGGAAGACTTAGACAATCTGTAGTTCTACGATGAACATGATTAGGGGGATGTGCAAATTGACTGGTTTGATCTGAATGGGTCGACAGACAACTCCGGGTGGCTTAGTGATGAACCTGACCGAGAGGAAAAAAACTCAACCAAAACCTGAAGAAAAGGAAATAAGAATAGCTGCAATGGCTGGAATGGCCGAAGACAAGGGGAAATTGCCGGAGAGCACCGGTATCAAGAATTTGGCTCAAGAACTAGGCGTCGTGAGTACCACAGATACTGAATAGGAAGCCACGCAGAAGCGGTTTGTGCAAGAAAGGGATCAAGACTAACGAAATGTTGGAACAGCTCAACACCCTGCGGGGGATGTTTCTGATGAGAGAATAATTAGACCGGAATCGGACAATTGTTTGTTGGTTGCCGGAGATGTGTGGTGGGAAGACGATGATCTACGTCTTGCCAACACTGACAAGGATTGAGGTGAAGACTTGCCAAACAACACTTGGTACTCTAAAGAGGTTGACCACATGGCGAGAAGTGGACAGTACTTCAAGCCGCCGCATTTGGACCAAGCTGAAGCCTCTGGGAAAGATAAAGAGGTAGAGAAGTAGAAGGAAAAATAGTTGGAAGAATAAGCGGTGCTAAAATAGCTGAAGAAAATTCAGGCCGATATTTCAATCTGGGGTCTACTTATGGTTTCTCGAGTACATCGACAGGCTACGCTATCAGCGATGGACAAAGCCAAATTGTCCATTGACACGACTCCTGAACAGCTTGTGGGGTTGGTCTTCCCTGGAGGCGGTGCGCCAACTCTAACTTTCTCAGACAAAGAATTACCGCCAGAAAGCTCAGCACACAACAAACCTCTGTACATATCTGTAGATTGTAGAGAAAAATGAGTACCAATGGTATTGGTCAATACAGGGTCAGCAATCAACGTCTGCCTATCTCGTACAGCCTATGCCATCGGTCTGAAACTAGTGGATTTCGTGCCTACAGCCCAGGTGATTTGGGCGTATGACAATACAAACAGAGAGGTTATGAGCATAGTACAAGTCAAAGTTTAAGTGGGCCTAGCTCAACAGGATATTGAGTTCCACGTCCTGGATGTGCCAGCCACTTTCAATCTACTGTTGGGAAGGCCTTGGTTGCACCAAGTGAAAGCTGTCTCATCTACCCTCCACCAAATGTTGAAATATCCCCATGGGAAGGGGATGGCTATTGTGTTCGGGAACTCATCTATATATCCTCCGCTAGAGGTAGCTACACCCATACTGGAAATTGTTCATGGCGAGGAGGATGTTTTCCTTTCAGGGTTCACTCTAGCTAAGGCACGAGCAGTTCAAACCATCTTGGCAGCTGATGAGGGCTTGTATGTTAGCGCCCAATCAATTTATTTCATGAACAAGCTCCAACATGTGCCAAGAATGGGGTTGGGAAGAAGTGGCCGGAAGGGCGTCACAGTACTGGCCGATGTGCCACATAAGAGGATTGGGTTAGGAAAGGGAAAGAGATGGCGGGCAGAGCCAGAGCTAAGCAGACCAAGAAGCGCTATGAACTTGTGCACAGACTAATCCGGGGAACCCTGAATGGTCATTTTGTTCGGGAGGGTGAAGATTTCCCATTTTGTGGTTTCCCCGAACCCTGGTTCAATTCTGAGAAGCATCGTGTTCCCGGCTTTGAAATCTTCTTTGACTTGTAGCTGCAAGACAGTGATACGAAGGAAAGGGCTGAGCCAACCGTTGAAGCTGAACGGAGCACAGAAAGTGATCCCAACAGTAGCGCACTTGAAGTAAGGGCAGCACTGGCATGTCTCCTTTCATATCTTTTGGCCGACTCAGAGAGCTTGGGGGATAACCTAACCATTTCCATGATCGGGGATTAACCGGGTGTGAACCCTTCTAGCAGCATTTTGGATGCATCTGACGCACTATCCCTCGTTTGGCAGCTGGAGGAGGGCTACCTATCTAATAGTTTTGAGTCAGGTAGTGAGCTAGAATCTGATTCCACAGAGTCTGTGGAGTCGGAATCAGATTCCAGTGCTTCTGAGTCTGAGTCCGGTATTCTTGGCGGTGATAACTCGGATGCCAAGGTCTTGTCCAAGTCGTCTTTTTCCTTTGCTTTTGAGTTAGTTGTAACCGAAGAACTGGATGAGCTGGACTTGATGAATAAGAATGCCACTACAGATTCCGAGTATTTCTCTGTGCCGCTTATTTATTGCATTGATCAGGACTTTCAAAATTTTAATGAAAATGATAAGGAAGGAATTCCTCTGGTTTTGAAAATTTTGATTAATCGAGAGGATGAGAGGTTTACAAAACCCCTTGTTGATGAAATCATTGCTTTTAATGTGGGTATTGAGAAGGATCCACACTTGGTCCAGATTGGGTCCATGTTATCTTCGGAAGAGCGCGAGCGCTTAGTCGCTTTATTAAAAGATTTCAAAGATGTTTTCGCGTGGTCCTACGAAGACATGCCTGGAATCGATCCTGAGATTGTACAGCATCGGATCCCTCTTGACCCCGAGGCCCGACCCATCAAACAGAAGTTGTAGAGAATACGCCCGGATTGGGCTTTGAAGATTAAGGAGGAGGTCACCAAGCAGATAGACGTAGGGTTCTTGCTAGTATCTAAGTATCCAACTTGGTTAGCCAACATTGTTCAAGTGCCGAAGAAAGACGGCAGAATTCGGGTGTGTGTGGACTTTAGAGATCTTAACAGAGCCAGTTCGAAGGACGATTTTCCCTTGCCGCACATCGATGAATTGGTGGACTTCACCGCGGGTCATGCATTGCTCTCCTTCATGGATGGATTTTCTGGGTATAACCAGATTCTAATGGTGCCCGAGGACAGAGAGAAAACTACTTTCACTACGTCGTGGGGAACCTACTGTTACAGGGTGATGCCGTTTAGCCTGAAGAATGACGGGGCTACTTATCAAAGGGCTGCAACCACAATTCTACATGATATGATCCATAAAGAGGTTGAGGTGTACGTGGATGACATGATTGTCAAGTCCAAAGAAAGAGAGGGCCACTACACCGCCTTGAAGAAATTCTTTCAACGGATCAGAGAATACAGATTGAGGTTGAATCCATAGAAATTTACTTTCGGTGTAACAGCAGGGAAAATGCTGGGTTTCTTGATCACACAGAGGGGCATCAAGGTAGATCCTTCCAAAATCAAGGCCATCCTAGAAATGACTCCACCAAGGACTAAAAAAGAGGTACAAGGCCTTCTAGGTAAAGTGCAATTCATAAGACGGTTTATTTCTAAATTAACCTTGACTTGTGAACCACTATTTGGTCTCCTGAAGAAAAGAAAGAAGTTCTGATGGGATGATCGATGTAAATTCGCTTTTGAGCAGATCAAGCAGTACCTTCAGAATCCGCCTGTGTTGTCGCCGCCAGAGCCGGGGAAGCCCTTGATTTTGTATCTGTCAGTAACGGACACAACAATGGGATGCATGCTTGCTCAGGAATCTGAGGATAAGGTAGAGAAAGCCATCTATTACTTGAGTAAGAAAATGCTGGAATACGAGATCCGTTACACCCCGCTGGAAAAGGCTTGCTTAGCCTTAGTATGGGCTACCAGGAAGTTGAGGTACTACTTGTTAGCTCACTCTGTAATTCTGGTTTCAAGATTAGATCTCATCAAATATCTCTTTGAGAAACCAGCGCTTATGGGTAGGCTAGCTCGTTGGTTGCTTCTCCTTTCCGAATTTGATCTGAAGTATGTTACTCGCAAGTCTGTCAAGGGGAGAGCGGTAGCGGAGTTCCTAGCAAATCACCTAGTGGAGGGGGATGAAGCGGTAGAATACCTGTTCCCAGATGAAGCTATTCTGCAAGACGAGGAAGAAATTTGGACAATGTACTTTGACGGAGCGTCTAATCAATATGGTTATGGGATAGGGGTGTTGCTGATAGCACCCGACAATTCTCCTATACCCTTAGCCTTCAAACTCCGGTTCAAGGTATCCAATAATGAAGCAAAGTACGAGGCGTGTATCACTGGCTTGGAAGTCACCCTGGAACTAGGGGCAAAAAGGTTGGACGTCATTGGGGACTCGAACCTAGTTGTGTCTCAAGCAAATGGAGACTGGAAGGTCAAAGAAAAAAAGATGAAGATCTATCACCAGACCTTGGATGTTCTGATTCCTAGGTTTGAGAAGTTGAGTTTCACACATCTACTAAGAGAGAACAACAGGTTCGCTGACACCTTATCAACTCTGTCATCTATGATAGACATCTCGCTTGGAGTCCGGATGTGTCTGATCATCATTGAGTAGAGATACATGCCAGCCTACGAGACTATCGCCATAATAGATGAAGCGTAAGATCAAAACCCTTGGTTCTATGATATTTGGAACTTCTTGGAAAATGAGGTTTATCCACCAGGGGCAAATGCCAAAGATAAAAGGGCAATACAGCAGATGGCCGTTCAATTTATCATCTGCGAAGGTAAACTGTACAAGAGAGGTCACCTGGGAATGCACAAGTTGTGTGTCGAAGCAGAGGAATCAAAGCGCCTGATGGAGGCTATCCACGGAGGAGAGTGCGAAGCGCACATGAATGGAGTAATGTTAGCTCGGAAGATTCTCAGGCAAGGCTACTACTAGTTTACTATGGAGAAGGATTGTATTGGTTTTGTTCGGCGATGCCACAAATGCCAAATTCATGCCAATCGCATGAACATCCCGCCGTCGAAGTTGTACAGCATGACTTTACCATGGCCTTTCTCAGTCTGGGGAATCAACATCATCAGCGCAGTCACACCGAAAGGGTCGAATGGGCGTGAATACATTCTGGTGGCAATTGATTACTTCACAAAGTGGGTTGAAGCTCAGTCTTATGCAGTGTTGAAAGCAGTGCATGTGGCTAAGTTCATCCGAAAAAACATAATTTGCCGTTATGGAGTCGCAAACAAGATCATTTTAGATAATGGTTCCCATTTCAAGAAGGGAGTGATATACTTGTTGGAGAAATACAACGTGGCTTTTCATAAGTCATCCACATATCGGCCGCAAACCAACGGAGCTGTTGAGGCCGCCAACAAGAACATTAAGCATATTCTGTAGAAGATGGTTGAGACCTACAGGGATTGGCTAGATAAATTGCCATTTGCACTCTGGGGTTATAAAACTTCAATCCGGACGTCTACTGGGGAAACTCCTTACTCTCTTGTCTATGGAATGGAAGCTGTTCTGCCAATCGAAATAGAAGTCCCATCGCTGCAAGTTATGGTTGAGTGTCAAATAGCAGAGGTGGACTGGCAACAGAGCAGGTTCGAAGAACTGATGCTGTTTGATGAGAAAAGGCTGAAAGCATTGTACCATGTTCAGGGTTATCAACGCGAGATTGCTAGGGCTTTTAACAAGAATGTTAAGTCCCGAAATCTTAAAGAAGGGGATTTGGTGCTGAAAGACAATTGAGCTCCCATCCATGATCCTAGGGGCAAGTTTAGACCCAATTGGACTGGTCCTTACATTATCAAAACTATATGGTCTGATGGAGCTGTTATTCTCATAGACCTGGATGGCCTAGAATTTTCCCAACCGATCAACAAGGACAAGTTGAAGAAATATTATCCTTGAGAGGCTCGCTAGGCCGAAAACCCGAAAGGGAAACCTAGGCAAAAGTTAGAGCACAAAAATTGGAAATAAAGAAAAATTGAGCTCGCAAGGTTGAAAACCCTAAAGGGCGGCCTTGGCTAAAGTTAGAGTGCAAAAGGAGAGTGTTAATACTCGAGTGAACCCAAACCAAACTACGTAAGTCCTGATTCCCATCTTTGGGATATGTAGGCAACTTCATCCTGAAGTCCAACCGAAAACACCTCCAACTCAACTGTCCTGTCCATATGTTTGACCAGGTCATCTTTGTCTGTTCTTTACCTGAAAGTTCGGTTGTGATCCTTACTCTGAGAGGAGAGCTGGTTGTGCTGAGCAATATTATTCAGTCAAGGGGCAATTTGTTATCTGTGAATTCGGGGTTATATATCTCGAGGATTGATTCCATATGTGTCAAGTGGTGATCCTTATCGAAAATGGTTTTGAAAAGTTTTGATAAAAGTTGATTTTGTTCAAATTTTTCTTTTTACAACTTAGACCATTTTTGGACCAAAAGGAAAATTTTTAGTGCTCACAACTTTAATTTCATTAATTTTAGTACAAAGTTCTCTAACTCTCGGTACAAATCAAAGCTGCTTTTATACATTCATAAAACTTGAAAAGAAAGATCAAAGCAATAAATTAGGGGCATAGATGAGTCAGGTGTTCCTACGTCCCCCGCTTGTGCTTGTCGAAGCTTCTGATGCTAAGTTGGCCCGATTTGTGCCTCATTCTCGAGCCAAGCCAAGCACTCACCGGAAAGGGTGTAGCTGAAACTAAGGGCAGGAGCCAGAAGTTCTCTCGTCCTCCAAGCAGTGAGGTACCTAGCCAAATGTGAACCTCGGATGGGGAATGAAATCGGGTACTCTACCCCCTCTTCTGAGCAAGTCTGATCATGTCCAAATTGACGTCTAAACCGAAAATGGAAGTAGAATACATAATGTGTAAGGCCGATCAGCTGAATGCCAGGTTGTCGAGTCATGCTGTAGCTCATTTCAGTCAGGTTAAGCCAGGGGCAATGCCAAGCAATGTCAGCGGCAGACTTGTTGCACATCCAGTGGCACCACCATCCTTTATTTGGGAAATCCACTAGCTGTTGGCGAAAAAAGTATGCTCGAGCTGAGAATACAGGGCAACAGTCCACTACCTTCAGCTTGTCCATTAGCCACACCTGGGGAGGGATGAAAGAAAAGAGAGATTAAAGAATAGAGAGATGGATGTTGAGAGAAAAGTGAGAAAAGGGCTTTGAGAGAAAAACAAAGCATGAATGCCGAGTGATGTGAGAAACACATATTAGAAAGTGTGGGAAACATTACCTGAAGAAGTAGTGGACTCCTTGCGAATTTGCTTGTCTCTCGCCGATAGAAGGCGTCTAAGCCTATCAAAGTTTCGGCCAATGTCAAACCAATGCAACTCTTGCCCTCTTTCAAACCTTGGGCCACTTTAATTAGCCGAATGCTAGACCCTCCGAAACTAAGGGCAAGAAGGAAATGAGCCAACATGCATAAGCAAAGTACGTGTTGCCAAAAACCCCGCCAAAGAAGGTCGCCTCGGTCACCGACTTTAGAAAATCGATAGATCAGGCTGGGAATTAAGGATTGAGCTTCATGTAGAGTGAGCCTACACATCTGTTCCAAAGCTTAGATGTGGCTAAAATGGGGCTGAGGTATGATTTCCTCATCGCGCCGAGATTTCATTAGCGCTTGAAATTCTTCGATTGTCGGGCATATCTCTTGTCCCTCGAAGCTAAAGACATGTGTAATCGGGTTCCAACATCTAGCCGTGGCATGAAGAAACGGAAAACAAAGTGAAGAACGACTCAATGAGAAAAGTGCATTTATGCCAAAACCCCAGAAATTCACCTTTTCTGAGCCATTTAAAGTCGCAATCCAATTCGGGAGTTCTTCGGTGAAAAATGGCTCCATTTGTGAAGAATTTGTAGCTGAAATGAAGAAATCACGAAGCTCAACCTTTTGTAGAAGATAAGGCAGTGAGTGGAAGCCAGGTGTCAACAATCTGGATGTCCTTCACACTGATGGCCGCCAGGTAGTCGGCAAACTGCATTGATGGCCGGCAGGCCACCTCTCATGGCCGGCATGTAGCCGACAACACCTATTTGTGGCCGGCAGTCTCTCACTTTGACCTGCTGTCCACCTTTGTGCTAAACAGTGCAGGAAGCATGTGTTTTGTTCTACTCTTAGTCTGTTTTCAGGTCTTGTTTTGAGTCTTTTTGGCTTTAGCAAGTTTGTTATTTTGTATGTCAGTTGTTGTTGCATTGTTTTGCTTATCGAGTTGTATATTGTTCTGTTTATCGAGTTGCTGTCGTTTTATTTATCAAGTTGTTGTTGTGTTGTTTATCGAGTTTGTATGTTGTATTTCACATTTCAGTTGTTGGTCGGTTCATTACCCAATTAAGTTTTGTTTTAATCAAGAATGTTAGCTTGGCCAATTCGATTCCATGTCCATTTCATGCAATGCGGTGCTCTTGATGCAAAATACAACACTTTTTCATAAAAATTGGTTTTCATTCCGATCATGGTTGTCTTTACAAAAGAGGAGTAGTATAAGTTTTTAAAGAAAATAAAACCCGTCTAAAGTTATGCAGAGTGCTATAAATAAAAACAAAAAAACTAAGCAAAAATACAAAAATCAGCACTGGTCGCCTCATGCTTCAGAGGCCCTCTTCATCCTCTTTCTTAGAGGAGAGGACTCTGGGGCACTGTCTCTGTCAGCACCGCTGTCTGAATCTCCCTCTGAACTAGAGCCCGAGCCGCTGCCATCTCCGCTCTCTGCTCCAGAGCCCTCCTCAGCATCGTCATCTCTGCTCTCGGAACCCGAGTCGGTGTCGTCTCCACTTTCCGATGACTCCGAATGCTAACTCGCCGCCTCCTCAGAGTCGCTCATCTCAGCATCATCATCACTCAGAATGGGCTCTGAAGGACTGCTCCCGTCTCGGGTGCCCCTAGCTCTGCCTCGGCTACGTGCTGGAGCCCGTCTCTCTCTCCTCCCTACCGCCGGAAGAGGTACTACTGGTTCAGGCACTGCAGCTGTTGCTGGTGCCATCGGCATGGGTGGAATTTGAAAAGGTAGTTGTCACATATCAGTTGCAGCATATGTATCAAATTGAAGCATAGTATGCAGAATGAGTGTATGCAGAAGTCAGATACAGTGTGTGAATACAATGTGTGAGTGCAGTGTGTCAGATGCAGTGTATCAATGCAGTTTGGGAAGTTTTCAGTTGAAATGTTAGTGTCAGTGTGTCAATGGAAATTTGATGCCTGGAGTGCAAACTGAAGAACTTACCAGGATACCGTGGAGGCCGAGCAGTGTCTCCCTCCTCTGTACCATCCCCATCAACGAGGCTATCAGCTCAAGGGCGCCTCTTGTGTACTCGATGGACGCCTGCAAATGTATTTGAATGATCAGTGTTCGCAGTAAACATATCTGAAATGAAGTGTGCAGTGTAAGTGCTAAAGTGTGGTTCATACCAGAATCAGGCCTCGAACCCCGACAAGCTCATGACCAACCGTTGCAAGCTCAATCAGGACCTGGTAAGCCTCTCCGGTGTGCCGCCAGCAAGTCAGTGTGGTCAGAAGCTTTGGCCAATCAGTCCTCTGCCTCCCTCGGGAAGCCCCTCTGCCACGAGCCCTACTCGCTCGGGTCACTCTAGGTCTCTTTCTCGTAGCAGAAGCTCTCGCCTCCTCATCTCCACGAGCACCAGTCAGAGGTGGCATCAGATATGTCTAAATGAAGGCTGCATAATCTCCCTTTGCTTTGAAGTAGTCGGCATCCAAGCCTACCATGAACTAGATGACCTCCTCAATAAATAGGCCATCTGCAGATCGCATGGACTCTGGTGGAGCCATCAGGATGATCTGGTTAGGCAAGCCCATAATCTGTCGCACGAAGCGTTCGCCCAAGAACCAGGCCTGGCAGACTGGGCCCTTGAGTAAAATGCAGTAACGGGAGGTGGCCCAAGCCCTGGCATACTAGTCCCGGACCCTCACTGGCATCATGGCTCAAGGCTGCCACATAATCTGCAAATGGAGGTTATACAGATGATTAGTTGATGCCAGTTGCGAAATGTGAATCAAATATGAATAAGAACAGTGATAAAGTGTAAATGACTGTGTTTCGAGTTACCTCATGAGTAGCCACGGTGTCGAAGTAGTGGCGGAAGAATGTGAAGTGCTCGCGGGTCCTGTGCTGGAGTTGGCCATCATACCTCCGTGAGTAGAGGACTATCAGGGAAAGCTCATTTACAGGCTCTCGGGGGAGAGTTAGAAAATATGCGTACACCCATAGCTGCGGAGAAAATGTAGTGGTATGTGATCAATACAATGTGAGCAGAATACAGAAAGTGCAAAGCAAAAAGCATATAACGTGAGCAGATACAGAAGATATAAAACAGAAAGCAGTGTGTGAACAGTGTTGAGCAGATACAGAAAGTGCAAATTAGAAAGCACGTGTGTTAAAACAGATGTAAAGCAGAAACTATAAAGAAACTATAAAGTGCTAGAAAAGGAAACTGAGATGTGTACCTCCTAGGCTCGCCAGTAGCCTCCAATCAAGTCTTCCCGCAAACGGGAGGTCAAACTCATTTATTTGTACAGCGTGGCGAGGCCGACTCTGCCCCAATTGTAAAAACGAACCCGAGGGAGGGTCACCAGGGCACTCAACAAATGCAGGCCTACGGTGTTCCACCTGTTCGAAAACAAGGTGGTACCGAAGACGAACATCAGGAAGCCCCTGGCATACTGCTCGATCTTCTCTATCGTCTTAGGCTCGCTCCCTCTGAATCGTTTGGCGAACTAGGTGTATCTGACCATGCCCGTCCGATATATAGGTGGATGTGCTCCTAGCAGCTCGAACCAGGCCGCCTCCCACTCTTCTATGTCTGTATCAAGAGGGATCGGATCACCCCCCACCTCTAAGCCAGTGATCATGGCAAAGTCGTAGGGAGTCATCGTCATCTCTCCTGTGGTGGAAAAATGGAAGGAGTTGGTGGTGTCCCACCACCTTTCCACGAGTGCTCCCAAGAGAGGACGACTCAAGGTGACCCGCGTCAGGCCGGAGTAGAATAAGCCAAATCCGACCTCCTCTATGATGTCACAAACTCCAGTAAGGAGCTCGTTGAACCAATCTCGGGCGGTCGTAGCACCGTACCCTCGAAAGGCACGACCCTCGCCCTGTGGCAGAAAACAGTTGCAAAAGGTAAAGAACAGTCAGATAAAGGCAGTGCATGAATTGAAGTTAGAAAAGGCAGTGCAAGAAATGCAAGTAAAGGGAGGCAGAAATACATAAAAACAGTGTTCGTACCTCAACGGCAATCGCTGACAAGTAAGAAGCCGGCTCCCTCAGTAGAAGGCCCTCTAGCGCGCCGCGAGCAAACTCGGTAAAATGTCTGATGCCTCCGAAGGTGGGCAACATGTGTGTCAGAAGATGATATCTCTCTAGATCGAAAGGTCGTACTTTCAGCGGTAGCGGCTCTGGCTTGGCCTCGAGCTCGAACTTTGCCTTTAGGTCGGCCTCAAGGTCAGATACCGGTTCCTCTACCTCAGGAATAGGTAAAACTATTGGGGAAATCTCGAGAGGAGCCCCGTCATGAGGAATCTCATCCGCCATCTGAAAATGGGTGCCAAGTAGGTGAAAAAGTAAAGAAAAATGCCGAAAATAGGGTAAACTTGGAAAAAGTCAACCCTAGGAGGGAGGAAAAGGAAGAAAAAGTCAAAGTCGGGAAAAATGTACAGAACTCGAGAGAAACTCGAGGGGAACAAGCCTAGAATGGTGGAAATAAGGAAAGAAGCACCGAAATCAAATTTCAATCGGTTCAAAGTGAAGGAAATTAAGAGGGTTTAGTGAATCAACTTTGCGTGGGGCGTTGGAAAACGCGTAGAAAGGTCGGATTTAGAGAGAAGGAGTGTCTAGAGAGAGAGGGAGAGGATTTTCGGATATGAGGGTGTGAGGAAATGAGCCCTAGTGGCTCATATTTAAAGACCCAAGCCGAAACGTCTCATTTGCCCCTGTACTGCCATCGATGGCCGGCAGGTGGCCGGCAAGGCTCACTAGTAGCCGGCACCTAGCCGGCAACCTCTCCTTGTGGCCGACAGGTGGCCGGTAGCCTTCTTTGGGTTCTTGATGATGTTTTGTGTCCTTGGTTCCCAAGAAGTGTAGGTGTGGTTCACTGTTGAGTTCAGAATGTCTCTACGGAAGCTTAAAACTGTGTTTTTGGTGCATGATGTTCGTCACTTGCCAACATGAACGAGGTGTATCCTTTAAACATATTGTAACTCTTTCGAGAGGTAAGTTGGAAGTTGTTTATCACGTCGTTGCATTGTACATGTAGTTCACGTTGTTGCATTGTACATGCATTTCATGTTGTTGGATAGAATATGCTCTCGCTTATGTTTCAGGCATAGAATATGCTCTTGCTCTCATTTCATGCATAGAATATGCACTCTGTTTTCGTTTCTCACATAGAACATGCCATTGTATCTCAGTTATCTGTCTCGCATAGAACTTGCATTCTTACTGTGTTACACTTGTTAAGCTTCTGGTTCATTCATGCACAATATTGTATATACGGTTCATTCAGAGGAGTTCCAGTTAATATCATTCGTGCTACATTTGGATCGCTCGGATCCTATCCTTTTTACCTCTTCGGTTAAAAACATTCAGGTGCGTCATGGTGTTCACACCACCCTTCGGTTAAAAACATTCGGGTGCGTCCCGGTGTTCACACCATCCTTCGGTTAAAAACATTCGGGTGCGTCTCGGTGTTCACACCACCCTTCGATTAAAAATATTCGGGTGCGTCCCGGTGTTCACACCACCCTTCGGTTAAAAACATTCGGGTGCGTTCCGATGTTCACACCACCCTTCGGTTAAAAACATTCGGGTGCGTCCTGGTGTTCACACCACCTCTTGGTTAAAAATATTCGAGTGCATCCCGGTGTTCACACCACCCCTTCGGTTAAAAACATTCGGGTACGTCCCGGTGCTCACACCACCCTTCGGTTAAAAATATTAGGGTGCGTCCCGGTGTTCACACCACCCTTCGGTTAAAAACATTCGAGTGCGTCCCAAAGTTCACACCACCCTTCGGTTAAAACATTCGGGTGCGTCTCGGTGTTCACACCACCCCTTCGATTAAAAACATTCAGGTGCGCCCGGTGTTCACACCACCCCCTTCTTCTCTCGCGTGAGACGCGTTAGGATTCTTTCGGTTAAAAACATTCGAGTGCACCCGGTGTTCACACCACCCTTCCTCCTCTCGCGTGAGACGCATTAGGATCCCTTCGGTTAAAAACATTTGGGTGCGTCCAGTGTTCACACCACGTCAGGATTCCTTCGGTTAAAAACATTCAAGTGCGCCCGGTGTTCACACCACCCCTCTTCCTCTCGCGTGAGACGCGTTAGGATTTCTTTAGTTAAAAACATTCGGGTGAGCCTGGTGTTCGTACCACTCTTCCTCCTCTTGCGTGTGACACGTTAGGATTGCAAATCGGTTAAAAAAAGTTGGGTGCGCCTGGTGTTCATACCATCATTTTTCTCCTTCCGCGTGCAACGCGTTAGGATCTCGGTTGAGACCTCAGGTGTCCCCGATGGTTACGTCGCCCTTCGCCTTTCCTGCGTGACGTGTAGTTAAGCTTGCTTTAATTTTCCTATATCCTTTCTACATGAAATGTGGTTTGGGCTCGTGATTCCCACACGTGGCATGTTTGTTTACTTACTTCTTTTCATGATTGAGGTTACTGTGCCTTGTTTCAGGTTGTTTAACTGTAGCATTTTCTTTGCATTGCATTTGCATTCAAATGTTTCATTGCACAACCTCATTGCATGATCATAAGTTATGCTTTTTCATTTTGCATATCATTTGCATTTTGCCCCAGAACTACGCTGGTTTGATTCCTTGCAAAGGGATATGTAGGCAGCCTGTAGGCTCAACCATTTTGTTGCTGTTTTGATTGTTTGTCCAAGTCTTACGACTTTGTCATGACTCCGAGTTCTGTCAAAGAGGGGCAACTGTAGACACCCTATTTTTGACGGCCCTTCAAGACTTGGATGTCCTTGCAGGTACATCCGATGATGAGTCTGTTTGCTCACCAAGTACTCGAAGTCCTCAGCGGAACGCCACAACTTTGAGCCTTTCAAACCTTGCATCCTTTTTGTCTCATTTTTGGACCAGGCCTTTATCTTTCCAGCCTACAACCTCTGGTGGCCTGCAGGCCATCCCTAGAGGCTGCCAACAATCATTTTTGGTCTGCCAGCCATTGATGTGCCTTGCCGGCCACCACTGATAGTCGACCGGCCGGCCACTAGTGTTTTCTGCAGATATTTTATGCCAGCTGTTTGCACAGATGCTTACATATGTCCACACGTGGAGGGCTGAATCTCCTTGTATAGATTTTATGTTTTCTATATATAGGGACCCCCTCTCTTATGTTTGGAGGTTAGAAAATTTTAGACTCAAAATTTTTCTCTTTCTCTACAAATTCTCTACACTTTTGTCTACTTACACTACACTCTTGCCTATACTTCCTTCACTAAACTTGATCACCTTTGAGCTGAGGTTCCTTGAGGCCTTCTTGGAGCTCTAGAAGTTAGTTTTGGCTTGAATTGTTGCCTAGAATCACTCTTCTCTTCAAGAGGTATCATATTTGCTTTGTTAGCTTACTTTGCATGCTTGTTTTCCTATCTTTTTCCTACTATTTTTGAGTTATTTTTATAAAAACTCTGTCAAAGTGGGCTGAAATTTGTGGTTTGAAGCCATTTTAAGGTAGGGGTGGTTCACCCTTCTTTGTACCTTGTTTGTAAGGCTTTTCTACTTGTGTTTCCCACTTTCAAACTATCTTTTTCCAAGCTTTAAACACTGAATTTCAGAGCTTTTTCAGTGGTGAAAATCATGTTTTGAAGTCCAAATTTGTAGGGGTTAGCCTCTCCTCCTTATGTCTTGTTTGCTAGCCTAGTTGGTGCCATGTGTTTTCTAGCTTGTTGTGGCTTAATTCCAGCATGTTTTAGCCTCTAATTTAGACTGTTTTAACCTTGTTTTGGGTTGGTTAAGTCATTTGAGTCTTGTTTTGCATGCTTGTAGTGTAATAATCCTCATAAGCTTGGTGTTTTAGGCCACTAGACAGCACTTGTTCGAGTTGATAGCACTTATTTTGGGCATTTTATACTTAATTTCAGCAAGTATAATCTCTGTAACCTCCCTCATTTCTTGGCTTTTAATTTCGGTTTGAAAGTGGTTTCAAGTCATTTGTTTGCCTAAGTGTGAAATTGAGGTTTTATACTTAATGGTTTAATCCCTTAGGGGGTTCATTACCAACGGTATAATGCTTCTTTCATACCTAAACTAACTTGTGTCTTGAGCTTTTCTTTCCATTAGAGGATTCTAATTCACCTTTTGGACTTAATTGGATTAAAGGATGGTTGGTAAAATAAAATGAGTAACTAAAACTTGGGACTAAAAGTGAGCAAGATAATAACTTGTGTGTTCAATCAGACGTTAATTGAATGCAAGGAAGATTGGGACATTTCATACTCAAAGTGATGAAATGTCTCAAGTTTCCTAGGTCTCCATTGCCTTTGATCATGCATGATAGGGTGATGGTTTTTGTGTGTCTTGTGTTGCATTTATTACGCTTGCACATCTTGAATCACAAGCCATCATGCAATGAAATTACTTGAGTTGGTGGTTTGTGGCTTGAGTTCATCAATCCTTGGATTTGTTCATGAAAAGGAGGGATGAGTTGTGCAAACAATCTGTGAGAATGTCTTCTTTTTGCTCTGTTTGTTCTCTGTTGTAGCAAGATGAACCAGTGCATCAGTGGTCGGCAGGTGGCCGACAGTCTTTACCAATGGTCTGCTGGTCACTGATGCAAACCTTAGTAGAATGTTGGTGAGGTGGAGCAAAATGGTTCTAGAAATGTTCAACTCTGCAAACAGAGGCTTTTGGGAGCAAACGGAGGTCTTTTCACGTGATATCCGAGCATGCGCATGCACGTCTTCCATTTCCCGAGGCAGAGTAGTGGCAAAGTAGTTAAATGCTTTCATTACTTAGCTTACTTGAATTTGCGTAATTTAATTAGCTTACTAGTTAGTTAAATTCAAAGTGTTGTAATAATTAGTTAATTAGTTTAGCTATTTATTTCATTCGATTTTGTAATAATTAGCTTAATTAGCTTAGCCTAATTAGCCTAATTAGATTAGCCTGATTAGCTTAGTTTAGCTTTATTCATTAACACTCTCCTTCGTGAGAGCGTAATGTAATAATGTGTATGTCTTCCAATCCCACGTCTTTCTCCATTTTATTTACCCGCTTTTGATGGTTAGATTAGGGACATGTTTCGTTTAGCATACCTTATGCTTGCATCCATTCATTTGTTTTGCATACACCGAGGCTCGGCGGATCATTCAAACTGCATTGTTGTTTTAATACTTCGATGAATACATGTTTAAAACGCATGCTCTCAAATTGTTGCAAATAAAATGCTAAGTAGCCGAGCCTATCTTAGTTGCATTATCGCATGTGTTGCATTAGTCATTTGCATAAGTTAGGAATCATGCATTTTTTCTAACTTTGTTTTTCTTAGCTTGGAGTACTATGTGAGTTTTTTAGTGCTTTAGCATACTTGCATGAGTATGAGTGATTGCCATGTCTAGCATGCTTGCCATGAGGCTAAATGCTTAATTGCTATAATTGTTTGAATGCCCGTGGATGAAGGCTTGTTGCTTGAATTGGAACGATTCAACGAATGTATGTTTAAGCCCACTTTGTTGAGTGGCAAATTCGCAAACTTTAAGCCCACTTGAGGTGGCAAATTCAAACCCTTTTCACAAACAAACATGAATTGAATTGTTCCAATTCGGGCAAACTAGTCTATACTTGCTTGTGCGCATCACGTAGTAATACTAACCTAATAAACCGGAACAAGAGCATATAATGTACATAAAAATCATATCATGATTAGTAGAGGTCGATCTTTGATCGGGCGAGCGGGGGTGCTTAATTCATGACCTTCCCCTCTCGTACCTAAGTTTCCGAGCCGAGGCAACTTTGGTGATGACGGACACATGGCCTTTAGCATGAGTCATGGGTTTCCTAAATTTTTTCAAAAATAAAATATTTAGGTGGCAACTTTGTATGTGGCAAAGCAATCCAATTTTGGCATTTTTGACCCAAAAATCATTTTTTCAAAAGATTTGCCGGATTTGGACACTTTGGTGTTTATTAATTTCACATTGCACTTATGAGATTAGATTCAGAACCGCAGGAGTCCAAACTGTAGGGCTTCTTTCGAGCTTCCGAAATGAGGTACGAAAAAGTCAAGCTATAGTTTCTGGTGACTCTAATGGGGATTTAGAGAACTTGACTGGAACTCATGATATGACATGTTATCTACACTTATGTGTTTCTTTGAATTTGCATTTGTATTGGTGTGCCTAAGTCACTGTGTTTGCCATCTGCTATTCTTGGACGGTTTGCCGGAAGCTTGCTTGGAAAAGCTTGCCAAAAGGCTGACTAGTCGCGGGCTCTGCCACGATGGGAACACAACCCTTGGATCTGGACTACCGCTGTACCGTTTGATCCTCCTTTCACTTCTCGGTGTTAGGTATGAGAGGTATATTAGGTAGTCTTGCTGAGGTACCATTTTTGACCAATTGGCCTAGTTGCATATCGAAAGCCATAGAGACTGTTCCAAACTAGGACAGGTTACTTACCCGAATGCAGGATTGTGTGAAACCACTTTGCTTGAATAGCTAACCCTAGTTCCTGACGAAACTAGGATAGGGTAACCCTACCCCATCATAGAGGTGTTTTGGCTCTCACTTAACTGGTATGTGCTTTTAGAGTGAAACTCTATAGGAATGTACGTATCAGTTGCAAGTTTGGGTATCAGATTTGGGAGCGGAAGTCAGTGTTGAGTACAGTTCTACAACTTTTGATTACAACTGTGTGTGTTCACATCTGAGCTGAGGTGTTGCACGATTTTTGAATTTTGTTTTCCTTCTACTTTATTTCTTTTTGCAAGGTAGTTTATCGCAATTGCTTCGGACAGTTCCGTTACCCCCCAAGCACTCTGGACCTGTGTAAGAAGACTTTACAGATATGGGGATCTTGTTAGGGGACAACCAGTGTTTGCTTCACTCCCACCAGTTATGAGACGGAGGAGGGTTAGGCATAATTCACCAGTCCAACAGTCACCTTTTACTTCACCTACGCCCAATCAAGCTCAGTCTTCTACTTCCACTCCAGTAAGAGATTATTCACCAGTTCCGATGGCTCAACATCCCCCCGGTTAGCATGGAAGACTTGCTTCATCATCTCCAGCAAACCATTGAAACCATGTAGCAAGATGCTGCCCACCAAACTAAAGTTACAGCCCATCAAACTGAGGTGATAAACAGGCTGCAGCAACAGCAACCACAGCAAGCAACGGCTTCTGCTTCCAATGCACCTCCAGTGGGTATTCCAGCACCTGGAGTCACTATCAATGTCCAAGAATTTGGGCAACCTGGTAGACCCCATCCCACCACAAGCCTCCAAGGCACCCGTGCACCAAACTGAGGCGCCGTTTGAATTCGAAGTTGACCTGATAGCTCTGAAGGTCAATAAGCTGGAGAAGCTTTTCAAACGAGCACAAGGTGTGAACTCAATCCCTAACATCGAAGATGGATACAGTAACTCCACGGTAACTTTGCTAGACAGATTCAAAATGCTACGCATAGACCGGTTCGATGGCTCTGGGGATCCCACGGTCCATCTGCGATTATTCTTAGACATCCTGTGCCCAATGGGCCTCACCAGACTTCAAAAGCTGTCGCTTTTTGGTCGAACCTTGTCAGGGATAGCGGCTATCTGGTATGCAAAGCTAGAGGACTCTGTGAAATGAAGTTGGGAGGAAATGGCTGAGGCCTTCATCGCACAGTACTCCTACAATATCCAGATTGAGGTCACAACCCGTGATCTTGAGGCAACTCGTCAGGAGCCAAAGGAGGGCTTCTCAGACTTTGTGACGAGATGGAGGGCCCAGGCTTCAATGATGACTACCAGGCCATTCGAGAAAGACCAAATCAAAATGGTGGTCCGTAATCTGCAAGGAAAATTACTGCAGAAAATGATTGTCTTGCCGTTGTTCACATTCACTAAGCTCCATAAAATAGGAGTTCAAATTGAAGATGCAATGAAACAAGGGTTGATAACCGATGAGAAAGAGCAACTGAAAAGGCCTTTCACGCGCAGTTCCAATGCAACCATAAGTGGAAACACAACTGCGCGGCCATCTGATGTGAATATCATCACCATGACACCCAAAATTGCTAACCCTTTCGCCAGTACAAATCCACAAACCTCAAATAGTCAGGCCCGATCTTAAAGGGTCTTTACCCCGCTCTATATGCCTTTATCCAAAGCCCTGGGGGTGCTGATCAAAAAAAGGCATCTTAACCCATTAGAACAACGCCCACTACCCGATCCTCTCCCACCTAAACACAACCCAGCCAAATACTGCGCTTTTCACCAGCAGCATGGTCACAACACCGACCAATGTTATAGGCTGTATCATGAGATTCAAGATCTCATTGACAACAAGGTGATAGCACTACCCCAAAAGCCAAATGTAACCACTAACCCTCTTCTAGCCCACAACCAGGTTCCTTCACCCCGGCACTTAAACTTAATACATACACTGGCCATCCCATATGACCCCAGCGTATACATTACCCCTTCCCACCTACCCAAACCGGCCATGTTCATTTCTAAAAGCACAGACTTGTGCATGATAAACATGTCTACACCTCAACCTCAAACATAGCTTTACTAAGTTATTACTCACGATTAACAGATGGCTTCAAGGCAAATAGACAGAATGGGCAAATCAAACGTCTTGTGGTGCGTGACCTACACAGTTACAAAATGAACACGTTTTGAATTACACACGCGGAAACATTAACTTAATTCTTTCTTATCATGGTGTGTTTCTAGTTCTTATCCTCATTATGGTGTCTTAATCTTGGCCTAGGAATGCCTAGGATGGAATGAGGATTCAAAAATGCACTTGAAAACACTTGGTCAAAATGCTGGACACAAAGATCCCTGCTCAAGCGCAGCTTCCTCTGCTCGAGCGGTCATGAAAACATATGAGGGGCCGCTCGAGCGAAACTTCCTTCGCTCGAACGGTCTGCAAACTTTGGAAAAGTACTGGTTGTGTGATTTTCACGCTCAATGGACGCTCGACGGTCACTTAAGCGTGAAACTTATGCCCTCGCTCGAGTGCAACTATTGCTGCTCGAGCGGTCTGCAAAAACATGGAACTTTTGGGAGCTTGCATTTCACGCTTAAGCGAACTTTTAGTCGCTCAAGCGGAGACACAAAAACAAAGGTGGCCGCTCGAGCGTAGGATCTGACGCTCGAGACGGATATGTCTTTCTACATTTTATTTTAATTTTTGATTAATTTTTTTCTTCTTATCAACTCTACTTTTTTGGCACGTGCATCACAAATTTAGTCAACTTAAAGCGAATTATTAATGACAGGGAGGTAAAGTGTAAATGACAAAAATCACATGAGTGGTAATTGACTATTTTTAAAACATAAGGGGGTGAAGTGCTCCAGGCCTAAACTACATGGGTCTAAAATGGATTTTGCCCTTTTATTAATAAATAATTAAGTTAATTAATAAATTTTAATAATGTTATAAATATATTTTAATTAATAATTTAAGTAATTAATTTTATTATTATATAGGAGAGCAGTTACGTATTTTATTTTTTTAATTAATTCTATTAAATAAAAAATATTGACAAATGGATATTTATAATTTTTTAAATTATAAAGAACAATCTGTATTTTAAATAAATTCAAAAGACATATTTAGAATTTACCCATTTAATTTTTTTAATTCAGATGTACGTTATCCAAAATGTTATAAATATGTTTAATTATCAAATTAGGTACAGTGAAATTGATGGATGAGATTTAGAGTGATGGTATTAAGTTTAACATAAATTGCGTTTGTTGTGCACAATGTGTTGATATTGTTTAAAATTAAATATATAAAATTACATAAAATCTACATATTATATACAGAAAAAGGAGTTTCTAACCCCCAAGTCTTGTGGGAGCTCCAATATCCCAATCTAAATTTCTTTATTTTTTGATTTTAAAAAAAAAATCTTAACATTTATTAACTTCTCCTAACCCCCAAGCCTTACCCTCATAATAAATGACTCAATTCCAAAGTTGCAAGGTTGAGCTCTTACCTAGGCTAACCAATTGAGCTTCAATTAGTCAAAATCTTGAGTAATTCTCCAGATCTCCTAGCAATGGCCTTCTCTACTTTAAGTTTGGTCCCAAGTTCTTTAGTCTCTCACTCTCTCTCACGTTGAGCTCAAAGATGAGGGAATGAGGGTGTCAAAATGTATAGGAACAAGTAGGAGTGGCCTTATATAAGCTTGCCTAGTGGTAATTAATTAATTGGGCTTAAGGTAAGCAATGTGGCATTAATTAATCTAATTTAATTGTTCCGAATCGAATTTCAATAAACCTACTATAAAATTCTAAAAATTCTAATTAACGCAAAAACCAAGTCAATTTCTGAATCGGATGCCGATAAGGCTTTCAATTCGCAAACCGAAACGAAAGCCTAAACAGATCTTCCTACGTGTAACAGATATAAATACAAATAAGGCAATATATGATGCAAAATTTCACTTTAGTTACTCATTAGGAATAATTAAGCATGGATTAACATTAATCATAGGTCGGGGTTGTTACAGTCTTCCCCCCTTAAAGAGTTTTGTCCTCCAAACTCGAGTTACCTTTGTTTTAGAAGAATGTCAGGTCCAACGGAAATAAATCTGGATATCTCTTCATCATATCTTCTTTTGTTTCCCATGTAGCATAAGTCCCTCCATGATTTTTCCAATCAACTTTCACCAATGGAATTTTCTTGTTCCTCAATCTTTTGATTCTACGGTTCACGATCTGAATTGGCCTCTCCTCATAGGTATAGTTGTCTTTCAAAAGCACATGTGTCGGCTCAATAATATATAATAGATCTCGTAAGTAATCTCGCAACATTGAGACATGAAAGACGTCATGTATATGCTCCATAACTGGTGGTAAGGCTACCCGATACGTCACCGGGCTAATTTTCTCAAGGATCTCATACGGTCCAACATATCTTGGTGCTAACTTGCGTTTCACCCCAAACCACGTTTGGCCCTTCATCGGAGTTACTTTGATAAATACGTGATCCCCGACTTCATATTCTCTGTCTTTTCTTCGGACATCAGCATAACTCTTTTGGCGGCTTTGTGCAGTTTTCAATCTTTGTTGAATCAGTTTCACATTTTCAGTCGTTTCTTGTACCAGTTCTGGTCCCAACAAAAGTCTATCACCTACCTCAGCCCAACATATCGGAGATCGGCATTTTCTACTATACAAAGCTTCGTAAGGAGCCATCCCAATGCTTGAATGATAGCTGTTGTTATACACAAATTCGGCCAAAGGAAGGTAAGTTTCCCAATTGCCTTGAAAGTCTAACACACATTCGTAACATGTCGTCCAATGTTTGAATGGTTCGTTCAGATTGGCCATCTGTTTGTGGATGATAAGCACTACTTAATCTCAACTTAGTCCCTAAAGCCTGTTCCAAACTCTACCAGAACCTCGAAGTAAGCTTGGGATCTCTGTTAGATACAATGGACACTGGAACTCCATGCAATCTCACAATCTCATTAACATACAAGTTAGCCAACTTATCCGCATTATATAACGATTTAACAGGTAAGAAATGTGCAGATTTAGTTAAACGATCAACAATTACCCAGATAGAATCCATACCTCGAGGAGAGCGAGGTAATCCCACAATGAAGTCCATAGTAATATGTTCCCACTTACATTCCGGTATTGGAAGCGGTTGTAGTAACCCAGCGAGTCGTTGATGTTCGGTTTTGACTTGTTGGCAGTGTAGACATCTAGCCACAAAGTCTGCATTACACTTTTTCATTCCCGGCCACCAAAAATTCTGTTTCAACTCATGATACATCTTCGTATTTCCCGGATGCATAGCAAATTTCGAATTGTGAGCTTCCATCATGATGCATTTCCTCAAGTCAAAACAGTCTGGCACACAAAGGTGATTCTGGAATTTTAACACATCATTGTTAAGCACGAATCCCGGTTTCGGTTTTGAATCAATCTCATCAACAATTTTCCTCAAAAATTTATCTTCGCGTTGTTTCTCTTTAATCTCTTCAATAATTGCAGGCTGGGCAGAGATGGTGGCTAAGATTCTGCCATGTTCACGCATCACAATCTCAATCTCATTCTTCTCCAGGTCACATAACAATTCCTTCTGGCTAGTGAGCAAACATGACAAATTCCCAATAGATTTTCGACTCAATGCATCTACAACGGTATTTGCCTTCCCTGGATGATACAAATTTGTAAATCATAGTCTTTGATCAATTCTAGCCACCTTCTCTATCTCATGTTCAGTTTCTTTTGGGTAAAGAAGTATTTTAAGCTTTTATGATCAGTATACACTTCATAAGTTACTCCGTATAGATAATGGCGCCAAATTTTTAAAGCAAACACCACAGTTGCTAGTTCAAGATCATGAGTCGGGTAATTCTTTTCATGTGGTCGGTGTTGTTGAGAAGCATAGGCGATCACCTTACCATTTTGCATTAATACACAACCCAAGCCTTTGTAGGATGCATCATTGTAAATTTAAAACCCATCAGTACCATTAGGTAAAGTCAAAATCGGTGCAGTCACTAATCTAGTTTTCAACTCTTGAAAAGCTTATTCACGTTGATCATTCCAATCAAATGGCACATTTTTCTGTGTTAACTGTGTTAATGGCATAGCAAGTTTTGAAAAGTCTTTTCACAAATCTGCGATAATAACCTGCAAGTCCCAAAAAGCTTCTCACTTCTGACACATCAGTTGGTCTTGGCCAGTTCACAATGGCTTCAATTTTTTGAGGGCCAACAGAGATACTGTCCTTGCTAATTACATGTCCCAAAAATACCACACTATCAAGCCAAAATTCACATTTGGATAATTTTGCATACAATTTCTTTTCTCTCAAAATCTGTAGGGCAGTTCTAAGGTGGTTCTCATGTTCTTCCCTACTTTTAGAATAAATCAGTATATCATCAATAAAGACAACAATAAATTTATCCAGGAATTGTTTGAACACCATATTCATTAAATCCATGAACGCTGCAGGTGCATTAGTTACCCGAAATGGCATTACCAAAAATTCATAGTGCCCATACCTAGTTATGAATGCAGTTTTCTCTATGTCTTCTGCCTTGACCTTTAACTGGTGTTACCCGGATCAAAGATCAATCTTAGAAAACACTTGGGACCCCTAGAGTTGGTCAAATAGGTCATCTATTCGGGGTAGTGGATATTTGTTCTTCATGGTTACTTTATTCAATTTCCGGTAATCTATACATAATCTCAAGGACCCATCATTCTTCTTAACAAACAGGACTGGAGCACCCCAAGGTGAAGTGCTCAGACGGATGAATTTCTTGTCTAGCAATTCTTGAAGTTGGGTTTTCAATTCTTGAAGTTCTAAGGTTGACATTCTGTAAGGGGTCTTAGAAATTGGTTGTGCTCTCGGTGTCACTTCAATAGTGAACTCAATTTCCCTATGAACTAAGTCTCCAGTCAAGTCATTCGGAAACACATCGGGAAATTCACAAATAACAAGAATAGTTTCCACATTGATACTATCAGATGATGTAGTCAATACACAACACAAGTAGCCCATACATCCCTTCTTAAGCAATTTAACAGCTTTCATGGCCGAAATCAAGTATGGGGGAGGGACTACTCTGTTCCCAATGAAAACAAACTCAAGCATACCAGGTGGACGAAATACAACAGATTTATTTACACAGTCAATAGATGCACAATACTTTGTTAACCAGTCCATACCCAATATGCAATCAAAGTGGTCAATGTTCAAAGGCAGCAAATTAACGTACAACGTCATATCACCAATCAAAATATCACATGTCGGATATATATATGCACATACCATAAAACCCCCAGATGGCGTAGATACAGACAATAAATAATTCATGGATTCTAAGGGTCTAGTTAGTTTTCGAAAAAAGGCATGTGACACAAATGAGTGTGTAGAACCATAATCTATCAAGACATATGCATTCTGGGCACAAATGGAAATTATACCTGACACCACAGACTCGGTGTTCTGTACATCTCCGGGCACTAGTGCGAACACTCTTCCTTGCCTCAACGTTTCATTGTTAGTGTTACTCCTAGCATTAGTTCTTGCATTTGATCTTGCTGCAGAAACAGACCCGGCTGAACTTGCCACAAGACGGTTAACCTCATTGGATCTCATCAAGTAATCCTTAACCATGTGGCCAATCTTGCCACATCGAAAACACGCACCTAATGCACAGTAACATGCACCTTTATGCTTCCTTCCGCAATCGGGATAGTTTGGAATAGATCCGCTACTTTAACTAGAGCTACTGGAAGATCCTGTGTTTTGCTTCTTCAAAAATGATCGACCCTTCTTAAAATGGAATCTGGATCTTTTACTTCTTCATTCTGTTGTTGGAGTTGTAGCTTGTTTCTTGGTTGCTATTATGGCTTCTTCCATCAATGCCCTGTCAAGCATTTCTACATAAGTAGGCATTTTTAGGACGCCTACTCGATCAAATATTTTCAAGTCTAGTCCTCCCTTGAACTTTTGTGCTTTCTTATAATCTGTGTCCACCATGTGAGGAGCAAATCTGGCCAACTCGGTGAACTTAGCCTCGTACTCAGCTACGGACATCTTCCTTTGCTTAAGTTCTTGGAATTCAGAAACTTTTCGGTCCCTGAAGCATTAGGGAAAGTACTTTGTTGTAGAATATCTCATTGAATTGTGCCCATGTCATATCCCCGTTGTTATTTCGAACCAATAGCCACCATCTCCGGGCTTCATCCTTTAGGGTGTAAGTAGCCAAAAGTACTTTCTGAGTTGCAGAGCAAGGGAATACTTCAAATAACTTTTTCATTTCTAGCAACCAGGTTTCTGCCTTCAATGGTTCAATGCCACCCAAAAAGGTCAGCGGTTTCATTTTCATGAATTTCTAAGTCAAATTGATGATGTCATTATTGTCCGGTTCAACTAGCACTGGCGGAAGTGGAGGAGGCAAAGGTTGTTGTCTTAGTTGCTGCGTTATGGCTTCAGTCAAAGCCGCAAGCATCTGTTCCATTCTGTTCATTCGGGCCTCAGAAGATTCGCTTGTATCATTTCCCCTTGCATTCTCTATGTTGCTATAGAGACACCAAGTAATAATAAACATAGGAATAATCTTGTTCATTTCTTTCAATTTTTATTTGTCTAGATTCAAATTCAGTTTTCGCATTTATAAAAATTACCACGCACTCACACATGCAGATGGAATGCCCCTACTTCTTATTAGGACATCCTAAGCTCATATGGACTCGTGTGTGCGGTAGAACACGTGCTCTGATACCACTTTGTCACGACCCAAACCCGCCTCTATGGGTTTAGTATTGTAACCGGCCAGTAATCCTTGGATTACCAAAAGCCTCTGAACATAATAACATATAATTAGGTGCTGTGGAAGCAAATATAGAAACATACATAGTCCATTGAGTTGTGCAGACATATATGAGACAGAAATCTCTTTTCTTTTTTTTTTATATACATATACCTGACGTTATATCATCACATTCATTATAGATAGAACCAAAAAGGGACTTAGCCCAATATACAGTTAGCAAAAAGTTTGTTCATAATCCAAAAGAAAACAAAGCCCTTTTCATTCACAAACATAACCATATGGAACCTCCTCAAGAGGCGCAAAGGCTGGCTGACCAAAAACTCTCCAAGCGGTCATCACTGAGCCTGGCCACACGGTCGGTCACCTACATACATAAATAATAGAGTGAGCGGGAGCCCAGTAAATAATAACCAGGTAAAGAGTTTAATGAATGATATTCATCTCAAAGTTAGAAAACAGAGTTTATATCAGAAATAGATTCTTATGCATATTCAACTCTCAAATCAGAAACAGATTCAGATTCACATGCTTATCCGGAAATCATAACAGTTGTCACACCCCAAACCTACCCCTAAAAGTTTGGGCATGACCACCTCAAAAATGGACATAAAATCTGATTAATATAACCTATGGGGCCTGAACGGAAGCATTTAATATCATATAATAGCGTAAAATAATATCCATTGAGCAACCACTATTATGCCAGGATCATAGACAGAACATAATGCAGATAAACATACAGTGACGTGCATCTGGAGATAGCTAAATACATATACATATACAGACCCAGCCCTTAAGATTGGGCGTATAACGAAAACATGGGAAGATATACGGAGTACATACACATCAAGCTTAACAGACATTTAGGGTACAAATTGATAACTTAGCAAAACTCCATGACATGAGCGGTCATCTTCTACAGGCTTAGATACTCAGGGATTGACAACTAGGTAACGGAAGCCACAGGCTAAGGCTGACCTCCAGGTTGAGTGCCTACAGAGACAGACATAAAATAAAGTGAGTCAAGCTCAGTGAATAATCGCACATAACAATTCAATGCTCAACATGAATTATAATACATATCCGTGCATTTATCAATAAAGAGCACATATAGTTAACTACATCCTGTAATTATATCTCAGACAGTCATGGGTCCAGTTTTCTTAACAGAATGACTTTAAGCCCAGTAGGTACAGAAGATACAGAACGGCCATAGGCCCAGAAATAACAGAACGGCTCATCAGCCCAGAAATAACAGAACGGCCTTAGGCCCAATAATAACAGAACGGCCTTAGGCCCAATGATAACAGAATGTACAAATAGGTACGTATATCTTTTCGACATTTCATTTTCATTGAGTTCCAAACAATACATATGCTAATATCGTAACTGACGGAAAACAGAATGTTATTAACAGACATTATGTCACAAGGCAACATTAAGTCAAACAGAAGTTAATATCCTGTCATAGCATAGCACAACCAGAACACTAATAGAAATAACTTCAGTTTTCTTAGAACACCATTATATAATATTGCACATAAGTTTCCCATGGCGTGACTACAAATTAATACAGATGTCTTGCGTATGACTAAATAATAATAACAGTAACAATTATTAATTGAGGCCACATACATCATTGCCATATGCTTAATAATCATCAATGGTAAATAAAATGTACATCTTCGTACTATTACTCACAGTGCATTGGTGGAGCATTTATTCCTCCCGAAGCGTGTCCTACACCATATGAAGTCACACATTAATTCTTTAAATCATTTCCCCTAATTTCCTTTCTCATTTTAACATGATTTACAATGTCCATAACAAGGTTCATTCGTAAATTTTAACGTTATTTCGAAACATCTCAGAAATCCAATTAAACTTGTACACGTATAATTCAACCCACCAATTCCATGATTCTATTTTCAATTTGGGCAAACTCATTATTTATCATCACCAATTAATCTAGGGTTTCCAAGAAAATTAAGTTTCCATAAAAAGTCACACTTCTCATACCGTTACCTTACATCCTAATTTTCTCCTTGTTCATACATCTAAGGATCATATCCCATCACCTTAATCCATCAATTGAACCTTCAATGCTTCAAACTCAAAATTCCCAAAATCTCATACTTTCCTCTATATGCTTAAAATGAAAATTTATACATTTATACAATGAAAATACCTCAAATCTAACCATGGATGTAAGTATTGAAGAGAAATAGAACCCCTACCTCAATAATCAAGCAAAAGAGTGAGCTTGAAAAGAAGCCTTTGCAAATCCAAGTTCCAATCGGGTAAAAACATTGATCCTCCCTTGTTCTCTATCCTTGATGCCAAAACCATGGTGGATCGTGATCAAAGTAAAGGAATTCAAGGGTTTGGGGGCTAGGGTTTCGGACATGGAAGAGAGGAAGGAAGAGGAAAGAAGAAAAATATCTAAAATGATCTAAAATCCCGTTTTTAAAGCTGCTGGTCCGTAAAACCCGCTCGAGCGCACATCTTCACGCTCGAGCGTACATGCATTCAGCACAGATTTCAAAACTTCAAACAGGCATAACTCTCCCATCCTGACTCCGTTTTAGGTCGTTCTTGTGCTCAAATTGAAGCCCCGAAGATAAGCTTTCCAATGGTTCTAACCTCACATCCAAATTCAAAGTGTGAAAAAAGAAAAGGGCAAAAGAGTGACGGCTAATCGTAGACAAAATATTCAAACTAAAGTTTTTTATCCAATCTTACTCTACCATCATATTACCACCACAATCAAGACCCCAAAATAAAATAAGGAGGTTCCAAATACATTAATGAAAATGCCTCAGATGACCCCACGTGCCTCAAAATTCAAGCTCACCAGGCGACCCGCTCGAGCGCCCCACCTTGCGCTCGAGCGCTTAGACGAACAAAGACGTTCGCTCGAGCGTCCACTTCTACGCTCGAGCGGGAATCTACAACTCTCAGAATCTCGGGCAGTCTGCAAAATTGCTGAGAACCCTAAAAGTCCGCTCGAGCGTAAACTCCTCCGCTCGAGCGGAGGGAAAAATTATGGGTTGTCACAACAATTATAGGTGATACATCCATTAGCTATCATATCAACTTAGTCCTAAGATCCACATGTATAGTCGGTACCGATGACCATAAAGGTCCATATCTTGCGCTCAAGTAGCCATGGTATTGTTACCCCCAGGTAAGGGCCACGTGAATATAGACCTCGGTATTATTACCCCCAGGCAAGGGCCATGTAAATATAGGCCTCGGTATTATTACCCCCGGGCAAGGGCCACGTGCATATTGGCCACGGTATTGTTAGGCGAGGGCCACGTGAACTAAGGATGCCACAATTATATTTTAGAAAAATGGACATTCATTCATGACTCGTAAAATAGGATTTTAGAAAACAGATTATATAATTTCAATCAGAAAATACATATAATCAAACATAGCTTTACTAAGTTATTACTCACGATTAAGAGATGGCTTCAAGACAAATAGGCAGAATGGGCAAATCAGACGTCTTGTGGCGCGTGGCCTACACAATTACAAAATGAACACGTACAGAATTACACACCCGGAAACATTAACTTAATTCTTTCTTATCTTGGTGTGTTTCTACTTCTTATCCTCATTATGGTGTCTTAATTTTGGCCTACAAATGCCTAAGATGGAATAAGGATTCAAAAATGCACTTGAAAACACTTGGTCAAAATGCTGGAAACAAGGATCCCCGCTCGAGTGGTCATGAAAACATATGAGGGGCCGCTCGAGCGGTCTGCAAACTTTGGAAAAGTACTGGTTGTGTGATTTTCACGCTTGACGGACGCTCGACGATCACTCGGATGTGAGACTCATGCCCTTGCTCGAGCGCAACTATTGCCGTTCGAGCGGTTTGCAAAAGCATGGAACTTCTGGGAGCTTGCATTTCATGCTTGAGCGAACTTTTGGTCGCTCGAGTGTAAGATCTGACGCTTAAGCGGATAGGTCGAATTCTGGAATTTCCAGATTCACCTCCAAGCTCCCAATTTCAACTTTAAAGCTACAAAACTCATCCATTTGGGCCAAACACTTGAGAAAATACATTTAAACTTGGAAATCATCAAAAATTAAGGATCATTTCGCAAAATCAAGGCCCAAGAGTAAGTAAATTAGCCAAAATTCAACTTGAAACTCTAAGAACATGATATGAACTTGTCATGCATATATTGACTTGAGTTCTTAGCTTCCAAAAACATGATATGAGGTCTAATGGTAAGAAATGTTATGAATTCTCCAAACCATGCTAGAATTACAACATGCATGTAAAAAAAGCTTTGAAAACAACTTTAGAATGCTATGAAACATGCATGCATGTATGGAATGACTTAGCTTTCTTCAATTCTAGATCAATTCCCATATGAATTCACCTATTTCATTTGTATTCATGTACTAAATGACTCAATTCCAAAGTTACAAGGTTGAGCTCTTACCTAGGCTACCCAATTGAGTTTCAATTAGTCAAAATCTTGAGTAATTCTCCAAATCTCCTAGCAATGGCCTTCTCTACTTCAAGTTTGGTCCCAAGTTCTTTAGTCTCTCACTCTCTCTCATGTTGAGCTCAAAGATAAGGGAATGAGGGTGTCAAAGGTATAGGAAGAGGTAAGAGTGGCCTTATATAGGCTTGCTTAGTGGTAATTAATTAATTGGGCTTAAGGTAAGCAAGGTGGCATTAATTAATCTAATTTAATCGTTCCGAATCAAATTTCAATTAAACCTACTATAAAATTCTAAAAATTCTAATTAACACAAAAACCAAGTCAATTTCTGAATCGGATGCCGATAAGCCCTTCAATTCACAAACCGAAACGAAAACATGAACAGATTTTCCTATGTATAACAGATATAAACACAAATAAGGCAATATATGATACAAAATTTCACTTTAGTTACTCATTAGGCATAATTAAGCATGGATTAACATTAATCATGGGTCGGGGTTGTTACACTGTCCTTGCCCGGGCCAACACTTGTGCTATGGTCCAAGTGTGTGAGATATCCTCATATTGCTAAGTCCTAAGGCCTAGGCCTTATTGGGATCTATCCGGCCCACCAATCTGATGAAAAAATCTCTCTCTCAATAACAAATGACCTATTTTATTTAGGGCAAAGTTCACTTTACCTCCTTCAGGTTTGACCCAAAAGCACTTTACTTCCATATCGTTTAAAAATAGCCAAAGAGTCCCCATATGATTTTGGACTAAAATGAAAACTAACACCGTTAACAGCAGATACAAAATGACCATAGTATCCTTCTTGTATTTTCTCTTTCTCTCTATGTTATATACAATTTTTATTATTCTGATAACATATTAACCAATTATAAGCACATATTTATCTAAATACTTTTAATTTCATAATGTTTTTAACATAGTTTATAGTTTCCCATCTGTTGATTATTTAAATCACACACATATAAATTAATATATACATATACACTGTTATATACATATATATATATATATGTTCATATATCATTTGGGTAAGGAGTGCGTTGCATCAAGCAAATTGAACTGAAGTGAGTTATTTATTTTAGACTAATTGCTTGAATGGGTTACCATTGATTGTGGAACTGTGATTTGCCCATGGATTACTAAAACTGGGTTCTTGCCCATTGATTATTGAAATTAGTTTTCATTGAAACTGGAATCACGTGAATGGAGATGTGGTGAGAGAAAAGGCAAGGGAGGGATGTGCGTACGGGACGAAAGGGTGACGACGGCATAAGGGAGAGGTGCTAACACGAGGTGGCTACGGGTCTATCTGTGTTGGGTAAGAGAGAAGGGGTTGATGCAAAGTGAGAGGAGGTGATGGGTGTTAGAAAATAGTACCAAAATATATGAAGAATATAATTTAAAATTATGCAAACGATTTTTGGGCAAAACTAAAACTGAAATAAATCGACATAATAACGTGATAAAACTTACAATACATAAATAGATAAAACATGATCGAGTCGAGTGTGTGACACTCTCTCCTTAAGACAGATTCGTCCTCCCATCAGTGCTCAGGATTCAATGGACGTCTATCTTCCAGGATACAACGATCAATTTCTTGCACTAGCAGCATTAGTATTGCAAGCCTAGCGAACTTCACTGTGCATGTACTCTCTTTATAAGAAAATTAGACTCAGGAACTATGAAAAATAAATGCAAAATGAAGAAGAAATGACTATTCTCTCTTCAAATTGAAGTGAGGGAGATGGAATGTATAGATTCTTTCATGAATCTTTAGAAAGGTTGTGACCCTTCAAAAGGACACACCCTTCCATCTCAAGAGACACAACCATTGGAGTAAATTTTAATTCAAATTTTCCAACAATCTCCCACATGAATGAAATTTACGGAAAGGACAAGCAACAATATGCAGACAAAGAGAAAGTACATTCAAGAAATACTCTGCATTGGGATAGGTAGCTTTTAGCTTTGAACCTTCCCTAGTGAAAGCCTATCGAACTTACTAGCTAATCAGTAGACGTGATGCCTTGAAATATTCAGCCGTTTGTGTAAGCCAAGACAATAGAATTCACACAGAATATCTCCAAACACAGTTTAGTTCTCACGGTTGTGCCCGTTTTGGCCTTGGGCATCTCCTAGTATTTCGTGAGTGCTTTAGAGAATTTTTCCTTATCAATTCTCATAGAAGTGGCCCTTCCACACTTATATAAGTGATCTTTATTTCGAGTCTCTTGAATACTCCTCTTGAAAGATACCCGTCTAGGGTTTTCAAGATATAAGTGATCATTAAAAGCATAGCTTACCCTAAGTTCCCTGCATACAACACATGTTGCAGATATCACTTTCATCATATGAATGGATAGGAGTTAGACTCCTTTAGTGATTTATGGCGAGCCACACATAACTTAGTTGTCCCTTTGAACTTAGTTCTTTGGATCTCTAGTCATCTAAGTAGGGTTACCATTATGATAACTCTGATGTAATAGGCTTTAATCACATTCTCCTAGATGAATTTTCCCTCATTTGCTCTCTGGTCAAACTTTTTGTTTAGCGGCCACTATTTTTCGTTTGACCTTCTCAATTATATATCATTGAGTAGTTAGTGGATCCATTATATTATCCTTAGACAATATTCACAACTGAAAGCAAATGTCCTACGGTGTTTAAGTCTTTGATTACATCGAGACTTACCGTTACTCTATGTCACTCCCATTTTCAAATAATAAACATAGAGTTGTTCCTTAGGAGTTAATGAAACCATTTTTACTTCTACTCCAACTTTGTCCTATAGAAAGAATTGAGATTCTTTATGGACCTATTATCGACACCATTACTTTGGTAAAATCCTCCAAGCACCTCCACATTTGAAGTATTCTAAGGAAACTTAATTTCTCTTGCTGATGTATAATTATACAAAAATATTAATACACCCCCACAATTCTGAGGTAAATCAGAATGTATCATTAATTGGCGTGCTTGAACAAGATGTAAATTGCTTTTTAAATATAATCACAATACTAATTTGTCTAAAATACAATTAGACTTCATAACTTTCTTTTGTAGTACAAAGAAAAAAAGGCTAATACTAGTTGTGGCCACAATACTTTATCAAATAACATTTCTTTAGCCATGCATTATTTCTTTTTGTTTACTGCAACCTTTAATTCCAATCTCAATATGGAATATAAATATCACTGTATAATTACATTTACTTCTTATTTGTCTTATCCAGTATTGGTGATTACGTCGACAATTACCAAAGTGTCTTTCGCCCATGAAATATTTTAACTCATATAATATTTCATTATGGAGTTATTGGTCACCACACCAAGTTCAGTCATTATTCCAAAGAATAATTAGAATTCCTCGTATGTCAAAACACATAAGTTCACATTTTTATCAATATTTTGATAAATAATTGACATCCATTGATAATACACCATATACCAAATTGATATATCAAATATATCAATTAATGGCATCGTATCACAAAGAATTGTAAACATTAATTATCAACTCTATAACATATGTAGGCATGCATACAACCAAATGGTAAAGATTCAACCTCAAATGGTTCTTTACACACAGCACAATGCAAATCAGTCACCAATTGCCTTTCACCAATCTTAATTATAGGCAATGATTCAATTGCAACTTCCGAAGCCGGTGGATTATCAAACCGTCCAATCCCATTAATTTCAAGATTAGCCAATTGATCAAGAAGACGATCAAACCTTGAACCCATCAAAAACTTCGACATACTTTCCGGTAAAGGCCGGAGACCAGAACCCGAACCATCATCATAATAAAGCTCGTAAGAATCTGGTTATAAGAATCAACTAAAGATTTGTCTTAAAGAACAAGGTAGATTAAACAATAGCAATTTTCTATTTCTAGAACAGTTACAAACTGCCTTTAACAAAACAAAAGTATCACAAAAGTCATAATTCTTGAAACCATAAAACAGTGAATAAAAGTATCACAAAAATACCAATTTTTTGAATTAACGAGTGAAGTTTCAGAACAAACCAATTGACTCCCAATATAAATTGATTTATGATAGATTCAAACTACTTATAAGTTATAACCAGAACTGTTTTAACAATGATAAATTTGTTTAACAGCAGTTCCTGATACACAAAACAATATTTGCCCAAAAATCATAAACATGAGCAAATCTGTCTTAAGATTGTTGGAAAAATAGTACCAAACTATATTTTTTTTTTGATCAGCAAAAAAGACACTTTATTGATGTAAAATTAGTACAAGGTACAAAATTAATTACACCAAAAAGGAAAAAAGGAATGCAGAAGCATCACAATGAGCTAAATGATCCCAACTAGGTTGGCACCAAAAAGCCCATCCTATCATTTGCTAGCACCCCCAAGTTGGTGAGGAACCAACGAGGAAAAGAAAAAAACAAAGAGAAATATAGTACCAAACTATATGGAAAACATAATTTAAAATTATGCAAATGATTTTTGGGCAAAACCAAAACTGAAATAAATCGACATAATAACGTGATAAAATTTACAGTACATAAATAGATAAAACCTAATCGAGTTGAGTGTGTGACACTCCCTCCTTAAGACAGATTCGTCCTCCCATCGGTGCTCAGGATTCAATGGACGTCTATCTCCCAAGATACAATGATCAATGTCCTGCACTAGCAACACTACTATTGGCCTAGTGAACTTCGCTGTGCATGTACTCTCTTTATAAGAAAATTAGACTCAGGAAATATGAATAATAAATGCAAAGTGAATAAGAAATGACCATTCTCCCTTCAAATTAAAGTGAGGGGGATGGAATTTATATATTAGAAAGGTTGTGACCCTTCAAAAGGACACACCCTTCCATCTCAAAAGACACAACCATTGGAGTAAATTTTAATTCAAATTTTCCAACAGTGGGTGAAGGAAAAAATGGTAAGGGAGAGGTAAGGGTGTGCACTTACCCGATTCAACTGACGAATCCGATCGATCTGGCCCGAAAACAGATGATACGGTCGATTTCGAAAGACCTCACGGTCGGCCACGAGTAGAATTTCTGTGAAAAATTTCATTCTCGATCGGCTATGGTTTGACTCTAAAGCCATTCGAATAATCCAAACCAATCGAACATTTTGTCATTTTAGATTTTTTGTACATGTGGCCTCATTTAATTGGCCCTTCAAATTAGATCTTATCTTATAGGTATAAGTCTTTGACCTTTGGTTTTCTATTCACAGACGTCTCTTACTATTGTAGTAGTGGGATATGATTGTGATGTGACTTGTGAGAACTGATCTAATCTCTCTTCGGAAAGATTGGTTTCAAATAAAAATGAAGATGAATTGTTTTCTTTGTGTGAAGAACTCATCTCTCTCTCTTTCGACTGCGATGGCCTTCGAAAATCTCTCTTCATTTTTCTATTTCAGTGGCTGATTGCTGAATTTCTTCAACAAGTGTCGGACTACGATGGCCTGCGAAAATCTCTCTTCATTTTTCTATTTCGGTGGTTGATTGCTGAATTTCTTCAACAAGTGCCGAATCTTCGAAAGTGTGACTGAAATAAATAAATAAATAAACAAAAAGAACCCTAGATAAGTGTATCTAATTGTCTTTGTATGTGTAATGCGCACATAAACTCATAAGTTTTTTGAATTTTGAAAGTTAGTTTGACTTTTAAGTTTTGATTCTCTTAGGTAATAAGAAACCCTTGTTTTAATAAATGAATATGAGCTTTTTTTTGTTCTCTTCTTTTGTTGAATCTGTGATTGTGAGTTAGGTATATGAATTTTTGATGTTGTAATTTTGTATTTTCGAAACCGACCGAATCTGACCAACAAACCACATAAAACAAACGGTCGATTTCTAACCTATGTTCGGTCAAGAGTGGTTGGCTACACCTCTAACCCGAATAGATTCGGTTGAATGATGGATTAGGGTCAAATCCGACCCGACTCGACCCATGCACACCCCTAGGGAGTAGGAATGGCAACGGGGCGGGGCGGGGCCGGGGATCACCCTCCCCGTCCCTGATCCCCGATGGCACCCCGTCCCCATCCCCGTCCCCGACGGGGAATCCACTACCGCCCCCACCCCCGCCCCCGCCCCCTAACGGGGATCGGGTTTCCCCGACCCCAAAAATCCCCGGCCAAAAAAACATCAATATCTCAACAACATCAAGATCAAAAAAAAAAAAAAAAATTTGTCTAACAATCATCAAAAAAAAAATAATCTGTCTAACAACATCAATCTGTTCAACACACCCACACAACAACAATCATCAACAACAACATATATATAACAATCATCGAAAAAAAATTAATCATATATATATATACAGATATATATATACACAACAATCATCAAAAAAAAAAATCAGATCTGAGGGAGGGCTCACGGACGGAGGGAGGGCTTCACGAATCACGATCTGACAAAGGGCTTCCCGGACGGAGGGCTTCTTCTTCACGATCTGACTAACGGGCTTCAAGATCTGACGGTGACGGACGGAGGGCTTCACGGACGGAGGGAGAGGGAGAGGGAGAGGGGGAGGGGGAGGGGGAGAGGTAAAGGGAGAGGAGAGGGAGGGAGAGAGATGAGACTGAGATTTGAGGGAGAGCGAGATGAGGGCCACGGTGAGAGAGAGAGATACACAGAGTAGAAGGAGGAGAAGAACAAGACACAGAGAGTGAGAGAGAGAGAGAGTTGTTGAGATAAAAGCCAGATAAAAGCCACTGAGTTCAAACATATATATTATATCATATAATATACAAGCCCACTGAGTTGTAAATATATATTATATAATATAATAAATAAGCCATGACTTTTAAACAGTAAACATATATATTATATATATAGATATACACACGCGGGGAATGATCGGGGAGTGGTCGGGCGGGGATCGGGGTCGGGGTCGGGGCGGGGCCGGGGTTGAAATCTGTATCCCCGGCCCCGGCCCGTATATCATCGGGGATGAAATTTTGAATACCGTCCCCGTCCCCACGGGGATATTTTTCGGGGAATCACCACTCAATTTCGGGGTCGGGGGGTCGGGTCCCCGTCGGGCCGGGTCCCCATTGCCATCTCTACTAGGGAGAGGGGTGGTAGGGATGGTGGGGGAGAAGGGAGTACTTGTGGGAAAGGTGGTAGTTGATAGCAGGAATGTGGTTGGTCCTTCTAAGGTTAGGGTTAAGGTTAGGGTTAGGGTTTGGTTTGGGGAAGAAGATGTGATTAGGGTTTTGAGAAAAGAAGATGAAGGTTTAAATAAATATATGTATTTCTACATTTTATTTTAATTTTTGATTAATTTTTTTCTTCTTATCAACTCTACTTTTTTGGCATGTGTATCACAAATTTAGTCAACTTAGAGCGAATTATTAATGACAGGGAGGTAAAGTGTAAATGACAAAAATCACATGAGTGGTAATTGACTATTTTTAAAACATAAGGGGATGAAGTGCTCTAGGCTTAAACTACGAGTCTGGATCCTCTCCAGCCTTCTTCTCCGGCCCTTCCTCCGGTCAACGGTTAGGATTTGGCCACGTCACCCCTAAAAAAATCTAAGGCTCAGATTAGCTAAACAAAAAAAAAAAATATGAATTTCAAGAAGCTTTGCAATGGACAGTTTGTGTGTTCACAAGTGCTTTGACTCTTCTTTCCCTTTCACATTCATGGCAGATTTGGGTCTTCAGTTTTTCCAAACCCTTCAGCAACCCTCACGCACCACTACGACCCGCCGGACTCCTCTCCTCCACCTCCACCCTTACTAGCTTCGGCCGATCCAACACCACCCTCCCCCATTGTTCTTCTAGATCTGAATTTTTTCAGAGCAAAATTCATGTACAAATCAATAACTCTCCAAAAACAATATAAATAAAGAAATTTAACCAGAACTAAAGTGTTGAATTTGGATGACTTTATGTGGCTTGAATTTTAGAGAGAGAAAGTGGGTTTGCTTCAAGTTTGTGGCTTGATGATTTTAACATTTGATGATTTTAAAAGCTATTAAATTTTAACACCCAACTGTTTCTTTGAATTTGGGATTTTAACTTTTAAACAAACCCAGATTTTTTAAATCATGATTTTAATCCATGATTTAAAGAAAAGATTTGCAGATTTTTTAAATCATGATTTTTTAAATCTCTGAAACTTTGGTGGTAAATTTGCATATTTTAGATCAACCACCGTTGGGAAGAGACGAAGGAGGAAGGGAGGGAGGGAGGAAGAGAGAAGAGTGATTGATCGTCAGCAGCGTGGATCGGTTGTTGTTGTCGACCGTTGGGAACACAGAGACGGAGAAGAGAGGAGAAGAAAGAGAGAGAGAGTAAGCAATATAGCACAATTTTTTTTCTTTTTTCTTTTTAGCTAATCTAAGCCTTAGATTTTGTTAGGGGTGACGTGGTCAAATCCTGGCCGTTGACCGGAGAGAGGGCCGGAGAGGAATGCTAGAGAGGATCCGGACTCCTAAACTACATGGGTCTAAAATGGATTTTGCTCTTTTATTAATAAATCATTAAGTTAATTAATAAATTTTAATAATGTTATTAATATATTTTAATTAATAATTTAAGTAATTAATTTTATTATTATATAGGAGAGCAGTTACGTATTTTATTTTTTTAATTAATTCTATTAAATAAAAAATATTAACAAATGGATATTTATAATTTTTTAAATTATAAAGAACAATATGTATTTTAAATAAACTCAAAAGACATATTTAGAATTTACCCATTTAATTTTTTAAATTCAGATGCACGTTATATCCAAAACGTTATAAATATGTTTGATTATCAAATTTGGTACAGTGAAATTGATGGATGAGATTAGAGTGATGGTATTAAGTTTAACGTAAATTGCGTTTGTTGCGCACAATTTGCTGATATTGTTTAAAATTAAATATATAAAATTACATAAAATCTATATATTATATAAGGAAAAAAGAGTTTAACCCCAAGTTTTGTGGGAGCTCTAATATCCCAATCTAAATTTATTTATTTTTTTGATTTAAAAAAAAAAAAATCTTAACATTTATTAACTTCTCCCAACCCCCAAGCCTTACCCTTATAATAATACTTTAATGCATTAAAAACAAATATAAAAAAAATTTCTTGAAAAGTCCAACACATATGATTATTATCCCTCAGAATAACACTTTAATACATTAAGAACAAGTATAAAAAAATTCATTGAAAGTTCAACACATATGAATTCCTTGAAAAGTCTAACACATATGATTATTATCAAAATATTAAACTTTAATATAATATAAAAAAGAAAAAAAAAAGACATTTAAAATAAATAAAAAAAAGACATTTAAAAATCGCAATTCACATATATAGATAATTATAAACATAATCCGTGCATAGCACGGATGATATGCTAGTTGTTATTATATAAAACGGTAGTGCTAGAGGCCTCGAATTTGCCTCGAATGCGATTTTTTTTTTTTTTTTTTTTTGTGGCTGTGTGTGTTAGTTTTTTTGTTTTGTTTTGTTTTGATTTTTTTTTAAGGGTGGTTATGTGTAGAAATGTGTCAAAAAAATTAGACATTCTGCACCAACTCATGTATAAAATTATATGAAATTAACAAAATTTAACCAACAGCTTAACTGATCAGTCAATTTTATCACTCAACCAGTCCAACCTAATTGACTGATCAGTTAGATTACTGGTTAAAATTCGTTAATTCTATATAATTTTGTACGATGAATTGGTGCGGGACGTCTAATTTTTTGGCACACCCCTTCACATAACCACCTTTAAAAAAAAAATCAAACCAACACAGCCCAACAAATAAAATTAAATTAAATTAAAAAAAAAATTGATCAGTCAATTTTATCACCTAATCAGTCCAACCTAACTCACTTATGAAATGTTTAATTTTTTAGCACACCCCTATACATAACCACCCTTGCAAAAAGAAAAGAAAAGAAAAGAGAGGGAAAAAAAAGTACAAAAAAAAACTAACACAGCCTGAGAAGGAAAAAAAAAAAAATAATCAATTCGAAGCAAATTCGAGACATCAAACATTATTCTATATAAAAATGTGTCAGTTAGACCATGCTCTAGGTCTCATACCTTTTTCTATATAAAAATGTCAAGGTCTCATACCTTTTTTGTTTTTTAAAACCAGATTTATGTTGGACTCTTGTGATTGCTAAAGTTAAACAAACATGGCTTACATCTGATTCAAGACATCATTCAGACTATGTTAATCTAGTGGGTTTAAATTTTTATATTTATTAAAAAAATAATAATAATATTAACTTAGAAAAATATTTAAGAACACTAACAGAGTTCTACTTATATAATAGTGGACTCTACTTATAAATAATTTGATGTATATATAGATATATATTTCTTACTCCATACTATATCATTAATATCATTGTTAGGACTCTAAATTTAAAATTATAAATGATTGCTCATTAACTTAACTTATCCATATCTAACCAAACAAAAAAAACCTTTACAACACACATGATATCATCACATTCGTTTTTTCGATTATCAATTCTGATTTCACTTTAACCGCATCAAATTACAACCAACTAACTTAACTACTCATTTCAATCATATCATTGGGCTTTCGTTTGACATAAGTTAAATTAAAAAAAATTTAACTAAAATAATTTTAAAAATACAAAATATATTTTTTATTTAAATAAGACAAAATGTCATATTCAAATCATAATCATTTCATATTTTCTCTTATAAAGGTCAAAAAAATCAATCTCAAATGAAACTTTTTAACCCCAAACTAAAATAGTCAAAAAATTAAAAAATCAATCCACGTTCCAAATAAATCCATATATGAATATGCTAGATTAGTCCCTCCATCTCCTTCCTTTACCACAACCGTCTCGTTCCTTTTGCTTCCTAACCATCTGTCACTGCTATCGCCACTATCTACCTCCAATTTTTTCTAAATTACTACTCATCTTGCACCCTTCGTACGGTCGCCTCTACCAAGTAGTTTGCACACCACTTGGTTCACGGCATCTTTGTAGAATCTTTTTTTGTCATTTTTCAAGTCGATGAAAGTTAGGGTTAGGAACTTAGGCATCGTTTGAGAATAGATTTTTTTAGTAATTTTTTAATTTTTTGATTAAAATATGAGATAAAAAAATTAATATATTTGGAATGATTTTTTGATTTTTTACGAAAGGATGTGCAAAAAGTAAAGAGAAAAGAGAATCTTTGACCTTGTTTGGTTTGACTTTGGGAGATAAATTTTCACAAAATATTTTAGGAAAAGAGTTTAGAAATTTTTGTAGTGTATTTGATTGTATATTTTGAAAATAGTTTTAGAGTTTGGGAGTTTGGAATGATTTGATATTTTGTTGTAATTGAGTAAATGTATGTGAGAGAAAAAGTGATTGAAAAGAAGAGAGGAGAGAGAAAAAGTGATTGATTGATGTGTAGAAAAGAGAAAGTGATTTTAAAAAAATTTTGAGAAAAATTACAAACCAAACAAAATTTCTAAAAATTTTCTCCAAAATCTTTTTCCCAAAGCCAAACCAAACAAGGCCTTTGACTTTTTAGTATAGGTTATAGACTTTTTGATTTTTTTAATAACTTTTTGATTTTTAAGCTATAACAGTTACATGTCAAACAAGGCCTTAGTTTTTGTTTCATCAATAATTTATTTTATATGAATGAAAGAAATCATTTTTTTTACACCAATATATATATATTTTTCTTTGTTGATTCTTATATCTTCACACTATTTTCTGGTTCTTTTAACCTTTAAAAAGAGATATCAATGTAATTATATTAAAATTTTGAGGGTAATGTATTTTTTTTCAAACTTGAGAAAAGTTAATGTAATGGATAAATTATACTAATAGTCCTTATATTTTGCCATTTGTATCATTCTAGTCACTACACTTTCAATTTACTCATTTTGACTCTTAATTTCAAATTTTGTGTTAACTTAATCTAATTGATATAATCATTAGGTTTTTTGATAGAAAATAGTCATTGAATTATTTGAGATTAAACTATCAAATTGATTAGTTTATAATTTTACCTTAAAAATATAACGCATATCACTTATGTGCATATTCGTCATAAAAATGCTACTAATAAAAATCAATTGAACCAATTTCAAAGTAAAAAATTTAAGATTAAAATCAAACTAATTAAAATTGAGGACACCAAAATTCCCCAAAATAATATAAGGGTAAGTATAAGCACCAGTAGTGTAATTTGCCCTAATGTAATTTACTCAATAGAAGAAGATAGGATACATAAAACGACGTCGTTAGAAATGAAATCAGAAGGAGCGGATGAAAAGCTCACAACAAAACCAACCAACCAGCAGTGGCACTGCTCTCTCTCTCTCTCTCTCCCTCTCTAACATGGCCGCCATGTTAGAGCCACCGTTTTCAAACCCTCTCTTCTCTTCCAACAATTCTCACAATCTCAAATTACTTCAAAAATTCCCTCAAAACCCTAATTTCCTCCCCGTTCTTCGCTCTCTCACCACCACCACAACAGCCGCCGCCGCCGCTGCCTGTTCCTGTTCTGCTAGAAATGTCGACTCGCCGGACCCTGACCTCAGTCTAGTCATTGCACGGGACCGAACCACCAAAGACCGCCGCAAAGTGGTCCGACTAGCCTGGGAGAAGCTGGTCCGGTGGTCTCGTTCTTGGAGGTCCAAGGCCAAGACCGACGTCCTCGAGCGTACTAGCAAGGTTGCCCTACTTTTCTCATTCATATATAGATATATATATATATATATACTCACATGCATGTATATGTATATGTATGTTCTTGATTTTAGTATCCGGTTCTGTATCAATTGTTTGGTTTTAGTTCTTTATGAAATTCTGTTTGCTTATTTGGGGAATTTGAGTTTTCGAGGACTTGCTTGGGTTGGTGCACTTTTGATTCTGAGAATTTAGACCTATAATTGGGGGAAAAAACTCTCTGGAAAGGAACAGCATGGCTCTTTTAATATGTGACATTATTCTATTTCCAATTTCAGCATTTGTTAATTGTTTCTTGCCTCTTTTTGGTATGACAATGTGACAAACAAGATACTGTTCAATTTAATTCATCAGTGGCGTAGTTAGGAATTTCAATCAGTGGTGTCATTTAACAAGTCATCATTAATGTTATTATTTTGTATTTTTAGTTCTACAAAACCTATTAATAATATTAGCATTCACATGATAATTGTAAATCACATATATATTTTCTATTACATTGAAAAAAATAATTAAAATTACTAAATTAAAAAAATCTTAATATTTAAAAAAAAGAAAAAAAAAACATTTTATAAGAATAAACACTACAATGGGCGTTAGAGAACTATATCGTCAAGACTCGAGGGAGAACAAATTGTTAGAATTATTTGAGGATAAACGCAACATAACTAACTGTTAGAATTATTTGAGACATCCAACATAACTAACTGTTAGAGTAGCCTTTAAATTATATAATTCGAACTTGGGTAATTTAGAGATGATGTGGATGAATCAAACTTGGGTAGTTTAGAGAAGTGATGTGGGACAAATCTCAAATAAATAGGCAAACAAATCAACAAATAAAGGGTACAAAGACAACAAAAAAAAAAAATAGATTGCATTATGACACTAATTGGCCTTAAATGGAGTAGTTGCTAGATTATATGAACTCAACTTGAGTGGTTTAAAAAAAAATGCTATGGAATAAGTTTCTAACATGAACAAATTATGAATTTATTTATAGAAGATTAAAAATGCAGCATAAGGTTTGATTTTTGTTTTTAACTCCACTGGGGTCAATTTGTAAACTTTCAAAACTTAGTATTTTATTTCTAGATCTATTGGGTTCAATTTGTTAATACTCAAAACTTTTATATGGAATTTACATATACTCTTTAACAAAATTTTGAAGTTCAGTGGTGTCAACTGACACCACTGCCATCAAGATAGCTACGCCACTGTAATTCATGGTTAACCAAAAGAAAACTATGTAGTTGAGCAGTTTTCAAGGATGCAGATGGAGTTCCCTTAACCATGTGCCGTGCTCCCAACACATGGACACTCATGTCCGCGGCCTGTCAGTATCTGACATGTGTTGGACATGAACACAACACCCATTTGGAGTGTCCATGCTTCTTAGATTGTAAGATCTTGTAATTTATTAGACTCATTTTGGATTATATAGGGCATTTTTGCCTTTATTGAAAAGTTTCCCCAAAGAAGCTTCATAAGAACTAAGGAACTGACTGCATTTGGATGTATGAATTTCAAATGAAGGGAATTGAAGTTGAATCTTATAAAATTATAAGAAGATTAGTTATTGAAGATAGATGATAACTCTAAAGTACAGGATATAGGAATGTCTCTTGTATTTTGTTGAGATCCTTGTACAAGTGGAATCTTTTATGGAAAGATTTCAAATAACTTTATAAAACTCGCAAATACATTCTTAATATCTAAATCTAAAATATTACATTAACTTAAGGACTATACATCTCAAATTATTGATGTCAAATACATTCATTTCAAATCCATAAATCCAAAGGGAGCCTAAAAGAATAATGTAATGCAATTCTCTTTCATATTCTGTCATAGCCTGATCCACTTTGTAAATTTTTGGTCAAGTCAGTTTTATTCTTATGTTTATAGCAAAAGTTTCAATTATCAAGTAAAGTTGGACATTTTAAGTCGGTTTACCTATTTGTTTATTTTGGTTATCCTGTAAAATAAAGAAACCATGAAATTAAATCATCATTTCCATAAATAATATGCCATTGCAGTTATGCTGTAATATACGTTTTTCTACTTTTGGTTGTCAGGTGGTGGTTCTTGGGGGTGGGTCTTTTGGAACAGCAATGGCTGCCCATGTTGCAGACAGAAAGGCTCAACTGGAAGTTAACATGCTTGTACGTGATCCACAAATATGTCAATCTATTAACGAGAGGCACTGCAATTTGTGAGTTTCATCTCAACTGCATCGCTTGTTTTAACAGTACAATTTTTTGTATCAATGTGAAACTAAACAACATAATTTTTAATTTGTCCCATGCCATTAACAATCAATCAATCTTGGGGAAAATCCTATAACAATCTTTTCCAAATTTGTTTATTTCCTTTTTGCTTTATGTTTCATTGTGACTTTTCCCTTTTCCTTCTGTTTTTTCAATAATTGCATTCCATTTTAATTTAATAATGCTTTATTCTCAGTAAGTATTTCCCAGGACACGAGCTACCGGAAAATGTCATTGCAACAACTGATGCCAAAGTTGCTTTGCTCAATGCGGACTTTTGCCTCCATGCTGTACCTGTGCAGGTCTCTTAATTAGCACTTGGGTTACCTGTAGTTTCAGTAGAAGTGTTAATTTTGCAAATCGGTTTTGAACTGGGCATGGAATGATCTCAAACCTAACGCCCTTTTATTATAACATATGATATGGTTCCTATTATGGGAAATGTAACATGTATCCCTATTCTAACATTAATAATGAAACAGGGGCAACTGCCTTATGCAATCTATCTTATTGCAGTTCAGCTCATCTTTTCTGGAGGGAATTGCAGATTATGTTGATCCAACCTTGCCATTCATTTCCCTCAGTAAGGGGTTAGAGCTTAATACTTTGAGGACGATGTCTCAAATAATCCCTCAATCACTGAAGAATCCTCGCCAGCCATATATTGTACTATCAGGGCCGTCATTTGCATTGGAATTGATGAACAAATTGCCAACAGGTACCTTTGTTGAAAGTATATTTGTTTTTGTTCATGGTTGAAGTGACTAAAATTACAATTATTTTGTTTGTTTTGTGTTTTATAGCAATGGTGGTTGCATCAAAAGACAAAAAACTGGCAAATGCAGCTCAGCAGCTTCTAGCTTCTAGAAATCTTAGAATCAACACATCAAGGTATAAGATTTCCTCAAAATCCTCTAAATCAATTTGACGGTAACATTGAACGTACATGATCTTCTTTCCCTTCCCCTCCTTCCCGCCCTATGTATATGTTTCCAGCAGGAAATGTCATAAAGAGATGAAATCAGCATTTATATTTTGAGATGCTTAACTTGTAACGTTTGATACTACAGGGATGTCACAGGGGTTGAAATTGCAGGTGCACTAAAGAATGTACTTGCAATAGCAGCTGGGATTGTGGATGGGATGAATCTTGGTAATAATTCTATGGCAGCTCTTGTTGCCCAAGGTTGTTCTGAGATACGGTGGTTAGCAACAAAGGTATCTTACCCTTGAACATGATTTTTAGTGGAAAAGTATGATTGATTTGGACATTCAACCAGATTTTTTATTTGACATTCTTTAGTTAGCATACCTTTTACCTTTTGGAAATATTGGAACTATTGGATTTACTTTCTGAATTAGTAGGTGTGGAAGATATATCTACGGCCACGCAGTTTTCCTTACTACATTATCTGGCAGGAGTTAAAAAGACTTTATTTTTAGGTACCAATGATATGATATGATATGATATGAATGGCATAACAGCTTATTCTTTCTTGCTACTGTTCGGCGAGGTTTATGCTTAAAAAGTTTTCATTTTATTACCTATATTGAACAGCTAATTCTGGATGCTGGCATTATTTTCTTTATAGGGACCAAAATTGGTTTGTCGATCTGATTTAGTTATTTTGGCTTAGTAGTTTTTCGTCTTGTTTTCCTTGATACAATCATGCTTTGCTTTTCTCTTTCAATGAAAGATGGGTGGGAAGTCAGCAACAATAACTGGTTTATCAGGAACTGGAGACATTATGCTTACCTGTTTTGTGAATCTTTCAAGAAACCGAAAGGTTGGAGTTCGTCTTGGATCAGGGGAAAGCCTCGATGATATACTAAGTTCCATGAATCAGGTCCTTGACAAAATCGTCTTTACTCACTAGTTAAATCCCTTCCCATTTTTGTATTCACTGAATGGTTATATTATTTAGGTGGCTGAAGGTGTATCGACAGCTGGAGCTGTGATTGCTTTGGCACAAAAATATAATGTCAAAATGCCAGTTTTAACGGCGGTCGCTCGGATCATTGATGAAGAATTGACCCCAAAGAAAGCTGTTCTTGAATTGATGAGCCTTCCTCAGGTTATAATAATATTCTGTGAAGTCCATTTGTGTACTAATCACCAAACTCGTTACAAACATCAAATTTACCCCCCCCAAAGTTTTCAGTTAGAGGGTTACAACCCCTGAACTCAAATGGAGCCCCAAGTTATAATAACATTTAGGTTACAAGTAGAATTGCAAATGAACCGAGCTGCTTGTGAGCTCAACTTGGTAAGGGCTTAACTCAGCTCGGTTTGTTACGTTAGAGATTTTTAGGCTCGTTTAATAAACGAGCCAAGCACAAGCTAGAATAAGGTCATCCTTTAAAGCTCGGCTCGATTATTATTTATTTAAATAACAGGATAAATATATTATTTGTAGATTAAATGATATACAATGTGTCATAAATGCATATCATAATATAGAATAATATTTAACGTGCCGACTGAGCTTGATTATCAAGGTGAACTTTTTCCTCATTACCAAGTTTCGAGGCTAGCTTGAGTATGATTAATGAGCTGGATTAATTTTTAAGCCATGGTTGAGCTTGATTTCTGAGCTCGATAAACAAACGAGGCATGCTCAAGCACTGCAAAGCTCGGCTCGACTCGACTCATTTTGCAGCCCTAGCTGTAAGACCAATGGTGGAACTCATAAATGATCAATCAAGGGGCGAAATATATTCTCATTTGGGCTATTATGCATGCTATTTTGATTTAAAGACTCTAGATGGGCATTGAAGCCTTTAGCTTCGTGAAAGATTTCTCTTTCAATCAAAATTTAACTGGGCTAACAAACAGCAATGCTACATGCAAAGAAATCCTCATTTGAGAGCTTATGTGCATTTTGTGTAAATAGTATTTCTCGGCTGACAAATAGTGTTTTGTTAATTTCTAGGTTGAAGAAGTGTGAAAATCAGTGGTTCTATCAAGAATACAATTACCTCATCGGAGGGTGAAATGATGTAAGCAGATGTAGAGGTGGCATCTGCGTCAATAAATTCATGCAGATGTCAGCATAGAGGGACAAAATTCTTCTCTTTTTCTTTTTCTTTTTTTTTTATTTTTAATTTTCCTTAATCATGTAATTTTTTTACCTTTCTAAATGTTGATAGGAGAGCAATTCTGTAAATCCAATTTTGTAATTGATTGGTATAGGGAAACTAAATAAATGAGTGGACATGCTAAACAAGGGGATGCATGTTTTTTTAGTGTAAAAACTTGTAGTCTTTGATCACTCTATGATACTGATGCTTGATAACATGATTTAGGATGCTACTAATAGCACCTACATATTCTCTTTAGAGCTTCCATTTCTCTTTATCCTTACCGATTAATTTTAAATTTTGTAAAAAATTCTTTGAACACTTCTCTTTTGCCCATCTTTCTCTGCCCACTACTACCAGCTCTGGCATCTTTCTCCATTTCCAACAGCTTGCCCTACTCCCTCTTCTTACTGCCTCTCTCTCTTCCACTCTCTCTCTCTCCAATCTCTATTCTCTCTAGGGAGGGTTGGGGAGGGTGGGAAAGTGGTTGATAATATTTTTAGGAATATGTTATTGGCTTTTTATTAGCAACCTTATGATGATGTCGATGAGATGGAAATTTGTCTAAATGATAAATAAATTGGTCACAAAATTGTTGGAATTATTAGTCTTGAATTCTTTAGTTGGTGGTCTTCGGTTCTTCAAAACTTAGCAATGATCTTATATATGTAGAACATAAAATTGGTGCTTCAAGTTGTGTTAGTCGCTTTCTTAAAGACAATATTTGCACCCACCAAATGGTATGTAGGAGGTTACAACAAATTCGCCTTCAGTATACAATGAAGTCTGATCTAAGGATCAAGTCTACCGGCGTCTGTACTAACGACAGTAGATCGAAATACTCTTGATATAATTAAGAAAATCAAGACATTGATAATCAAGTTTACAGAATTTAATTACCAATAGGAAAAGCATAAACTTGCTTAAGAAATTCTTGATCGAAAACTTTAAATCAAAAGGGGAGAGAGAGAGAGAATTGTAGGAATGCTCTAAGGATTTTGGAATGATTGAAATGGCTGAATTCACTGCTTATTTATAGACCTTGATGCACTTGATCGAATGGTCATGTCTTTTGATCGCATTTGATCAAATCTAATCGTTGGATCAACGATCTATAGTGCAGATCAATCTCACACCAAATAGATGCCTTGACTGATCGGTGCCATCTCAACTGTACGATCGCGCGCATCTCCAATCAGCGGCTATGATCAAACCGCTTCAGATCGGACACGTAACTGTTCGATCGGTTGGTTAACCCATAGCCAACGAACACCACATCACTACCACGCGGGGCTGACTGTATTTCATGTCACCCATGCCACATTAGATCCACGTCATCACTCTAACTTGTCCGATGCAAATAGAAAAGCACCCTCATAGCGCCTTGCAAGGTGCAAAGTGCGCCATCAAACACCACATAGCCCATTGCCTATGCCGCGCGCGTGTACATGTGCGGATGGTGCGAAGCACCATCCTTGCGGATGTGAGTACATACACACTAGCCTCCATTCCATAATTTCGTATTCAAAAGAATATTCTATGTAGCACTTTGTTAAGTGTTCCATGTTTTTCTCTCTTTTCAATGTGAGACAAAGTCCCCAAGCTTATTTCAAGCTTTCCAAAGAAAAACAAAGAAAGTTTTGAAAACACCCAAAACCTAAATTATAAATTTTGAAAATCATTTTGAAAATTTGCCAACATTCCCCCACCATTTTTAAAATACCAAATGATGATTCTTGGTTCACTTGGCATCCTTATGCATAGGTGAAGATATCTTACGATTTGAATCATTCACTTAGTGAAAATACCTCAAAGTTAGTCAAGATAGCACAGTAGCCTTGTCTTTGAACTAGTGATCTTATACGACTAACCGGGCGTGTCTCACGCACAGTATAAGTTACCCTAAGTATTCAACAAACTGACACGTGGATTGGCCTTGTGTCTATATCCTGTTTCGTGAGCGTCTAGAGTCAAGCCCTTGGACTCATATGAAATGGCATCACCTCCTATACTCACATAGGTAAGCTTACTGAGAGTACCCCTGTAATTTATAATACTCTAACAACTCAATTGTAAGCTTATTAAGAGTTGCTAACTCTTTTTTTGGGTGAATAGAGTTTGCTAACTCATCCTTTTTTTTTCACATTACAGGTACCAAACACTTCAACCTTGGGATGAAAACGAAATAAAACTAAGTGTTTGCAATAACAACATATGGTGTACTTGGGCTCATTGAATTCAAAATGTTTTTTTAAGTGTTGAGTCGAGTTTCCACCTGGAATGATTAAGCCCTGGTTTGGCAACCGTTTTCAAGCTAAATAAGCTCATGCGGACAAAAGTTTGCTAGAAAATCACAAACTACTAAAAATTCATACATGTGAGATGTGAGGCACTTGAGAAGGATGGACAATTACCAAACTACCCCATATACACCAATACACATCTCTATGTATTTGCTAGGGTTCCATTTGCAGAAACACACCAAGTAGACGGCGACGAAGAAGAACAAGAGAGGGGGAGAAGACTGCACAACATCGGACGATTGATCCAGGCCAACAGCGCTTCCTCAATGCCTCGACCATCCTTTACTCGTAACATTGTTCCGTGTTTGCATCTTTGGTACGCATAACTCGATTTATTTTGGGGTTTTCCTCTCCTTGCACGAGATCTTACTTGTTTCTTGTGTGTATGTTCAAAATCCGTCGTTGTTCTGTTCGATCAGTGCTAAAATGCTTTTGTTGGTGTCAATGGAGGTTTAAACTCGAATGTCTCTATACAGATTGTGTGAACTGTGATTATGGGAACGTGTTTTTTTTTTTCACTTTTGTTTTCTTCTCCATGAACTCAACGAAGAACATCATACACCAACAAACACTTTTTTTTTTTTTTGTCTTTTTTTTTAATCTGTTACCATTTTTTTTTTTAACTCACGGGAAATGGTTGCTTCCAAATTGATGAAATATTTTCATATTTTTTGTATTCACTTTTGTTTTGCTTCTTGATGAACTCAACAGAGCATTTGAACTTTTTTGTTTTCAATTTTTTCTTTTAAATGTGTTACCATTTTTTAAAAAAAAAAACTCACTAGACCTACTACTGTCCATACAATAGTTGCTTCCAAATTGAGGTTGGATAAGCATTTTGTAAAATAGAGAAGCAAAATATGAACCGATTTTAGAATTTTTTGCAAAACTGTGCCTAATACAGCAGCAGAACACAACAGAGCATTTGAACATTTTTTTTTAAAAAAAAATTCTTTTAAATCTGTTACCATTTTTTTTTTTTTTTTAACTCACTGGACCTACTGTCCATAAAATGGTTGCTTCCAGATTGAGGTTGGATAAGCATTTTTTTAAATAGAGAAGCAAAATATGAACCAATTTTAGAAATTTTTTGTCCCATGTACCTAATCCAGCAGAAACACAACAGAGCATTTGAACCTTTTTTTTTTATAATTTTTTCTTTTAAAACTGTTACCAATTTTCCTCTTCTTTTTAAAATTTTTTATTTTTATTTTTACTCACTGGACTTACTGTCCATAAAATGGTTGCTTCCAAATTGAGGTTGTATAAGCATTTTTTAAAATAGAGAAGCAAAATATGAACCAATTTTAGATTTTTTTTCTTTACGTTTGCAAAAACACAACAGAGCATTTGAACTTTTGTCATCAGTCAATTATGTAATGCAGCTGTAATGTGGTGGATGGTTTATGTTGTTTGTTTTCTATATATGGGTTGGATGGAAAACATAATCAATGTAAATATGTCAACTTGAACTGGTTAGCCTTTATTATGAGAGCACATAGACCATGGACATCCATAATGAATGGAATAAGATGATGTTGGAGAGAGGATAGAGTGCTTCTTCATGTTTATCTTTTCTTGTCTTCATTCTCCTTTTTCACACTTATCTAAATGGCGTTTGTTACTTGTGCTAACTAAATGCATACAGGATCAATCTTTTCCCCACCCTCATCAACCAGCAGTTTCACTCCAATAAGCTCCATTTTGTAGCAGCAATTTACTTTAAGTGGAGAGGGTTTATGCTAAGATCTCCACATATTCCATCCTTGTTTCTGAACAAGAGTTTTACTAACATTTTTAGAACAAATCCTGTAGTAGACAACCATCTCATTACCACACATATGATATATGACAAACACCAAGCATAAAATACAAAAATAATGCCCTAATCCAGAAACACAATGGCTAGCAAGAATCATGAAATTGTATGTATCAATTTAAAGAAGCGTCAAATGACAGATAACAACCTGGAAAAGCGCATTGATGTGGGCTCGAAAGCAATAGGTGGCCATATGTTCCCTGTTTTGTATGGCCATTACCTGTCACCAGTAATGAGAATAAAACTATAACATACATTTGAAGTTATTCATAAAGTTGTACCATACACTATTTTACACCTTGTCTTCTTCTTCTATTCATCTATGGTACAAAACAAAGAATGGTTTCTTTCACGTCAACTAGCACGTCTACTATATGGCCACGTTGTGTGTGTGCCTGTGGCTATGGTCAATGTCTTGTCAAGATTTCCAGATCTCACAAAAATCCAGGACGTGCTTACTGCACATGTCCGAATCCTGTGGTGAGTACACCCTTTATTTTCGGTGACAAATTTCGTTTCATTTAAACCAGTTAACAAATACCTTTGTATATAAATTTCGTTAGTCATGTTTAAGTTGGATTGGTTGGTGCGACGAACCTAGGCGACGGAACACCGACTATGACTTTGCCACACACGACATTGTCATGCACTTGCGGGATGATATCATTCACATTCAACAAACGCTGCTTATCTTGAAAACCATTGTTTCCGTGTTGTGCATTGTCGTTGTAATCTTATTGTTGCGTATGTGAAAATGTTCCAAGTGTCTTGTAGCACCCTAACAAAGCTAGTATTGTAATGACTTATGTTTGTTGTGGACTTGATAGCAATAGCTTTGTGAATGACATGTAATGTAATTATGGTTTGGATCTAGATAACTGTTTCTCTTTACTTTCTCTTAATTTTTTTGATAGAATGTCACAATGCCTAATCTATTTTATTACGCAAATTTATTTGGGTGAGTAATACGCATACATGTATAAGGTACTTATGTTTTAATTTATCAATTGCATTGTCGTTATAGCTTCCACACAAACTTCACCACGTACCCTTTCCAAAAATAAAGGTGTTGCAAGGGCCCGAGCAATCGTTATTGAGGACAACCAAAATGTTCACAAAGCTATGTGGGATTCTGAATCCATAAGACTTTTCCTAGAGCTTATTACCGATGAGATTCTTGGGGGCAACCGGCCATTCATGGTTTTGAGTAGCGCTGGGTACAAGTTATTAGCGAAGAAGTTTGAAAAAAAAAAACTGGTAGAAAACATGATGTAAAGCAATTGAAAAACAAGTACGCATGCATGAAATGAGATTGGGCTGCATGGATGAAGGAATTAGATTTGATGCAGAACTGGTAAAGTATTTACACCCTTTTCTTACCTTTCTACATTGTTTTCATTTTTATTTCGTAACATATTTTCATTAATAGTTTTGTGTTTCTTGTGTTGCAGATAAACAAGAGTTGTCCAAAGTTTAGGAATAAAACTTTGGATCACCGAGAGTTGATAGAGATTGTCTTCACAGGGGCTGCTGCAACTGGCAAACATCATTGGACACAGGGGAGAGAACTGTCAAAGATAACAAGGGCTCTTCTGATTTGGTTCAGAGCCTTGGTATGCGGCCATTCGTAGATCCAATCCTTTCAGTTGGTATTGACGTAGATGATGAGTCATCAATGGAAGGTGTTGAACCTGGAGTTGACGCTGGGGCGAAAAGGAAAAGGAATACTCCCGCAAGTTCAAGAAAGTCACGGAAGCCAACCAGCGGAACATCTACTATAGCCGACAGCGTGAACAATCTGACCAATGTCGTCTGGAGTCAAAACCAACAACTTACTGTCAAGCACTTAACTGGTAATGAGTCGTTGTACACCATTTCAGAGTGCATGGAGAGGCTGAAATCCATTCCTGCCTTAGTGGGTACACCGTTGTTCCACTTTGCATCGTCTCTTATGAACAACGCTGATTACCGAGAAGTTATGATGTGCCAGCCCGATGATGACCATATTATCGGTGGCTTACACAGAAGCAACTACAAAGCTACGTTGGAGCTCCATTTGCGAACCTTTTTGGTGCACGACGGGTTAGATGGCTGCTGGGATGGGCCACGGGGTTGGGCGACTACTGGGAACTGTTGGGAACTTGTCCGTGTTATGTGTTGATGTTTTTATGGGAACTTGTTACTGTGTTGGATTTTTAGGACGTCTTTAAGTTTTTATTTTTGTTTTTGTTTTTATTTTTATTTGGGTTTGTTTCATTTACAGTACTTGGTTAGATGGTTTGGTAGAACAATATGACCAGTTTGTGTTTTTTTTTTATTTTGTTTTTGTTTTTAATTTCTTTGTGTGGATGGAATGAATGATTTATACATGTTTGGTTTGGCAGATTGCTTTTCGTTTATCTTGGTTATGTATGGTATACTGTTGATGTATATATATATATATATAATGTTAGTTAAATGGTTGAACAAGTTTAAAGTGACAGTAATGATTTTAACGTTAGACATATGTCTTGTAGGCCTCGCCGAAGTCATGGCCATGTCTAACGGGAAAGGTAGCAGCAATGTTGACTTCGTCGAGCAAATAAATTAAATGGCTATTCAGATACAACAACAAAATAATTGGACGTACATGCAAGCATGTCGGTATGTACAAGAATATTACGAAAAATACATGTTAAAAACTCCATGTCGAACATCAATATTGACTGGACATGCATGGATATGTGAATTATACGATGGACACATTGGTCGTTTTGAAGAAAATGTATGTATGCCAAAAGAAGTATTTTCTTTGTTGTGTGACACGTTAGTTAGAGATTTTGATTTATGTGTTAACCAATGTAGCCATGGATTAGCCATGGAAGAAAGCGTTGCAATATTCATACATATGTTGAGAGAGTTTAAGAATAGAGCCATCTAAGAACGGTTTCAACATTCGGGTGAAACCGTATCTTGCCATGTTCATAATGTTTTGGAGGCGATGAAGAAGTACACGGTTGTGCATTGTAGGCCAACAACAAATCAAAATGTTCAACATCCTCACTTGCGGTCAAAAATGAAATGCCTACCATTCAAGGTACAACGTTCATATTTGCAAAACATATTGTTTCTTTACGTCAAAGTTTTGGCATATATTGAAATTTGTCTTGCTGTTTAATTTGGAAATTAGGATTGCATCAGCGCAATTGATGGCACGCATGTTGTTGCGAAAGTAACGGGCCTAATGCAGTGACCTATTTTGGACGCAAATACTGTCACATTCAAAACATCATAGCGGTGGTTGATTTCGACATGTATTTTACCTTTGTATCAGTTAGATGAGAAGGAGTATGCATGACAGTAGAATTTTCGCTGAAATAATCAACAATGAAAATGTGTCGCCACATCCGGAGGAAGGTACAGACAATTTTTTTTAAAAATTAGTATGTAGAAATATGCACACAAAGCTTATACCGTTATTTGTTTACATCCAGCAGGAAAATATTATCTTGTTGATTCATACCTCACCTCGTACAAGGGCTATCGTTACCACCTAGTAGATTTTCAACGAGGTGCAAAGAACGCAACGAACCTAAGATAATTATTTAACAAGGTACACTCATCGTTGCGCAGTGTCGTTGAACGAACCTTTGGGGTGTGGAAAAATCGATGAGGGTTTTATCGAAAATATGTCTTATTATGATTTTGCGATTGCGCAGGTGCATTCAGTTGGTGTGTCGATGGCATTGCTTTACTACATACAGAGAAATACGGATAATCCAACCACTGTTCAACCCATAGTAACAGAGGCCAACGCGGCAACCATAATCAATGCCATTCCTCTATCAACACATGGGGAGGATGGACTAATAATTGGGGATGATGACCCACATATGGAAAGCGTGCGCTTTCTTGTAAGACATCGTTTGGTCCACATGCGCAATCACGGCATGTTGGGAAATATATAGGGGAAATTCGGTAACCTAAGTTCATTTTCTTCTTGTTTATATGTGTAGGGAATTGTAGCACCACGTTTAGTATTTATGGCATTGTGCATATGTACGTTATGTAATTAGGTATGCACATTCCTATTATGGTACGCTCAAGCAATTGGTTATTGTCGGAGAGGTAACCAACAAATGGTTCTTATTATGTATTCATTGAGGAAAATATTGTTTATACAACCTTTGTTGTGGACTTGAAAATTTTATTTTATTAATGTATTTGACAGATTTTAGTTTTTTTTTTTTTTTTTTGCAACAGTGACTTGGTGGAAATGGCATACTAGAAATGTTTTCCAAATTTTGCAAAACTTTTCCGTTAATTCCGTATAATTTTGGTTCACAGGAGTGTTTGATTTGTTTGAATAGTTTTCTATTCAAAATCAGCAAACTATCAAAACCAATTTCTATGAAGCAATTTACAAAAAATGTTTTAAAAAAAAGGGAAATGGAAAAAAAAATTTAAAAATTGTGTAATTCCTAATGCAAAATCTGTATATATTTGGAGGTGTTATTGGATTTGGCCATTTGAGGGCAATTTTGTCATTTAACTTTTGCCAACATCATTTCCAATGCAAAAAAGCCAAACAAGAAAGCCAAACAAACAAAAAAGTCCCAGGCTAAAAAAGTCAAAAAAGCCAAAAAGCCAACTAAAAAAGTCATTACCAAACGAAGCTTAAGTTAAGTGGGCTTAAGACCCATCTCCTTTGATGTTTTCCACACCAAATCTCTTGTAAGTCCCTTTGTTAAGGAGTCGGCCAAGTTTTCACTTGACTTTACATAACCAATGGTAATCGCATCTTCTATGATTAATTGCCTAACACAACTATGTCTTAGTCTTATATGCCTGGACTTTCCATTATAGACATGGCTATAAGCCCATGATAGAGTTACTTCACTATCACAATACAAAGATATTGGTAGAATATGTTTTGGCCAAACAAGAGATTCCTTAGCCACTCTGCCTCTTTGCTACAAGAAGTCAATGCTATAAACTCAGACACCATGGTTGAGTCTGTTATGCATGTTTGTTTCTTAGAACCCCAAGAGATAACTCCTCCTCCAAGTGTAAAAATCCAACCACTTGTGGACGAGTGATCTTCACGGTCAGTTATCCAATTGGCATCTGTGAATCCTTCCAGCACTGCTGGATAGCCATTATATACTATTTCATAGTCTATTGTTTTCCTCAAGTACCTAAGTACTCGGTTAACAACATGCCAATGCACACTACTGGGATTACTAGTATATCTACTAAGTTTTCCCACTGCAAATGCAATATCAGGTCTAGTACAAGTCATGGCATACATCAAGCTACTTATCACTCTTGAGTATTCTAGTTGATCAACAGCTCTTCCAATATTAGGATACTATTTCATATTTGAATCAAAAGGTGTAGACATTATTGTACAATTATATTAATTAAATTTCTTAAGAATTTTCTCAATATAGTACGACTAGATAAGAATTAAATTATTGTCCTTTCATTTGATCTTAATACCTAGAATTACATCAACCAAGCCCATATCTTTCATATTAAAGATAGACGATAAGAAACTTTTAGTACTTTCAATGACATCATTGTCAATACCAAAAATAAGCATGTCATCTACATACAGACATATGGTTACACCTTTATTGCCAATAAACTTACTATATACACACTTATCAGATTCACGTATCCTAAAACTATTTGACACTATTACTTTGTCAAATTTCTCATGCCACTATTTTGGAGCTTATTTCTGTCCATATAGTGACTTAACGAGTTTACACACTTTGTGTTCTTGATCTTGTACAACAAATCCTTCCGGTTGTTACATGTAGATTTCCTCATCTAACTCTCTATTTAGGGAAGCGGTCTTAACATCCATTTGATGAATTTCAAGCTTGTATATTGAGGCTAAGGCAATTAACACTCGAATGGTGGAGATTCTGGCCACCGAAGCATATGTATCAAAATAATCGATACTCTCTTTTTGAGTAAAGCCCTTAGCAACTAATCTTGCTTTGAACTTGTCAATTGTGCAATCATCTTCCTTTTGAAAATCCATTTACAAGCAATTGGTTTGGATCCAGGTAGCAAATTAACAAGTATAAGTATTGTTACCCATCATAGAATCCATCTTATTATTTATGGCTTCTTTCCAGAAAGCAACATCTTGAGACTTCATACTCTCCACAAAGGTTAATGGATTTGAATCCGTGTTCAAAGAAATCATTGTTTGCTTGCAATAAGCTTTTCTAGTTCCTTCTACAAGGTAGTCAAGCCCAAATGACTTCTCAATCCTAGCTCTCTTACTCCTTCTTAGCTCAACAGGCTCATTAGGTTCATTAGGCTCAATGGATTTACTTTGTTCACTTTCCTTTGTAGACATCAAAGGAGTTGATTCATTTCATTGATTAGAATCCAACCTTGGAATGGTTGTGAAACGATTCTCATAAAAGACCTCATCACATGATTCAGTGATGGTATTTGTTTCTACTGAACTATTGGGCTCTACTACCAAAAACCTATATGCTTTGCTGTGTATAGCATAGCTAAGGAATATGCATTCAATTCCTTTTTCACCTAATTTCTTCATTTTATGTTCAGGCAATCTGACTATTGCTCTACAGCCCCAAGTTTTCAAGTAGCCTAAATTAGGTTTCTTGTTTTTTCAAAGTTCATAAGGAGTAACATTTCTTGCCTTGAGAGGAATTCTATTGAGTATGTGACAGGCAATGAACAAGGCTTCACCCCAAAACCCATAACTTAAACTAAAGTAAGAAAACATAGTATTAATCATTTTTGTTAATATCATATTCCTTCTTTCAGCTACTCTATTGTGATGTGATGTGTAGGGTATAGATTTCTCATGAATAACACCAACATTTTCACAATTTTACTTATGTGTAGGGTATAGATTTCTCATGAATAACACCAGCTACTCTATCATACCTAAGTCTCTTTATTTTGACATTACACTGATTTTTTACTTATGTTTTAAAAATTTTGAATTTATCAAGCACCTCATCTTTTAAATGCAAAAAATAAATATGACAGTACTTAGAAAAATTATCAATAAATGTTACAAAATATTTTTTACCACCTTTAGTGGGGTACTAAGCATGCCACATACATCACTATGCACAAGTTCAAGCAAAGATGTGGTTCTATCTACTTTAAGAAATGGAATGCAAGTAATTTTAGATTACACACAAAATTTACATTTTTCAAACATATCAATGCATACTTAGGAATTAATCTAAATTAATCATATCATGCATTTTCCTACTATTAACATGACCTAAACGGGTATGCCATAAAGAAAGAGAATCAATAATGTAAGTACAAATAGACGTATTATTGATAACGTTAAGTTTGAACATTCCCTGATACATGTAGCCTATCCCAACAAAAATCCCACCATTAGGCAGGACAAATTTGTCCGACTCAAATACTAACTTGAAATCATGCGTATTAAGCAGGCTTCTAGATACAAGGTTTTTCTTGACATCAGGTACATGATAAACATCATTAAGACTTAAGACTTTTCCATATGTGAACTCTAGATCCACTGTCCCTTTGCCTTTGATAGTAGCAGTTGAAGAGTTGCCCATGTAAAGAACTGTTCCATCACTCATTTGTTCATAAGTAGTGAAAAGGCTCTTGTCGTTGCAGACATGCCTCGTTGCTCCTGAGTCAATCCACCAGTTATCAACATCTTCGAGCATGTTCACCTTGAATACAATAGCCACGAACTTGTTCTTGGCATTTGATGCTTTCAGTTTCTTCTTTTATGACCGCCATTCATTTCTGAAGTGCCTTGGCTTACCACAGTGCCAGCAAGCGCCTTTCGGTTTCTTAGCATTTTTCTCAAGTTGGGGGTCGCGCTTATGCTTCCTTTTGTTGAAGCTCTTGCCATCATGCACCATGTGAATTTTAGAAGTCTGAGCCGATTGATTATCTTTATTTTCAAGAAGCCTTGACTCTTCCTCAACTAGGAGGTGTTGAGCCAATTCCTCTAAAGTAAGATCTTCTTTTATGTATTTCAGAGTTTTCTTAAAATCCTTCCAAGAAGATGACAGTTTCTCTATTATAAATGAAACTACAATAGATTCATCCATGTTCATATTCTTTTGTCGAAACTGACTCAAAATATGTTGGATCTCATGGAATTGTTCCATAATGGGCTTTTATTAATCATAGAAAAATAAATAAAATTACTAACAATAAATTTTTTACTGGTAGCATCCTCGGTAAGGTATTTTGACTAAAATATGTCCCAAAGTTGCTTTGTCGTTTCCAGATATTTATACACATCGAACAAAGAGTCTGACAGCGCATTCAGAATGTGTCCTTGGCAAATATAGTAGTCATTCTCCCATTTGGTTCTGGTACGGATTTTGTGACAACCCTATTCCGTATTAAGCTATAATTTCATTAATTATACATGTAATTATGTGCTTAATGTACTTTTAAAAGCTAATTATGTGTTTTGTAAGAGTTTTGACTCTATATCTATTCATTGTAAGAAAATATGTTCTGAATTATGCTAAAATCTGAAATTGAGAGCCATAAAGGTGACAAAAATCGAAATCATCTCGAATTACTAGTCGGTTACGATGCTAAACCTATAGGGGCGGGTTTGGGTGGTGACAGGTTTGCTCCACCGTCTCGTTTTCTTGCTCTGCCAAATAAGGGTCAGTCAGCACGTATACCACTTTGAGAGTTTTGATCACATCCGATAAGATCTGACCATTGGATCGACAGTCTATGGTGCAGATCAATCTCACATCGACTAGATGCCTTGACTGATCACACTTGATCATGATCGGGTGCAATTTCAACTGTACGACTGCGCACACCTCTAATCAATGGCTATGATCCAACCGCTTCAGATTGAACACACAACCATTCGATCGGTTGGTTGGCTCATCACCAATGAACACCACATCACCTATGCCACGTTAGATCCACGTCATCGCTCCAACTTTTGCGATGCAAATAGAAAAGCACCCTCATGGCGCCTTGCGCCGATGAGTCCGTGCAAAGCGCGTCATCAAACGCCACACAACTCACTGCCCATGCCAAGCGTGCACATGTGCGGATGGTGACCATCCTTGCAGTGTGAGTGCGTACACACTAACATCCATTCCACAATTTCATATTCAAATGAATATTTTATGTAACACTTTATTAAGTACTTCATATTTTTCTCTCTTTCCAATGTGGAATAAAGTTCCCAAACTTATTTTAAGTTTTTTAAAGAAAAATAATGAAAGTTTTGAAAACACCCAAAGCCTAAAATATAAATTTTGATAATCATTTTAAAAATTTCTCAACATTTTGACCTAATTCCAAGTTGATTATCATTTCTTATATTATATGGATACTCATCTTAAATCAGATGACATCCCAAATTCCCAATGAAAAACAAAATGGAGACACGGAAACCTCATTAGAATTCTGGAATGCTTTTAAACATGTGGATAAGATTAGTCTGAATGACCCAAAAGCAAAGGAAAAGACACCCAAAAAAATAAAAAAATAAAAAATAAAAAATAAAAAAACAAGATTTTATCTAAAGGTAGGCCGTCATGCTCTCATAAAAAAATTCTCACTCTAATGAGGACGGGCTGATTGACTGTAACCTTTTAATTTAACACATGATTGCTCTTTTTGTCATACATAAATCTTGTTTGAAGATACAAATAAATTTGGAAAAATTTAATAAACACTTCTTTAAAAAGAAGTGTACAATATACCTTCTTAATTATGTTATTTATGTCATTTTTTATTTAGTTATGATCAATTTTTTTCTTTAATTATGATATTATTTTAATTATAATTCATGAAGTCTTTAATTATGTCTCATGTTATATTTAGTTATGACATCTTTTTGTAATTATGATTCAGAAAATTAAAGTTATGACATATTTTTTAGTTATAAGATGTATATGGTACACACCCTTTGAAAGGTGTGCACCATATCGTTTCCCAATAAATTTACATCCTTATAATTTTTTTCAGAAAGTACTTATTCATAGTTTTTTACCGGTAAGAATTTATTTACTCACTTTATAGTGATAATAAAAATGTTAGAAATCTCAAAAGTTCTATCAAAATTTTTACCAAATATGTCACATGGTTGTGGGACCTACATGAGACCCACATGGTGTGGGTCTCACATTTATGTGAGACATTTGACAAAAATTTTAATAGAATTTTTAAGATCTGTAACATTACTCTGTGATAAACTCTTGATATCGATAAGAATTTATAAAAAAAAAAATGGTTTTATGAGAGAAATTTGTAGGGATAGATCATTTTCCCAAATCAATATTGGAATTTGAACAAATATTAATGCTTTGAGTCCTCAAAATTGAAGAAATGTAAAATGCAATAATAGTGTCACCATCCAATAAGATTAATCAAATGAGTGGAATGATATTCATTTTGATTATCACTTGATTATGGTCTTTGGTGATTGTTATTTTGATTATAACTCAACAAGTTTGTGATTGTGTTTCAAGTGGTATTTGATTAAATCTTGGTTATGATACATTGTAGTGTTGATTATGATTTAGTTATAATCAATTGTGGTTATTATTTTGATTATATTAGAAGAGATTTTTAGTTATGTCGTGAGTAGTATTTGGTCAAACCTTTGTTCTGACACATTGTAATAGTAATTATGATTCAGTCATGATTTATAATAGTTGTTATTTTTATTATGACCAAAAAGTCTTTGTTTATGTTTCAAAGATATGTGATTATGATCTATTAAATTATGATAAAAAATAATTTGATTATAATACACTCGTTTTTTAATAATGTTAGAGATCTCAAATATTTTACTAAATATTCTATCAAATATTTCATATAAGTGTGAGACTCTCATGAAACTCACATGGTGTGAATTTCACATCCATGTAAAATATTTGATAGAATATTTAGTAAAACATTTAAAATTCTTAACATTTTTTCTCATTTTTTAATAGGCGTATATTATGACATTAACTATTTCATCTCTCACTTAATCCCAATCTCATTTACAAGTATTCATTAATTTGTAATAACACGTAGTAACGTCATTGTTGCCTAATATCTTCGAGCTCGATTTGTTCACACTCAAAGAGCGTGTAAATAATACACATTTTGTAATTAGCAAAAATAGTGAGACCTACACATTTAAGCGGATCATTACACTTTCTTGATAAAACTCAATATTTTGCACCAATCAATATTTATGTATCGTTGACGCTCCAAAAGTGTGAACAAATCGTTTTACTATTTTAGTTAGGATTAAAAAAAGTATAAAAGATAAAATAAATTAATAAGACAAAATATGACATTTAGATTATAATTATATTATTTTTTTTTGTCATATAAATCAAAAAAATTAAAAAAAAAAAAATACCAAACAAACATTTTAATTCCAAACTAAAAAAAGTCATAACTCTACAAAATTAACTAAAATTTTTTTTTGCCAAAGGGCAACTACTCATTCTCGGTTGTTTGGGGTGTCCTAAATGTGTGGGCCACAGTCGTACAATCTAAACAGCCGAATTGATGGTAAGAAATTATTGGCTACTTTTCGGGCATTGTACTGGACGGTTTTGTTCGGCTTGTGGGGGTCATCACGGGTCCCATTTTGATAATCTAAACCGTTTCAAAGTGTAGAACTCATCGAGTACTATATGCTTATAAAAAATCACATTGATCAGATATCGATAGCTATCTGATCAGATTTGTTTTTTTTCAATCGTTAATTATAACACCATCTATTTTTTTATACAAAACTGATTTGATCATGTAGTTGTCGATATCCGATTAATGTGATTTTTTCCAGACATATAGTACTCGACGAGTTTTACACATTGACGGTTCAGATTATCAAAACGGGATCCGTGATAGGCCCCACGGGCCAAACAGTAGTGTGTGAAAATTACACCCAAACTGTACAATTTTTCTTAACAAAGGCTGTACAGCGCCAGCCATACATGATTGCTGACTTGTATGGATGTGTAAAAAATTAATTTTTTAATATTTTTTTTTAAGAAATAATGATAATTTTTAACTTTTTGAGTAATTTTTTAAATTTTTGTCTTTTTAGAGATGCCAAACTTGGCCTCAAAATCATCTCCGACTGGTGGTCATGGCAGAGACTGATTAAGTTTGGTAGACTCGCAATGCGTTTACAGTCGAGTCCAGGCACACCCTGTTTCTTCTTCGACTCATTAGAGCTTCAACCATGATAATATGTGCTTCAATCTATTCATGTACCGAAGATTTTCAATTTTATGTCAATTCCATCTCTCAAACTCGATCAATTCCAAGATCAAGACCTCAGTTCAACAAGGACATCATTCACATGCCTTGCAATTATACCTTCAAGAACCCCATTTTCCTCTCAACGCTACCAGATTAACCTTCCCTTCTCTTCTCAAATCCTGCTCTGCCCTTTCAAATCTTTGTTATGGAGAGACTATCCATGCCACAATCATCGCATTGGGTTTTCAATTCGATCCCTACATAACCACCTCATTGATTAACATGTATGTGAAATGTGGGTCTCTGAGCAATGCAGTCCAAGTGTTTGTCAATTTGTCTGAGAGTCAAGCTTTGATTGAAGATATCACAGTTTGGAACTCTATGATTGATGGGTATTTTCGATATGGTCATATTGGAGAAGCTATAGCTCTGTTTCGTCGAATGCAATTGCTGGGTATCAAACCTGATGTGTACTCTCTTAGTATTGTGCTTGGATTGTGCAATGATTGTTTGGGTTATGTGGAAGGAAAGCAAATTCATGATTATGTTGTGAGAAACATGTTTTGGGATGACCCTTTTGTGGTGACTGCACTTGTTGCTATGTACTCGAGTTGTGGTTATCCAATGGACGCCTGGTGTGTGTTTCAGAAGTTGGAAGATAAGAAAAATGTTGCAGCGTGGAATGCGATGATAGGCGGGTTTTGTGAGAATGGGATGTGGGAACACAGCTTAGAATTGTATTCATTACTTAAGAATGAGAATTGCAACCTTGTCTCCTCCTCGTTTTCTTCTGCATTGACCGCTTGTTCTCAGGGCAGAGATGTGGGGTTTGGTAAGCAGCTCCATTGTGATGTGTTCAAGTTGGGTTTTCAAAGTGACCCATATGTTTGTACTTCTCTCATCACTATGTATGCCAAGTGCACATCGGTCCAAGATGCAGAAAAAATATTTGATTGGATATCCAGTAAAGAAATTGAATTATGGAATGCCATGATTTCAGCCTATATTGGCAATGGTTGTGCTTATGATGCTTTTGATGTCTATAATCAGATGAGGCTAAGTGCATTTTCATCTGATTCATTCACAGTATCTAATCTTCTAGCTGCTTGCAGTGTGATTGAATTACACAATTTTGGTAAGACACTTCATGCGGAACTGATCAAAAGACCGATACAACATAATATTGCTGTGCAGAGTGGTCTGTTAACAATGTACTCAAAATGTGGGAGTATGGAGGCTGCTATTGCAGTCTTTAATACAATGAAGGACAGGGATGTGGTTGCGTGGGGCTCCATGATATCGGGTTTTTGCCAAAATATGAAATTCGAGGAGGCTTTGGATTTGTTCAAAGCAATGAGGGCTGACTTGATGAAACCTGATTCTGATATTATGGCAAGAGTGATCAGTGCTTGTACTGGAATGGAGAATATACGATTGGGTCAGGCGATGCATGGATTTGTCACTAAAAATGCTTTGGTATTGGATGAGTTTGTGGCTAGTTCCCTGATAGATATGTATTCCAGATGTGGGTTCCCTGAGATGTCTGAAAATGTATTTTCAGGCGTGCCATGTAACAATCTGTTGGCTTGGAATTCTATGATCACATGCTATTGCTGGAATGGCCTGGCAGAGCGGTCCGTCAATATTTTCCCTCAAATTGTACAGCATGGCTTATATCCAGACCCTGTTTCTATTACTAGCATTCTCGTTGCAGTTTCATCAGCAGCAGCGTTGCTTAAAGGAAAGGCAATACATGGATACCAAACAAGACTCGAGATTCTGTCCGATCTTCAAGTAGACAATGCATTAATTGACATGTACATCAAGTGTGGATGCTTAAAATATGCAGAGCACATTTTCGGTAACATGTCTCGAAGAAACATAGTAACATGGAATTCAATGATATCTGGTTATGGATCACACGGAGAGTGCTTAAACGCAATTGGTTTATTCGATGAGATGAGAAGATCAGGAATCAAACCAGATGATGTAACATTCCTCTCCTTGATTTCAGCCTGCAATCATTCTGGTTTGGTAAGTGAAGGTGTAAATCTATTTCAATCCATGACAGTTGAACACAAAATTAACCCTAGGACGGAGCATTATGTGAATATTGTTGACCTCTTGGGCCGTGCTGGATGCATAGAAGATGCCTACAGTTTCATAGAGAGCATGCCCATTGAACCCAATAGAACAGTTTGGCTATCTTTGTTGTCTGCGTGTAGAGCCCATCGTAAGGTAGAGCTTGGAGAATTGGCAGCCCGCAATCTATTGAAGATGGAACCAAACAGAGGCAGCAATTATGTTCAACTTCTAAACTTGTATGTCGAAGCAGGATTATGGGTCAAGGCTGCAAATTTGAGGGTGTCGATGAGGCAAGAGGGGTTGAAGAAGAGCCCTGGGTGTAGTTGGATTGAGGTGACAAACAAGGTCAATACTTTCTTCTCGGGAGATTCATCCTCACCAAGGACAGTTGAGATCTACAAGACTTTGAGTAGTCTTAGGAGTAACATGGAAAGTAAAGGAGGTTCTCATGAAGATCTTGAGGCATTCTGAGATGCCGAGAAATGAGGGAAACAGTTGCTCTCACAACTACACAAGAATGTGTCTTATATTTGACTCTAATCGCTAAGGGTTGTCAATGCATCTAGCAAATAATGAGATCATGTTGACATGGAAGAGGATAATGTTCTTAAGGTGCATTAAGCGAGGAGGCTTTCCAGTAATATGGATGTAATCAAACAACAAATTAACACACAAAAAATGCATAAATGCACACTGGAGAGACAACAAGTGCGCGGAAGCACTGCAGCTGAACCCCAATTAACACGACTCCTGTTATCTTACACCATAATCTAGTTGAGTGAGTCATATGGATTGTAACTAACAAGAGAACACCAAAATTTATTACAAGCATTTCATTGTTTCAATCTTCAATTCCATTTTTTTCTTTTTTCTTTTTATTTAGCAAGGCATGTTTAATTCTTGTTTACATCTTCACCTCATGATTAACAAACATCACAAGAGATTTGTGCATTGTAGTAATAGACAAGTACATGTTTTTTTTTCTTCGAACTATTAATCTCCTTTTACTTCTTGTCTACATCACCCCCCCTACTCTACTCGTTTGAAATTCACTCAGTTGCGAAAAATATAACCTGGAGAACAATGCAAAAAAGGTTTGAGTTTAATGCTGTTAATTTTCAAAACAGGCATTTAATTGTGTTTTCATTTTCTCCTTTTTACATTAAACACAAATGGTATGATTGAAAATCTAACCGATGTCCTGGATCCATGTGCAAATCTAAGATCTGATGGAATTCAAGGACGAGCCATCATTCTCTCTTGTCCTCCTCCAGATCTTCTCCGAGCCTGAACACATGATCTGTGGCAATTGTCACCTTCCTTTCCTTCCTTTCCACCATGGTTGCTAGATCTGCGGCCACCTTTACTCCACCGCCAGTCAGTGAAATACCCTCCTCCTCAAGGTCATCGCCCGTCTCCTCCAAGTATGCATATCTGCGCATACCCACATCAAATCAGGTATTATGATGAAATATGGAAATGAAATAATGAATCTTTTTCATCTAAACATTTATGATCAACAAAAGTGGTAAAAATTTGGATCCCTGACCATACCCCTTCCTTATAAGATGCCATGTTAGCACTTTCTCCCATTGTGCCACAATAGCACCAAATTCAAGTTTGATGACAATCATACATTTTTTAGCAGGAAATAAAACCACCCCCCCCAACACACACACACACAAAAAAAAAAAAGGTTCACGTATTACAAGCATGTTGGTGAAAGTTGGAATGCTTCCAAGTCCTAAAATCTCTCTTTTCTCCAAATTTCAACAAGAGTGTCACAACACAAGTATAGATGTTCTAGGTTATGCTTCCCTTGCTAATCTAGAAATCCTCACCATATTTACCAACATCTCATCAAAATCCTACTTACGAAGTTTAACATAATGATACCTACTTACGAAGTTTAACATAATGATACCAAAATCAAGTTAAGCTGGGGGTAGATTGCCAAACACCAAGGCCAATGGAATGTAACAGTGGAATCTGATTACAAGCATCCAATTAACATGAACCAGAAGGGGAGTGAAGGCCTTCCAGAGGTTAGTCATAGGTTAGGGATGCCATCAACTTTCAAAAATTGATTGACCAAAACTAGTTGTTCTAGTTAAACCATAAATATAGGCAACGGAACTACTGCATCTACCGACTTGCTAGCGATAGCCTCATGCGTCCTTTGGACACAAATCTTTTAAGAACCTCTTGATAGGTTGATTAAGGCTGACATCTCTTTAAAGCTCCAATTGAACCCCCTAGCTTACAATTTCTATTAGATCAACATATATATATACATGCTTCTTCCTTTGGTTGCGTGCTTCCACCATTAAAGTTTTTGAGGAAAAAAAAGTAGAAGTCCATGATTAAGACAAACAAAACAATTTGCTCTAGGTCAAAAATGAGATGTTCACAGTGAAAATTTATCAAACTTTCTATGACAGCCATTTGAAGGCATATTTGCAGTATTTTAGAAGTTCCTTTGAAAAATAGATTCACCAGTCTTCAATAGCTGACACTTTATACACAATTCTAATGGTTACGGTAGAAGAAACGACATTTGAAACAAGAAGGAAAATATAAGTCTGACGGAAAAGAAAATGAGCAATGATCTAGAGAGTACCTTGTTGGGTTATGTGAAGGAGCCCAGAGAACACATATCACCACCAAGAGTAAAAATGCCAGCAAAGTCCAAAAGGCTGGGATGATCCAGGCTCTTTGCCACAATTCGCTCAATGGGTCAGTTGCATTAAAGTACAACTGAAACAACATAAACAAAAGAAGCTTTATCACAGATGTAAAATTTTAATGATATTATATTTAGAAGGAAAAAAATTGAAGATTTGTAGATCTTATAATTCATATAAGGGACCGATTAATAAAATATTTAGAGCTAAATCATCCAAAGTCAAATACATTACCTATGAAACATGCACATGGATAATACAATCCGATAAAGATACGACAATACGAAAAAATCTAAAAAAAACTAGGATAGGAGTACAGCCTAGATACATTGAAAAAAATTATAAATTTTAAAAACATTATGTGGGTGTTTGGGAAGTGGATTTTTTTGTAGGTTTTTTTAGTTGTAGGATATTATTGGAGAAAAAAATTTTTGTGTTTGGAAAGATAGTTGAGTTTTTTTGTGGTTGGATGTGATGTTTGTAAGAGAAAAAGTGAAATGATTATGGGGTTTGATGTGATATTTTGTTTGGATTAGTTTTTTTTGGTTTTGTAACCAATTTGTCTTTTAGTGAAAAAAAACCAAAAAACTTCATTCCCAAACACTCCCTATATATGAGCACAAAGAATAGTGAGAAATAATTTTTTAGGAATTATGTATTAATTTAAGAGCCAATAGTCTTCTTTTTTAAAAAAAAAAAAAATTGGTACGTTAATTTGATAAATTCTTAAAAGTGGGGTACTATTTTATTTTATCTCACTATTTTCTTCGATAGTAAGAAATAAGTAAATATTAAAAAACTATTCTTGTATTTATTCTAACGATTATACTCTAATAACCAAAAAAAAAATCAAACCAAGCCTTGAGTCCCATCAAATGAGGTCAGTTACATGAATCATTCTTCTCCACACGTCCCTATCAAAGGCCATTTCGTTAGTCAAATTAAGTAGATCCATATCTCTATTTACAACGTTAGCCAATGTTAATCTAAGTCTACCCCGTCCCCTAACACTCCCCTCTACTGTTACAGCATCGCATCTCTTCACTACTGCCTCTATTGGTCTCCGTTGAATGTGACCAAACCATCTCAATCGATTCTCTCTCAACTTATCTTCTATTGGTGCTACTCCTACCCATTCCCGAATACACTCATTCCTAATTCTGTCTTGTCTAGTCTTGCCACACATCCACTTTAGTATCCTCATCTCAGCCACACTCATCTTATCTACATGTTATTTCTCAGTTGCCCAACACTCCGTCCCATACAACATCGCTGGTCTATAGCCATTCTATAGAACTTACCTTTCAGTCTAGTGGGTATTCGTTTATTGCACAGTACCCCAGACGCACTTCTCCACTTACACCATCCCGCCTTAATCCTATGGGCCACATGCGCATCAATCTCCCCCGCTGTTGTGATAATCGACCCTAAATAATGAAAATATTCACTCTTAGGCAGTTCTTGATTCTCAATCTTCACTTCTCCTCTGCTTTCATTGTTACTGTTACTAAATTTACACTCCATGTACTCTGTCTTAGTTCTGCTTATCCGGAATCCTTTTGATTCAAGAGCTTTTCTCCAAATCTTCAACTTTGTGTTAACTCATTTTCTAGTCTCATCCACTAACACGATATCGTCTGCAAAAAGCATACACCATGGCACGTCATCCTGAATATTTCTCGTCAGCTCATCCATAACTAAAGCAAAAAGATAAGGGCTTAAGGTAGACCCTTGGTGTAACCCAACAGTAATAGGAAATTCATTTGTCTCTCCAGCAGGCGATCTAATAGTGGTCACCACCCCTTCATACATATCCCTAATCACATCAATGTAACCTTTTGTCACCCCTTTCTTCTCTAACACCCACCATATTATATCTCGGGACACTCTATCATATGCTTTCTCAAGGTCGATAAACACCATATAAATGTCTCTTTTCTTTTCTCTATACTTTTCTATTACTCTCCTCAAAAGATAAATCGCTTCCATTGTTGACTTGCCAGGCATAAACCCAAATTGATTCTCTGACACCTCTGTTATATCTTGCAATTGGCGTTCCATAATGGTTTGGATACTCTAATATTATGCAAAAATTATTGCAATTTCAACTTCAATTCCATAATGGTTTGGATACGTGACCCAGAGTGTCTAAAATGTATAAGATAGTGTTGAGTTCCAACAAATGCACCTATATATGTATATGTTATATGGACCTTGGGTAATTTAATTATAGTTGGCCCCTCCAATTTTTATTTACATTTTTTTGGTGTTAGATACAAAGAAAGTCGTAGTTACAAACCATTGTTGTTATGTAATGAATAGTTACATTGTTTGGTTTAGAGTAACTTTTTGAAAATTGAGTTTCTGTTTTACGTGTATATTTTGTGTGTGTGTGTGTGTGTGAATGTTTCTAATATTTTAAGCAATTTATTTACTTTTTAGATGTATAGATAAGATATACATAAAAAGTTTAATATTTCTGGAAAAAAAATTAATTAATTAATAATTACAAAATACAATAAATACAAAAAAATACAAAAATTCAATATATTTTCATATTCTTTTATATTTATTGAATTTTTTTAATAACTTTCACAAATATTTTACTTTGGGAAAAGGTTGGGACCCCCTTTTTGGGGAACCCCCACCACCTCCAATACATTGTGATTGGCCAACTTTCTGTTTTTTTTTTCCTCCTATCCCTAGTTGACATGTGTCTGTGGGGGGTTGTAGGGGTAAAAAAAAATAGGAGTCTGTATCATTTCTATTTTACTTTTTAGAAACATTTAGGTTAGGTATATCTAAAAAGCAAAAAAAATGCTTTAAAAAATTACTAAAAAAAAAATGGAAAACAAAAAAACTCAATTTTCATAAAACTAGTCGAAACCACTCAAGGTGATTAGATTATGTTATGAGCATTAAAATGTTACAAATTATTGTGGTGATAAAAGTTATTAATTACTGTGATTTTGTTACGAATCATTGTGGTGTAGTTTTGAAAAGGTATATGATATACACATTTTAGGAGTGTGTACCATAATTTTTCTCCTGACTTAATTATTTTCCTCTTTCATTTTTAGTATGAGACAGCTTCAACAATCTGTATGCAATGCGATTTGTTATTTATTATTATTATTATGCTATATTACTTCCGATTTACATTTTTCTAGTGGTGAATCATTAAAGTTCAAGTTTCTAGAAAACATTTAGAATGTTTTCATTATTTATTAGTTTATTTTTATTAGTGATTTGTTGATTTTAGTCATTTAAACTTGACTTGACCTGATCACTTGATCTGGCCCAATGCCTTGCTCCACTTCTGCGGATATGTTTAGCAAGTATCGGATACATATCCGTGAGTATTTGAGGAGTATCAATATCCGATATGGTTATGATACGGATATGACTCTCTTTTAGAAGTATATGTGCTTCATATGACATTAATTGTGCAAAGTGAAACTTGCGAAAGCAACAAGGCTTGGCACATGTAGTAAAGGGAAAATATTTTTGGGTTACACTACCGTCATGTAACTGTTGCACTAAATACTATCAATTGAGAAAAGCCGTAGGAATAGGAAATGAAAAGTAACAGAAAACTACCTCATAGCCAATCCAAGCAACAGATAGCAGCACCGATATTGTTAGAGAATTGGTAAATTTTCGGTAGAGTTCAAGTTTAGCCATGCTTCTCCGTACCTGTGGTCAAAGTAGAAGAAAAAGATAAATTCATAATTTGCCTCAGATAGAACAAAAGACATGATATATTATTATGCAGGATGCAAACTAATGGACCACCCATCCTCAAGCACGATTATTTTTAAAAATGATGACAATCAAACAAGGGTCATTCATTAGAAGAAGATACACTAATCTCTGAAATAGAATCAACTTTATAGTAGAAGATTAATAAGTTTGAGAAAGACATTGTGGTCAATGACTAAGTGTAGAAAAAAAGCTAATGGTAACTGTTTGGTAAGCTGTAAGCACGGTTTTAACTATTGGTCTCACCCACTGTATCCAGATGGCGACAATATGACTCAATACACACAAGGTCATGTACAAGAAAACTGCCAAAATAATGGAGGGGAAAAAAATCATAAATAAGCCAACGGCATAAGCATGGTTTTAAGTGGTGGTGTTTAATGGAATTTTGTACCATTAATATGATATACACCAAAGTAATGTATCATGACTCATGGAAAACCATAAATAACAAACCAATATCACTCACTAAAGCAATGTGTTTTATGTACAGCTTGGTACATGAATTAACAAGATAAAATATTTAACCAATATCACTCACTAAAGCAATGTGTTTTATGTACAGCTTGATACATGAATTAACAAGATAAAATATTTAGTTTCCTATTGCATTAGTCCGCTAGACGACAATTATAACATATAGGATAAATAGCATTAACCTCCCCTGAGGTCTTGGATTTAGGCAACTAGACCCCCAGATGCAGCACAAACGAAGAAGAAGAAGAGAACAATAAGGAGAACAAAAAGAATATGGGGAAGGGAAGAAGCATAGAGAAAGCGAGAAATGGGGAGTCAATCCCAATGCAATATCACTTCAATATTCAATATCCAAGTCTGATAAACCATTACATAAAATGACTATTTATAGGCATCCTCCTAGGAAACCCCAATGAGAAAGTTATCAAAAAAATAAAAATTACAATAATTAAATCCTAACACTCCCTCCGTCCCAAAATAATAGTCCATTTTTTGGCAATCCAACTTTTTAAGAAATCATTATTATTGTAATAATATATTTTCAAATTTCCAAATTTACCCCTAATAATTGCTCTACTCATGGTGGAGGAAAATTCATTTTGATTTGACCCATTGTAATTTTATTTTTTAAAATTATTATTTTAATTCCAAAAAGAAAGGGCAAAATGGAAAAATCACATAACTTTATTCATTGACTTTTCAAAATGGACGTTCATTTTGAGACATTCAAAAATGGAAAAGTGGACCAACAAAATGGGACGGAGGGAGTAAAACCAAATAAATTAACATATCTTTAATCTTCAACTTCAAGCATCATCTCATCCTATGTCTTCATGTTCCCCATCACCGCCTTTGTTTCAAAAATAAGTAAATACCTCCTTGCCACTATATAATGTCTATTAATGTTGACAGTTGAGGGATATTAAAGTCACATCACATGAATATATATATATATAATTATGTATTGTGACAGATTATATGTGCACCACCAACTCCATATAATTTTTAAAATCAAGTGATCTTCCGCCATATGTGAAAACAAATCTCAATGACCAAATCTATTCTAAGATCAAAACTAAGCACATGCAACATATACACACCATTAAAAAATAAAACCTTTCTCTAACAAAAATATTTTTCTTTTCCCTCATTTTCCATAACATCTTTCTCTCCTTTCAACACATTGAACCACCACTAGACAACTACTACACCCCACCATCCACCAAGAGCACACCACCCCCAACACCCAATATCAAATACCCATCGTACCATCACCACCACCACCGCCACCGCACACAACCACTATTGCCACCCACCCCATCACCCCTACCATACATGATCACCCCACAAGCCATCACCACCACAAAAATCTTCTGACACCATCACAGCAAACAACCACTTATCACCACTCACTGCACTCAATCATCTCCATTCCCCACTTACCAATACCATCACCATCTACCGTATCATCATCACCTTGGACACCAACATTCACCACGTACTCTGCCGCCACAAAGGCCAAAAATGCAATGCCGATGGTGTCAAAGTAGCTAGAGAGAGAAAGCGAGGAAGAGAGAAATGAGAACATAGAAGGTGGCGCATTCATGTATGGGAGATTGTATCGTGAACTAAAGTAGCTTACATTGAGGATAGTGAAATTACAAATGCGGGATGATATCATGATACCATTGATTGATTCTGTACAATAATGGCTTTAAACATGATCTATGTAGAATTTACACTATGTAAAGGTAATTTATAATATTTCATTTCACTTAAAGGGTAAATTTTAATAGTCAACAGTCAATTCTTGTTAACAGATTGAAACCATAGGGTACGTCTTTGCATATTTTTTAAACAAGGGGGCTCTTCTTGTTGCTTGAAATCAAAACCTCAATGGAGGTCACAACAATTTATTCTAACATTTATACACACATCACTTGTGAGAAAGAACATATTTGATCATGAAAGTGTCCATAAGTGATATAGAAATTGAAACATAATCTCCATTAGTGGCGGAACTTAAGTTATTGTTTCATTTATTTAACCAACTTACATGAACTTTTAAGATAGCAACAATCATTAGAATTTTCAGATTCTTAAAAAATCTACTAATCAAAATTTTCAGTTAAATTTTTATTTTTATTTATGTGATGGAATCTAGTACTGTTTACTACTCAATACAAACATGTCAGACTAGGTGAATATTATCAGCCATGCCTGTGGTAATCCTACAAAGTAGGTTTTTCAATACTTGAAGACAGATGATTTATGGCAATTTTGAGCATCACAGGACAATTTCAATCTGCAATTATACATGTTGCAAGACACAACTTGGTTCAATATTTTAGAAAATGATAGAAGGTTTGTCAAGTTGAGTACATAACGGAATATCACATATAAAAACGCAAGACTCACAAACCATGCATGATGGTTGAGATCACATACATAACTGCTAGCTAAGAAGCACGGACACTTCTAAGAAGATAACGTATTGTGTCCAACACCATGTTAGACATCGACGCGACATAATACTCATCAGGCTCTTCTCAACACTTGGACACATGAAACACATTACTAGTTTGAATTAATAGCTTGGAATCCAATGATAAAACAAAAATAATGTAAATTTATACCTATTATCCTCTTTTAGATTTAAAAAATTATTATCTTTGACTTAAATATTTATATATATGGCATATAATAATTATTTATACTTGTATATGACCTATAATAAATATGTAAAATTATATATTTTGCACATGTCCTCCACTTTTGGAAAATTTCCGTGTCAGTGTGTCATTGTCGTGTCATGTGTCCATGTTCGTGCTTTTTAGCCTGCTAGTGCAAACTATGCATTAATCATTAACAATTGTAAAGTGGACTTTGTGATAACATGGTAACAATAGGAAGTAATGAGTGACACTACCTGAAGCTTCTCCAAAGTCTTAGATAATGATGAAAAAATCCAAAGAATAAAGAAGGCATCCAATAGAGCAACTGGTAACACCAAAAAAAGCCTTGCTTTTCCAGAAAAGTCGTTGATATTTCCCAAATGTTCAACAAGCTCAAGGGCTTCTGAAGCCACAAGGTATGTCACACCAAGAAGAAGTACTTTTGAGGTTATAGCACCAAGAGTGGGCCGCACAACACCATAACCCATTGACACAACCAGAAGAAGGAGACGAGATACAGTCTTTTTGACAGCACTGAAGGTAACCGCCCATGTGGTTATTCCCATTGGTCTGCTTCCAGTGGCATTGAAATTTGCATATTCAAAATACCAGAATGCCATTTCACACATTCCCAGACCAATTACAGTTGTGATGTGATAGTGCAATTGTATTATATACTTCCAATATCGTACAAAGTGAAGAAACCATACGAGACCAAGAACAAGGTAAGCTAGAGACATTAAACCATAAAATGTCATCATCGGTGCCATTTTCCCAGGTAGATAGCCTTCTAGGTTTCTCCAAACGGTTCTTCCACTGATTAATGTGCCCTCGAGTTCTGGATCACAAAACATAAAGTATAGGTAGAACATGCCAGTACTATTGATCTCAACAGTCTGTATAACCATTTCAGCCTCTTCACTTTTCCCTTCAAAAAAGGTTTGGATCCGTTTTGGCCACCCGGGGTTATCTGGGTCTTGGCGGATAATAACCTCTCCAACTTTGCAGGATCCATCGTTGGCAAGAGCAGGGGTGCAGCATATTGCATCAGAATTCAAATAAGAACCCCCAATCTTATCCCTGTCTTTGACCTCAACTATAATAGTTTCAACCAATCCTGTCTTTTGCTGCATCTCATTTTGCTTACTGGTGGCCTCTTTTGATCTACGAAAGATGATCGATTCAAACCTGAAATCACATAGCATAGGAAAAATAAGTACTTCAAATCAAACTATTCTTGTCATGTTTTTGGTACAGATCCTCATTCAAGTACTGTACTTACCATTGACAAGCAAGCCCTTTTAGCAGGATCATTTTCACTCTATACTAAGTGGAATCAACTAGGGGAGTCAAATGCAGAGATAATCAAATACAGGTCATGCTTACTACTCATTCTTGAGGAAATACAATCACAGATTTCAGAAAATAAGAACCTAGCTATACTAGTGCTCAAGTATAAAACAAACAAAGACCTCACCCAATGATGTTCAAATGTTATGTGAGAGAAAAATAGCTTGAATCTTTCAAATGACCTCTTAGTAGGTCCATGTTAAAACATTTGGGTAAATCCCCCATTCAAAAATGGCAGAAAATCTAAACATCATATCAATTCTAGAAAGAAAATTTGTAATGGCAGAAATATTGCAACAATAAGTTCTTGGAAATGCAGTGGGAAGCTAACAAAAATGTTCATTGATTTGGATCTTGACCGAAGCACTTGCTCACACACGTACACGTGTACACGTGTGCCACAAGTGAAAATAACTTCAATGAAATTCAAAATGACTCTATTGATAGTCACGTTTCATGATTCATATTTTTGCTGTGCACGCACACAAGTAAGAATAGCTTCCATTCTTGATTTCCTACAATGAAGCAAAACTAACAATTGATCATCCATTCATCTCATGATTTAGTCTTTGCTAAATTACTCATGAATTCAATCATTATAGTTACCACTTTTTACTCACTACATAGGCACTACTCTACTGGGTTCATTGAATGATAGGGAATGGAAAGGAGTAATTCCTTAGACTTTCCTATGGAATGACCATCGAAACATGATTCCATTTGTAATGCATTTGTCATTATGTTTTAATCAAACTAAACATAAGAATGAATATTTTGATGGAATAATCATTCCATTGCATTTCATTCCAATAAACCAAACACTACCTTAAAGACTTTTCTTCTTTCACCAGACAGCCAAACTGACTATATAATATTGATTATTGAAACTGATTCAATAAAGTAAGAAAGAAATTGAAAGAATGTATGAGTTGAAAGAGGGTTGGGTTTTGAATACCTAATAAAAGACTTGCCATTGAGATTGAGGGGTTTATGTTGAGAAGCAGGTATAGGTTGTTTGGAAATGTGAGGGAGAATGAGCTTGGAAGCGTAGAGACCCTCACTGCCACCATGGAAGAAGAAGGAATTGAAGCGAGGATTGAATGGTTCGTTATTGTATTCATGGATCGAAGCTCTCACGTCTATAATCGACCAGCTCACAAACACAACCCCTACAATGTAACCATAGTACACCAGATCAGAATCACCACAACCTCTGTATCGCATCTCTCTTCTCTCTCTCTCTCTCTCTCTCTCTGTGGATATATGTATGTATGTATGTATGAAATGTATTTATATGTAGTGTTGTGTGTGTGTGTGTGTGTGTATTGGTAGTGTGAGGTATAGCCTAGGAGGAAGAATGGAGAAGAGATAGAGAGAAGAGAAGAGGGTGATGGTGACAGTTAACATATAGTCAACAGTCCTCAAGGTTAAAGAAAAAAAAGCAGTTCTCAAGGTAAATTTAAAATTTTACTGTAACTTACCATTAAAGGCTCGGGCTTTTTTTTTTTCAAAAGTGGGTTCCTCTTTTAATTTTTTTAATTTTTTAGTTTCTGTTTGGTAGAGTTCTGGAACGTTAGTCTTAGAACTTGATTTGAGCATAGTATTTATTTACGATTTTTAAAAATTAATTTCACACTCACTTTTAAAAACGTGGTCGAAGACGGAAGAATTTGTGCTAACCGATCGTCCAGCCGGTTGACCGGAACAGTGCAAATTTTTTTTTTTTGTAATTGACACATGTTAATTTTTATATTATCAATAAAAAATATTTTCTGAATTTTTAAAAAAATTTATGAGTTTTAATAGAATTTTGAGTTGTGTTTTTTGTTATGAGTTGTAAGTTTTTATATCAAATATCATATGTCACATCAAAAATTCCCTACTTAATTAAAACTATTTTCAAAACTTATTCACCAAACAAATTTTTACACTTAAATCATAATTTCAAAATTCACAAACTCAAAATACAACTCTATTTTCAAATCATATTTAACCATGATTTCTTCGTAAGTCTTTATTTATTTATTATTACTTGATTTTATTTTTGACTTTATTAATTGCGTAGTTATATAAGAATTTAACTTGATATTTAATTAATTTAATGTGTTAGTTAATTATATATAATTAATCTGAATATTTATTTATATATATATATGTATATATTAAAAAAATTATGATATAAATTTTATATAAGATATATATATATATTTATATATGTGATTTATTTGTATAATGTGATATAAGTAGTTAATTGGGTTTTAATCACTTTTTGGTGGAAGATTTTCCATTAGCAGTGGTAGGAGGGGGAGAGAGAGAGATATATTAATCAAAGAAATTGAGAGAGAACGTAGAGACGGCGGCAATGGGAGAGAGAGGAGAGGAAAGAAAAATAAAAGGTTAGGGTTTTGTTTTGGTGGCTCCATTAATTATCTAAATATTTTTTTGATCTTTAAAAAAATATTGTGAGTACAAAACCCGCTTCCCTTGATTTATGTTTAATTCGTTGTTTTTATTGATTTATTTTTATTTATTTGATGTTAGTTTGATTTTGTATTTATATAAAGATGATAGATTGATTTTAATTATTTTGATTAGTTGTGTATGTAAGATTTATGGTTTTTAGTTGATTGATTAATTAATTTTAATTATTTTGATTAATTGTGTATGCCAGGTTTAAGGTTTTTATATGGATTTATTTTATGGTTATAATCACACTCATAGTTATATGAAATTAAAATTAATTAGGAATCCATAGATAAATTCCTTATACTCCACCATGACTCCATGGATTGTTATTTTATTTGAGTAATGGTGAGAAAGAGTGTATAAAAAAAATGAGAATTATAAATTTATTTGAATGCCTTAGGCTTGGCATTGTTATATTGTTCTCATGAGTGAAATGTTTTATATATGTATATTGTTGCCTTGTTCTCATGGGTAGACGAGTGCTTTGATTTACTCGCGTACGTATATGCTAACCATCTGGGAAATGTGGGTCAAACTCGGGACGATATTCACTTGCAAGTTTAGCTTCGGAGCGGTGTTAGGTATACGAGAAGCACATGGGATATGTGTAGCCTGGAAGGGAATGGCCGAAGTGGTGGAATTAAGATACAAAGAATTTAATTACGAGTTTATTGTTATAGTGTGAACTGTATTGATTTGTACAAGTTGAAAAATAGTAAACGACCTCGATAAATTATGAAATTTGAGCAAAGGCATATATATATGATTCTAGACAACTTTTGTGTTTTAACTTTTTATTAAAAATATTAATTAGAACTTATAATCAGATGGTCTTGGTTATTGTAGTTTTGATTCATTTTAGCAATGCAGATTTTAGAGGCTGTTTTAATTCACGAAACGAGCTCATTTTTATTGGTTTCACATAAATTAAAGTAAAACATTATTCTGCACACTTTTCGTGTTTTGAACTTTTTCAAAAAAAATCATCTTAGGGCAGTTTCTGTTCATTTTCAGCTTCAAATTTTTCGATTAAATTCCGTCTAGGTTCTTCTATCAAGTTTTTCTCTCAACCTATTCAGTTTATGTTAAATTCGTTCACTATGTCTTTTAGAAAATTTGATTATGTACAACTTTTGTTCTTTGAGTTTTGATCAATTGGAATTATTTACGTATAAAATGGTGTATTTTTATACTTCTTCAACAAGTTACTTATGATTAAATTATACTAACTTTATTTTTTGTAAGATGGTGAGTCTTACTAACTTTTTATGTAGGGCTGACCCACCATATTTTTATTTCTATTTTGTTTATTTTATAATCAATTTATATTTCGTTGTGTACGGGTAAGAAACTAAATGCCACCGTATCTCAGGAAACTACCCATTCGTCTCGATGCGGTTGAAACTACTTGTCTTGTCCCGTAACAGGAATTAAATGTATTTTTGTTTGTGTCTGGTGGACACGTGGGTGTTAAATCTTGTACTTATACCAGTATACCTGTATACTGACTCGTTTTGTTTCTTGGTAACTTGGGTGCGTTTAATTTGAGCGCAGCCGAGCTTCCTTTGCAGAATTAGTTGGGGTTACGGTGGTGACGTGGAATAACTATAATTGTTGGACATGGCTCTTGGATTTCTTTTGTTTTCTTGAGCTTAAGGTTGATATTAGTTTATGTGTTTATTATTTTTTTTTTATGACTTTAGTATTGAGATAATTTGGCATGGTTGGTAACCGTACATTATTTAAGTTGTTTTGATTGGTTATTGCTACCTTAATGTTGAGGTATTAGTTAGTTATGAAATTATGGTGGATGGTTTGGTTGGCATTTAGTTTTTTTTTTTTTTTTTTGTTTCACCCCTAAGATTTGGATGATGGAATATTGATTGAGGTTTAGTCCTAATTTAATATTTAATTGTCTAAATTTTGGGGCATGACACTACCGAACTCAACCTTAGTTTTTTTTTTGGTTATTTTAGTTTGGGTTAAAAAGTTTGAAAAAAAATGAAAGGATTATAATTTAAATGTGACATTTTGTCTTATTAATTTTTTAATTTATTTTATCTTTTTATAGTTATTTTAGCCTTTTAGTCCTAAAACTAACATGCCAAACGAAGGCTTAGTTGGTTATTTGACTTTTTCATTATTTTAGTTTGGTTAAAATAGTTATATTTGAAAATTTGATTTTTTATTTATTTATTTTTTTTTTATAATTGATTTGATGGTTTTGAGACAAAAAGTGAAATGATTATGAATTAGGTATGACATTTTATTTTATTGACTATTTTAGATTATTTTATTTTTTAATGAAGTGTTTTAGCCTCATCATCTTTCCAAACACCTCCTTTTACCTCTCTAAAAATTTAGAAAAAAAAAATTAAATAATTACACTTTGTTTGGTGATGTGACAAAATAATTTAAAATAATTAATAAGATAAAATATTATATTTAAATCATAATTATTTCATTTTTTTTCTCTCACAAATATCAATTAATTACAAAAAAGTTAATTATCATCATAAACATAATGTTTTTAGTTGGGCTAAAATAGCTGAATTTCCAAATCAACCCTATAAATTATCACATTATTCTTTCTATTTTTTTATGCATTTTTTTCATAAAAAATTTAAAATTTACTAAAAAAATCAATTCTCAATAGGGCTGTAAATGAACAGAACTGTCCGTAAACAAGCTCGAGCTTGACTTGGTAAGACTTCGTTCGAAATCGATTCGTTAAATTTTTTTGGTGTTCGAGCTCGAGTTCGTTAAATTTTTAATAAACAAACCCAAACATTCTAAAGTTTTGCTCGTAAGCTCGGCTAGTTAGCTGACTCGTTTAATATTTATAATTTATAAATTAAATAATATAAAAATATGTATAAAAAATAAGATAAAGAAAAATGGTTTGTGGCACTAAAACTGTGAGCACTAATGCCCCTAATTTCCAGTTTTGGTAACTTTTTTTTTTTTTTTTTTTTTTTGCCTTATATAGAAATTCGGGGCATTAGTGCCCCTGAATTTTGGGGCACATACTGGTGCCGTAAGATAAATATGTTATTTATATTTAAAAAATATAAATGTAAATAATAGTTAACTATAGATAGTACATTTATATAATAGTGGTAGTAAATATTATTATTTTAATAAAATATTGACTTTTTTTTTGGAATGTTTATTTATCGTATATATAATTTTATACTCAAAGTTTTAATTGTAACTTTGTTAAGACTCGTGAATAGACTCGAACTCGAGTCAAGCTTAAGCCAACTCAACTCAAGCTCGATTCATTAAATTTTTATTGAATTCGAGCTCGAGCTCGAGTTTGAGTTCGTTAAAATCTTAATAAACAAGTCCAAACATACTAAAGCTCTGCTCATTTGCAACCCTAATTCTCAAACACCTTTGTAGTCTCACATATTTTATATAAGAAAAATGGTTTGTGGTACTAAAACTGTGAGCACTAATGCCCCTAATTTCCAGTTTTGGTAACTTTTTTTTTTTTTTTTGCCTTATATAGAAATTCGGGGCATTAGTGCCCCTGAATTTCGGGGCACATACTGGTGCCGTTTTATATAATTACATTAATCTCTTTTGAGATTTTAATTCATAAAAATAATTCAAGACTCATATGAATGGATAAAATGATATTATTATTTATTTTTAGTTAAAACATTTATTTATTTTTAGTGTAATTTACCTAAAAGTAATTACAATTAAAAAAATAGAAAATTGTTGAAAAGTTTAATCTAAGGAGAGTATAAGGTATTAGGTCTGTTGAATATTTTTTGTTGGTAAAAGATCCATGTTTTATGAAATAATTTGATGAGAAATTATTTTATTTGTTTTGAATGACATTTTGTTTTCAATTTTACCCCTTAATAAATGTTACCTTTTTTCTTATCTATTGCCTTTTTTTTTTAATTTATATCTATCTGTTCAATTTTTTTCTATTTGTTCAAATTTATACCTATTTGTTCAATTTTTTTTGACTATCTGTTCAATTTTTTTCCCTTTATTTGTTCAAATATATGTCCAAATTTTATTATCTGTTCAATTTTTTCATTTACCTGTTTAAATCTATCTATACCAATTTTATTATTTGCTCAATATTTATTACTAAATTCTATCTGTTGAAATTTTGATTATATCCATTCAAAATCTGTGTGAAATTTCATCTGTTTGAAACTCTTATCCTAATTTTCCCTATCTGCTGGAATGTTTCTGTTCACGTTGTTTTCCAAGTAATGATTTGATCTATCCAACAACAAATCTATGCAAATTTGAACCATTACAGATCTGTTCAATGCTCTTACAGATCTGTTTCATCGTCAACAACAACATTCATCAGCAACAATAAAAACAAGAACAAGAACCAGAACAAATCAATAACTACCAACAAAAGAAAATAGAACAGATAAACAACTACAAAAAAAAAATGTTCAAATTTTGAACAGATCTGGTCAACAACAACAGAAAATCAACATAGTTGTTCAGAAGGAGATGATGATAATGATAAAGAGTTTTCACAAGTCAAACTCCAACATATTTGAACCTTGTTTTTTTACTAAGAAGAATACGAGAATAGATCTGAGCCTTGAACAGATCTAAACAGATCTGAGCTCAAATCTTTGAAAAAAAAAGAAAAAAAGAAACACAATTGAGCGTTGTGATTCAAAGCAGCATCTGGAAAAAAAAAAAATACAAATCACTTTAGTTTTATTTATCCAATTCATAAATACGTGTATATCCAATTCTATATGTTGAAATTTTGATTACAAATCACTTTAGATCTGAGATTTTAATCTATGAGTGATAAAAATTCAGATTTGAGATTTTTGTGCCGGGAAAACCACACTCTATGCTCAGACTTGTGTCAGGCGATAGTGGTGGTGTTTGAGAGAGAGATCAGGGCGATGGGTGTGGTGATGTTGTTGGCGACAGAGGTTGTGTTATCGGTAACGGAGGTGGTGGTGATGTCATCAGCAGCGACAAAGGTGTCGTCGGAGAGATGAGATGAAGAGAGAAAGCGGAAGGTTTGGTTTTGTTCCTATTCCGCCATGTATACTATATATATAGAGGTAATGCGGTCATTTTATAAGAAGTTATTCTTATAGACAAAGTGTTGGGAAATTTTATTTCCACACACATATTTATCTCTGTGCACATTATTTTTCAATATACACATTTATTAATTTGATTATAGATTATTGTTCTCATTCCACGCACTGCTTATTTCAATTATACCTTAACTTATTCATGTACACACATTACCAAAACCCTCATTCCATACATCTATTCCCAATTTCGGTCCAAACCCTTTCTTACCCACCTAATGTTCAAACCTATGCATCAAGAAAAACACAACCCATAAACTAAAAACAAAATCCAGAAAACAGTGTGTGTAGAATGGACGTGAGAGATGATGAGGTTGGTGTGTAGAGTGAACTTATGCTTCAAGCTTCTAAATCTGGTTAGCAGTGTGGCTGTTATCTCCATTGGACCCACCACTTCCTCCGCTGCCACGGATACGTACTCCATCGGTGGTGGTGGTGGTGGTGGTGAATAGCTTCAACAACAGTAACTCAGGCAAGAGTTGTGCGGGTGATTGGGATTGTAACATTGGTGGTTGAAGAAGAAGAAGAAGCAATGAATATTAGCCAAGTCATCGATTCTCATGATAAATTGACTGTATTAATAATACTGATATACATCATTTAGTGTTTATTATTATAAAATCACAGCAAAAACAAGAAGAAGAATATATGATCATAAATGAGAATGATTAGTTATGACTGATTTCATTTCATTCCAAGGCGAGGGTCGTCACAATGGCTGGAAAGTCGGAGATGTCGGCATGAATGACAAAGGAGAGAGAGACCAATGAATGAAATTTCAGGGGAAGGTTGAGGAGTAATTAAGGGTGTGTTTTGATTTTTATTATAGTTATTTTGCTTTTAGAATATAATTGTCATTAAAAAAATATTTCATTAAATATGTGTACATAGGTAAATAGGTGTGTGGAAATAGAATTTTCTCAAAGTATTTTAGAGTGTGAATCTTTAAATAAAAAAAATTTAATAGGTAAATAGGTGTGTGGAAATAGAATTTTCCCAAAGTATTTTAGAGTGTGAATCTTTAAATAAAAAAAATTCAAAATTAAATTTACCAAAATTTATAGAACATTCCCATGTGAGCTCACTGAGCTATTTGCGAAAACCTCCTTTTTTATAGAACTGTAGCAAGGGGTGCAAACGAGCCGAGCCGAGCCGAGCTTTGCTGGGCTCGAGCTTGGCTCGTTAAGCTATCGAGCTCGTTTATTGAGCTCGAGCTCGGCTCGATAAAGGACTGGGCTCGAGCTCGGCTCGGCTCGTTAATTTTTGTCGAACTCGAGCTCGGCTCGGCTCGGCTCGATAAATTTTTTTTAATATTATTTATATTATTTAAATATAAATTTTTAAATAAAAAATATTATTTATATTATTTAATATATAAAAATGTATTTATATTATTATTTATATATATATTTATATATTTTTAATATATAAATAATGTATTTATATATATTTATATATTATGTAATATATAAATAATATATTTATTATATAATTTAATTATAGATAAACGAGCCGAGCCTACCGAGCCGAACACAGTCGAGCTCGAGCTCGGCTCGTTAACGAAACGAGCCCAATAATCGAGCTCGAGCTCGGCTCGTTTACTAAACGAGCCGAGCCGAGCCGAGCCCTTACCGAGCCGAGCCGAGCCTGTTCACGAACAGTTCGGTTCATTTGCAGCCCTAAGCAAGCTGCTATAATGGATTATGGAGGCCGTGATCGGTGCAGCTTAGGGGGCTGCGTATATATATATAATTTTTTATTATTTTTTTTAATAAATTATAAATACATTTACGAGGTTTGTTTAAAATATAAATTGTCCTTTATAATTTTAGAAATTATATCTTATCCTTTGAAATTTATAATTTTATAACATAATTTTATTAATAAATTATCAAATCAATTAACAATTTTTAATGATATCAGAAATATATTTCAATTAATAATTTACGTAATTTTATTATTAAATATGAGAATAATTAGAAATTTCACTTTTTTAAGTAATTTTGATAAATAAAAAATTCAGACAAAGATATTTGTAATCTTTCAAGCCATAGGAGACAATTTATATGTTAAACAAATTTCAGATAGTGTATTTTTAATTTATCTTTTTTTTTTTTCAATATATATATTTTGAGAGTATGTACTCGAATGTTTGATGTAATTTTTTATAACTTATGAGGCAAAGATACTTGAATTAATTGAAAATTTTAATTATTGAAAAATTGGGAAAATTATTGTTTTAATTTATACTTTCTGATTAATTTTCTACTTTTGGCAATGAATTTTTTAGTTGGCTTTTTAGCTTTTTTGACTTTTTTTGCCTGAGACTTTTTTAGTCGTTTGGTATTCTTGTTTGACTTTTTTAACTTTTTGGCTTTGAAATGACAAAATTGCCCTTAGTATAAAATGATATTTTTTTGACTTTTTATTTGTATATGGGATAGTTTGATACTTTTGTAACTTTTTTATCTTTTTGTGATTTTATAATTTTTTTTTTTGTCTTTTGTGATTATATAGCCCAGCAAGAATGCCAAACCAAGGCTTACTAAAAACAACCGACTCGGAGTTCCATTAAAAAACATTTTTTTGGAGGCCCAGGTTTGGCAATGACCCTTGTTCCAACTCAAGCTTATTGAGTTTGTGTTTGGCAAGTGGGTTTGCAGGCTTTTTTGACTATTTTAGTCACAAAAAACAAAATAAGTTATTTTAGTCATAACAAACAAAACATCACATCCAACCCATAATCATTACATTCTTCTCTCACAAAAAAACTCAAAAAAGTTAAAAAGTCAAAAAATCCTTCCCAAATCAAGCTTTTAAGCCCAGACTAAAATAGTCAAAAAAGCTAAAAAGCCAACCCACTTCCCAAACCAAGCCTGAAAAGAGGATTTTGATCCAATGATGTGAAGAACGAGAGATACTCAATTTGTAATGATTTTCTTGTAATAATTTTCTTGTGATTTTTATTAGATAAAACACATCAACAAATGACATACCTTACCATCTAAACTTAAAAATTCAATAAAATAAAAATAAAATATTTTTAAACTACACACCCAAAAATGACATAATTTCACTTCAACTTTAAATTTGAATCATTAGATTATCACAATAAGATCGTGACAAAATTATGTTGAGTGTGCCAAAATGACATTTATACTAGTAAAAAACTCGTCAAAATTTGACATTTTAACGCTATTCCATGTCAAATTATAATGATTGATAGAAAAAAATGATATTACAAATCAAATGTTCAACTCGCCGTGCCCTAATTTCATTATATTTTGAAATGAACAATGAATCCTAAGAAGAGAAAAATGTACATAACTCAGCTGTTCTCATTTCCATTTGCTTGTTCTTCTTCTTATTTTTTTTTTTAATTTTTTATTTTTACCTATAATTTAAATCCCAGATGAGGATGTCCGGTTTATCCTTTGGGCACCCAATTTTGGACCAGCAGGTTTAGCACCTCGTCCTCGCCCAGCTGACAAAGGTTTGGCCCTTGTGGTAGGTGGAGCAGCAGCAATGGCAGACCATGGATCGTCATTGTCAACTGTTCCACTGGTTTTCAAGTTCAAAGGTTTTGAAGTCGATCTCGGAGGAGGGGCAGCTATCAAACCCCACAAGTCATCATCTTCGGCTTTGGTTATCTTCTTTGGTCCCAAACTTGAAACTGAGAAAATAAAAAATCTCACATTAGATAGAGACTTCTCTGAAAAAGTAATCATATATAAAAACAGCTTAAAAGGAAGGTTTGACTTTAAGAAGTCAACACTTAAGAGGTACAATTATTAATAACAATAAAATAAATAAATAAACAAACAAACAAGGAATGAAAGAAAAAGGTATTATTACATTAAGAAGTCAACACCTAGAGATATAATTATTAATTTAATAATAATAAAATAAATAAATAAACAAACAAACAAACACCCCAAAGTAAACAATTGTTGGTCGTTCATAACTGTCTAGTACCTTTTTTGGGTTGGATTAAATACATAGCTATGTGGTGGCAAAAAGGACATGGCACCAAGCAAGATTATCAAGTGTGTTATCAATTTGCAGGTGAAGTTCTGATATACATACAAAAAGTAATATGTGTTGCTCTTCAAACAAAATCACTACCCTTTTGTGGAATGACAAAATAAATACATAAATCAAATTCAATAATTCACCTAGCCCAATGATTTATTTAACTCGGAGGCTGAATGTTAATACTGTACATTAGAAGTCGTGTTTCCTTCCATCTTCTTTCCCACTGTAAAAAAATACAATAAAATGAGGTCTATCATCTCTCTTTTTTTATTCAACCCCCACACCATCTCTTATTCCCTATTCCAGTTTCCCCTCCTACAAAACAGGCTGTTAATGAGTTCTACCGTATAAAAACTTTACAAATATGCCTCACAACACAACCAACCATTGCTTCAACCACGGACCAGCCTCGACAGTTGAACTGCTGCAAACCAGAGCCATCAATTTGGCAGGGATACCACAAATGCATACTACATGCATGTATACAAGCACAAAGCTATTTGATCAATCTAAAGCAGCAAACTAATAGTCTTTTTGTAAATACGTTTGTGCCCTTTGTCTGTGATTACGAACTTTAATACCTAGTTTTGGTTAGGACTTCCCAATAGACTGTATGTTACCATGATCAAGGTACTCAGGCATGAACTGGGAATATCACTTGTCTGATTAGAGGGTGGATTTGTAAACCACCACACCAACAAGTTGACTGGATGTTATTACCTTGTGTTTTTGGTTGTGAGACCGGCTGCTTTTGAGCTGCTTGGATGTTTGCGAGAGCAGGAGATGGCTTTGGTTCCTCAAGTGGCTCGACGTCATCCCACCCATCTTTGTCACTTTCGTGCTCTTCTTGAAGTTCATTTTCAACTTCTCCCCAGCCTTCAGTTGATGTAGGGGACATGGGAGCAGGTTGATCGGCAGTATCTGCACTGTAACTTACATGGACTGGCATTGGGCTACCACTATCTGTCACTGCAGTGATCACAAGAAATTAAAATCAAAGATTGATGTGTTTATAGACATAGAAATTGAAGTAGCTTTCAACAGAAATCAGAAGCAAATCAACTGCATATATCTGTTTATTTGATAGTTGGGCTAGCCACGAAACTGTTCCTGAAACCTGAAGCAAATTATTTTGGCTGAAAATTTCCAAAATAATGAATGCACCACCGTACCCCAAGACGGGAGCAAAAGTTGCATAATCAATTGACTCAAGCTGTTTCAGTAATGTTGTTAAAGCATGTCTAGAATATATTATTTTCCATATTTGTTAGGTTTTCATATTTCTATAGGTTTCCTTATTCTCATGATTTCTTGATTAGCACTCATATAAGTCCTACATATAGGCCACCTTTTGTAATAGTTAAATACAACAATATTATACAACATTATTCAATATATAGATTTTATCTTTTCTCTCTCTTTTTTCTTCTCTCTCCATACAATTATCTTAATATGGTATCAAAACTATAAGATTCTAGTATGTGTTTCTTTCGAGTCTATGTTTCCTTCGCTGCCCACTAGAGTTTTTTCTTTTAAGACATACCTGTGTTTGTCCCAATCTCCAGAAACTAATAAAACCACCACGTCCTCTGCTGGTCCAATCCCAGCCTTCTGCTCCTTCATCACTCAAAATCCTTTCTTTTTTTTTGGTGCTTCTGCACTCTCTCTCAGTTCTCTCTGTTTCAACCTCAAATAGGTTTCTATCTTAAAACCTATTTGAGTTTGAGGGGGGTAATACACTTATATCATAGTAAGCATGGTGATACACCATGTGAACCATCCAAGCCGCCCCTTGGCGCACCACCGAAGTCGCCCCCTGGCGCACCCTGTCATAAGCCCCCCTTGGCACACTCTTTTCATCTGTTCCATCACTGTTCAGCACCACGTCATAAGTTACGTGTGTACCAAGTTTGCTGGTTTAACATCTGTTCCTATTCAAGTGCCTTACAAGGCCCATCACATTAGTCACCCCTAGCAGGCTCCTCTCACGGTGAACACACCGTTCAACATTGCCCCTAGCAAGCCCTTTTCTTTTTGTTTGCCCTAGCAACAGACTCTTCTCAATTGCCCCTAGCAGGTTCTTTCGTTTGCTGTACACAACAAACTCTCATTTATTTTTTATGTTTTGTTCTTCCAAACTCAAGTTAATTTACCTACTTAAGGTTGAGGGGATCTGTTAAAGCATATCTAAAATATATTATTTTCCATATTTGTTAGGTTTCCATATTTCTATAGATTTCCTTATTCTCATGATTTCTTGATTAGCACTACATACAAGTCCTATATATAGGCCACCTTTTGTAATAGTTCAATACAACAATATTATACAACATTATTCAATATATAGATATGCTCTCTCTCTCTCTCTCCCCCCATACAATTATCTTAACAAATATACTAGTGTAAATATTGAGAACTTCAGGAAATGTTAACTCTCTGGGGAAAGCACAATTAAATAATATCAGCAGCTACCAAACAATGAAACAAATAAATAAAATAAATCTTAGAAGTTCACAAAGTTTCCGAACTGTACTTTTTATTAAAGTTGCCATGTCCCTGTCAAATAACTATGGTTAAACATAAAAGTACCATTTAGACATAGAAATTATGACCAATGAAGCTATACTATAATAACCATTTAACAATGATTAAATTTGAAGTGGACAATGGATAAACAAGGTTTCCTCCACTCTTTTAAAGACTATAATACACCCTTGAATCATGACATTTTGATATACATTTAGATTCAATATTGATCGGATCATTTTAAGTCAAAACCATAAAACATCATAAAAGGAAGCAAACAAACTTTTAGTAGCATTTGAATACAATGAGGAAAACCAATTAAGTAATCAAGATACATACCTGAGCTGGGACTAGAGATTGTTGAAGAAAGAGCTGCACTAGATTTTGCTGGAGCAAGTGGTGTTTGTTCAGAAGGCTTTCCTTTGAGGGTCAAGGAACTCATGGCCCATCTGGCATTTCAATTGTCACATTCAGTGTCAAAGTGAAATCTTTTGGCGAACTTTCTCTAATATTATAATATTGCAAGAGAAGAACTATATACCATCCAATAGAATCAAAAATCAAGGAAGTATATAACTGCCACAGATTAACTATATAGTAATTAACTTACCCAAGTAAACTATCGTTTCCAGGTATTGATGTGATTAGTCCACCTGTACTCCCAGTGGTATCCCCTACATTTGTCTACACGAAAGACAACAAATACAGAACAACAATGTAATTGAACCTTAGAGGACTAAGCAGGAAACAATCACCATCATCATAGCTAACTTGCTCCCCTATATTGACAGTTACTTGAAATTATTTCTTTGCTTTCCCACAAAAGACAATAATTTACACTAATATAAATAGAGCTACATGTTACAGTTTGCTCACATTATTAGTTCCAATTGAATCTGTATGTTTGAGTATGCCCAATAATTTATCGAGAAAAGACATTAACAGATAAGCAAAAGATTACTCATTTAGTCCATATATGCTAGGTTCCATAAGCACTTATAAATTGCAAAATTGTTATTTCAGCTTATGAACATATTTTGGCCTTGTTTGGGAAGTTGGCTATTTTAGTAGGTTATTTTAGTTTTTGGCTATTTTAGTAGACTAAAATTTTTGTGTTTGAGAAGATGGTTGGATTTTTTTGCAGTCGGATGTGATATTTGTGAGAAAAAAAGTGAAATGATTATGGGTTTGATGTGACATTTTGTCTTATTGGCTATTTTAGCATATTTTGTCTTTTTGTAGATTTTAGCCTAAAAAGCCCAATTTTAGCCTTTGCCAAACAAGGCAAAAAAATCCAACCATCTTCTCAAACACACAAATTTTAGTCTACTAAAATAGCCAACTTCCCAAACAAGGCCAAAATATGTTCATAAGCTGAAATAACAATTTTGCAATTTATAAGGACCAGTTGGCAAATGACTGGCATGTGTGTTAGATATGGAAGAATCATTTTATGCACCACCAGGAGCAGAGACCTGTTTTGGACGTCGCACCCATATAATTTGAACCTGCACGGTAACTTGGCCTGAAAGAAGGTGGAATTAAATACATGTATGGACCCGTTATGATGATGAGGCTTTGACTCCCTATGGAAGGCACAGTACCTTTGTTAAGTACGATAGACGCACAAGGTACGGTAGGATATGGAATTTTGGGGTGAAGTAATCTTGTAAGTCAAAGGGGCAAGACAAAGCTGTATCATAGCAAATTCATACCACTTACTATTTCACTTGAGATAGCATATATGAAGGACACACAAGACTGGATTGGTTCACTACTTGATAAACACAATGTAACATTTTAGCTATTTTTTGTGCTTCATAATGTCCTACAGATTCAGAAATATCTAAAAAAAATACTCCCCAGAAGAAGAAAAAAAAAGAAAAAGAAAAAGAAAATGCCCCACTGAAATCAAAAGTAAGAAGAATCCAGCAACACACCTTCTCATGGTTCTGCTTCACTATTTGTAAAAATTGGTCAACTGCTTGGAATGCCTTTGATTGGACGTCACTGTTCCACAGAAAGGAGAGTAAAAATCTTACATAATTCCCCGCAAAAAAAAAAAAAAAAAAGGATATGCTATTCTGGTTTAATATAAATGACTGTAGAATACAAAACAAAGAACAAGGACCTAAAATTTAACAACTTAAAAAAAATAATTTAACAAATCCAGGGCAGGGGGGAAAATGAAAAGGAAAGATTTAGGAGTTAGGAAAAGTGACATACATCAAAGACTTTCACAAAAGAAAGTTTTACAGATGACAAGAAGAACACCTACTGAAAATCAACCTAAATCAATTTTTCCTAGAGCCTCAAAATTGACAATATTCAGTCTTCATATATACCCTCTCATACTATATACACCCCCATACAGTAGTAGGGGCAACTTAACAACAGAACTTAGGTAACAGTGATTTCTAATTTGAAAGAGATGAGTGTACTTTCGTATATTGTTAAACAATTGTATAAGACAAACATATGTAACCAAACCTCTTTTTCCCAACACAAAGTTACGACAAAACTTGTAACTGTTCCAAATATAAAGACCAGTTTAATGACCATAAGAAAATGTTATTTTTGTATTTTTAAACTAACTTTAACTGCCAAAATGTAGAACTATTCCTATGTTAAATCTTGATATTTTTATGATTGTAGTGTTTTTCTACACTTCACCAACTGAAGTAGACTTTATGATGTAATCACCTAAAATTCCAACAGATAGAAGATACACGATACCAGGAGAAGGGATATCATTTTATTGTCAGGAACATGATGACACAGAGGCTCAGACCATGCCCTTCGAGGCGTTTCTTATATATATATATATAAAGATAGAATGTATTGAAAAAACAATGAAGGATGAAGTAAAAATGGCAATATAAATTATCAAAAGAAAAGATAACCTGTCAGGATCAATTGTAAGTACAACAATATTTGGAAGAATCCTGGTTGCTATCTCAGTGACATCATAATAGGAACTGGTGGCACATAAAGCCATAACACCTGCCACAATATAAATGTTCTTAATCAATATTGATATACACATGTATGCATGTATATGGAGAGAGAGAGAGAGAGAGAGAGAGAAAAGAAATGTAACGGTTCTTTGAAACAAACACATTAGTAAAGGGTAGCAGAGAAATAATCAGAGAAAACAGTATGTCTAATTCTTACCTGCTCCTCGGGCAGGAGAGAATGCATCACGCAAAGCACGAACTGTGAATGCATTTATCAGAACTCTTTTCCGTGTCTGCAATTTAGTTTCAGATCCATTGGTTACACGTAATGCGTGGACACATCTAATCAAAAATGTTCATCAAATGAGCATTAAATGTTGAACACAGTACTAACTGATGAATGCAATAATAACTGATGCTCCTTATCCTAGTCGACTTTGCACAAATTTCAAAGAAAGTGTCTTTGACAAATAAATTTACAGAATGTCCTTCATCTTGCTTAAAAAAAATTGGGAATCAAAATTGTATTTAAATATAAATATAAAGAAGGGTAATAAAGAAAGATGGTCAAAACTTTGAACTTTTCAAATTAGAACACAAAAAATGAGAGTTCCAAAAATGGGAAGTTGGAAACAAAATGGGATGGAGGGAGTATAAAACACACAACACCACATAACCATAGGCCCATAGCTTTAGCAAGTCAAGCAAATTATACTGTAAGTCAGGATACCATTTAATGAGGAAAAAAAAAAAACTAGTTGGCTGTTACAAACCCCATCATTGAGGTAGCTGGCAATATTCCCAATGAGGATGGTGGTATTTGTTCTAATAGCTGGCTCTTCATCAACCTGCATAACTTAGAAGTATGAAAAAGACAAACTACGAATCATAACAAATGAAAAAGTAGAAGAAAGAAATCATAATGCATCAAGTGAGTTGAATTATTACGAATAGCAATAACATTACAGTAAAAGAGAGAGCCTGTTAGTGTAATTGACAATCAATTTTAAATGCCTTACGATTGAATTAGCAAATGAATGATGAATACCTGTAGCTTAGAAAGATACTTCAATAGAGATCCTGAGAGAGTGCGTTGAGACAGCTACAATAACAAGTCAAACAAAAACAATATTTAGAAAGGACTTAGAAACCACAAATCATAAGCAGAATAACATGATCCAAGGATTCTGAAGATGGACAACCACAAGATTGCAAAAAAAGAAAAATAATAATTTACTTACAAGATAAAAACATAATTATTACTAATTATGTACACAAATAATTAGAAGGGATACACTTTCATCACAATGAAACATACCCATATATTGTTATTACAGAAATACCCAACTCAGCAAAGCCTCAAATCGTAACAACTTGGAATGAGCTATCATAAGCCACACCCTTGACCAATCCTCAGCCAACAGTCCTTTGGGCATTTCTTTGGTTTTTTATCAAAACATCAACCCCTATCAAATTCTCATCCTTATTCAGCTGTGTTTATCAAAATATGCTACAGTGCTTCAGGAAACTTTTCTTGTGCTCAATTGATGCTACCTTCACCCTCAGAATGCATTTGTTATTCATTCCATATTTTCCTTGCATTTCAACTGGTCCATCTCATCAGTCTCACTTCTGCTAATGTTACTTGAGAACATGCCTCTGGATTACCCTTAATTCAACATAGCGCGTAACTGATCTAAATAGCTAACTTCTTAAACTTCCAATTCCAACTTTCTTAATAACCTACAATCACATAATGCTCCAAGAAGCATTTCTCTACTGCACAACTGCTTTCATACTGTCATAGTTGGCGGGATAATGCCTCTATAACCTCCCACTCCCTCAAGAAAATCAATTTATGATTGAGAATGAAACAAAGGAAGAGCACCATAGCACCTATTTAAGAATAGAGGTATAATAGAACCCTGCACAAACTACTGATGAACCAATCAAATCTAGAAGTAGCTTCTTGGAATTATTTTCTTAAGGTGATAAATTGTCTAAGTTTATCACCAGAACATCCTTCAAAAATTTACACAAAATTTTGTTGCTATTGTTTTTAGTTTGTTTCAATTGTATATTTTTAGTTTATTTGTGAAATTGTGGATGCGGTTACGTTTGTTCCTAGAGGGGGATGAATAGGCCAAACTCTTAATTCATTCAAATTACTAATTAAAAGTTACCAAGTGAATTATTTAAATCAATTTAGTTTGTCAATTTCAATATCTCATGATCACCAAGCTATTAGAAAAGCAGCCCAACAATGCATATCAAACTCTAGTCCCAAAAATTTAAGCTATTAGGAAAAGGATCCAACAATGCATATCAAGCTTTAGTCCCAAAAATTTAAGCTATAAGGAAAAGGTCCAATAATGCATATCAAGCTCTCCAACAAAATCCACAGAGCATCGTAGTAAATAAATTAAGATAAACAGTCTCCTTGGTTAAAAAACCGAAGGCCTCTGTCTGTCAAAATCCACTGGATCAAAACTTTAATCAAAATAATCAATTAAATGACTACAAGTTTACAACCCAACCTTTGATGCATTAGCCTTGACATTTTCCCCTTCAAACTTGCAAGCACAAACTTCACTCACATCACAAGTGACTCTGACACTGATGTAAGCCAGATTTTGTCTACGTCTCCGCTCCTTGAAGTTTCGAGCGCAATTAGCAATATGGAAGGATAACCAATGCAATAAGAGCGATCTATGGGCCTGTTTATTTGGGCAATATAAGGGGGGATATAGGGGGGATGGCCGGATAGAATATGATGTGGGGCCTACCATTTTTCTTTTGGTCTTGCACTGTCTTTGAACATCTTCAACCTTGAACACTTGGATACTCAATTCATACACCTAACCTAGACACTCGGCACACATTTTGTCTACAGAAATTGATGACTTTTTAAATCCTATAAAAATCTGTGTCCGATCCATTTCATACATCTCAAGGAGCTACACCTAACCTAGACACTTAGCACACATTTTGTCTACAGAAATTGACAACTCTTTAGCTACTTTAACAATCTGTGTCTGATCCATTTCATATATCTCAAGGATTTCTGCTAGATCTTAAGCTAGGTCAGACTTATGATATGTAAGACACGTATGAACACATAAAAATGCACTACAAATTTCTAAAGTTTAAGAGACGATAGATTAATAGGTATAAATCTACATCGTTTTCCTGTTATCATTAGATCCTAAGTTATCTTGTTCAAATTTGTAATGTGTTTCATGTGTGTCTGAGCGATGGATCCTTGTGTCCCCCAAGTATCCAAATCGTGCCCAAGCAATATGTTTGGACATGTGTCCGACGATTGTTGGTAGTGTCTAACACATGTTGGACACAGACACCACCTTCTTAGAAGTGTATGTGTTTCTCAGAAGTCAGCATAATTAGCTTAGAAATCTTCTAGCCTTCAATTGAGCAAGAATGTAATTCAATGAAGGGATAAGCAAGGAAACAAAATCAACTTATAATTGAGGAAGAACTAATACAATAATAGCTGCTTCTGACTACCAATGCTAGCAATGAGATTTGAGTGGAAAGTTTTAACATTGGTGGTGTTTGGCAAGATTTGGTTTTGGGTTTTTTTTGATTTTTTTCCACTAAAAGACAAAGTTTTTGCAAAACCAAAAAAAACAAATCCAAACAAAATATCACATCCAACTCCATAATCATTTTACTTTTTCTCTCACAAACATCACATCCAACCACAAAAAAACCCAACTATCTTCCCAAACACCAAAATTTTTTTATCCAATAATATCCTACAACTAAAAAAACCTACATAAAAACCCACTTCCCAAACACCCACATTGTTTCCAAATGTAGAAGGTTAAGAAAACCCACACTTCAACACGACTAACCAGTTCTACTAGTCTCTTTATATCAACTGATTCTCATCACATAGACAATTTTTTCATCATTAAATTACAAGCCAAGGACCATGAAAAAGGGTCCTGCTACTGCTACTGCTACCAAAAGAATAAGACACACGCACCTTAGGAGCCAGAACAAGCATGGATTTAAGTGTCATTTCCCGAAGAAAAGCAGATGCGTCGGAGAACCCAGTAGCAACATGAGGGTAAACCTAGTAAAAAGAACATACATTTTAGAATTTCAAACTCTATGGTGAAAAGTTAAAAGGTCAACAAAAGTTATGCTCCGAAGGGCCAAAGAGGAACAAACAAATTTTGCCAGAATGCTATGAAGATATTATAATAATTTAGCCCTGACTGCATACTTGCTCATCTACAATTTGTGCTGACAGTGATTCCCCATATTGATCAATATGCTGCAGGAGACCAACTCGAATAGACCGGTCATTGGAGGTGAAGAGTTTAACAATTGTTGGCAATACCTACAAATAAGAGCAAGGTATTCTAACAGATGAAATTAAATTGAAAAGTCATGTATTCTAGATAGATCATATTTTTAAAAAATGGTAATTACAAAAGACAACATATTCAACAAGAAACCCAGCAATAGGAATTAATTCAAAATGTAAACAATTTAAAAAAGGACACCATAAGGTACTGGAAGACTATGACCTTGATACTAAATTCTTCTGGTGAAAGCCAAGAACCCATTTTCAACACTGCAGTCAAAGCAGGGGCAGTAGCTGAACCAAATTCTAGGGCAGAAGCTAATAAAGGAAGTAACTGTAGAGACAGGACAACAAACAATGATTTTGCATTGAAAACCATTGACAATAATACTGACGTTTGAGCATATCATATTATCAATCTAAAGAAACCTTTTTCAGAACAATTTGGCGAGGGAGCTGTTCTGCCAGATTTGGGAGTTTGCGGAAGAAAGTATCCTTTTCAACGCTGTCCTTCAAATTCAGAATTTCCATAAAATGTATGGTATCCACCAACTTATTTTGGAAATATTCTGCAGAAACATAGTTTGCTTCTTTCAGTAAAACACAGGAGAAAGTATGGGACAGAATAGATAATCATTGAAACAAGTTTACCGATGGCAATGAAATTAAAGGAAAGAAAAACAAAATTACCCCAAACATAAAGTGCAATGGAAAAGGCATATCAATTCAAACGTTGAATTTCAATGAGATAAATACATAACCAGAACAAACAACAGTAAGATTTAAATTGAATGATACCCAATCCAAAAGGTTTAATTACCAAGTATATTGCAACAAAAGCAAAGGAAACATAAACTATGCCACAGTTGACAAGCACAAAATTGATTGGTTAAAAAGGTCAAAGTGGGGGGCACCAAAAAGGGAAGAGAGGGGTAACTGACAATTGAATTCAAGAAACATTCTCTAAGGTAAAAATAATCTGCAGTCATGGGCAATCAAATGAAGGCAAATTTTCCTATAGAAAATGCAATGCTATTTGAATTCCAAGAACAAGAAATCCTTCAGGCATTTACTTAAATAGCAAGAAGGAGAACTCACCACTATTTTCTATAAGCTTTGATGAGTTCAACCTGCGAGCAGGCGTGGAACTCAAAAGCCGCTGATAATCTGGAAGTAGAGACTGTGAGCCAAGAAAATACACATATGGAAATGAAGATGAATCTTTCAAATAACTGGAAAGTAAAAGCAATCAAAGACAAACAGAAGTTTGTTAGCCACAGGCAAACACACCTGCACATACACATCCGCATTTACTTGCTCAAACAATGAAACTAATTTAATGAGTAAAGAAAGTGAAACTGAATAAAGAAAAAAGCATTTGGAGGGGTCAATACCTTGGGTATGGAAGCAGTGTTACGCAGCTCCTCAGTTTTACTCAACTTCATACCAGAAAAAAGCTCACAAATAAGACAGCCTAACAGAAAAAAAAAATTAGATTGCAATAAAAATCCACATAAATCACTTCCCAAAAATAAAAAAGAATCTATACAAATTATACCTAAAGATAAAGAAACAAAAAGTGGCGAAATGACCACGAAATCAATAAAGCCATAGACAACCCAACATAAAATACTAGGTTGATTGTTCTCCCACGTAAAAGTTTCATTTTTATTAGAGGCCTTTTTTTGCAAAATGGAAGATAATCCCAACTGAAAAGAAGCAACACATTACACATTAATCAAAATCTTAAAAAACGTGTAGGTACAAGAAAGGCCCATGTCGCATGCCATGTCACTACCACGTCACCATCTCCAAGTGCTTGGGTCATCATATATCATCCTTGTGATGTGAGTCATGTGACACGATGACCAATTAAATGCTACCATGTATCTTGCCACCCTTTTGCCCACAATTGAGCCATGCCAGACAGGGCTAATGACCGCGAATCACGGTGCTTACCTTGAGCATAGGTGCTTAAAGTGCCAATCTCCAAGAGGCACACCAAATACGCTCGTCCAAGTATACTTGGTCTCACCCTCAACCAGGTTGAGCAATTCTCCACTTGAACACATCTTCACTTTTCTCAAGCTTTTACTCAATTGTTTTGAGGAACACTCCACTTGAGCGGGGCTCTCCAATGCCTCATAGTAATTTACCTCCAATGGCACCATAATACTCCCACATCAACTTAGATTGACAGTAGGGCCTAGGGACCCCTTAGAGTTGGTGCCACAGTAACAGACCACTCAAGCGCTATCTTGTGGCCACACACAGGACCTTTGGGATCATGTGGTTTAGTGGCTAGAGTTAAGGGTTTGCCAAGGTACTTGTTCCATTGTCCCTTGAGGGACCTATAGGCTATACCTTAGAGAGAAGTTCACAATAATACAACTCCAAACCAAGATGACATGCACATGGCATACTTTGTACCCCTCCGGTGCGGTGAACTAGCCTCAATGGGCAGGCCCCCATAAATAATGGCCCATTGTCTTTCATCTCCAGGCAAGTCAGCATCATCTTCTGGAGACTCTCTCTCTCTCTCTCTCTCTCTCTGGTGCAGCGCGAGCTCAGTGCTTAGCATACTTCCTCTACTAGCCTATATACCCTAACCATCCACAAAAAGCAATAGTGAAGCATAATGCATATAAAAACTACAAGCATTCCGATAAATTTTGAAAATACGAATGTTCTTTTATTCATTAAAACTTTCCATTTAATTTTTCCACACCAGAAATGAATCCAGTATGTGGTGACACACACAAGCCTCCAAAATAATCTTCAATGCACACCAGTATTAAACAGAAGTACTTTCTTAGCAAAGTTCAAGAAAAGTACGGAATCTGTATAGAAATTTATCAAATAGTGATTCCACGGAAGTACAAACAAAGGAAAATGCTCGGATCAAATGTCTCATTAATACATGGGCATTCAAGACTGTGTATCCTAATAGCTAGAAAGAACCAAAAAAAAAAAAGTACTGCATCTAGCACTCATGCAACATGAAGAGATCATTTACCAATCCATTTTATTGCCAACTTGATGAAGTAATATTCAGTAGAATTGGTACCCATGAAAGGGCAATGGCACACTTACCCAAACCCCAAGAATCAATGGCCCAAGGTGGAGATTTTCTGATTGTTGCCCAATCAGACTTCAAAAACTCCATTGATTTGTATTCCGAAGCAACAAGCCATTCATATTGCTGTATGAAAAAAAATCAGTATGTGAGCAGCCAAGCCTCTATGTGGCTAACAAATGGAAGGTGGTCGGTCATCCAGATAAGAATTCCGTCATGAACCATGAAAAGCCCCGAGAAACTTGGCAAAAGAAAATCCTAATCAATCTGTTAGTGCTACAAACAAACTACTAAGGAATAATTTTAGTATACATGTTCTGAGAAATGTACAGAAAAAAATATTACAGAAGGGTTGGTGAAACATTTATCATCAGTAAAATCAAGAACGGGCATAGCATAAACAGTCTGCATAGCTTTTTAATTCCGCACAAATATAAAATGAGAAAGATTTAGTTAAAGATAAATTGTGGGCATGTTTCAACTCTGAGGATTATGATTTAATCAATGGTGTGAAAAAAATCACTTGCCAAACTATATTTTCTTTAATGCTCTATTAATTCATATATATATATTTTTTTTTTGATTAATTCATAATTTTTTTTTATCAATTATAACTGTTGCTTGGGCACAGAATTCATTAAAATAAAGATACATGTGCCAACATCAAGTTAAAAGGCAATGGCAAGCAACTGAAGCACATCCACAAAAGATACAGTACCAGCATTGATCCCATAGAAGCTTCATTATTTCCATCAAACTCAGACAGAACGTCAAAAGCATGCAGCTTCCAGTCCAAAGTTTGAGTAACAACAACACTAGCCAAGCAAACATTACCATGGACCTGTAGACCCAAAATGAATCACGAATCACAACATTGAGAGAGAGAGAGAGAGAGAAAAAATTTCTTTTTTTATTTTGTGGGAGTGGGGAAGAGGGTAAGAAAAAAGTAAATTAGGATTCATGGGAAAAAATAAATCAAAAAATAGAACAGAAGAAGAAAGTAAAGCAGAACCAAAAAAATATATATACACAAACAGAAGCAGTGCCCGTTTCCCCTATGGATGAGTAATATTGAAATAATACATCTGGAACAGATCCAAATAGAAACTTCGCAACATGAACAAAAGCATAATTTGGTACATGTTCCCAATGCTTTACCAATTCATAATCTGGTCACAATACCAAACAGCAGTTTTCCCTCAACAATCATCAACATTCAGAACAGCTAGCATTGAATTTCAGAGAAACATTTCACACACGCATTTTTAATGGGAACATAAGACAAGTTTCCTCCTCTTTTCACCAAATGAATCATTAGTACCCCCAACAACAACAAAAGACCATAGAATCACCATTGGAATAAGATCACTTTTTACTAATTTTTAACGCCAGCATATGTCCAAAAAAGAAAAATAAAATGCATTGCATACTCTTTTTATATATAATAAGACATTTTCCGCAACTAGACCAGGACTAAAATAACACTAAAATGTTGTTAACAAGGCCTTATTTTACCCAAGGGATGGCCCAATTGAAATTATCTATATATTTTTAAAGTAAATAAAAATTATATTAGAGAAAATGCCAGGAGGACCACCACTGTACAAAAAAGAACAAAGAAGGAAATGATTATCTGAGACACAAAGCACATGGATAACCTTCAACAGGCTCCAATACATCTCACCACTCCAATGCCCCAACCTTACGACTCCATTTCACTTCTTTCTTTTTTTTTCTTCATACTCTTGCTCCTGCCATCCTTGCCGGATTTTCAACGAAACCAAGCCTCCATTTTGCTTCAAATTTTTTTAATTGCTTCACGAAAGCATCTTTCTCAAAATTTTGTCAAGGGAAACCTGACATATTTGCTCAGACTTTTGACCCTCTCCATAACCCACTCGAACACTTCTTCCTCCATTCCCTTTATAAGAACAATGGAAGGTTTTTCCACCATCATCACCACCAAATCTAATACAATAGACCTACAAGAACTTTCCACACGATCAGTGGCTTCCTCTTTGATCAACAAACTCTTCTGTGGTAGGACCGTTGTTTGGGCTTAAGTCCATAACTTGAACAAAAATACCCTCATCTCTAATCAAGACCTCCAATGTACTAGACCAATAAAACTACTTGGGCCTATACCTAAAAAAGAATCAATTGACTTTGCAGCATATGTCACCGCTCCTATATTTCTTCTTTGGCTTGGGCACTATTGACAAGAGGAACAAAAGAATGAGCTCCCACTATTTTCTTAGCCTCTTATCTTTTTTGCCCAAAATGCTTTTCTACAGCCCACCACACTTACTCCATCCACTCATTTCTTTGTCTATGGGCTTGGACTAATTGGGCTTCCAAATTAGCTATCTCTTTACTCCCCGAGACCCCAATTGATCTCATACACTTCTTAGCCCAATTACACTTTCTACTGCCCATTTCCTTTCACAATTATTTTCGAAAAGGCCCAATCCATAACCTGTCTTAAGCATCATACCCACACAAGAGCCTCCCACATAACTTTGCTCCAAAGGCTTTTTTCCATGTGTTGCCCTTTGATGTAAGCTCCCACCCCTATAACTAATTGTATGCCACTTACCAAAACTATTCAAAAGCCCATTAGAGAAAGCTTTCTGTTGAATGTAACAATTCCTACACCTACTCCACTATAGTTAGTGCACCATAGTTAGTGTTCCATTACCATTACACCTACTCCACTATAGTTAGTGCACCATAGTTAGTGTTCCATTACCATTATACCTACTCCACTATAGTTAGTGCACCATAGTTAGTGCTCCATTACCATTATGGTATCCATTGTATCCCCCATTTCTCTCTATAAAAGAGAACTCTTGTAAACAAATTAATATAGATCAAAATACACAAAAATGTATATTGATATCAATCAATCAATAATATCAATAATACATTAAATTTTCTACATGGTATCAGAGCTTTAGGTTAAGCTCTCGGTGATCTTCGTCTTCCGGCGGGTGGCAACTTTGCCTTGACCGCCCGCCGGACCTCAACCAATGGAAACGTCCATCAACTCCCTTACCTCCTGGTCCATCATCACCCCAGCTTCTTCACAATTACCTTCTGCTCAGACTTCACCAGGTTTTGATCAATTGGTTGCCACCCCTTGGTTGAATAAGCGAGCTTCCTTTAATAAAGAGATAACAACTGAAGAAGAGCTTGAACAGTTCTTGGCTGATGTTGGTGAGAAAATTTCTGAATCTGCTGGAAAAATGGCAACTCCACCTCCCACCATAAGTGGTTTTGGTATGGCCAGTCCTAACGCAATTGCCAGTTCAGCTAACACTTCTGGAACTACAAGAAGTACACCGTTGAGGCCTGTCAGGATGTCTCCTGGTTCCCAGAAGTTCAGCACTCCTCCTAAGAAAGGGGAAGGAGATCTTCCTCCGCCCATGTCCATGGAAGAGTCAATTGAAGCTTTTGAGCGTCTTGGCATCTATCCTCAGATTGAGCTGTGGCGTGATCGCATCAGACAGTGGTTTTCTTCAGTTCTGCTAAATCCTCTGCTAAACAAGATTGAAACCAGTCACATGCAGGTCATGCAAGTAGCTGCAAAACTTGGTATCTCAATTACAATTAGTAAAGTGGGAAGTGATTTACCAACTACTGGAACTCCTGCTACTGTTTCTCCAATTGAGAGACGACCTAATGACTGGAAGCCAGCATTTGATCTCGATGAAGATGGTCTTCTTCATCAATTACATGCTACCCTTGTACAAGCTTTGGATGCTTCTATGCCAAAGTTACCTTTAGGCAATTTGCAACAGTCCCCACAACAGAACACTATGATCCCTATTGTACAAGAGTGCATTGATGCCATCACTGAACACCAGAGGCTCCATGCCTTGATGCAAGGAGAATGGGCTAAGGGTCTGCTACCACAAAGCAGTGTCCGGGCAGATTTTACAGTACAAGGGATCCGGGAGCTTGCTGAAGGAACCTGCTTGAAGAACTATGAGTACCTAGGGAGTGGGGAGGTTTATGATAGGTGAAGTTGGTGGAGTTGGTGGAGTTGGTGGAGTTTTTTACATTTACATTCAACAGCCCCCCTCAAACTCAAGGGGGTTAGGAACTAACCAACTTGAGTTAGGAGCTAACCATTTGATCTCGATGAAGATGGTCTTCTTCATCAATTACGTGCTACCCTTGTACAAGCTTTGGATGCTTCTATGCCAAAGTTACCTTTAGGCAATCTGCAACAGTCCCCACAACAGAACACTATGATCCCTATTGTACAAGAGTGCATTGATGCCATCACTGAACACCAGAGGCTCCATGCCTTGATGAAAGGAGAATGGGCTAAGGGTCTGCTACCACAAAGCAGTGTCCGGGCAGATTTTACAGTACAAGGGATCCGGGAGCTTGCTGAAGGAACCTGCTTGAAGAACTATGAGTACCTAGGGAGTGGGGAGGTTTATGATAGGTGAAGTTGGTGGAGTTGGTGGAGTTGGTGGAGTTTTTACATTTACATTCAACAGCCCCCCTCAAACTCAAGGGGGTTAGGAACTAACCAACTTGAGTTAGGAGCTAACCATTTGATCTCGATGAAGATGGTCTTCTTCATCAATTACGTGCTACCCTTGTACAAGCTTTGGATGCTTCTATGCCAAAGTTACCTTTAGGCAATCTGCAACAGTCCCCACAACAGAACACTATGATCCCTATTGTACAAGAGTGCATTGATGCCATCACTGAACACCAGAGGCTCCATGCCTTGATGAAAGGAGAATGGGCTAAGGGTCTGCTACCACAAAGCAGTGTCCGGGCAGATTTTACAGTACAAGGGATCCGGGAGCTTGCTGAAGGAACCTGCTTGAAGAACTATGAGTACCTAGGGAGTGGGGAGGTTTATGACAAAGTGAACAAGAAGTGGACGCTTGAGCTTCCCACAGATTCTCACTTGCTCTTATATCTCTTTTGTGCTTTCCTGGAACATCCGAAGTGGATGCTACATGTGGATCCTACATCTTCTGCTGGAGCACAGTCTAGCAAGAATCCTTTATTTTTGGGTGTTCTGCCTCCAAAGGAAAGGTTCCCTGAAAAGTATGTTGCTGCCTTTGGTTTCATTTCACCAGCTTCTCGAGGAATGTTGTTGACAGGTATGATCATTCTTTATCTTTTCCTGGGGACTTTTGCTGGTTATGCTGGTGTACGTTTATGGAGAACGATCAAGGGGACTTCAGATGGTTGGAGGTCAGTTGCCTGGTTGGTTGCATGCTTCTTCCCAGGAATTTGTTTTGTTATCCTCACTGTGCTGAATTTTGTTCTGTGGGGTAACAAAAGCACCAGCTCTATTCACTTTAAATTTTGTGGAATGGTGATATTTTCTGGGTAATGGTCAATGTGAATTGGAGTGGGCCGTCCGTGGACCAAAACCGTGGGCCCCAAAACCATGTCAACCACTCTCCACCTTTCGTTTTGATTTCTCAATATATTTTCTTTCACATTATTTCTTTCTTTATTTTTCTTTCACATCAGATTTGCAAACCAACTTTATTTTATTCATTCCAGGGATCAAACTCGATCACCATTTTACATCCAAAAAAAAAAAAAAAAACCAAACAATCTCCAACCTAAAACCACCACATCAACCAGCCTTACTTTTTCGCCTCTTTAGCTGTTCTCTTCTTCTTGTCTTTGTCTTGGGCGGCCCTTGCCGGTGCTGCCTCCTTGTTTCCCACGCCGCCGAGCACGTTCACTTCCCGTTGCTCCTCAACCGTCACATATGGCGGACCTCCAAATCTGAGCATCACGGTGGTCTTCCGCTTCAGTTCCTTATTTTCTGCCTTCAGCATACATATCTCTGCTCGGGCATCCATATACATGCTCTGGAGCAGAGCCAGTTGGGCTTTTACCTGCTGCACCTCATTTGTTCTACTCTGAAGCCGGTGCGACAGGTTGTTGACCGCCGTCATTGTCTCAACACATGACTTCAATGTGTAATAATTTGCCTCAATATCCGATTGTGCAGCCATTCTTTGCTCCACAGACAGCATCGGAAAGTTCAAAGGCGCAAAACCAGGGGGGCTTGGTTGAGGTTCAAGGGCTATATTCTGAGTTGTGGCCTCGTTGAGGTCGGGAAAGAGAGTAAGACCACGAGACGAAGAGGCTATGTTCTGGGTAACGGGGCGGGAAAAAGAAGCCATTTTCAGAGCAACAGCGTGTTACAGAGTATCTCTCTCAGAAGTGTTACAGAGAGAACGAAGAGTTTTCAGCTAGTTTGTTCTGCATCAGCGGCTGCCTCGCCTTGGTTTAAATAGGCAAGGCAGACACGCGTATCACGCGCCTCCCAACGCCAGACGACAAATCGGCGCGCCTTTTGATGGCTGTCGGGCACATTTTTTGATGGCGCGCCTTTTGATGGCTGTCGGGCACATCTTTTTATGGCACGTTTTTTGATGGCACGCCTTTTGATGGCACGCCTTTTGATAAGATTGGGCACGCCTTTTGAGGGTGCGATTTTTAAGGGTTCGACAAGACTCTGTAAACTGTCCCGACTTTGATTCCGGTTAGCTCCTATATGGGTTCGACAAGACTCTGTAAACTGTCCCGACATTGATTCCGGTTAGCTCCTATATGGGTCCGACAAGACTCTGTAAACTGTCCCGACATTGATTTCGGTTCTCAGCTACAACGGTTCGACACAGCCGTATAGTGTCTTCTACAACGGTCCGGCATGACCCCGTAAACTGTTTTCTACAACGGTCCAACATGCCCCATAAACTATCTTCTACAACGGTCCGACATGACCCCATAAACTGTCTTCTACCTTGGTCTGCCATAACCATATTGTCTTCTACAACGGTCTGACACGACTATACAGTGTCTCCTATCTACTTTTATTTGTCAGCTTATTTTTCCTGTTTTGTTACTCTCTCCAAACTCAAGTTTGAGTTTGAGGGGGGCTGTTGAATGTAACAATTCCTACACCTACTCCACTATAGTTAGTGCACCATAGTTAGTGTTCCATTACCATTACACCTACTCCACTATAGTTAGTGCACCATAGTTAGTGTTCCATTACCATTATACCTACTCCACTATAGTTAGTGCACCATAGTTAGTGCTCCATTACCATTATGGTATCCATTGTATCCCCCATTTCTCTCTATAAAAGAGAACTCTTGTAAACAAATTAATATAGATCAAAATACACAAAAATGTATATTGATATCAATCAATCAATAATATCAATAATACATTAAATTTTCTACACTTTCTTAGCATCACGTGTGTGCAGTTAGCCCACTCCCCAAAGTCACCACCTGACCCCCAGTGACACAACTTCATTTGTGAACACCACGCAAAGCTTTAGCTTGATTTCTTCACTGGTGTCAGCATAAGGATTACGTACCAGATGTCTGTCACCAATGCCCGCCACACCCATTCCCGAGATCAACTTGCACCCCTTGCCAACGCCACTTTGTTGCAAGACCACCAAGCAACCTCCGGCTATAGTCTACAACAACTTCAATAGTCTTCCAACTCTTTTGAAACTTACACTCCTCCAGCTTCTCCAACCAGATAACTTCGCCAACCTTTGTCCATTCCTAAATTGTCCCCAAAAAATAATTCGGTCGACCCACTCCTTGACCACCTTAACCTCCTAACAGAGCATCCAACTCTCCCCACCAAACACGAACTCATAAATTCTATCACACGTCACTGAAAGAGTGAACTTATTTGTTGCTATGTTAACTAGAACATGGATCATATTGGTACGTGGAACGAGAACGAGAACGTGGTACACCTTGTTGGAGCATGTGTGAAGGCAGAGTCTCACATTAGATAAAGAGTAAAAGAGATAAGTTTTAATATATATTAGATGGGCTCTTCACTTATAGGCTTAAGCTTTTAAGTAGGTATGAGTTTCAAATCATGTATGTTGGGCCTTGATATGGTGTCTACGGACTATAGAGTTTCTCTCCAATGGATTGGACCGGTATTGTTGTGCACTCGTGGGCTCCCCGATTCCCTAACAACTAGTATCACAGTCGATGGCAGACGATCCATGGGCAAACTCTCCTGGAGCATTGATGTTGGTGGGCTTGGGCTACGCAAAAACTCTTGACGGAGCAAGAAAAATCCACGATAACTCTTGATGGAGCAAAGAAAATTCCTGATGCACGTGGTAAGGTTGGACCGCGACAAGGTGGCTCTCAATGGAGTATGGTGGCTCACAATGGAGTGTGTGCAGGTGGCCCAAGCTAGACTCGATGTTGGAGATTTAGATCAAGATTAAGGAGGAGTGTGTAATGATTTACAATGAACTTGTTGATGATAGATCAAGACTCGAGGGGGAGCATAGAGAGGCCCAATGTTTGGTTCACACATGAGGGGAGATTGTTGGAGCATGTATGAAGGTAGAGAGTCCCACATTGGATAAAGAATAAAAGAGAAGAGTCTTAATATACATTAGATGGGCTCTTCACTTATAGGATTAAGCTTTTAAGTGGGTATGAGTTCCAAATAATATATGTTGGGCCTTGATATGGCGTTTGTGGACTCTAGAGTTTCTCTCTAAAATGTAGTACGATTGGGGTAGGACTTGTTTAAATTACAATATTAGAATTTAAAGTATTTCTAGAGCAGTTTTCTATTAACAATTAGACATCAAATAAAATTACTTTTCTTTTTCAAAGTAATCATGTCACAACACATTTTTATAAGCATTATGACTCATTTTTTTATGTTTTGTCATACCAAAACTTCATTCTCTTTAGATTTTTGTTTATTATATTTGATTTATTTTTCCTTCTAAGGTAACTTTCAAGGTTTATATTGGAAAATATTTTAGAGGTCACTTTGGATCGCCAAATCCACGGTTTTGGAATGAGAGTATACCATATTTCGGAACGTGCATTCCAAAACATAATCACTATGATATTAGTGTTTTCTGGTAACATTGGTCTGTTGTGCTTATCAACTATTAGCGACTTCTGAGGCCATGTTGGGACCACTGATGCATGTACAAAACGTATTCAGCTAAGACACCCTCCTCCAGCCACCACCTGGGTTAAACTCTAGTAGCACCACACATGAACTCTGAGGTGCAAACCTTCTCCCTTCTTTGTAATAGCAAGTTTTCTACTCCAAGAACCTTCCAACAGCCCCCCCTCCCTTCAAAGCTCCTACACTCTAGCAACATGCTTCCAGACACCACCTAGTTTAAACTCCAGTAGCACCATCACCACTTCTACCCACCGATCACCATATACGAACTCCAAGATGCAAACATTATTCATCCTTTGTAAATGGCAAGTTTTCATATCCAAGAACCTTCCCACCCTGCTTTTTTTTTGAAAGCTTCTACACTCCAGCAACCTTCTTACCCCTCTCAAACTCTCCAAAACCCCTCTACCCTGATGCCCCTTCAATGCCTCTTACATCTTCTTGTCTAGCCAACCAACTTCATACCACTGTATGTAGAGTAAGAGATCTTTGAACACATCTCCCTAGCAGCAGTAGCACCACCACCACCACCACTCAACTCCCATCTTCACCTTCTCTGGCAACATCAAATGTCTTCAGCCCAAGTTGAATAACCCCGCTCATCTTTCCTTCTCATAACTCAGCCAAGGGGAACAATACTTTCAGCATTTTTCTCCTAAAATTAGGAATACAGGGCCCAAGCATCATGTGATATATATATATGTTGAATGTAACAATTCCTACACCTACTCCACTATAGTTAGTGCACCATAGTTAGTGTTCCATTACCATTACACCTACTCCACTATAGTTAGTGCACCATAGTTAGTGTTCCATTACCATTATACCTACTCCACTATAGTTAGTGCACCATAGTTAGTGCTCCATTACCATTATGGTATCCATTGTATCCCCCATTTCTCTCTATAAAAGAGAACTCTTGTAAACAAATTAATATAGATCAAAATATACATATTTAGTCTCTCTCCCTTTCTCTATCAATTTTCCTACATGGTATCAGAGCAGGTTTAGAACCTAATATTTTTAGCTTCACCGGCGGGCGGCAACCTCGCCTTGGCCACCTGCCGGACCTCAATCTATTCCTCTCACACGGCTAGCAAAATTAAGTGAGCACAGAGTTTCTCCCAAATCAGCAGCACTTGGGCTGATCTGGACGAACATCAGAGTCTTGCCATCTCCTCCTAGAGAGCTTTGCAGCATATGAGTAAGCTTGGAATTCCTGTATGGAATGTGGGCTGTCTTAGATGCAAGAGCAGAGATAACATCCCCAAGTGCTGAGAGGGATTTATTTATAAACTGAGACTCCTTCAACCTGTCACCTTCAACTTCAATCCTCCCCACGTGCTCACTTCCGGCCAGGTCCACCAGCCAAAGGTGGCTTTTTGTCCTCTGCCCATTTATTAACCTCATGCCTATGCTGGCCTCAACTTATGCTTTCCAATTTGCCACATTGCATTTGGTGGAGAAATATTCTGAGATGAAGAAGTCTCATAATAAACAAGTGGGGGCAGATGTCCATGCACTCTCTGCAGGTCTCAAGGCTTATGTGACTTCTTATACGGCAAAGTCATTGAGCATCTGCAGAGAATCCTGCGGAGGCCATGGCTATGCTGATCATGACATATTTCAGACATTTGAAGGGGATAACACTGTGCTTCTACAACAGGTAGCAGCAGACCTTTTGACGCAATACAAAGAGAAGTTTGAAGGTGGGACACTTGCTGTTACATGGAACTATTTGAGAGAGTCCATGAACTCTTATCTGTCCCAACCAAATCCAGTAACAGCTCGTTGGGAAGGTGAAGATCATTTGCGAGATCCAAACTTCCAGTTTGCTCGTTGGGAAGGTGAAGATCATTTGTGAGATCCAAACTTCCAGTTGGATGCCTTCAGATTCTGCAATTTCCCTTCAAAAACTACTGGCATTAGAATTGAAGATAATGTGAGCTGCTGCCATTATATGGTTGTATTTCTATATGGGAAGTTCTGGTCATGTTGTGAAGTTGTTGCAACCGGTCTCCTACGAAGTCGGTGTGTGTTCTTCGCGGTAGTCGCGGGCTGCTCAGCACATGAACATCTCAACAAAGGCACCAATCACAAGGTGGTGGTGAGCCATCAAAAGACCTTTGACATCACAGTTCATGGAGTTCTATTGTGGGCTTCAATGGGATTGTTGATGCCACTTGGGATACTTACAATTAGAATGTCCAAAAGAGAGGAATGCAGGAGATGGTTCAGAGGACTCTTCTATTTCCATGCCATTTTGCAGACACTTTCAGTGCTTCTAGCCACAAACATAAAAACCATAAACCACTCTCCACCTTTCGTTTTTTGATTTCTCAATCTATTTTCTTTCACATTATTTTTAATTTTTTTTTTTCAAATCAAATTCATACCATTCAGATTTGCACACCAACTTTATTTTATTCATGCCAGGGATCAAACTCGATCACCATTTTACATAAAAAAAAAAAAAAAAAAAAAAAAAAATCTCCATCCCACAACCACCACAACAAAAACCGGCCTTATTTTTTCGCCTCTTCAGCTGTTCTCTTCTTTTTGCCTTTATCTTGGGCGTCCTTTGCCGGTGCTGCCTCCGTGTTACCCACGCCGCCGAGCACGTTCACTTCCCGTTGCTCCTCAACCGTCACATATGGCGGACCTCCAAATCTGAGCATCACGGTGGTCTTCCGCTTCAGTTCCTTATTTTCTGCCTTCAGCATACATATCTCTGCTCGGGCATCCGTATACATGCTCTGGAGCAGAACCAGTTGGGCTTTTACCTGCTGCACCTCAGTTGTTCTACTCTGAAGCCGGTGCGACAGGTTGTTGACCGCCGTCATTGTCTCAACACAAGACCTCAATGTATAATAATTGGCCTCAATATCAGATTGAGCAGCCATTATCTGCTCAACTGCCACCATCGGATAGTTCAAAGGCGCAAAACCAGGGGGGCTTGGTTGAGGTTCAAGGGCTATATTCTGAGTTGTGGCCTCGTTGAGGTCGGGAAAGAGAGTAAGACCACGAGACGAAGAGGCTATGTTCTGGGTAACGGGGCGGGAAGAAGAGGCCATATTCAGGGTTAGTTGTAGAGTGTTTCAGGGGTAATCTCTCTCAGCAAAAACGAAGAGGTTTTCAGAGGTTTTCAGCAAGTGTTTTGTTCTTTCTAAGCCTTAACCTCCGTCTTCGTTAAATAGCCACAACAGCCACGCGTATTGCGCGCCACTCGGCGCTAGACGACAAATCGGCGAGCCTTTTGATGGCTCGACTTTTGATGGCTGTCGGGCACGTCTTTTGATGGCACGCCTTTTTATGGCACGTCTTTTGATGGCACGCCTTTTGATGGCACGCCTTTTGATAAGATTGGACACGCCTTTTAAGGGTCCGACAAGACTCTGTAAACTGTCCCGACATTGATTCCGGTTAGCTCTTATAAGGGTCCGACAAGACTCTGTAAACTGTCCCGACATTGATTCCGGTTAGCTCTTATCTGGGTCCGACAAGACTCTGTAAACTGTCCCGACAATGATTCCGGTTAGCTTCTATATGGGTCCGACAAGACCCAGTAAACTGTTTTCTACAACGGTCCGACGTGACCTCGTAAACTGTTTTCTACAACGGTCCGACATGACCCCATAAACTGTTTTCTACATCGGTCCGATATGACCCCATAAACTATCTTCTACAACGGTCCGACATGACCCCATAAACTGTCTTCTACAACGGTCTGACACGACCATACAGTGTCTCCAATCTACTTTTATTTGTCAGCTTATTTTTCCTGTTTTGTTACTCTCTCCAAACTCAAGTTGGTTAGTTCCTAACCCCCTTAAGTTTGAGGGGGGCTGTTGAATGTAACAATTCCTACACCTACTCCACTACAGTTAGTGCACCATAGTTAGTGTTCCATTACCATTACACCTACTCCACTATAGTTAGTGCACCATAGTTAGTGTTCGATTACCATTATACCTACTCCACTATAGTTAGTGCACCATAGTTAGTGCTTCATTACCATTATGGTATCCATTGTATCCCCCATTTCTCTCTATAAAAGAGAACTCTTGTAAACAAATTAATATAGATCAAAATATACATATTTAGTCTCTCTCCCTTTCTCTATCAATTTTCCTACAATATACACATATGTACATTTTTTTGGTAATGTTAAAAACACACATTATAATTTTTTCTACCTTCCAAAAAAAGATCCTTGATGGGCCTTGAACCCTAATCCTTTAACTTGGGGAAGTCTTTTCAATATCACAGGCTTGTGGTCCAAAACTCCCAATGATAATTGAGGATAATAAAATTACAAGCTAAAAAAAAAAAAAAAAGAAGGAAAGGACAGTACTTAGTAGTAGTCCCTGTCAATTGAGGGTGCTGAAAGGGGTAGACTGAGTACAACAACTACGGCATTATTTGCACAAAGTGGCAGCCCTGAATCTCAAACCTACATTATCACACTTGAGTCTTGACAGCCTGAACTCTATAACCATTGCAGAAGAAATGGGCACTACTGAAATTTCAAGCCTTAATACAATTTTTAGTACTACACCTGTTTTTAAAATTCAAATATGAGATAGCAATTGATGACTAATCTAAAATTATAAAATATCAAGAAAACAAAAACTAGTTAAAGAAAAACAGTTCTAAATTTTTTTTAAAAAAATAAATAAAATAGCCCCAACACTGGGGATTGGTCAGTCGGTCCCCAACCATAAAATCACTAACCTAAACTAGCACTAGGCCTGTATCAACCAGTATATTACAAGAAGATTGGAAAGTACACCTCACAGTGCCTAAAGCTCAAATGCACAAATTGATAATCGGTCTTAGTTATTTCCTCAAACTAGAGTGCATTGTGCAGATGTACATCAACTAATTAAATTATGAATTTGTGAACAACCAAATTTGTTTCTAACTGAAGCATTTGAAACTTGTATTCAATTGTGAAACCTGATTTAAAAATTTACTCAATACATAACAAAAATTGTGAACTAAAATTGAAAATACTTACAAGTTTACAATCGTTATTTAAAAAGCTCACGGCTTTAGTTATCTGGTTCAATCCCCATGCATAATACTCATCCCTGCCATCAAAGAATGAGATATGTTCAAAAGGCAAAAAATCTATGACTAATCTCTAAGAAAGGTAAATAAACTTCAACAAGTAAAAGAACAATTTAATCTGAAAACAAAATGCATACACTTTTGAAGAGAATGTACACAAGTGCTGACTTGTTCAATTATTCTAAATCTACAGAACTGTATACATAAAATATCTGAGGAAAGCACCCAAAAGAAAATTATACTGTGTAAATGGGATCGAAATAGTTACATTACAAAACCACATGAAATAAAACAATTAATAAACACTATATAAAGGCTTTAATCAAGCACATCGCTGATTTTGAAAAAAAAAAATTCAAGAAATAAGAAAATAAAATAAAATAATAAATCTCGTAGAATAGATTTATATACCTTTGTGTACCTTCTAATCCTAATTCCCTGATCTTTTCTGATAGTGGCATGACAGGCTCAGTGACAATATAGATAGTAACCTTTGCAGTAGAACCATCAAAAGTTTCAGCCTCCAGACTGTGAAGGAATGATAAAATATTTGGATGCCTAACCTGAAAGGAGCAAGCAGAGTTTTATGCTGGTAGATGTGAAATCATAACAACTTCAATAGATAATTGACAAACCAATATATAGAGAGGCGTATCACGTGTTAAATCACAATGAAAGTTGGGTACATGTAAATCTCACTATTGCTATTAAATCACCTCACCATTACTGAGGAGTATCACATGTTAAAAACAGTTTCCTCCACAACCATTAGACACATAGTTAATGTAAATTAGTTGACCAAACCAAACTAAATTAAGGCTTGTGTTTCAATTGAGTGAGGTTGCATGAGCCTTTTTTCAGTCATTCCGCTCTCAAAAGCTATATGCTCAGTTCAATTAAATAAATTCATTTTCTACAGGTATTTGTAGAACTTCTAATCCTAGCACATACAGGTCATTCCACTCTTCCTTACCATTACATCTACAGGTCTTCAGTGTACATGACCAAAATGCCATAGCATGTTCTCTCTCAACTTATTTCAATTGGTGATACTGCATCCATTTCACCAGAATATTCATTTTGAAATATGTAGTTCTTAGTCTTATCACACATCTAAGCATCCTCATCTCTATTACACTCATTTTATGACATGTTGTTTTAGTTGCCCAACATTCGGACCAGTACAGTATCGTTGGCCTAATAGTTGTTTTATAAAATTTTCCATTCACTTTTGTTGGTATTCATCGATCACATAATATGTTAGACGTACTCCTCTACTTGAGCCAACTTACTTTGATTATATGGATCATGATATAGAACTTCTAATCCTAATGGCAAAACTGATTATAGAACTTTAACCTCAATACTGATGAACTTTCAAGGGGCAACTCAGATGTTTGGTCATGCAACAGAAGCTTAAACACAAACATGGATTCTCAAGCACCATAAACGGACATATGAGCACAGTTAGGAGCAAACCCCATCACACAATGGATTTTTCATCGGATCCAATTAGCATTTTCATCCTCGCCATCATTATTAGATGCTAGAATCTGATGTTTCTCTTGTGCACTTCCTGAAATATGCCACCATCTGGCATAAGATGTTGAAATTGGAGATACAGATCTACAAAACAAAGAAATCTTTCACCAAAGATAAGGTAGGAAATTTTGGCCAGCACTGTTGATAATAATGAGCTCAGGTAGGTTATCTTTCGTTTCTTTTATTTTTCACTTTTATTTTTTTTTATTTTTTTTTTATTTTTGGGATAAGTAGGGTCAGGTAGGTTATCTTGCAACAACAATACAAACATTCTCTCAGCGACTCTAAAGAAAAATGACTATTGCATTCATTATTGTGTTATAATAGATCCATGTAATATGTACATTGTACGGGAGTCAGAGAAAGTTAAAATCACTGCAGTCTGGTTCAGTGCTGAACACAGCAAACCACTTAAACAACCAAAAGGGAACAAAGCAAAACCAAAAGACCTAGGTCAAAACCAGACTCTCGAGATCTCACTAGTGCTCAGAACACAAAACATCAACTTCGTTTGATAAGAGAAAATTATCATGCAGTCTTGTAATTATTTTATTTTCTTGTTCTTCTTTTCTAAAATCAAGTTTGATATGAACTCCCCAAGAATGATTACTCCAAATATCCTAACATGTAATAAAATATTCAGCAAATGACAGCACATAGATTACTAAATATTAAGTGCAAGCCTATTTGAGTTGGAGAACACAAGAGTCAATTGATAAGTTTAAAATGCCGAGGAATAACCATTGATAGGTATCCTATATTTTCGATTTTATAGCCTTGATAACTTACTGTGCGGAGACGCTTTACACCATTACGACCAGCAGCTAAAAGTCCATCATTAGCATTACTTCCTGAAAGAGAAAATATTGACACTGGAGACCCATCATCCTGAAGAAGCAACCAAATAATCAGAAGTGAATTTCAGTATCCTTAGAAGCCTAAAACAATTCAGGTATATTTGAGTACTAAAATATCCTGGAATGTCACACTATCCTAGAAACTAAGATCCAAATTTGAACCTATGCATGTCAACTTGCCAGAAATAAACTGACTGAAGCTTAGTTTAGAAATATGGATCATTTGTGATTGAAATTGTACCATTGATGCCATTAAGTTCTTCTTGATTCAAAGAGAGAGTTTTCCTTTCCAACAGTGGATATGCAATGCGTTTCATGTCTCTTTTTAAGAAGCAAATGTGATCTAAGATGTTGAAAGAGATTTTCTTCAAGGAATTCAGAGATTTTTTTTTTTGTTTTTTGGTTAAGTAAATTCAGGGATATTTTATCTTCTCATCATAAAATATGGCCCAATTCAGGGTTGCTTATTTGAGGGTGCTCTGCTTTAAAAAGATGTTTGGTAAGGTGCTTCTTAGCTTATTTGTTAAGTGAGGCACACCCATACACACAATGAACTACAACAACAATTTTCAAACTTCCTCTCAAATAAAAGTGACAATGCCATGCATGTCCCTATTTCAATATTTCTTAGCAACCTTTGCCAAACATATTCACAACTTTTTTTTTTTTTTTTTTTCCGCACTTATTTTATCAGCAACTCTAAATAAGCACCTTCAAATAATGTCAACAACCCCATTCTTTGAATGAGAGCATATTTGGATGTCCGGTGAACAAGTATTTGCCTTACCGGTTATAGAGATGTGCCATAGAGGAAAATAATTCACTGCAGCAACTGACTAGTATGGATATTTGACATGCTTTTGACAGGAATGTTATTATGTTAGTCCAACCACAGGAAAGTTATGGAGTGCTTATTAAAAGGCTATTATTTATTTTTATTTTTTGAGACATTATTAAAAGTCTATTATGTGCAGGATTATTTGGTAGGAAATGCTTCTTTTATGCTAAAGCTTCCACATTTCTGCAGAACTCTGTTGTTTGAAGAACTATAAGTGAAAGATGAAGCTGTGAGCCAGACAATTCATTCACCATTCAACTTATGAGTTTTGAAAAACCATGAGCCATAATAAAGTAAAAGAAAAATCAACTTCCACTTCGTAATACACGGGTGTGTTCAGAAACAAGAATACTGAAAATTACATGATCTTTTTATGTACTTTTGTTAGGAACAATGCCTATTAGTGTTGAGAGTTTCTCTAATACATGGATTGGGTGTCTTCAAAAACAAAAATACTGATAATTACATGACACATATATACTCACGTACAATGAAATTGGAGAGAGAAAAAAACAGATAGAGAAATAAGCAGAGAGATAATGGTGAACTTTTATTGAATTCACTAGGTTAAAGAAAGGAGTTTCGTCCAGCAACTCTCTCCCTGGCAAGAAAAATCCAGTAAGTAACAAGCTGATAAACCTGTCTCCCTAAAAAAAGTAATAACAATAGAGACTAATCAATGGGGAAAATTGCATCTCATGAAAAAGTTGAAGAAAAGACAAATACACTAAAAGTCACTCTAGAATGGCCATTTACCATGCACTCTACATTTACATGATGAAATGTTTTGGCGAAAAAGAGGATTCGACAAAAGACTCAGCTAGAGGTGTGAATCCTCAAAATTATCAATTTAGAAAAGCAAATGTTTTATTACTTTTTTGAAGTCACGCAAGTTATACTCTTCAACTACATGCATGCACCGTTAAGCCCCAATCCGGAAATTAAACTAAGATATCCATTGTAGTTCTCGTTACTATAACTAGATCTTGTAGATCAACAACAAAAACAAGATGCTAAATTTCCAAGGCTTATTAGTACCTGTAAACTCAATTTCACAATGCAGGTATAAAGAAAAGCAAATTCAGGCAGCTTCCAACACCAGGAATTATTCAGTAGTCCTAAAAAACCATGTGTCATTACTTATGTAGTGTTCCAAACCAATTATGGCTGGGACATGCTACCTCACACTTGCAAGTGTGTTGTGTTGCAGTGTCTTATTTGCCAGAGTAACACGTAGTAAGAATCCTGAAAGCTTTTCTGTATATTCAATTGTATCAAAGATTACAATCAGACCTTAGATTATATAGCCCTAAATCCTAAACCAAAAAGGAAAATACAAATACAAGTATAATTATGTCTCTAACAGGATTCTAACACAATCATGCCTCTAATAGGACTCTAATTTGTAAAACACAGGATAATAAACACAGGATAATATATTCTATATTCTCACACCCCCGCTCAAACTCAAGGTGTTTTAGCAGAAAACACTGAGAGTTTGAAACCGAGCGGTAGTGTGAGTCTTGGTGAAGAAGTCCGCAAGTTGCAAAGCCGAAGGGATGAAAGGAAGTGAGATAAAGGCAGACTGCAGATGTTGGCGAACAAAGTGACAATCAATCTCAATATGTTTCGTCCGTTCATGAAAGACAGTATTGTGGGCAATCTAAACAGCACTGCAATTGTCACAATAGAGAGAGGTTGGAGAAGACTGAGAGACACCCAAATCAGACAAGAGACAACGAAGCCAAACAATATCAGCAGTGGCATGAGTCATTGCACGATACTCAGCTTCAGCAGTAGAGCGAGCAACAACTGATTGTTTCTTACTTTTCCAAGAGATCAAGGAATCTCCAAGAAATATACAGACACCAGATGTAGACTTACGATCAGTAACATCACCGGCCCAATCAGAGTCAGCATAAGCCACCAAGTCCAAAGAGGAAGTAGAGGACAACAATAAGCCTTGAAAGATGGTACCCCTGAGATAGCGAAGAACGCGAACCAAAGCAGCCCAATGGGTAGAGCGAGGAGCAGAAACGAACTGACTAACCACATGAACAGCATAAGCAAGATCAGGGCGAGTGACAGTCAAATAAACTAAACAACCCACAAGCTCGCGATATAAAGTGGGATCATCCAGAGGGACACCATCAGTAGAGTTAAGCTTCACATTAAGCTCAAGAGGTGTATCAGAAACCTTAGTATCAGTAAGACCAGCACGATGAATGACTTCATTAGCACACTTAGCCTGAGACAGAAAATAGCCCTTGGGAGAAGAAGCAACCTCAATACCCAGAAAATACCGTAATGGACCCAGATCCTTCATTTCGAAGGTGCGAAAGAGATGCTGCTTGACCTCAGAGATAGCAGAAGAGTCTGAACCAGTGATAATCATATCATCCACATAGAGCAAGAGAGCAACAAAACCAACCGAGGTATGTCGCAGAAATAAAGCAGGGTCGGAAACAGAAGGATGAAACCCAAGCTCGGTAACAGCAGTCTGAAATCGATCATACCAAGCACGAGGAGACTGCTTCAGACCATACAGAGCACGCCGAAGACGACAAACCTGACCAGAGGGATGGTGAAGGCCCGGGGGAGGACGCATGTAAACCTGCTCAGTGAGATGGCCATTAAGAAAAGCATTCTTAACATCCATCTGATAAAGAGGCCAAGAACGAACAGCAACAACAGAGATCAAAGTACGAACAGTAGTCATTTTGGCAATAGGAGCAAATGTCTCCTCATAATCAATACCATACTCTTGAGAGAAACCTTTGGCAACCAGACGAGCTTTGTAACGCTCAAGAGAACCATCAGAATGAGTCTTGACTTTGTAGACCCATTTGCAACCAACCAGGTTTTTATCAGCAGGCAAAGGAACCAACTCCCAAGTACCAATTTTTTGTAAAGCAGACAACTCATCCTCCATAGCTTGAACCCAATGAGGATCCTGACAGGCCTCCTTGTAAGATTGAGGTTCTACAAAAGAGTGAATAGCAGACAAAAAGGTACGATAGGAAGTAGAAAAACAAGTATTAGACCAACCCAACCTGTTTGGAGGATGACGTGCTCGAGAAGGATATCGGTGTGCAGTAGGATCAGAGTCGTCAGAAGCAGAGGGAGCAGCAGCAGGGGCAGAGACAACCGGTGGAGGAGGAGCCTTGCGATGAGAATAAACTAGCAACGGAGGAGGAGAAGAAGCCGAAGAAGGAGAAGCAGCTAGAGGTATAGGAAGAGAAGATGGAACAAGCTCAGGAGGAACAGTGGAGATGTACTCATCGGACGAGACCTCTGAAGGAAATGGGTCAATGTAAACCAAATCCTCTTTGGAAACTAGAGCAGTGAGAGGGGGAAGCTGGAAGTAAGATAGACGTTCAAGAAAGGCAACATGACGGGAGACATAAAGACGACGGGAAACAGGGTCGTAACACCAATAATCTTTCTGAGTAGGACTATAACCCAAAAAGACACAGAGGACAGACCGGGCACTAAGTTTGGTCCTATCTTTGCGGGGAAGAAGAACAAAACAGGCAGACCCAAACTAAGTAGTAATCATAGACTGAAAAGTATGGTATATCTGATAGAAATCGGATTTATGAGTCATAAGATAAACCCAAGTGTAACGGGTGCAGTCATCAACAAAAAACACATAGTATGCAGAACCCCCTTTGGTGAGAACAGGAGAAGGACCCCAAACATCAGTATGAACTAAAGAAAACGGTGTATCAGATATAGAAGTACTTTTACGAAAAGGTAAGGCTGACATTTTGGCAAGTTTACACCCCCGACATTCATCAATTTGACTAGGAGAAACTTTACCCAACAATCCTGACTGAGCTAAAGACCGTAAGTGGTCAACAGACAAATGACCGAGACGAGAATGCCATAAGTAAAACTGACTCAACTAAGAATCTAATTGAAACGAGGAAAGGGCAGCTGGAGAGGTGGAGAAGGGGAGATGCAAGCTTTCAACCACATAGAGATCTCCAATTCTACGGCCGGTCCCAATCTGCTTCTTGGACACCCGATCCTGCACACAACAGATAGAAGAGGAAAAGATAACATCAAAACCAGACGCATCAAGTTGACTGATAGATAACAAACTGACAGATAACTGAGGAACATAAAAAATAGAAGGAATAGTAACAGCAGACATGGCAGAGGGTAAGACAGACCCAACAGACAGAACAGACATACCAGATCCATTAGCAGTATTGACGGTAATAGGAAAGGGAGGAGGAGTACAATTTTGAAGTAAGGAGAGATGGGGAGTCATATAATGAGAGGCACCAGAGTCAAAAAGCCAGACAGACGAAGAGACACCTGAAGAAGACCCAAGCAAACCTGAAGGAAGAGATGAAACAACGGAAGCAGATGGAGATGACTGGGAGTTAGACAATATATGCTGAAGTTGACTAATCTGAGCAGTCAAGGAAGCCAAGTTAAGATCAAGAGTCGGAGCAGATGCAACATACGCAGTGGGAGGAGCCCGGAAGTGGTTCTGAGATTGCTGAAAAAATGAGGTAGGCTGACGTCCCTTCTTGGGACAGTGGTACTTCCAATGGCCCTTCTGATGACAGAAGGCACACTCATCAAAAGCCAGAGACATCGTAATAACTAGAAAATGGAGGGGTTAAAGTGTAATAAACCCTATATTCAACAAAATAGCCAAAACAGGGGTCGAAGGGTAATACGCATAAATCTGATAGGGGTAAGACCAATAAATCCAAAACCATAGTGTAATAATCAGAAGAGTGTTAGATCTGAATGTAAAATATAAAAACCACTTTTTTTTTTTTTTACCTTGACCCACAAATATGAAGTCGAATGAAAGAACCAGAATAGAGAGAGTAGCAGCAGCAGAACAGAGAGACAATAGTAGGGCAACAAACTCTAAACGAAGCAATCAAACTATCTCCAGCAAAGTAGGAAAGACAACGAAACCAGCAAACCAAACCAGAACAGCAACAGAACTAAGGAATTGAACTTCTGTTGCAACAAAAACAGCAATCAAGCCCACCAAACCAGTCCACAATGAAACCACGAAGAGAGAGAGAGCATCAATAGAGTCACGAAGTGGAAGAAACAGCTAGACGATCACGAAGAAGAGAGGGCAGTACCAGACGAGTTTGCTGAACAACTCGAATGGGAATATCTGCAACCTGAGGCTAGTTCCAAACACACCCAGAAGCAATCCAGCAGTCGTGGGACACTGTGGCAGTCACTTGACACTTACAACATCAACGTCTAAGGTTAGGCTTAAAACCTAGCTCTGATACCATGTAAGAATCCTGAAAGCTTTTCTGTATATTCAATTGTATCAAAGATTACAATCAGACCTTAGATTATATAGCCCTAAATCCTAAACCAAAAAGGAAAATACAAATACAATTATAATTATGTCTCTAACAGGATTCTAACACAATCATGCCTCTAATAGGACTCTAATTTGTAAAACACAGGATAATAAACACAGGATAATATATTCTATATTCTCACAGATACCACACTATGAAGCACGTGTACAAGTATGGATACGGGTATTATTGGTACAATATGAATATGTTGATACAGTAAAATCTAAAATAAGTTAGATATAGATACGGTTGGGTATGTTTGTAAAATGATATTTATTTTTAATTTAGAGTAATGTAAAAATTAGTTAAACAATTTAGATTTTTACAATCCAACCTATAATTACATTTAATGTCCAAAGTAAAGATATAAAATTAAATTAAATGTCATTATATTAAAAAACTTACAAACCATGACTAAACTTTAAAATAATGTTAAATATAATAACAATAACATGTAAAATAAAAAAGAATTCCAATAAAACTAATTTTACCCCTGTATTAGAAAATACTACTTCCATACAATTTGGATATATGCTAGATACATCTGCAATAAAGCAAATATTTAAAAACAAAATTTTGGATACATATATTTCGTGTACCCAGTACTATGCAAAAGAAACATATGAAGTACCATTACATAGTAAATAGGATAGTTTGATTTGGTTTTCCAGGATTCACTTCTCAGAAAATTAAAAAAAAAAAATTTCTGTATTTTTTTTTTATTTTCACTGAATTTTTTTAATATTCTAAATTTTTAAAATTTTTTTTAGATATATCTAACATAAATACACTTAAAAATATAATATTTAAAAAAAAAATCATTAGAAAATTCACTAAATACCAAATATATATAAAAAAAATACGAAAATTGAGTACATTTTTTATATTCTTGTATATTTATTAATTTTTTAAAATATTTTTTTACAAATATTTTACTCTTTACATATATCTAATTAACATGGATCTAAAAAGTAAAAAATTAATTAAAATTTTAAAAATATTTACTAAAAACAAAAAATAAAAAATACGAAAAACAAAATAAATTTAATTTCTAGAAAATTAAATCTAAAAATTTGAAACCAAAGACAGTGTAATTTTTCTTCTAGAACACGCTTGATTTTCATTCATGAATTACGCGGTAAATTGGAGTTACAAGGCAGTAATTATGCAGCAACGTAACCAGTACTATACAATTATCCCAATGTGATGACATAAACTCTACAATTGACGATAAAACTCAACAATTCACAGGAATAACCTTGGAGGAGCCGCGGGAGTGAGACCAAGAGCCCCAAGAAGAGGAATAAGGTTCAGCGATATAATAGGGTAGGTTATTAGGTCCAGAACCAGATCCACCAACAACTCCTTTTAGGAATTTGAACATCTTCTTCTACCTAATATCCACCACAATCACATACATACAATCCACAGAGAGAGAGAGAGAGAGAGAGAGAGAGAGTTGTTGTTGTTCGATCTGTGTTGTAATTGTAATGGCAGAGTGTAAATGTGGGAGGTGAGAGAACGTAACGGAAGGAGAAGGAGATGACGTAATATTTGCGGACCCAACAAGTAGGGCAAGGGAAATTCTATTTTAATTATTAAATAATTATCTCAACCCACATCATTAAAATTACAAATAAATCCTTGTACACACACTTTATCCTCAAAATACACACTTGAATTTCCACCCACTCCCCGTGAAGACCAAAGACCCCAATTTGCATCTGTACTTCAAACAGGAAAGAAGAAGAAGAAGTTCAAATAGGAAATCCAAAAAAAATTAAAAAAATCTGCACTTTCCTCACCTCCATTGAAGATTTCAAGAGCTCCATTGATCTACTAAACTTTGTTGAAAACCTTGTTTAAGGTAAGAAATCTTTCAATTTTATTATTACATTTATCATTTTGTTATTAGATTGACAATTTTCGGATATGTATTCACTCCATTGGCATGAAAGTATGGTAGATTGGCGACTGGAGGTGCTCGGCACTGGGTTGCCGAATACATGTGTTTTATTCGGAAATTGACTACTGAATGTTATGCATAATTTCGTCTATTGACTTCCGAAAAAAATACAGAACTTCGTCATATAACTTCCGAATGTATTCTATATTTTCGGTTCTCTTATCGTGTTGTGTTCCCACTTGAGCTGAAACTGAGTAGCACCATGGAAGATACCGACTTTGAGTACTCCTTATTTGCCATTGTTGTCCATGTTGGGAGTGGGCCCAACCATGGGCACTATGTCAGCCTTGTGAAGAGCCATAACCATTGGTTGTTCTTCGATGATGAGAACGTAGAGATGATTGATGAGTCTGTTGTCCAAACTTTCTTCGGATCCGCTCAGGAGTATTCGAGTAACACGAATCACGGGTACATCCTCTTTTATGAGAGTCTTGCTGTTAATGGAAAAAGTTAAATATACTTTAGATTATCTTTTCATCTTTGTTTTTCTTTGTCGACGCATAGTATCTCTGAACTTTCTGTTTCCCTGGACTAGGGTTTTGGTGTACAGTGGATGGTGGAAAAAATTCCATCCTTTCGGTTGTTTTATTTTTTTTTACCAATAAAAGGAGTGTAAATTTTAATAATAGGAGTTTCAGAGAATGTGGAGTTTCAACTTTACAAAGATTAGTACACTTCTTTACAGAAATGCACAACACAATTGTACTATTCTTGATCTCCTGTCTTGTATGAATTTGCAGTGTTGATCAATGGTTATTATAGTAAATTTTAAGTAGGATATAATTGTCATTAATCTAATTTTTCATTAAGTGTGTTGACTGAGTTTATTAGGGTGGTCGAAATAGAATTTCCCGTAGGGCAATGGTCCCATCTTGCCCTACTGAAAAAAAAAAAAATAGGACAGTGGCTTCCTGCTGCCTCATTCCTGCCCACGTCTGTGGTAGGGTGATATTTTGACCCGTTTAAATTGATTGAATTGAATTAATTTATTATATTTTAAACAGATATGTGATAATGAATGGACAATTAAGAATTGATTTTTTTTAATTCGTCTAGTTTTAGATAGATGATGAATTTGAAATTCTTTTGGCCGTAACTGAATTTCAAAACTGTGAGTAACCCTAATAATTTGTAGGGTAAATTATAAATACACCTCCTGAGGTTTGATTAAAATACAATTCACCTCCTGTGGTTTTGAAAATTACATTCCACCTCCTGAGATTTCTAATTTCATAACAAATCGCTCATTTTATTAATAACTCATCAAGTCAATTAACAGTTTTTAATGATATTAAAAATATGTTTCAATTAATAATTTAGATAATTTTATTATTATATAGAATAGTAATTATGAATTTTATTTTTTTGGTTAATTATGTTAAATAAAAAATTCTAATAAGGAGATATTTGTAATTTTTAAAACCACAAGAGACAATCTATATTTTAAGTAAATCTTAGGGGGTGTATTTGTAATTTATCCTAATTTGTAAGATTTTATATTTTCAATTTGTTTAGATATTCTATTTGTGTTTTCAATTGAAAAAGAGTTTAGATATTTTATTGTGTTTTCAATTTATTTTCAATTTAGAAATCCTTTTATCAAATGGCAAGGATTGATATTTGGTATTTTTGTGTAAAAAATATAAAGCTTTAATTTTGCCGTTTTTTAAAAAAAATCAAATTAAATAGTTTTGGAATTACAAAAAAAAAAAAAAGTCATGAAATAGTTTTGATAATTCATGATTTTCTTATATGTATTTATTATTGATATTTGATAATTTACTTGATGATCTTTTGGTTATGTTAAATTGGATTGTTATCCCAAAAAAAATGTTAACAAATTGTTATATTATGTTCAAACTTTGTAAAATTTTAAATTGTCAAACCAATTCGCATCCATCCGTTCAATCCGCATCTGTCAATTCGACGAACGGATGTGAATTGATTTTTTCCAATCCACCCATCCGACAAACGAATGACGGATTAAAAAATCTAACCTTAATCAAACAGCAAACACCCCTACTCCATACTCGTATAGGACTCGATTCTAAACTTGCGCAGAGGATTTGACCAGTTTACTTTGTGTATATAGTAATAAATGTTATTTATATAAAAAAAAATTTAATTTTATTAAACAATTATAAATATATAAATAAATAGTATTTTATTTTAAAAAATTAATCATTGACCCGTGTAATACACGTATTATTTTTTTTAAAAAAATATTTGATGGTAAAATGCGTGTTATAAAAGAATAATTTTAATTTAAAATTAAAGTATTATTTTACTTGAATACTTACATATATATATATATATATATATTAATTTTAGTTAAATTATTTGTGTATTTTGATAATTTTAGTTCTGTTGTATTATAAAAGTGTAATTATCATATAATAATTTTATATAATATATATTAAATTATAAAATAATAAAAAATAAATACTCATTTTGATATTAAAAATAATAGTTAAATTAGAAGAAAAATTAGTAACGTAAAATTAAAATTAATTCTAACTATTTAATTTTTTTATATTCATTTGAAAAATAAAAATATGTAGAAATATAAATTATATAAAATTTATTAAAAAATTAAATATAAATATGTTATAATTGGATTACCGTATAAAGATTTTATATGATATATATATTAAATTATAAGATTGTAAAATAAACACTCTTAATTAAATTAAAATATCAACTAAAAATAATAGTTAAATTAGAAGAAGAATCAGTAACGTAAAATTAAAATTAATTCTAACTATTTAATTTTTTTATATTCATTTGAAAAATAAAAATATGTAGAAATAGAAATTATATAAAATTTATTAAAAAATTAAATATAAATATGTTATAATTGGATTACCATATAAAGATTTTATATGATATATATATATATATATATATTAAATTATAAGATTATAAAATAAACACTCTTAATTAATTTAAAATATCAACTATATAAAAGAAATTCAGCGACTAACCAAGAAAAAATCACATAACAACATTTAAACCCAAAAAGAAAAAAATAATGAAAACATCCAAACAATAGATAGATCTCAATGTGTGAAGTGATTAATCATCTATAATATGATATCAAAACATAAAAGAACTTACTGTTCAACAATTAAAGAAGTAACTCAAGCAGTAAATTCACAAACTTTTAAAGTTTCTCGAAAGTATCATTGTTGTGCAGGTTTTTTCTCTTGTGAGTTGTGATTATATAAAATAATATAGGAAATGAAGTATAATTTCATATATAGAATCACTATAAAATTTAAACGACAAATTTATAATATATAATTGGTATTAGGTATAGAATAATGCATGAAAAAATAAGAAGAAGAAAAAAAAAAAGGCAATTTAGCATAAAAAAATCTTAATACCCTTGAAAGAATTAAGAAGAAAAACGTGAAATACAAAATCAGTATTGGATTTGTAGATTATCTCAATTTATTATGAAAAATATATAGAAAAGAAATATTTGTCAAATAGTCCATATAAAATAAGTAAAGTTAGTATAATTTAAATTAGGTTTAGGTTTGTGTAAAACTCTATATATAATTAAGAAAATACATGCTGACGTGATTCTCTTGGAAAAAAAAAAAGTAAATCCTTATAATGTGTCACCTAAGCATTGAAAAAATCACTACTTTTTATATATATATATATATATATATATATGATAAATGGTTTAAGTTTATAATCATATTTGTCATTCATTTTATAAAATAAAATGTGTTTTTTCTTATATTTACAAATGTGCGATGAAACTCATTTTTATGTAGATGATCTTTATTGCGAAACCTACGACATAAACAGTTTGGATCATCAGTATGAGTTTAGAATTGAACGCAATAAGAAGAGTATGAAAAGATATAAAGAGATAAAGTATGGAGGAGAGCCTATTTCTTTGTTCTTTATGTCTGTGTGACAAGAAAAATAATACAATAGAAGTCAAAAAATTAAAAATTAAGGTTTAATTACATCAATGATTATCAAATTAAAAAAAGGAAAATTAGACTGATCTTTTTTTTTTTCTTTTTTGTAGTTTGAAGAAAAAATAATTCAGTGTGTTTGGTTTCAGTTTTCTGAATTCAAATTTTTGAAAATTGAGTTTTTTATTTTTTTATTTTTAGTGAATATTTTTAATATTTTAAGCAATTTTTTTACTTTTTTAGATGCATCTTACTTCGATATATATAAATAGTAATATATTTGTGAAAAAATATTTTTAAAAATTAATAAATATACAAAAATATGAAAAAATATACTGAATTTTTTATATTTTTTGTATTTTTGGTATTTGGTGATTTTTTTTTCCACAAATATTATACTTTTTAAGTGTATTTATGTTAGATGTGTCTAAATTTTTTTTAAAAAAAAATTGCTTAAAATATTAAAAAAAATCAACGAAAACAAAAAAATACGGAAAACCAAAAAATAAAATTTTCTGAAAAGTGAATTCTGAAAACTGAAACCAAACAGATTGTAGTGCCATAATCTTGGTACATTTATACTAATTTTTTTTAATAAGATTAAAAAGATCGAAACTAATGTAAATAGTATGAATACATAGAGACAAATAAGAAAAAAAAAATACATTTCATGTAAAATAGATAATAACATTATTTTTTATCCGTATGATTAATGAATTATTAAATTCAGTTAAATGCTATGTGAATTAAAACATTAAGAGAGTATAATGTAATTATGTCAAAATTATAAGATTCGTTGTATTTTCTCTAAACCTTAGAGGAGGTCAATGTAACTTATCAAAAAAAAAAAATACATTAATAATATAATGGCCTATTTTGGCAACATGAAATTTTAGTCACAAAGACAAAAAAATCACTACAAAAAATTCAATTTTTCTCTTTATTTTGGGTAAATTACAAATATACCCATTGAGATTTGCTTAAAGTACAAATTGCCTTCTGTGGTTTAGAAAATTACAAATACTCACTTGTTAGAATTTTTTATTTAACAGAATTAACTAAAAAAATAAAATTCATAATTGCTCTCCTATGCAATAATAAAATTACCTAAATTATTAATTGAAACATATTTCTAACATCCTTAAAAACAGTTAATTGATTTGATGATTTATTAATAAAATTGGCGATTTGTTATGAAATTAAAAACTCAGAATGTGAAATATAATTTCCAAAACCACAAGGGAGATTCATATTTTAATCAAATCTCAGGGAGTGTATTTGTAATTTATCCCTTTATTTTTTTTTTGTCAATTTTTTCATAAAAATTAAAAAAATCACTAAAAATTTCAATTAAAAAAAAAAAAGGCCAATGTATCTAATATGTGCATTTTTATTATTATTTTTTTCATTCGTTAAAACTTACTCTAAACTATATCCAACAAAAAAGAAAAAGAGGACTTATGTGTAAGTTCTAATAGGTAAACTTATTGTCTAATAACTCTTATAATAATTAATGATTTTTTTTTTTTATCAAACATTATTAAAAAAAGTTACTAATTGTTAATTTTTAGAGACAGTTTGAAAATTTTGTCACAAAAATGTCACTGATTATAAGTTTTAGCGAAAATTTAAAAATACTGTCACAAAAAAATCACTAATTTTCACCTTTCAGAGACAATTTAAAAAATTTGATGCAAAAAAAATGTCACTAATTGTTAGTTTTAACTACAATTTACAAAAACTGTGACAACAAAAGTTACTAATTGTTAATTTTTAACAATATATGTAAAAAATATCACAAAAAATTACTTTTAATAATGATTTTATGAAAATTTATTTTTAATAGAATTTTATAGAAATTAAATTCAACAACACTTGTGACAATTACTCAAAATAAAAGGGACTCGAATGCCTTACATAGGCTCCAACTCATAATAATCTCTACTGGCAAATTAGAAACCATATTGTTGTGATGTGACACAAGGTCGTGATTAATGCGCCTTTACAATTTAAATGAGGAATTTTTGTAAGAAAATTTTACTAAAATCAACTCTAAAATTATGGCCTTTTCATATAGTTACATGGCGGTTTGAGAAAACATGACCTATATGTGTCAATCTAGTATTTTTATACTTTCATATAGTTTTTTATATGAATAATTTTTTTTGTAAATAAATTTTATACAGAATGAAATGATATTTTATAATTTTTATATTAATAATTAAAATACTTACCATTGTCCCATATAATAACAGACATTTGATTTTATCAGCAAAAAAGAAATTTATTGATGAACTAACATCAATAAAAAGAAGACGAAAGCAAAGAGTATCATACCACTCATTCTAATCCCAACTAAGTTGGCACAAAGATGAAAGCTCAATCATATGCTAGCTCAAGTCAGGGAGTTGATGACAAATCAACAGAGCAAAGATTAAAACAAATCAAACCAATCAAAGCAACACAAAACTGCCAGCAAAACACAACCAGCAGCAACCAAACTCCAACATTCCTCTGTTCCTCCTCTGTTTCAGGTTTGTGGACTACTCATACTCATGTTGCAGCACACCTGATCTGCTGCAAATTTGTCACCAGATCATGGACCGAGTACACACACTTAGGGTAGTGATATTTAGTCCACAAAGCAATCATAACTTTGAGTGTTTAACATAGCTCATCTAGTTAGGGCTGAAAACACACTCAATTCTTGATCTCCATATGGACCACGTCAGAGCCAAATGAATGGATTTCCACATCATCCAAAAGATTTTCTTAAACTTAAACCAGGCATTACCCAATATAATCCCCACCAATTTATCATCTTTGACCACACCTTCCACACAAAGAGACACCATAACAGCACATGATCAGATGATCCAACCTCAGAATTGCAAAACACACGAGAAATACTAGCATCCGTACTAAGCACAGCAATCCTTTGCAAAAATGCTGCTATTTTGACCCTACCCTTCCAGGCCAACCATCCAGGAAATTGTGCTTTTGGAGGAAAGTAATTCCTCCAAAGAATGAAGGGAACAACAGAATTAGCCCCAGATTCATTCCTATTAGAGATTGAGGACATATGAAGAGAAAGCTTTACACATTAGACAACCATCAGCATTGGACACTGTTATTTGTGCTAAACTTGGTAAAGAATTAAGTCTAATAACCTCAGCCACCTCCCCCTCCCTCAAAGGTCTTCTGAAATCCAAGCACCACTCCTCAGAGTTACTTTTTTTTATCCAGCATCCTCTTCAAGGAGTTATTCATTTCTGTAGACAACCCAAACAATCTTGGAAAAGCCTCTTTTAAGCTTTGATTACCAGCCCAACTATCTTCCCAAAATCTGATTCTGATCCCATTCTCAATGGCAATCTCAACATTTGATAAATAGAAGTTCCTGAGTTGTGGGTTACTGTTAGCAATGTTAAGAATATCATTTCAAACTCTAGAAATTCTGGTAGCATTATCCATAAATAGTAACCATCTGCCACCTATCATGGGATTTTTGGAACAAATTATGCTTTTCCACAAAGCCTTATCTTCTTAGCAAACCTCCACCACCACTTAGATAGTAAACAATCATTGACCTCTCTAATCGTCCTTATTCCCAACCCACCTTGATCCTTGCTAACAGTAATTTGTTCAAAATATCCTCTATGGGAAGGGTCAGATTTAAAAAGAAATTTACATATGATGTAATGGGAGGTGTGAGGAGTGGTCCTATAATATGCCTTTATTCCAAACAATCTTTCACTTGATCCTCGCTCTGATGTCTGAAACAGGAAACATTCCACTCAAGGGTGCCGGAATTAGCACTCTGATGGGAAAGTTAGATTATGAGGAGGGATAAGTATATCTTTTCACAGAGAGAGAGAGAGAGAGAGAGAGAGAGAGTTCAACTCCCCTTCCTTAGACCATCTCCAATGGTTACTCAGACTTATCATCAAATTTGAATTTGATGAAAAATGACTCTTTTTTTCTACTTTAACAGTTTCACCACATAGGTATCAAATCCAGAATTTTACTTTTTTTTTTCATCAAATTGAAAACCAATGTGCCTTTCATCAAATCATCGTTCATAGCTGTTTGATTTTCACCACCAGATGTCCTCTCAAGTGACCACCTTAAGGAAAAAATTTGTGAAAAAATTACACTGGCCGGTCGACCCCCTAGTCAACTCCTCAGTTGTTCGCGTGGTTGACCCCCCAGATGACCACCTAAAGGCAAAATTTTGTGAAAAATTTATACTAGCCGGTCGACTAGCTGGACATCCGCCCAGTCGACTAGTGTTCTGATGAAGCTTTACAAACCTCCTTTGGAGCACTTGATATTAAATGAAACTTTTACTCAAATTTGTTGAAAAATTTGATACACCGTTGGAGATGCTCTTATATAGCCATTTGGTATAGATATTTCTTACATAATCTCTGTCTCTCATCATTACTTGAATGTCAAGACCCAGTTTCCTACTACACCTTCGGAAAGGGACATCTTGAGCCCACTTTAGTCCTCGACATAGGTGTCGGCCGTTTCTACTAGCATCTCATAGTCGGTCTATTGTTTGGCGAATGTGTTGTTCGGCGTTGAGCTCTCAGCAAACCCAATGGGCCTAATTGGGTTTGGGTTTTATGATGGATGGGCCCAAGTTTGTTTAGAAAAATTACTCAACTCACACAGGAGGATGTCGCTAGAAGTAAGTAATTAGTGTAGGGATATATTTTTGGGTAGTCCACGTGGCTGAGGTTGTTAGCCGAGGAGCCACGTGGGCAGACCATGGTGCCGAGATATGGTGTGATAATACCAGAATCCGAGATATTTGAATAGAGAACTTGAGTCCTAGATGACATCAAACTACCTATTTGGATAGAGATGAGACTTTTGAGGAAGTTCATCTTAATCTGAATAGTGTGAGTTGTGATAGATGTTATCATTGTAAAGAACAGAGTCCCATGAAGTAAGACTTCTAGAGGAAGTTGGACACTGATTATTATAAAAGTAAGGCACCCCCGGTGGGTCTAAGGTATGCTTTTTATGTTCTGTCTAGTGAGTTAAGCACTATTTGTTATCTTTGAGAGATATTGATTATTGACTTGATCGTTGGAGTGCCCTCGAGTGGACGAACCACCGTCAGATTCTTATCTTTCTGTGACAGGTTGTTCGGGCTAATCTATTCTGCCGGTGCTCTCCAGCTGAGTTTCCCATTTGGTTATGTGGTCGGAAATCAACATCCATAATTTGTCGCCGTTTGTGGGAACTTAGTTAGAATAGATGGCCATCATTGTGCAAGATCAACGTTTCTGCAACGGCGAGTTCAGTGAAGATGGAGAATGCGTCAACATTGACGGAATGAAGGCCCTTCCAAAAGGGATGAATGCAAAGATAAGGGGGCATGAGCGCTCCCAAGAAGATGAAGACGACCTTCAAGTTGACAAGAGCTCAACCTAAGTGAGTAGATCCCGAACTCCAGATCCCGGATCCCAGAGCCTAGAAGACAAGATCTCGGCCTAGATGAGTAGGTCCGAGAAGACAAAGAGCTCAGCCTAAGTAAGCAGATCCTGGATTCCAGATCCCGGATCCCAGAGCCTAAAAGACAAGAACTCGGCCTAGATGAGTAGGTTCAAGAAGACAAAGAGCTCAGCCTAAGTGAGTAGATCTCGGATTCCAGATCTTGAATCCCAGATCCTAGAAGACAAGATCTTGGCCTAGATGAGTAGGTCCGAGAAGACAAGAGCTCAGCCCAAGTAAGCAGATCTCAGATTCTAAAACTCGGATCCCAGATCCTAGAAGACAAGATCTCGGCTTAGATGATTAGGTCCGAGGAGACAAGAGCTCAGCCTAAGTGAGCAGATCTCGAATTCCAGATCTTGGATCCCAGAGCCTAGAAGACAAGATCTCAGCCTAGACGATTAGGTCTGAGAAAACATGAGCTCAGCCTAAGTGAGCAGATCCTGGGTCCCAGATCCCAGATCCTAGAAGACAAGATCTCGGCCTAGATGATTAGGTCCAAGAAGACAAGAGCTCAGCCCAAGTGAGCAGATCCCGGATCCCAGATCCTAGAAGACAAGATCTCGGCCTAGATGATTAGGTCCGAGAAGACAAGAGCTCAGCCTAAGTGTGTAGATCTGAGATTCCAGATCCCGGATCCCAGAGCCTAGAAGACAAGATCTCGGCCTAGATGATTTGGTCCGAGAAGACAAGAGCTCAACCCAAGTGAGCAGATTCCAGATCCCAGATCCCATATCCTAGATGACAAGATCTCGGCCTAGATGATTAGGCCCAAAAAGACAAGAGCTTAGCCTAAGTAAGCAAATCCCAGATCCTAGAAGACAAAAAAGAAGCACACAAGATCAGACTGAAGTCTGTTAGGTTCTGTCTGTCGGCAGAAATCCATCTATACAGAAGGACTTTTACTGGACCTCTATTTCGATGTGTACATCCTTTCCAAGTTGAAGACTTTTTACACGAGATCCATGCACGGGGCAGATCCCTTGCCCATAGAGCTATATCACAGGGATTCTGGTGACCCTACATGCAAAAGGATACCGAAGCCTATGTAAAAAAACATGAAAATATTGTTAGAATCCATGATTGTACGATAAGACCGAAATGCCTTATGGCGATGTTCCCATGGTGAACATGATGAGTAAACTTAGACTTATCATATGGTAAAGTTAAATTATACTTGCCCTATGATAAAGTTGAACTAAGTTGGCAATGTTTCCGAGTGAAACATGATGAGTAACTTAGACTTATTATATGACAGAGTTGAATTATACTTGCATATGATAAAGTTGAACTAAGTTGAATTAACTTAGACTTATTACATGGCAGAGTTGAATTATACTTGTATATGATAGAGTTGAACTAAGTTTGCGATGTTTCTGAATGAAACATGACGAGTAACTTAGATTTGTCATATGGTAGAGTTGAACTAAGTTTGACAACTTAGACTTGCCATATGGTAGAGTTGAACTAAGTTTGACAACTTAGACTTGCCATATAGTAGAGTTGAACTAAGTTTATGATATTTCGGTATGAAACATAATGAAACTGGCCAGGACTTGGTCAGTTTGAAAAGAAAGCCGAGGAATATAGTACTCTCGGTGCACTAAGATTAAGCCTTAAGTGTTTTGTTTGGGTGAGCTAAACATGATGACCTCAGCCAAGAATGTTTAAGAGAGACTTAGGCGATAACCATGTGATACGTCCTTAATGTGAACATAAGTGGTACTCAAGTTCACATTAGGGGGCAGGAAGTGGGAATGAGCAAATTGATGTTATTCGAGATCATTGACAAGTGATACTATCCGAGATGACAGTACTATACTGTGCCTGAAGTGTAATTATCCGAGATACCCAACCAGGTTGTTAGACTTGGAAAAGTGAAGTCTTGCCAAAAGACAGCAAGTACAAGTGAAGAAACAACATTTGTAAAAAGTTTATGAAAAAATGTTATAAGTGCAATTCGGCCGAGATAACTAAACAAGAGTTGTCACCCAAGATTTGGATATATCCAAGGTCCTGGGATCCGAGTTGAGGAACCAAGTTGTTAGACTTGGGAAGTTAAGAAAAATTCTAAAGTATGAAAAAATATGCAAGGCACAAAGAAAAGGCAATAAGCATACAGAAGATACATGCAATACCTAGAAGAAAAAATAAAAGATTTGCATTGAAAAAAGACAGCTTGTTCAAGTACATAAACAGACACATCGGCCCCGACAAAACAGATACTATTCAAAACAGAGAAGAAGAAAATACAACTACAATGAAAAAAAAAGTATAATGGGAAGAAAAATTCCTAACTACTAGGATCTTATGCATTGATCTCAAATTGTTCAACCTCGGCTGTTGAAATTGTTTCGGCCTCGGCAGATAGCTGGGCAAACTTCTTGGCCGCGATTTCAGCTTAGATTTCCAGAAGAGTCTGGTCTAGGCTCTTTGCAACGACAATGATCTCGATTTCAAAATTGTTGGCCTTCTTTGGCGAGGTGCTCTTGAAGACCTTATTTTCATCCTCCTCTGTCAAGTCCAGGACTTGAACATTTAGAGTAAGGGACTTGGCCCCAGCAGGAGCTTCAGATTCTTTCTCGACAACCTCAGCCTCGACCTCTTCCTTGTCTCCGACCTCCTCGTCGTCGGCCTCTTTTACTTCCTTGGCCTCATCCTCAGATTAATTGGGAGAGGGAGGGAAAGGGACATTGAGCTGACCCATATCATGGAGAGGTGAGTCCTCGGGGTCAGACATCTTTTTGAGGGCTGCCATCCAGCTGAGATAGTAGCCTTTGTTACAAGCTATGTTGACTTGTGTTTTCGGCCTTAGCAATGGCCTCGGCTTTGGCAGCAGTAACTTGGTCCACTTGCTTCATGTGCTTCTCTTTTGAGATATTGAATTGCTGGAGGCATGAGCATGTTGGATTGACTATAAGGAGATGGAGTGGATTGCATAGTTATGACATCAAGGATGTCAACAAAAAGGTCTTGTACGACAAGAGTTCGGCGAGACATGTCGTCATTGGCTACGGCGATGGTTACTCATAGATAAGGTGATTGGAAAATTATCAAGGTCTAAGGTTGGGAGGTTGGGAGCTTAGGTGTTTCCTGTTCCTAGTTCTAGCTGTAAGATTGTCGCTATTTTCACTGCCATTGAGATGGTGGGTTGATGTGTGGAGCAGCTGATGAATTACTTGGCTGCTAGTCTGGTTCTGCTGGTAGAGTTTGAACCTTGGGCACAAAGGGAGTCTTCATAGTAATGAATGCTTCAAGAACAGCGATGATGGTTTGTAGAGGCCAAGAGAAAGAGAGTCTAGGGGCACAGATAGAGACGAAATAGGAAAATGAAATGGTTTTGCTGGAATTAGAAAAATATGGCAAAAAGTTATGATTTCGAGTCCTGACGTGCCCATGCTGACGTCAGGCGGCGAGGGGCAGAACTAATGCAACATGATGGGGACGTGGTTGGTACGCTCCAATCTAATGATGATCTTGATTGAGAAGTGCGATCTCAGTTAAGATATTGATCTCGGTAGAGATGATGACCTCGGTTGAGATGGTGATCTTTGTTGGCATGATGATTTCAGTTGAGATGTTGATCTTGGTTGAGATGTTGAATTTGGATGGGGGCAAAACTTGTTTATTCTTAGTTTCTGATGCGTTGATACTAGGATCTTGATGTTTTTGAACTAGCAAGTCATGATCTCTGCTAGCAGTGCGATCTCTGTCGAGATATTGGACCTAGATGAAATGGAACATGATGGTTCATGGTTCTTGGTTCTTAATTCTTGATTCTTGACAAGTGGACATTTGAGTCCTTGTTTCTTGGTGCCAACGAGTCACGATCTCGGTTGGAGAAGTACATGTATAGGTTTCATCACTTCAGTTTGTCGAGGTAATAGAACTTAAAGGGTAGTTGTGGGGATAAATTTTTGGGTAGTCCACGTGGTTGAGGTTGTTAGCCGAGGTGCCACGTGGGCGGACCATGGTGCCGAGATATGGTGCAATAATATCAGAATCTGATATATTTGGATAGAGGACTAGAGTCCTAGATGACATCAAACTACTTATTTGGATAGAGATGAGACTCTTGAGGAAGTTCATCTTAATCTGAATAATGTGAGTTGTGATAGATGTTATCATTGTAAAGGACAGAGTCCCATGAAGTAAGACTTCTAGAGGAAATTAGACACTGATTATTATAAAAGTAGGGCACCCCGGTGGGTCTAAAGTATACTTTTTATGTTCTGTCTAGTGAGTTAAGTACTATTTGTTATCTTTGAGAGATATTGATTACTGACTTGATCGTCGGAGTGTCCCCGGATGGACGAACTACTATCGAATTCTTATCTTTGTGTGACAGGTTGTTCGGACTAACCTATTTTGCCGGTGCTCTCCAGCTGAGTTCCCCATTTGATTGTATGGTTGGAAATTAACACCCACAATTGGGTATAGGCATTATTCCCAACCTACGTAAATGGATATCCTCCTATTTCACCGTATGTAATTTTCTTTTTTTTTAAAAAAATATTTACACTAAATGAGTATAGGCATTATTCCAGGCCTAGAGCAAGTAATTGAACTTCAGATATATCTACTTGATTGAGACATAATGATTTTAGAATTGAACTTGGAAAAAGTTGAATTGGACTCATTTTCTGTATATTCGAAGCGCATCATCCCTCCCCGTCCTTTTTCTTCTTCGTCTCTTTTTGTTTTTTTTTTTTTATTATTATGAAAAAGAAAGAGACAAAATAGGAGACAGAAATGGGTGACGGGAAGGAGTGTTAAGGGGGTCAGTCAACAGAAGTAGTGTATATATATTTGCGTATTTTTTTGTTTTGACCACATTTGAATGATCATAGGAAGGAACCATCAGCGGCAGTGGTGTGATTATTAACTTATTTCCAGTTGAAAAAATGTTCACAACCCTTAATTCATTGGGTCATATTGGCATGTTTGATTGGGTGGATTAGAGCATGGGATTGAATTATTAATCCATGGGCCAATTATCCTATGAACATTTTGGTTTAGGATTATTAATCCAATGGATAATTAATCCAACAAATTTGTAGGATTATTAAATGGGGTAGTGGGATTAATCCCATGGATATTAATCCAATTGGATAGTGAATACCACACTAATTTAATAGGATATTAATACTTCACTATTAATCTTGTGAATCAAACATGACCTATAAGAATACTGGCAGTAAACCCATGTTATACATAGCATGCGAAAAATTAATATATTTTATATAAACAATATAGATAGTTAGATTTTTGTATGTAAATTACGAAATCAAAAAATAAAATAAAATTAAGACTTATAATTTAAGTCTCACAATTTTATTACAATTTATGTATCAATTTTTAATTTGTTACAAATTAATCATGTAATTTTCAACTCCCTTGCTAAAGTTGCAGACTTGGGAAAGCTCAACCCAAGCAATCCGAATCAAGCTTGGAATTTTTTAAAGATTGAACAACATATTTTTTAATTCGGTAAGGACCTAAACAAAAATTTAGAAATTTGAAAATGGGCAGAGACACCAAATAACTTGAGCATCCTGAAACTCAAATTGTATATATAAATATATAAAATTACTTGCTAATTTGTTTTTTAAAACAATAAATAAAATTAATTAAAAATTTAATATTAATGAAAACGATATGCTTAAGTTTGTCCAATAAGATTTTTTTTAAAATGTTTAAAAAAATACATCTTTCAGAAAGGGATAATCAAATAAGTTGATATTTTACTTTTTATAATAGTATAAAATAATTTAAATATGATTTTTTAGACATTATTTTTATTTTAAAAGTTATAATAAAATATTTAAATAAAATAAATTTCTCACAAAATAAAAATATCTGAATAAAAATAAAAGAAAAGAAAGAATGTTTATAATGGTATTCTCATTTAATCTGAAAATAATTAGATGAATCATAAATTATCACGTGTAACATCTATTTTATTATTATTTTTTTATAAAAAAAGTAAGTTTCTTCGACCATCACTTTTAATAGAAAAATAAAATTTATTTCTATTTGTTTTAGCAAAAGTCACTTATTAGCTATTTAAGTCAAAAATATTTTATTTTTATTTATTTAATTGACAATTGAGATATAAAAAAAATAAAAACAGAATTCACCATAAATGCTAAAAAAATGATTCATTTTCTTAGTTGATTTTCTTTTGTTAAAAAATTTACTGTACAAGTTCTTATAGTTTAGAAGTATTTAAAAAAATAAAATAAATTTAAAACCAAAAAAGACAAAAAATAAATAAAAATAAAAACTTTTAATAACGATTAATAATTTGAACATGTGTATTTAAAAAAATTATATTTAGGCTAATAATATTATGACATATCATTATTAAATATATAAAATTTTCAAAAATCTAAGAAAAATGGATGAGAATTTTAAGCCTTAAAAACCTAACAATGTTTTCAAAATTTTATAAGGTAAGTATAGATAAATTTGGAAATGTAATTTAATTTCTTTGTATATGTGTGGGTAACACTGTTTCTTTATATATGTCAAGAATTAAAAGATATTAGGATATTAATTAAAAAATTAATAATTTTAGAAAAAATTAGTGAAAAATCCCTCATACATTGCGTTTAGTCCAACTCAAATTTTCTTCATCCATAATACCCCTCCATTTTTTTAATTGGAGCGTCAAGGACAGATTGCAAACGTAATTTTTGTAGACGTTTTTGTATGTAAAAGACAGAGAGCATTGGAGATATCTATTTTGAATGTTGTTATTAGCACTCTATAAATTATTTTGAATATTTAATTTTTAGTTTTTTTTATTACAAAAATAGCCTCAAAAAAAATTACTAGAAAAGACATCATTAATTTTGGGACACTCCATCCTATAATTAAATCTACACACTCGCTACATCATGAATTATGGCTTATGAGAGCACCCACCTCTATCATCATCCATCCATCTTTCCGAAATCCCACTTTTAAAATCTATCTACCCTCAAAACGTTGAAAACCCTTTAGCAGCAATATTCCGACGGTAACGTGGCAACCATTTGATTACCTACACTTTTCCGACTATAACAATGAGCGAAAATTTTTCTGGCAACCACAATTCCATAAGACGAGAGAAGTACAACAATAAAAGTTTAAAGGAGGTTCATAACTTTGATGTTATTCTTAACTCAGAGGGGATTGACCTTGTAAGGATAAGTTTCTTTAAAAAAATGACAAAAATAATAAAATATGTTTGTCATTTTTTTGGGACTGAACTCCTGAATATATGACTGAAATTCGGGAATACAGGCCTAAACATTGTTTATTTGTTTGGAAACTAGTTATCGAACATTAATTTTGAACTTTTTGTAATCTGGGATGAGTCCAGAATGAAGAAAACTTGAAGAATTGAACCGTTTTAAGAACTGGGGATCGAAGATTTTAATCTCCGAGAAGTGATAGTATGACAGGTTAAGATAAGTAAGGTTGGTGATAACCATAGAGAAGTTTTGTATTAGAACATCTCTTGAAAGATTATTGTGGCTCAAATCATGGGCTTCGATTTGAGAACAATGAAAAATATCAGAAGAGTCTTCTTCTTCGTAGGTTTTGTAAAGGATAAGACTCTTATTCTTCTTAGTGGGTTTTGTTAAGATTTTTTGGAAGGAAGATTTTTTTTGGGGTGTGAGGGGTGTGCATTCAATGGATGAAATGTTTAAGAATAATTTTGGTATTATTTGGATGGGGAAAAGAAATTTTAAGGCTTTCAAAATTTATAAGTATGGGTTCAAAGAAATGAGGGGTCTAAAATAATTTATGAAGTGCTAATAGCACCACTCATCTATTATAGGGTAAATTATAAATACATCTCCTGAGATTTGCTTAAAAAATAAATTGTCTCATGTGGTTTGGAAAATTACAAATACCTCCCCTGTCAGAATTTTTTATTTAACAGAATTAATTAAAAAAGTAAAATTTCTAACTGTTCATCTATACAATAATAAAATTATCTGAATTATTAATTGAAATAAAATTTTAATATTATTAAAAATTGTTAATTAACTTAATGATTTATTAATAAAAGGACCTATTTGTTATGAAATTATAAATTTTAAGAGGCATAATATAATTTCTAGAACCACAAAAAAATAATTTATAATTTAAATAAACCCCATGAATGTGTTTGTAATTTACCCTCTATTATATATACCGTTTTGATAATGCAATTAGCAGATTATATATATATATATATATATATATAAGTGTATGTATCTATGTCTAGAGCTTGATTAGCGGTGAAAAACAAAAGAAGTGATAGAACAAAAATCAAGTATTTAGATGCAAATCGTTTTTAGTCTAGAATCTAGATTCATTTAAAATTTGAATCAATAAAAATTTAGATTAGAAGTTCAGCAAATATCTGAGACAATGGAGTTCAACTTGATGATGGTCACTTCGTCCAGAGATCTAAGCATTGTGGGTAATCTCAATAAAATCGAAAAAAAATTTCAATCTTGAGAACTCACTCCAAAAAAAAAGAGAAAAAAGGAAAGAATAAAAGTAAATATGAACTCTATTTTTTTTAACAGTAAGATGTTACTGTGAATTAGAATAATATATTACTGTGAATCCGAATAACATATTACTGTCAAACAGAATAACATATTACTGTTTACGTCAATTTTGACAATGATTTTTTTTTTTTTTTTTAAGAATTTCATAATCAACATAGATTTTGTTTAATAGATCTTAATGAGAGGATTCTAAAAATACTAATTTTATTAAAAATTGACATTTAGATCAAAAATTATATTATTTTAAAATTTAAAATATTAAATTACTCATTAAGTACATTTTAATAATAGTGATACGTATCGAACTTTAGACTTTTCAAGAAAAACTTTGTATACTTGCTCTTAATGTATTAAAGTTTTATTATATGGTGGTGCTACATATATCAATTAGTATACTAACTAGTGTACCAACACTAATTATAACATTATTATTGACCTTACTAATTAATCACATTACAAATCCCAAAACTTTTTAAATTATGCCACATTATCAATTGATGCACTAATTAGTACACTAATTGATGCATATAGCATTATTGTTGTGGGGATATATTTTCTGAGTACCAACACGTGGTCAAGGTAACGCCGACGTATCAGCCGGGGTGCCATGTGTTCAAGTCGTGACGCCGAGGTGATCTCGGCTAGACCGAGGTTATCTCCGAAGATATCGGAGTCCAGGATAAGCGGGTAAAGGACAAGAGTCCTAGAATGAGGAAGAACCTCAGCCTGGATAAGGATAAAGCTCTTAGGGAGTTTATCTTTATCTATTGGAGAGTCCAAGATAAGCACTGAGCTGAAGTCCATTGAAGCTAGGCTTCTATTGGGACTGGGATTGAGTTGGCTATAAAAGAGAGGCACCCCAAATGGGTCTAAGGTATGCAATTTTTATTCTGAATAGTGAGTTAAGCATTTTTTGCTATCTTTGAGAGATAACTGACTTGATCGTCGGAGTGCCCCCGGGTGGACGAACCACTGCCGGAATCTCTTCTTTCTGTTGCAGGTTGTTCGGGACTTATCTATTATGTCAGTACTCTCCAGCTAAGTACTAATTTGGCAGTGTGGTCGGAAATTGACACACACAATTTTGCATCATCTGTGGAAAAGAAAGGAGAATAGATGGCCAACGACGGACAGAGAGAGAAGGTTGGGGATGACACTTCTATTGGGAGTGGGAAACCTGTTGACCTTGACGTCGAAGAAGACAACTGCAACGAACAGACTCGTGATAAGAATCATGAAGGAAAGGACGTCGGCCAGGAGGGCGACATACAGAAGAAATCAGACCGAAACGAGTACTATAACGAGGATAACCTCCAAGTATGGAAAGATAGATGCCTACGGAGGACAAAGAGATGAAGCGGATAGTAAATAAATTGGCAGACCTACAATCTGTCGTCAATTTCATGATGCAAAACAACGTCATGCAGCCACCGTTCCCGCTGCAAGACACGCCGATTCCAGAGGCTAATGCCCAGAAGGGAGGGCAAAAAACAATCCTTGTAGCTCCCCAGCACACCAAGAGTGAAAAACACTCTCACCGGCCTTCAAGGGAGGTCGGGCGAGGAGAGTTGAGAAGAGAAGAATCTCGAAGGACACATCACACCAAGGAAGCAGACCCCAAAGAACATCGGCATGTTCAAAGGCAGGAGTTGTGCTTCGACGCAACTAATGAAGAAAGGTCAAAAAGGGCTCATAACGAAGTTGAGAGCAGTGCACATAAAAGGCTAAAGTCAGGAGATAGCCGAGCTCCTGGGCGGACCAAAGAGGACTTGAGAGATTACCTCAAGAGGAAGCAACAAAATGCCGAGGTAACTTCCCCTGTTAAGCCGAGAACACCATTCTCGGTGGAGTTAGACAAATTTGAGGGCCCGAAAAGATTCAGTATGCCGAGGTTCCAAATCTACGACGGGAAGTCGGACCCCAACTTTCACGTCAGTTTGTACTTGAACTCGATGGCATTGTACACTGGGAACGAGCCGTTCCTTTACAAGGTGTTCCCCTTACCCTTCGGGGAAATTGTATTGGATTGGTTTCACAAATTACCAAAAGGAAGTGTGAAGACTTGGGAAGGCCCGGCCGAGATGTTCATGGCTAGGCTCGTGACAAACAAACTACAGCCACTAAGGGTCAACGCCCTGATGGCTCTGAGAATCAGTGAGGATGAAAGCCTTAGGGCCTACACAAAAAGGTATTATGAGATGTTCAACCGAATACCCGAGTGCAAACAAGAGGTGGCGGTCGTGTCTTTCAAGAATAGCCTAAAAGATGATTGTGCACTACGAAAGTCATTGGCAAAGACATTGTCAAAAAGCATGGAGGAGCTCATGGCCATAATTGATAAATATGCTAGAGCCGAGGAAGACACGCCAGGGATTAAGGCGACAAAGCAAGAGAAAGGAAACGGCTCGCCGAAGCGAGGCCGAGATAACAACGGATCCAACAAACAAGAGATAGGACTGAGGACCGCACAGACAGTCACAACTGTATTCCGAATCCCAATTCACAAAGTCCTGGATAAAATCCGAACCCAACCCTATTTCAGAGCACCAGCAAGGGTACCAGGAGAGTTTATGGAAAGAAGCCTCGGAAAGCATTGTGCTTACCATAATGAAGATGGGTATCTGACTCAGGGTTGCAGAACCCTGAAGTCACACCTGGAAGACCTGGTAAAGCAAGGCCATTTGAGGGACCTTGTAGATTAGGCCAGGACAATGGAAGACCAGGCAAGACTGCCTCAGGCACCAGCAGCTCCACCTCTCCCAGCATAGCAACCGCAGGCAGGCGGACCTTGGGTAATTAATGTAATTCACTCGAAGGTCAACGAAAACGAAATACGGGGGGAGACCCAGGTAAAGCACTTGCAGCATGTGTACCAGGTCCGGGAGAAAAGACCTAGGGTCGAGGAATGCCAGGGACCAGTAGTGTCCTTTACTGAAGCCAACCTGGAAATGGTACAACATCCGCACAACGATGCCTTGGTAGTGTCCCTCAAGGTTGGGGAGTGCCAAGTGAAGCGCATCCTAATTGACCAAGGCAGCTCTTGTGACATCATGTATGTCAAATGTTACAAGGAGCTTGGCCTTCACCCAGATGATATAGAGCAATCCAATGGCCCAATGGTCGGGTTCAATAGAACGCCGACGTGGCCACTGGCAGCAACAAGCTTGGAAGTGCAGGCTGGCACCAAGAAGATAGAGACAGAGTTCACCACAATCGACACACCCTTCCCTTACAATGTTATCTTGGGAAGGCCATGGTTGCATGCAATGAGGGCTGTTCCCTCAACATTGCATCAGCTATTGCGGTTCCCAACAGAGCATGGGTCAGAGGAGGTCAGAGGAGATCAGCTGTAGGTAAAGAACTGCTCCATGGCGGCAATGAAATCCACCTGCAGCATACGAGAACCAGAAAGGGCAGAGATCGAAGACGAGGATGTGGAAGTCCTAGAGGATGTCGGTAAGGAGCTAGCCGAGAAGAGTGAAGAAGCCCTAAAGAAAATCCTCGTCCAGCAGGGGGATGAAGAACGCTTCTTCCTTCTCGGCTCGGGCTTAGCCAAAAAAGAGGAAAAAGAACTGGAGGCGTTCTTGAGAGCAAACATTGAAGTGTTTGCCTGGACGCCTTATGAAATGCTAAGCATTGACCCCGAGGTCACTTGCCATAAACTGAACGTAGACAGGTCGGCCAAACTTGTAATCCAACGGGCAAGAAGACCGACGTTGATGCATGTTGAAGCAGTGGAAAAGGAAGTAGACAGACTTCTGGAGGCCAGAGCCATTTGAGAGGTAAATTACCCGACATAGCTATCGAATACAGTGGTGGTGAAAAAAAAGAATGGTAAATGGAGGGTCTGCGTGGACTTTACCAGCCTAAACAAGGCCTGTCCCAAAGACAGTTTTCTTTTACCCAAGATTGACCAACTGGTGGATGCCACTTCAGGGCATGAAAGGATGAGCTTCCTAGATGCCTACAAGGGATACCATCAGATAGCCATGTACCCCCCAGACGAGGAGAAGACTGCGTTTATCACCCCAAAAGGACTGTATTGCTACAGAGTGATGCCTTTTGGGTTAAAAAATGCAGGAGCAACTTACCAGAGATTGGTAACCAAGATGTTCAGACACCTAATTAGCTGAACAGTGGATGTATACATCGATGACATGGTCGTGAAGACCAGGGAACCTAAGGACCATCTGGAAGACTTAAAGGCAGTCTTTGACATCCTAAAAACATATTGGCTCCGACTCAATGCATCGAAATGCGCATTTGGAGTTGGATCTGGTAAGTTCTTGGGATACTTGGTGACCAAAAAGGGCATTGAGGCCAGCCCAGATCAGATCAAGGCCATCCTAGAACTGAAAAGCCAACATCGGCGAAGCAAGTACAGATGTTGACTGGAAGGGCTGCAGCCCTAAATAGGTTCATAAGCAGAAGTTTTGACAAATGCAAACCCTTCTTCAGCTTAGTGAAGAAGGCCACCGACTTCTTATGGACAGAAGAATGCGAAGTCGCCCTGGCCGACTTGAAGAAGTATTTAACCACGGCTCCAGTTCTCTCAAATCCAGAACCTGGAGAGGAGCTATTCCTGTACTTAGCAGTTTCGGAACATGCAGTAAGCGCAGTGGTAATCCAAGAAGAAAAAGGGGAACAAAGGGCTGTTTATTATGTAAGCAAAACCCTCGCTGATGCAGAAACCAGGTATTTACCCTTGGAGAAGTTAACTGGCCTTAGTAATGGCTTCAAAGAAGCTGAACTATTACTTTCAAGCCCACAAAATTGTGGTACTAACTGAACATCCATTAAAGTCCCTGTTACAGCAGGGAGATCTAACAGGCAGAATAGCCAGGTGGGCAGTAGCCTTGGGCCAGTATGACTTGAAATACGGACCCAGAACAGCAATCAAAGGGCAAGTTTTGGCCGACTTCGTGGCCGAGTTCACGCCAGGATCCATCGTACATCGGCTTCGCAGAGCCAAGATGAATGATGTCCAAGCGAGCAAAGAGGAGCCCAGTCGAGGGCAACAGAACAAAGGAAGGAAGAAAAACTCAGGCCCTGCAGCATTTACATCAGCGACTCCTTTCGACTGTTTGTTGATGGGAGTTCAAACCGACAAGGAGCGGGGGCAAGAGTAATACTGGTATCTCCAGATAGACATATACTACAACAATTCATTCGTTTGGGGTTCAAGGCCTCAAACAATGAAGCGGAGTATGAAGCACTGATTGCAGGACTGAAACTGGTAGTAGCAGTAGAAGCAGATGAGGTGATAGTCTTCTGTGACTCTCAGCTTATAGTCAACCAGACAACAGGCGAGTTCGCAGCCCGAGACGAAAGGATGTCGGCCTATGTGAAAGAGGTCGGCAGATTGATGGCCCTGTTTCGGAATTTCCAACTACAACAGATTAGCCGAGATGATAACAGTCACGCCGATGCCCTGGCTAACCTGGTTTGTGCAATACAACCTGGAAAGGCAAGGACAATAATGGTTGACTACTTGTCGGGCTCGAGCATCGAACCATTGATGACAAAGCGTGAAGCAATGTGTGTGGGCATGGGACCAAGCTGGATGGACGCAATAATAGCATTCCTGAAAGAAAGAAAATTGCCAGATGATCACAAGGAGGCACACAAGATCAGATTGAAGTCGACAAGATTCAGTTTGACAGCAGAGAGACATCTCTACAGAAGATCCTTCACTAGACCCCTTTTGAGGTGTGTACATCCTTCACAAGTTGAAGATTTTTTATACGAAATATATGAAGGAGTATGTGGAAGCCACGCTGGGGGCAGATCACTTGCTTATAGGGCCATTACCCAGGGGTATTGGTGGCCCTACATGCAGAAAGATGCAGAAACCTATGTCAAGAAATGTGAAAAGTGCCAAAGGTTTACACCTCTGATACACCAACCAACAGCAGACCTAAACCCAGTATCCACTCCTTGGCCGTTTTCCCAATGAGGCATGGATCTTGTTGGGAAACTGCCCCAAGCAACCGAGCAAAGGAAGTACCTATCGGTAGCAACAGATTACTTCACAAAGTGGATAGAAGCTGAACCCCTTGCCAAGATTAGAGATGTGGATGTGAAGAGCTTCATATAGAAGAACATCATCACCAGGTTTGGGATCCTAAGAGCAATAGTTGTAGACAATGGAATACAATTTGACAGTAAGCTAATCAAGAGCTTCTGTGCAAAATTCAAAATCAAGAATTATTTTTCGACCCCAAGTTTTCCTCACAGCAATGGACAAGCAGAAGCGTCTAATAAAGTTATCTTGGACGGGATAAAAAAGAGACTGCAAGCAGCAAAGGGAAAATGGGTGGATGAGTTGCCCCGTGCACTCTAGGCATATCGGACTACGCTGAGAAGATCAATGGGGGAATCCCCATTTGCCATGGCTTATGGCACAAAAGCAGTCGTTCCGCTGGAAGTTGGCATCCCAGGAATCAGAACCCAAGCAGTGGAGAATGGAACTAATGATGTACTCTTAGCCCAAGATCTGGATCTGCTAGAAGAAAGAAGGGAGAGAGCTACAATTCAGCTGGGGGCATACCAGCGGCAGCTTGCCAGGGCTTATAATAAGAAGGTCAACCCAAGGGAGTTTGAAGTCGGTGACTTGGTCTTGAGAAAAGTTGTCGGCAACAAAAAGGATCCCAGAGAGGGCAAGCTTGGCCCGAATTGGGAGGGACCCTATAGAATCATCTTGGTATTGGGCAATGGGGTATATCGGCTTGAAGCTAATGAAGGCAAAGAGTTGCCAAGACCCTGGAATACTTGCAATCTGAAATTTTTCTATCATTAGATTATCTTGTTCTTTGTTATTAGCCGAAGTAATAAATAAAATTTTAGCTTGTTTTTTTACACTTGTGACTGATAAGATACTTGACGATGTTTCTGGAATAGATGCATAATGAGAACCCAAGTGGAACTTAGATTCACATGAAGGGGCAGAGAGTTGGAAAATGGTCCCTGGAAATGTAGAATATACAAGCTAAAATCAGTTCGACACTTGTTGAAATTTGAGAAAAATTTACAAGTTTAAGTTAAACCGAGATCATGTTTAACACTTGTTGAAATTTGAGAAAAATTTACAAGTTGAAGTTAAACCGAGATTATATTTAATACTTGTTGAAATTTGAGAAGTTAAACCGAGATCATATTTAATACTTGTTGAAATTTGAGAAAAATTTACAAGTTGAAGTTAAACTAAGATCATGTTTAACACTTGTTGAAATTTGAGAAAAATTTACAAGTTGAAGTTGAACCAAGATCATGTTTAACACTTGTTGAAATTTGAGAAAAATTTACAAGTTGAAGTTAAACCGAGGTCATGTTGAAGGATGTTGGTTTAAAATATTAAATCCAGGCCGAGATAAACCATTGGTGGGTATAACCGAGGTATATGACCTCGAAAAGATCGCACAGATAAGGTGTGTTTTGAAGACATCCAAATTATTCTAAGTATAGAATCATACAAAACAGTAAAAGGAAGACAAGATACAAGCATTCAGGAGAGGAAGTTGCATAAACATTCAAAAGATGGCATGTCGACCACATAAAGAGCTTACATTGTTTCAAAGAAAGAAAAAAGTACAAAGAAGAAAAACATCAAGCTAAGGCTCGTCAGTGCCTCCGGCTGGTTGGGTCTGAAGTTCGAAAGACTGCTGTGAAGACATATCGGCGGCCTTCTCAGCCGCGAGCTCGGCATCTATTTCTTGAAGGGTTTGGTCGAGGCTCTTGTCGGTGATAGGCACGTCCGATATTGCCTTCTCAAGAGTAGCGTCTTTGGAGACCTCCCCACCCTCCTCATCCTGAGTCAAGTCTAGAACTTGCTCATTTGGAGTAGGGGACTTGGCCCCAGCAGCCTCATTTGATTTCCTCACCAAAGCTTCATCCTCAGACTTAGAATCGTCTTCGGATTGGCTTGGAGTAAGGGGGAATGGCAAGGGTAAGACGTCGGCATTTTTGAGGGGGGAGTCATCGGGAACGTCGAGCTTTTTTAGAGCAGCTATCCAACCAAGAGTGAAACCCTTGTTGCATGCATGTTTCACTTGTTTTTTATAATCCTCCTTGACGTCGGCCGCTCCCTGTGCGTATGCCTTCTCATCGGTGGCCTTGATCTCGGCCTCCTTTGTGGCTAGGGCATCTTGGAGTTCTTTTTGGGCCTCGGCCGTCTTTTCTTCGGCCTCTTTCTTTTCGGCCTCAAGAACCTTCTTGATGGCCTCTACAGCATCTGCTTTTTCCTCGGCCACGTCTTTGGCTTTAATGGCTGCCGCAACCTGGTCTGATAAGGTTTTCATTTTTGCCTCGACCTTTTTAAGGGTCTTTTGCAAACCAATTACCTCCTTCGTCTTGTCGGCCAACTCCTTCCGGTTCTTAAAAGCTTGCATCGAGAAGGAATGGGCGTGCTGGATCGCCTGAAAGAAAGTCAACAGAACAAAAGTTAGTAAAATCCTCTGAGTATGAAAGAATGGAGAAAGAAAAATACCAAGTATGGAAGACTTACTTGAACAGAGTGTTGAAGCATCAGAGCGAAGTTTTCATACTCGCTCATCTCGGCGTTGAGGTTGAGATCATTTGGTAGGAGCAAAGCTGTTGAGAGGGCGACACCGACTTCAAAGATCAGTCGCGCTGTCGCCAGCTCTAACCGGCTTGTCCTCGATAGTGATCTGGAGGGCATCTGCTTTCATAGGTCCCGAGGTCGTGGCAGATTCGGACCTCGGCCTCTTTGACCGAGTTGATTGGGATGGTTTGGCCTCGGCGGGCCTCTTCTCGGGGACGGAAGGGGTTTTCTCGCTCGAAGCCAATTTTGAAATTGGCAAGGTGTCCTCAGTATCAATCTGAGTCACCGTTGCCTTTGGCTGAGCCTTCTTCAGCTTTTTTTGTTTCGGCTTTGGAGGCTGAGTTGGTGCTGGTTGAGCGTCGACGGAGGATGAGATGTCAGCCAAGAGGTCTTCAGCGACTGCTTTTTTGCAGCCCATCTCAGTAGCAAAAACAGTTCGGCGTCGTCGTCGGCGTTGAGATGGTGGGATTAGCTGCAGAGCTAAGGTAGATGATTGTTCTGCTGGATCTGAGGTTGACCCTTGATCTGGCTGAGATGATGAAGTTATTGGTGGAGTTGTGGCAGACGGAGGAGATTGACTCTTCTTCTTCTTTAGAACATCGGGAAGAACCGACTTGTAAGTGGGAATGAAATTGAGTACCAGAGGGGCTCTTCGCTTGTGGACTAGCAAATCCAATAGCTTCTTCAAACCCTTGCTGGGGAAAAAGGACTTGCGGAAGCCTTTTTTTGGTTGGGGAAGAGCTGCAAGAAAAACAGACATTAGAACAAGGAAAGTATTGAAGACTTTAAAAAAAACAAGTAAGTATAAACACTGGGCTCTTACCATTACCCTCTACAAAAATTGTTCAAGGAAGAGGGTAGAGGTGGAGGTCCTCATCTGGAGCGAACTCCCAGTTCCCCGAGATAATGAAGTAATCATCCTCGGCTCCCTTGTTAGAATTTGGAAGGTCGGCAACGATTTTATACTCTGTGGACCTCGGCTTGAGGTAGTAAATATAGCTTTTTTCCAATTTGAGGCCACACATGGTGTAGCAGTATTGGATGTCGGCTAAGGTAACCCTAGCATTCTCTTGTTTGGCTAAGGCTATTATACCATTGATGACTCGGTAGGAATTGATGGCGAGCTGCATTGGATTCAATTTATAGTAATGGAGTATCTCGCGGAAGAGGATGTTAAGTGGGAGCCTAAGTCCTCACTCGATAAAAGCAACAACAAGGAAGGACATAGAATCAGTTGTGGGCATAATGAAGTCTTCCTCCCCAGCCAACCTCAGATAAACGTCGGCTGGAATGGAAAACTCTCGCCTAAAGTATTCTAATTTGGTCGGGGTGTCTACCCTATGTTTCCACATACCCATGACGTCGGCTTAGGGGGAAAGTGTATAAGTTGGAAATAAAGTGTTCTGTAAAGGCTTAAAAGACCTCGGCAGAACCTAAACAAACGCTAGGGTAAAGATTTTTTGCGATCCAAAGTAAAGGTTGTTTCAATTTTCCCTAAGATTCGTGTGTTCTATGGCAAATCTCAAACCTAAGTCTAAGCAAACGGAGATTGAAGGCAAGAATCTGGAGAAAATACAGAAAACACAAACAAGAGCAATGATTCAGAATCAAGAATAGTGGTGAATCATCAAGAACACTGTGACAGAGTGTGTGCAAGGGTGCAATGCCAAGAACAGAGGCAGAATGAACAAGTGTATGGGTATTGTGTGTATATTAAAGAACGGTTTGGGCAAAAAACAAAATCATGAGATAAATATGCTCAAAATACATGGTTGGATTCAAAACACAAATGTGAATGACGTTGTAATTACAGTATGCAGATATAATAATTTGAGGAAGAACAAAAATCGAAACAAATGAACAGTGACTTACAGGGGAAGATTAGGGTCGCCGAGATCAGACAGTGGCAGCAACCGGAAAAGTGCAGCAAAATCCTCACCGGAGGGGAATGAACGGAAGTAATCGCGGAAAGCTTCGCGAGAGCGACAATGGAAGATTTGAGAGAAAAAGTTAGGGAGAGAAAGAGTTGGGAGCTTGAGAACGAAGGATGCAAAAGTGAAGAGACGGAGAGAGAAAGTTGATTTTGATCAAACGCGAAGAATGGCGGCAAAATACAATCAATGCGTCTAGAGCGACATGCTTGTTAGACGGCGCACCCAGACACAAGATGACTTACAGGCGTGTATCGAGTACGATCTAGTGAGGGGAAGACGCGTGGCAAAAATGGTTGATTTATTTTGCGTGACAGCTCATACGCGTGATAAAACTCTTGGAGTTCTTAGTTTAATGAAGCAAGTGACCTCGGCTAGACCTGGTCGTGTGAAGCCGACGTATTATGACCTCGATAAATGGATGATACAGCAAGATAGCCGACATGCTATACGTTATGCCGATATAGGTTCCATCACCTCAGGATGCCGAGGTAATAGAACCTAGGGGCAACTGTGGGGATATATTTTTTAAGTACCAACACGTGGCCATGGTGACGCCGACGTGTCAGTCGGGGTGTCACGTGTCCAAGTCGTGACGCCGAGGTGATATTCGAAGATATCGGAGTCCGGGATAAGCGGGTAAAGGACAAAAGTCCTGGAATGAGGAAGGACCTCAACCTGGATAAGGATAAAGCTCTTAGAGAGTTTATCTTTATCTATTGGAGAGTCCAAGATAAGCATTGAGCTGAAGTCCATTGAAGCTAGGCTTCTATTAGGACTGGGATTGAGTTGGTTATAAAAGAGAGGCACCCCCAATGGGTTTAAGGTACGCAATTTATATTCTGAATAGTGAGTTAAGCACTTTTTGCTATCTTCGAGAGATAACTGACTTGATCGTCGGAGTGCCCCCGGGTGGACGAATCACGGCCGGAATCTCTTCTTTCTGTTACAGGTCATTCGGGACTTATCTATTCTGTCAGTGCTCTCTAGCTAAGTACTAATTTGGCAGTGTGGTCGGAAATTGACACACACAATTCTTTATTATAACGGAGTTTTGACTAAATTTTCCTTACATTTAAGGTAAAAGAACCAATAGTTATGTGACATGTGTTTTTTATATTTTATAAATAAAAAAAATATGAGAAAATAGATTTGGGATTTTGGAACTTAAAGACTTAATAATATTGTACAATTATATATAGTATAAAAAGATGAAAGTTTTAGTGGAGCAAAAGCTAATATTCAAATGGAAAAGTGTACAGAACCAAAAAGTTCTAATAAAATTATTATAATTTTTTTTATTAATGGTGAGCATTTAAACTTCGTATTGTGGGATTTAAGGGTGTGCACGGGTCGATTTGACTCGAATTTATCCTTAATTCGTCAGTCAAACCCACACCTTGAGGTGAAGAAATTAGTGATCCATTTTCTACCGAATTGTAGTTCGAAATCGACCGAATCACAGAGTACGGTTTGATTGTCAGTTCGATTGATTTCAAAAATATGAGATGATATATATATTTTTTAAAATGATAGGGATGTGCACGGGTCGGGCCGAGTCGGCTTGGGTTTACCATTGATCTGTCAGCCGAACCGACACCTTCAGGTGAAGAAATTAGTAATCCATTTTCGACCGAATTATAGTTCAAAATCGATCGAATCACAGAGTACGGTTTGACAGTCGATTCGGTTGATTTCGAAAATCTAAAATGATTTTTATTTTTTTATTTTTCAATGGAACTCGACTCATACATATGTACATACACACACATACATCTTTGACAACAGATGAGAGAAAATGAGAAAAGAGAAAGAGAAAGTCACTAATCGTAGCACCAATCACTGCCATCGCCATCGCCATCGCCATTGCCATCGCTAAGGTGTTAGCTACCTTGCTTGCTATAGCTACCATCACCATCGAAAGAAAGAAAAACACAGATGATAGAGAGAGAAAGAGAGTGACACTACTACAAAGACATAAAGATCACACTTTTTTTGTGTGATTTATGTTATTTAATCACACTTTTTAAGTTTTTTCAAAGTGTGATCTTTTGGAGTGTGATTAAAAAATGTCATTTTTAATCAAACGTTTTAAGTGTGATTAATAACATCTAGATCAAATCTTTTAAGTGTGATTAAAAACTAATAAAACATGTGATAATAAATATTTAGATCACATCTTTTAAGTATGATTAATTACTAATAAAATCTGTGATAATAAACATTTAGATCACAGATTTTAAGTGTGATTAATACCTAATAAAACCTATGATTAATAATGAGATAAGATCACACGTTATATGCATTTATCATCACAATTAATGCATGTGATAAAAAAAAAAAAAGAATTCGACATATTTGAAGAATAATCAATATTATTTTTGTACGCGCATTTCAAGAATAAAATACACACTATATGCTATAATTTGAATCACAACCACATTGAATGAAATAACGTCACATATTTCATAAATGAAAGTTAGATATGTTCAAAAGTATATACATAGTAATTAAATAAAAAGTTTTAAATTGAGCTTGCATATATTAAAAAATGAAAAAACTTGAAAAACTAAGTTCTTGAATTCTTTGTCCATATTTTGCATCTCTCCAAGAAATTTCTGATCTGAAAAGTGAAAACACAAATTAATTTAGAAACCACTAGAAGCATATATAAATAAACTTACTATTTGTAGAGACTGTCCTAGTCTTACAAAAGAAATTTAATGATGAAAAAGGTTACAATGATCATCAAATACAACAATAAAGTTGAGGATCAAGGCCGTAAATTAAGAGTTATCATGAAGTTGTAGATGTCTTTACATTTGGATTAACACACAAAGTTAATCCAAATGTATGACATTTAAAACAAGAGGTTAAAACAAGAAGCTAGCAGCAAGCCACAAAACAACCTTAAGCTACCTAATCCATACATATGTTCAACATCCATATCTAACATAAAATAGGAATCCTGAACAAGACACAGTAGCCCAAACAACCAGCACAGCAGCATGCAGTATAGCAGTAGAGCAGCAAAATATAGCAATATAGCAAGATAGATAGCTGACGCATTAAGGAACAACAACATACAACCAGAGCAGCAGCACACCATATTACAGTAGCACACAGCAAAGAACATACAAAGTAATCTTAAGCACAACCCATAAGAATTTAATACAACATTCAACTAGAGAACCAAAGACAAGCTATGCACAAATTCAGTATAAATAAAGACATCAATGCATGTTAACACAAAAGAAAACTATCCACTAAAGTCCAACTAAGTGATTGAAATAAGCATATCCACTACATACTATTTATGGAATAAGTTGAACACCAAACATTGTTCTCACTCCAAACACCATAGTTTCTAACATTCTCTGAAAATATTCTACTAATAAAAATAAGTAGTTGCATTCACCTACTAAGGATTAACTAGTTCTGTTGAATCCTAATGAAAGAATTCTTTAGCAATCTCTAACTTAACTGTGGAGATATATTTTCTGAGCACCAACACGTGGCCAAGGTGACGCCAACGTGTCAGCCGAGGTGCCACATGTCCTGGTCATGATGCCGAGGTTATCTCGGCTAGGCTGAGGTTATCTGCGAGGATACCGGAATCCGAGATAAGCGGATATGGGACAAGAGTCCTAGATTGGGAGAAGACTTCAGTTTGGGTAAAGATAAGACTCTTAGAGAGTTTATCCTAATCCCACTGGGAGTCCCAGATTAGCAGTAATCCTAAGTCCATTAGGGCTAGGCTCCTATTGGGACTAGGATTGTATTAGCTATAAAAGGGAAGTACCCCCATGGGTCTAAGGTATGCTTTTATGCTCAAGCTTATGAGTTTAGCTATTGATTATCTTTGAGAGATATGGAGTACTGACTTGATCGTCGGAGTACCCCCGGGTGGACGAGCCACCGCCGGAGACTTTTCTTTCTGTTGCAGGTCAGACAGGTGCCATCTATTCTGCCGGTGCTCTCCAGCTGAATACTAAGTTGGCAGTGTGGTCAGAAAATCACCCACACAATTTGGCGCCGTCTGTGGAAAAGAAAGGAGAATAGATGGCCATCATCATACAAGATCAACGTGTTGAAAACGACGAGTTTAGCGAAGATGGAGAGTCTGTCGACATAAACGGAATGAAGACCCTTCCAGAAGGGACGCGAAGACAGGGGGCATGAGCACTCCCAAGGAGATGACATTCAAGTATAGAAGAGCTTAGCCTAAGTGAGCAAATCCTGGATTTCAGGCCCTGGACCCCAGATCCAGAAGACATGATCTCAGCCTGGATGAATAGGTCCGAGAAGAGAAGAGCTCAACCTGAGTGAGCAGATCCAAGATTCCAGAAGACATGATCTCGGCCTGGATGAATAGGTCCGAGAAGAGAAGAGCTCAACTTGAGTGAGCAGATCCAAGATTCCAGAAGATAAGATCTCGGCACTTAAGTCCGAGAAGAAAAACGGCTCGCCGATGCGAGGCCGAGGTAATGATGAATAACTTAGACTCATTATATGACAGAGTCGAATCTTGCATATAATGGAGTTGAACTAAGTTGGAGTAACATAGGCTTGCCATGTTGGCAGAATCAAACTCAGGTTAAAACCAAGTAAGATCAACAGAGAAATCAAGGCTAACAACCTCGACTTGAAACCAACTTCGGCGAACAAGATTACATGCACAAGCTTAATGTGAACATAAGTTCACATTAGGGGGCAGAGAGTTATAAATGATGTTTAACACTTGTTGAAATTTGTAGCAATTTACAAGTTGAAGTTAAACCGATGTTATGTTTAACATTTGTTAAAATTTGTAACAATTTACAAGTTAAAGGTTAAACCGAGATCATTGTTTAACACTTGTTGAAATTTGTAGCAATTTACAAGTTGAAGTTAAACCGAGATGATGTTTAACACTTGTTGAAATTTGTAGCAATTTACAAGTTAAAGTTAAACCGATGTTATGTTTAACACTTGTTGAAATTTGTAGCAATTTACAAGTTGAAGTTAAACCGAGATGATGTTTAACACTTGTTGAAATTTGTAGCAATTTATAAGCTGAAATTAAACCGAGATGATGTTTAACACTTGTTGAAATTTATAGCAATTTACAAGTTGAAGTTAAACCGAGATTATTGTTTAACACTTGTTGAAATTTGTAGCAATTTACAAGTTGAAATTAAACCGAGATGATATTTAACACTTGTTGAAATTTGTAGCAATTTACAAGTTGAAGTTAAACCGAGATTATTGTTTAAACTTGTTGAAATTTGTAACAATTTACAAGTTGAAGTTAAACCGATGTTATGTTTAACACTTGTTGAAATTTGTGGACAAATTACAAGTTGAAGTTAAACCGAGATCATTGTTTAACACTTGTTGAAACTTGAGAAAAGTTTACAAGTTAAAGTTAAACCGAGATTATGTATGACAGCTCATACGCGTGAACGGGTTCTTGGAATTCTTGTTCTTTAAAGAGACATGTCGGCCTTAACGATGATCTCGGCTGCAATACTTTAAGCCGACATACTGGAAAGTACCGATATAGGTTCCATCACCACAGAATACCGAGGTAATAGAACCTAGGGGGCAGTTGTGGGGATATATTTTCTAAGCACCAACACGTGGCCAAGGTGACGCCGACGTGTCAGCCGAGGTGCCACATGTCCTGGTCATGATGCCGATGTGCGAGGATACCGGAATCCGAGATAAGCAGATATGGGACAAGAGTCCTAGATTGGGAGAAGACTTCAGCTTGGGTAAAGATAAGACTCTTAGAGAGTTTATCCTAATCCCACTAGAAGTCCCAGATTAGCAATAATCCTAAGTCCATTAGGGCTAGGCTCCTATTGGGACTAGGATTGTATTGGCTATAAAAGAGAGGCACCCCCATGGGTTTAAGGTATGCTTTTATGCTCAAGCTTATGAGTTTAGCTATTGATTATCTTTGAGAGATATGGAGTACTGACTTGATCGTCGGAGTACCCCCGGGTGGACGAGCCACTGCCGGAGACTCTTCTTTCTGTTGCAGGTCAGACAGGTGCCATCTATTCTGCCGGTGCTCTCCAGCTGAATACTGAGTTGGCAGTGTGGTCAGAAAATCACCCACACATTAACTATTCTTCAATTTAAGCCAAGTATTGTTGAAAGCTGTTGTAGCAAGTGCATTCATGACATTTAAAAGGAAAGAGTGGGATCAATAGTTTAAATTTTTTTTACTGTTTGCTCCAAAAGATAAAAAATAAAACTAAATAAATAAAGAAGATATGAAAACTGAAAGTGAAAATAAAAAGAACTAAGATTGATTAAGAAGCAAAAAAGATCATCACGAACCTTTAAGCTAGCCAGCTCAGTCCTTACACTTTTTCATTAGTCTATCCACGCTCATAATCCATCAATAAAAATCATGTCTTAAGAACTTTGATCTCAAAAATTGCAGCACCCTTAAGCAAAATAGATTCATTAAGCATCAGTTGACACTTACTGTCAAAACCAACATAGTCAAAATATCAAAAAACTATTAACTAAAAAGGCTCTCAAAAAGGGGCTCATCTGAATTTACTGATTACACATGATTGTACCCTATATAGCAACATTTCAAGAAAAATATGGTTACAAGTTCATCAAGATTTTCAATCCCATGGTAATAACTGTCATTCTGAAAATTTCAACAAACCTGGGCTTAATTCTCTAAACATGTGAGCACTAACATTAAGGGATGGTCATAAGCAAAAAAGTTCAAGACAGTCGACAGAATTAAAGACTATGTTTGAATTTGTGCCTCCCCTCTCTTTCTGCAGTAGTTCAAGAGTCATGAAAACAGACTCTAACAAAATTGTGGAATGCTTAAATTCTAATGTAGGATTTGCCACAACATTGTTTTCAAATTCAGTTTTCTTGTATTCCTAGCTGTTCTAGATAACCATTTTTAGTTGGTAGGAAGAGCAACCTCCATCATACGTCATTGAATACCTCAGCATTTCCTGTGAACACCAACCATGATAAACAGAACTTACAAGAAACTGTGCTCAGATCTGTAACAAGACTCACTTTATGTAACTTCACAAACTCAACCCACACATAGGCACTCAAGCTCAACAAAGAAATGTAGATAGCTGAGCACATAAAGGAAATAAGGAAAATAAAATAAGAAAAACACATTCCAAGAATGTAGATCTCTCATCACTTAACCCACAACAAATAACTCTCTTACAAATAGTACCAGCTCTATTACCTGCAGACAAAAACAATGAGAGTGTAATAGACTACAAGTAAAACAGGCATCAACTTGCAACAGCAGCAAAAACCACTCTGCAGTAGCAGTAGCAAAATAGCTCTGCAGCAATAGCAACAATTACGTGTAGCAGCAGCAGCAAAAGCATTAACTAACCAAAATAAATCCTTATTTGAAGCGCATTACTATCCATTTATGTTTGAATTTAGTGTAATTTATCCTTATCTAAAACTGAAATGTATTAGTAGATGGACACATCTACATGGTATTTGGACTTTGTTTATAACTTTCTCCTTAATGGTGAATGTACTTTAAAGGAACTGTAATTTAAATGAATTTTTAGGATTACTTATATAGTTTTGTGGTGTGTTTAGAGGCTTGTACATGAATCATTCAAGTAACATATGTGAGACATGGTCTAGGCTGCAGTTGATATTGCTCTGTGCTGAGCTTGTGGCCTAGGTTGTAGCCACTGTGGCTTGGGCTGTCCTACACCCTCTCTTTCATCACCCATCATGTATGAAGGTTAGAATTTCAGAAAATGCTAATTTGGATTTCATTTATTATTTATTTTTTAATCCTTGCAAGCATTGCGTGTTAAGGTGATGAATAGAATTGAAAAGAAAGCAACCTACTTGAAAGAATTGGAAGAACAAGTAATTTCATTTGTCATTTCTTCTCTACATCATAGTGAACATTATTCTAACCAAAATATGTCAGAGATTTGAGAGAATATTTTTGAATTATAGGGTAGAATATAATTTGATAAAATACATTTTCATTATAGTGTATTATATGAAAAGGAAAATTTGTATTAATCAGTAATTGGTATTTATTTAGAAAATAACTTCTGACAATTTTAGGACTTTTTTGCAACATTTTGTTTCTTTTTTTTATATTTTATTTTTATTCTTTATACTTTGAATTAGTGTATTCTTGCTCTTGTACAGAGTTGTAGCTATTTAGAATAAATGCTTATGGCTTACAACTAATAGATTAATAGATAGGTCATTCTTGCTCTTAATTTTTGGTATTATTGATTATATTAAATTGTCAATATGCTTGCTGCATATAAAATTGTATTTATTACAGCTATTCCAGTAAACTTTGCTTTGTTAGAACTTAGAAGTGGAATTGATTCATGAAATATTTTTAGGACCATAGGCGAAGAATTATCCACACAAAGGATCATGATTCAGTCACTTTTACTTGAATGTGCATATGTTAATCATATCTCTAACTTGGCAAAACTCATCTTGGCAGCAGGTTATTGTGTTAAAAAGAATAATGGTCATCATATAACTTTTGCAAAGCTAGGAGGACATATATAAATTTTTTTCTTAGAATGCTTTTTTTAGAATATTTTAGAGTTGGTCAACAGAAAAACTGGCTTTTTGCAGGAGTTCATCTATTGGAAATGCATTCATATATAGATCAAGTTCTGGTTCTGCTTTCTTTTTCTTTTTTCCCTTCTAAAACTTTGATCTATTTAATTTCCAAATAAAGATTTGGAGATCAGGATATGTATGAAAATTCTTCATTCACTAAACTGGCTAGCTACATATGCATTGCATAAATATCTCTGACTTATTTTTCATTTGAACGATGACAAGATAGAAATACAAATACCATACCATACCCCTAGCCATTCTAATTGCCTGACGCATCTTTCTTGAGTAATGATTGAGATTCATGTGAATGTTAAGGTGAAGAATCAGTGCATTTTTTTGACAAAAAAACAAGGGTTCGGTTTTGTAGGATTTTTGTTTTAGTTAACATGGCATATCTTTGGTGTTAGTTGTTGATCTATATTTCTTTATCTTGTTTATATAAATATTATAAATCGGTTCATTTTCCTTATGCTAATTTGTTTGTTGTTTCCAAAAAATATTGCAGGTCTCCAAAATCTGATGTTGCGTAATCAACAACTGCTCAAGTCTGGAAATGCTCATTTTGGAGGGTTCTCTTTGCCATTTATAGTAGTTCGGGTACATGTTTCTTTCATTTTTTTAGCATATATATATATATAATATGTATACTTTAGTAGTTTTTCATTGCTTTTTCTAATCTAAATAATAGCAGTTTGGTTTTTGCAACTATCTTATTCAGCTTTTAAGAGCACATGATGATTTATTGAACAATTAGAAGTATACTTATGTTATTTATTTGCTCTATCATTAAGTTTGTAATATCATTTAAGTAATTCTGGCTCTCATCTAATTAACTTTTTTCTGGCATAGGAGTAAATTTGTTAGGGGGAATCACATCCCAGTGAAATAGATTTAAAAAAAAAAATAAAATTACACAGACATGGTGCAACTTAGAGTTGCACCCACAAAACTTTTGAGTTGCACCCCACCCACCACACAACACCCTCCATGTTCTACAAATGTTTTTTGGTCTCCTGCATTGTTACGGTTGCACCCCACCACCACACAAGGAGTTGCACTCTCCATGTTTTACAAAAATTTTTTGGTCTTCTATCTTGCATTTTTATTTACCCAATATTTTATAGAACTTTACCAAAGGCTTGGGGATCAACCAGAGCACTCTATTCACTTTTTTTATCTTCATCTTCCAAGTAGAAAATCCTACTTTTAAAATTCTTTTAGCACTATTAATCTGAAGTAGCATTGCAACAATCTGCATGCACCTAGTCTCACAGCAATCAGCATTCCTCTTTCTTCTTGAGACTTATAGGGGTGATGGGATTCATCACTCTATACTATCACTTCCTGTAATTTATTCATAATGGAATTGGTCTTGCTGTCTCTTCTTTTCAAGTCGTTGCTTTGTTACGCCTTCTTTTTTACTTTGTTGAACTCAACTAGATGGAACTCTTTCTATTTCTATGATTGGTTGAGGAACTTTGACAATTTGATTAATGGTTACTAGAACTCACTCGGCTTATTTTCAGAGTTTGGAATTATATTTGGATTACAAAATTACTGCCAAGTAGACAAAACACTAGTTGTAGTGGTGGAATTGTGAGGCCTCAGGGGATTTTAAAATAGCCATTAATGGTTTAATTTCTTAGAGATTACTAATTTGGAAGTATGTTGCGTTCCTGATATTGTGATTAATTTTGTTCAATGGAAGAAAATGAATCAGGTTACGTGCTGGCAAATCATGGACATTCTCTTGAAGAAGATAGGGTTTGCTTTGGACTTCTAGGATGATAAAGTTGAGGATTCAAGCATTCTATATCTTTTGCTGAAGTTAGGTGCATAGTTGTATCATATGTGCACACATGCGTGTGTGAGTCTTCAATTGCTCTAATGTGTCACATTTACTTGGGATCTATGTTACATGGACTTCTCTAAAAGGCCTCATATTTGTTTAGAATCATCTAGTTTCAAAAGCCTCAATCATCTTGAAGCGTGTGATACATGCAATACATCTAACACGGTGCCTAACTAACAATTCAAATAAAACATAGATTATGTTGGCACCAGTAAATGATTAATTTTACAGAATAACACCTCTATTTACATCTTCAAGTACACCCATTCATAAGTCCATGGTAAGTTATGCCCAAAATAAACAACAAATGTTGGCCAATACCCAAAATTGAATCTAAAAATAAATTAATCAACAAGATGTATAGATTACCAACCACTAACTACAGCTTGCCTAGTTGGTCAAAACACCAGCACCAAAGTAGGAGGTCAAGGGTTTAATTCTAGGCAAGATTTCCTCTTCCCCTAAGCTATGGCCTTCGAGGTACCCAAAAGAAAAGAAGAAAAAAAGAATAATGAATAAATATTTTTTGGATAGACATACCTTCATAGATCCTTTATCTTTCCCTAATTCCGGTACTGTCTCACTCTGTTTATGGCAAACAGATAGTCACTATTACGCTAAAACATGTTTGACATTAAAACCACATTATCTTAAAAATGCATTTGCTTTCATCAATATAATAAGAAAGAGCCATTTATTCAATTACATGACTAACGCAAAAATTTCCAAACCTGTAAATGCCACATCAGAATATGAGCAAATATATCACAAAAGGGGCATAAAAAATAGAGAATTCACCAGAAATTTTAAGAGGTTTTTTATTTCAAAAGACAAATTTGAGTGAGTAACTTCAATGGTGGTTTGGACCTATGATGAAGAAAATGAATTAGGGCTTCGTTTAAGAAACTGAAGGCAAGGAGAAGAGACCTGTGCTGTTTATGAAAATGAATCTTGTTGGGAATAGAAAGAGGGGTCATGCTAGGTTTCATGAAAATCATCATGAAAATTCATCTGCACCGTTGGATCATGAGATCATATCTGATCTAAAGGTGCAGACAGTTTTCATGGTAGTTTTCCTTAAAAATTTTCCTTAAACCTAGCATTTCCCTAGAAAGAGTCGTGCTCTCTCAATCGTGGGTAGAATAGGCGTGAATGGGAATAGTATTTTATATAAAAATCAAATTGACATATTTTATACCATCACACTTATTTAGGGAGTGTGATTAAAATATATATATATATAATCACACTTATTTAAAAAGTGTGATTAAAAATAAATATTATCTAGTATTATTAGTAGTATATATATAATCACACTTTAATTAGAATGTGTGATTAAAAATATACATATATAATCACACTTAACTGAGAAGTGACATAAAAAATATATATTATCACACTTAATCAAATCAAGTGTGATTAAAATATCAATCTAATTTTTTTATTACACTTTCAATAAAAATGAGATATTTTTATTTGTCAAAGTGTGATCTTTAATTATTTTTGTAGTAGTGTGAGTTGAGTTTGTCTCACAAAGAAAGAAAAAAAAAAAAAAAAAAAAAAAAACAGAAAAAAGGCTTGAGACGAAAGAGAACTTTTTGTTTTCCTGGATTTATGAGAGAAAAAAAAGGAAAGAAAGTGATAGACAGAAAAGAAATTGAAGAAAGAGAGAGTCTTTGGCTCTGTTTGGTAGAGATTTGAAACGTTAGTTTCAAGTTTTGATTTACACACCGTGTTTGTTTATAGTTTTTAAAAATTAATTTCATACTCACTTTTGAAAATTCTGTCAAAGGCAGGAAAATTTGGGCTAACCAATCGTCCTATCGGACATCCTACTGGACGTCCCACCGGTCGTTCAGCCGGTTGATCGGAACAGTGCATTTTTTTTTTGCAATTGACACATGTTAATTTTTATATATTCAAAAAAAATATATTTTTTGAATTTTTAAAATTTTTTATGAGTTTTGAATAAAATTTTGAGTTATGTATTTGGTTATGAGTTGTAAGTTTTTGTATAAATATCATATATTACATCAAAAATTCTCTACTCACTTCAAAACTCATTCACCAAACAAATTTTTTCATATTCAAATATTATTTCAAAACTCATAAACTCAAAATATAACTCTATTATCAAATTATATTTAAAAAACTTTATCAACCGCAACCTTTTTTTTTTTTTTTTTGGTCTTCTTAGGGTGTAGAAAAAGAAGCAGAAACGAGATTGAAACGGAAGAGTATTCAATTTTTTGCTCTTCTAGAATTACTAGAGAGAAAAGTAGGAGAAAGAGATAACCTGGAAAGGAGAGTGAGAGGGAGAAAAAGAGGCTCATGGAGTTTTTAAAATATAATTTCACACATTTTTTTAGTATAATATTTGTTTAGCTTTTTAAAAATTAATTTTACATTTATTTTTGAAAATTTTTTTTTAAGGTAGAAAAATTTGAATTAACTGGTTGTCGAACATTCTATTGGTCGTTCGGCCGGTTAATTAAACAGTGTTCTGTTTTTTTTTTCACCTGTTATTTTATATTATAAAAAAAAAATATTTGTGAAATTTTTTGTGAAATTTTTTTAAAATTTTTTATGAGTTTTGAATAGAATTTTAGGATGTGTATTTAATTATGAGTTGTAAGTTTTTTTTTATCAAATATCATATGTCATATTACTTAATTTCAAACTTTTCAAAATTTATAATTAAACAAATTTTTCACACTCAGATCATAATTCTAAAATTCACGAATAGAAACTTTTCCATTTTTTAGAATTTATGAGAGAGACAAAGACATGCATTGAATGTCTATGCAAAAGAGGGGAAATGACCGTCTGTCTGCGTACTCCCAATTAGGGGTGTGCATAATACCGCCGAAACCGTCAAAACCGTCAAAACCGCACCGAGCTGCACTGTCAAGGCAAATTCGTTATTATTTGCCAATCGAACCGCCGATTTTTGGTAAGAAAAATGGCAAATTCTAGTGACACTTTTATCAATCCGCCGGTTTCTATTTTTCTTCAAAACCGTACCGACCCGCACCGCTATTAAATCATGTTTTATAAGATTCTAAAAATTCTTTTTTACTTAAGTTTGTTTGTTGTTCTATACCTTAGAATATAGTATTACATTATTGCTCAAGGAGAATTCAAGATGTCAGTAATCCAAAATAAAGTTGGATTCCAATTTACTTTTCAATCTTTTTTTTTTCTGGCCATGTTGCAAACTTGCATCAGCTCACTTTTCAATTTAAATACTTTTCAACAATAAACATTTTCAATATATTGTAAATCCTGAATGATATTAATTTTATGTATTATATTTGATCATTGTAGCTTCCACAGATGCTTGTAATGAACTGATGACATAGTCGTTGATATTATCATGTTGTTGCTACACTTGCTGCATCAGAAGAAAGCTTCGCAAGATGCTTAACATCACGGTATCTCTCGTCTTTTTTTTACTCTTTGATTTAAGTTTTGTAATTTGAATTATATTTTTTATAAACCGTCAATCCGCCCGAACCGCCAAGGCAAATCCGCCATTATTTGCCAACCGAACCGCCGATTTTTTATAAGAAAAATGGCAAATTCTAATGACACTTTTATCAATCCGCCACCCGCCATACGGTTTCTATTTTCCTCTCAAATCGCACCGACCCGCACCGCGCACACCCCTACTCCCAATGCAAGTACAGAAATAAGTTAGGCTGGTTGGGGGAAGTGGATTGGCATTTTAATTTTTTGAATTTTTTTATTATTATAATTTAGAATTAAAAGTTTTTGTTTAGAACGTATTTTGGTGTTTTTACTTTTTTTTTATAAAAAAAATGTAATAATTATAAATTAAATATGATGTTTTATTTTTTATAATTAAAAATTTTATTTTATTTTTTATAATTATTTCAATTAAAAAAAAACCCAACCTTTCACTTCTCAAACGAAGCTTTAACATTCAATCGGTTGGCCGTGTTTGTCGGGTACGTATATGGGTGAACCGTTTCTGATTGCGAATCCGTGAATTTCACTTGAGAAAGGGCTGTGCTGCAGACCTCTAATTAGAGGTGCTGCCGTACAACACTAGTGACCTGTCAAGGTATTAAAAAAAAAAAAAAAAATAGTGAAGTAAAGACAAAAAAAAAGACAGAAAAAGACAAATTAGAGGTGTTTTAGTGGTTATTTTTTAGAGGTATGAATCATTTTTGCTTGAGAAAGGGCTGTGCTGCAGACCTCTAATTAGAGGTGCTACCGTACAGCACTAGTGACCTGTCAAGGTATTAAAAAAAAAAAAAAAATCAATTAATTTCTTCGAAACCATCCATAACAGTCCAGGTCGGACGGATTGGGCAGGTCCTCAAGTTCCGTGCACACCCCTAATGGGATCATATTTTGAGTATCGGATTGTTTGGTTTTCTCTTAGGCTAAAAAATTACAAATTTTTTTTTTAAAAAAAAAGTTAAAAAAATTAAAAAATTAAAAATCACAAAAAGATAAAAGAATTTTGCTATTCTAAATTCAAAAAATCACAAAAAATTAAACAAGAAAACTAAACAAACAAAAAAGTTTCAGATTAAAAAAGTTAAAAAAATCAAAGGAAAATGAATAATCCCCCTAAAAAAAATCCCCCTAATCCCCCTATTTTCCATTTTTGGCAAACTGTTTTTTTTTTTTTTTCTGTTTTCTTTTTTTTTTTTTTTTTTACTTGAAATGGAAAATCGGGGGATTCGGGGAGGCCCCCTTTCGGGGGATGAATCAGCGCCCAAAATCAAAAAATCAACTAAAAAAGTCATTGCCAAAAGAGCACTGGTGTGCATTTAAACTTTTTATCATGGGATCAGATATTGAGTAAATTTTAACAATTGATTTGAATTTATGGGTAATATTATCTGATTTTTTCTTCAAATACTATTAATTATAATAAAATCATTAACATATTACAGTTTCTTCCGTTTTTGTGTGTAGTGTGAAATGCCCAAACTCACAATAATATTTATCCAAGTTTTAGCTGTAAGACCATTTTACTAATTGAAAAAAATTTAATTGTACATAATTCAATCACATAATTACATACGAGTCTCTTACATGAGTGGATCCTATCATTATTTGGTGAGATCCACACATGAGAGACTCCATATGAGGAGCCCCACGGGCATGATTAGGAGTTCTTTATAACTTTTGTGATTAGTAGAGGATGTAAAGTTGCAATTTTGTGTTGGGTGATAACTAAAGAGCAAGGCCATAATATTTTGTGATTGGTATGCGACATGCATCACAATTTTTTTTATATATTCTACCCAGGTCTGGCTCTGACATTTTAGAGATTCAAAGCGAACTATTAATATGAGGCCTCTTGTACATTGAAAAAAGAAGTTGTAATCAAAAGATTAATTAAATTTTAATCATACATATAATTATTAAAATTATTTTAAATATATAAAAAATAATAATAAAAAAAACTAAAATAATTTAAGCTGAAGTATTAAATAAAAAAGTAAACAAACTATATACTTAAATATCGTACTTCTCATATTTTTAACTACAAAATTACTAATCAAACGTGTATAATTCAATTTATTAATTAATCATTTTGAATTGATTATATTCCTAATGGAAAATGTTGTTCTTACAAAAAAAATCATACATTATGCTTGTTAATACATTTAATCTTTCTTGTGACATAATTGACCGAGATAAAATTTAATCAATTTTAAATTTAACAAGTTTCTTTCTCAAGAAACAAATGTAAGTTGTATAATTAATAGTGTTCTATACGCAATCTATATATTTGAGAAACAACTATTTATTAATTTAAAATAATTCACCATATCAATCAACTTTTTGATTTTTGCTAATAAAAACAATTATCCATTTGTTTTAAATAATTCATTACATCAACCAACTATTAATTTTGAATTTTTACCAAACTTTATGGGGCTTTTCAAATTCAAGTAGATTTTTTTTTGTGGACTAATATAATAGCTAAAATTTAGGGGCTAAAAGCGTCTGCTTTACTGTTTTTGGGCCAAAGCTGGCCCTAATTCTACTTGCAATGTGAGAAGATTATATTTAATTCTATAACACCTGCACATATGAGAAGATTATACCTAATTCTATAATCGAATTCATATGAATATGAAAACTATAACTGATTCACTTCCACTTTCTCTAGAACAAATTGAAGAAGTATACAATCTTATTTTCAAACTTTTTTTTTTGAAAAAAACGAGTGGTCAAAAAGTTGGCTTCAATTGGGGGCTAGGTCTTCCTGCAGACTTCAATGAAAAAAGGAAGAGTAAAAACCAGTAAGAAGACCATGACTAATAAGTCATGTATTCCAACCTTCTTTATGCCGTGTTTGAGACACACAAATACTTTGAATAATTTCTACGTTTGTTTTTTATCTTTTCTCACCAACATAGAAACCCTAAAATATATTTCACCCATTTAAAATAATATATAAATCATATGTGTTTTTCTAATCTAAGACAAGTTTAACTACCCTGAAAAATAAACTTTTAACCTAACAAAAAACGCCATGGAAGAGATCACTTCTTTGATCTTCCATGGAAGCAAGTTGGCTAGAGAACTTGAATCAAATATGAACTTCTCATTGAACTTTGCAAACCAACCCTACCTTCTCACAAAGTCATGCGATGAGATCATAACGATCTTCAGTTTCGCCAGGGACTGCTTGAATTCTCAAGGTTCGGGTTCAGGTTTAGGTTCAGCATCGAATGGACAAGTGCACGAGGTGCAGGTCTCGGAGATCGGTGAATTGGGTCGAAGAGATATGGGAGGTTTTATGATCCCGCGAGGTGGTGGAGGGACGGTTCAGCAGCTGGATATGTCAGATTCTGGCAGTGGTTCATCGTCGCAAAGGCTGCGAAGAAGGTGAGGAGCTTAAAAAAAATGTGTCTCATTCTTTATGTTGTTCACTAATAAACACATAAATAAATATGGAAAATACTATCTATTGTTAATTTTTGTTCGAAAAATTAACTCAGAAGTGTACAGTATAGATTTAAAGGTAATAACATGTTATCACGCACAGAATATTTATAGTCTATGGATATACTTTTTGAAGTAATATATTGTTGATATAATATACAATGAAACTTTTTTTTTTTTTTTTTAAAATAGATGTTATACAATGAAACTTTATGTTGATAAAAAAATTAGTAGTATGAAACACAACACACTGAGAAATCAAAAGTGTGCATTACAGGCAACTGTAGGATCATGTAGTTTATGAACAATTATTGAATGCAGTGATGATGTCATTTGAGAAAAACATTTATAAATAAAATTTGTCGGATACTCTATATTTCACTAATCCAATCTCACTATGGGAATACAAAACTTTTTATTAGTTGATGAACCATCAATATCACTATTATACTTATATGTACGTAATTTACATCACTACAATGTATAATAGGTTTAGAGACTAAATTTTTTGGCCTTTAAAAGTAAAAATTTTGTTGCAAAAGACATAAATAGACCAATTTCTATTGTCGCGAGGATAGTTGCTAAAAGGTCCTCTCGAAAAATAAAAAAACAAGGCTTTTAGCGATAAAATTTTAAAAATGACACTAATAAATAGACTTTTAGGGACAAAATAATTTGGTCTCAAAATGATTTAGTTTTTTGAGACAAAAAATTTGGTCCGAAAATGATAATAATTCATTACTAATGTCCAATTTTCGTTGCTAAAAATATAATAAAGACACTTTTCGTAACAAAAATATTTGGTCCCTAAAAAATAATTTTGTCTCTAAATTTTAGTCTCTAAAATCTTAATTTTTTGTAGTGCATGTTAAGTAAACAATATTTGTGGTTGTTGCTAGGGACTATTGTCATTTGCTTGTTTAGGCTTTTGCCTTCTGTTTTCTTTTCTGTTTCCCTCTAAGTTGATTACTCACCAACTTGGTGTAGTGCTAGCACATGATCAAGCATGCAATTTGGTGCAACATAGTTAGAATGATTTTGTTTGTTATGATGCTCGCCCTCTTTATTAATGTTTGTCTTTTTATACCTTGAATTTCATCAATAAAGTTTCTTTTATGTTGCCAATCAAAAAAAAAAAAAAAAAAAGAAAGAAAGAAAGTAAACAATATTTCAATCAGTAGGTTTTTGGTAATTCAATAATGCTACTATGAACATGATTATTTACTAAGATTTGCTTATCATAAGTCATAGTTGCATTAGATTAATGATCTTATCATTTTTATATTTATTAATATGACAATGATCCATGAGTTCATAAACAAAAGGGTAAACTACATTTTTTTTTATCTTTCAACTTTCATCTAAATTTTCTTTTAGTTCCTTATATTTTAAGTTTTAAATTTCAATATAATCCTTTCGGCACTCTACTATTTCACAATTTAAGTAAAAGTTGAAATATGATACGCTTTTGTGGAAAAACAATTAGGGAGAAAAATATTTAAAGATCAACTTTTATACATTTTATTAATTTATTGTTAGTATGAAATTCTACAAGTTTTTATAAAACTCTCTAAAATCTCATGCAAATTCCTCTTCTAATTAAAACGACAAAATCGATAAAATCTAACCGTAACATATAGTTTGTATTGGTTCCTCAACTATTAAAATCGAAAGGATCTATTCAGTGCTAAACTTACTCTCAATACTGACCGAATCAAACCGTTTACACCTCTAGATATAAAAGAACTTATTTCATTTATATGTTGAGACTTATCATTTTAATTCCTAAAATTCAACATAATAATGTAGTAAATCTCATAATTTAAACTAATAACTATTAAATTTTGAAACATTACCTGAATTTGTTCCAAAAACATTGAATAATTTTTGAGATATGCAAACATAAGCTCCGTTTGTTTGGGCGGAAAATGTTTTCTGAAAAATGTTTTATGTATTTTCTTGTGTTTGGTACAATAGAAAACAAAAGTCAACGGAAAACATTTTTCATGGTAAACAAAAAACAATCTTATAAAGTTAGAAAATATTTTTTACTTTTAAAAGGTGAAAAGCGTTTTACCAATATCACTTCACTACCACGACCATTCTCACCTCTGCTACCACACTACTATCACTACGGCCACTACCATTATCACCATCGCTATCATTGCCACCGCCACCGTTGCCGCCCCACCACCCATTACAACATATAAGAGTTTTACAGACTAAATGTTTTGGTCTCTAAAAGTAAAAATTTTGTTGCAAAAGACATTTATGAACCAATTTTTTTCGTCGTGGGAATAGTTATTAAAAGGTCATTCTGAAAAGTCAAAAATAAAGTTTTTAGCGACAAAATTTTAAAAATGTCACTAATAAATAGATTTAGGGACAAAATAATTTGGTTTTAAAATAGTTTATTTTTTTAGATAAAAATATTTAATCCCTAAAAAATAATTTTATCCTTAAATTTTAATCTCTAAAATTTTAATTTTTTGTGGTGCTATCACTACCTCTACCTCCGCCTTCCCCTCACTTTCGTTTTATCACTACCACCATATAAAAAAATATTTTTTTCACCCAAACAAATGAAGAATAGTATAATGATTAATCATTGATCCAATGGTCCTTCCTTATGTACATGTAGGAAGGATGACGTGGGGAGACGAACGGTGAGGCGACCTGCGCCACGGATGGGGAACACTGAAATACCACCAGATGATGGCTTCGCTTGGAGAAAATACGGCCAAAAGGAGATTTTGGGCCATAAATTTCCAAGGTACTTACACCATTGCTAACATTATAATTACTCATCAGGTAAAATATATTATTTATACAAATTATAAATACAAACAAAATATTTATATTTATAAATACAAATAAAATGTAAAAAGTCGATGATTTCAATAATACCCTGATATGCCCTTATGTCCTCATTTTGGTACCATTTGAATATTGCAAATTATTAGGGGGTTTTCAAATATTCCAATGGTATTATATTGAATATATGGATAAATAGTATGGATTCGCGCTAATATATGTCAATAACACTAGTGCAAGTTATTTAGTTTTAGAGTATCATGTGACTTTTCATAAGTTTTGAACAACTTTTATATGAAAACGTTGGTAATAAAAATAACAAATTTATTACGAGTCTAGGGGTCGTGTGCACCCAAATTTTGAATTTTTTATGTTATAATTTATTTGTGCTATAAAAGATGTGTTTTGATTTACTAAAATTAAAAATTTAATTTGTTGTAATTTGTGCTGAAATTAAAAATTTTGATGTATAGAAATTAGGTATTTTGATTTAGTGTGATTTGTGTTGAAATTTAAATATATATATATATAAATTAGACTTTTTTTTTTTTTTAAAGATAAAAACATATGTTATGGTTAATTCTAAAAGAATTTTGATGAGTAGAAATTGGAGATTTTGATTTGCAATGATTTATGCTAAAATTAAGAGTTTTTAATTTTTATTTTGAAATGATAAAAAAATTGTCACATTTAATTGTAAAAGTCTGTATCAAAAACTTTTGTAATTAATATTTAAATCTTTATGCTTAATATTAATTAAAAACTTCTTACTATCTTATTTTTATTGATTATACGAAAATTAGTTTGTCCATTTGGGCTTATAAGTGTTGGTTTGGAAAGAACCAAAATAGTCCATCTCATTCACCCAAAAAAAAATAGTCCATCTTAGACTAAAATAATCAATAAAATAAAACATCTCATCACATTACTCTTTTTATTTTTTTAATATTTTTTTTTTCATAAAAAGCTAAATAATCAACTAACATAGTCTATTTCCAAACATGATTAAAAAATCAAAAAGTTACTAAGTCACTATTTGGCATAAATACACTTACGTCACATCATTTCTCTATTTTTTTATACATTTTTTTCATAAAAAGTCAAAAAATATATTTATTTAGATCATTCCAAACAACTCCTAAAAAGCTAAAAAGTCAAAAAAAATTATTTTCTCTTTACTTTTTACACGGTTTTTAAAAAATTAAAAAAATATCCCACACATAGTAATTTTTTCAACCTCATATTTTAATCAAAAAATTACTAAAATAGTCTACTCTCAAACCAACCGTCAACCTATAATTCATTTTCCTATCTTACAAAAAAAATTTAAAAAAAAATTACACTAGTCTCTTTTAAAATTTGAAAAAAAATAATATAATAAATTTTATAATTTCCACATAATTTCATTGGACTTCCATAACTTACCTAGTACTTAACTTCATTTCAATTAATAATTCGTTCATTATATGAATAAAAGAAATGATATTATCATCTTTTTTATATTGAAACTATATATATTTTGTATTTTTTCATCTTTATGTCTTTAGATCATTTGTATTAATTTCGGTTTCTTTAACCTTATTAAAAAGCAATTTGATATGTCAAAACAATGAAATTTACTGTATTTTTTTCAATTCTCAATGGAAGTTAAGTGTAATTTATCCCAAAAAAAAAAAAAATTATTATAAAGGCAATTACCAAACCAACTCTAATTAATCATCCGCTTACATTTTTAATGGTGGTGGTGTTCAGGAGTTACTACAGATGCACCCACCAAAAATTATACCATTGCCCGGCCAAGAAGCAAGTCCAGCGACTCGACAATGACCCCTTCATCTTCGAAATTACATACCGTGGTGACCACACATGCCACATGTCCTCCACCGCACCCTCCTTTCTACCTCCACCACGACCACCACGACCACCACTGCCGCTACCACCCACTTCAGCCCCTGTAAGCAGGTGGCTCTCAATGGATATCAACCCAACCGGCGAAGCCACGAGCACCTTCGCCACCGACCCACATGTGCAAATGTATGGGGACTTCGGTCTGAGTGGTGCAGGGATGAGCAGTGGTGGTGGTGCAGCACTGTCCACCACCACCACCACCAGCAGATATGGGAGTAACGTTGAATACCAACTTCCGGTGGCAGATTTGGCTGATGCCATGTTTTACTCTGGTAGTAGCAGCACCAATAGTATGGACCTCATATTTTCATCCATGGATGATTAATGGGAGCTATGAAAGACACCACCAAAAAAGGCTTTGCTTGGCTTCATTTTTTCGTTTTCTAGTTTTTGGTTCTCATAAATAAATAAATAAAAGTTAGACTTTCTCTCTAGTGTAGTTGAGAGAATTTATTTTCCGTGTATAGTATTTATGAAAAAATTAAGTTGATTCAATAATCTTAATTTTTTTTTTATATTGTTATTACAATATTTAAGAGAGAGAAAAAGAATATTATATTATATGTATATTTAATATTGTGTTGAATAATAATGTAATGATGTATACTAGACTCTTTTATATAGGAGGAAAGAAACCTAAGTATGATAATGAATATAACATGGTATGTATATAGTCACTATATTAAACACTCCCTAAAACTCGAGAGAAACTAAAACATGAAATAAAACTAAAAATAAAATAAAATATGGATAGATCCGAGGCAAATAGATTGCAAAGTCCAGATGGGAGCATAGGGGCGCTTGAAATAGATCAGAGGCCGGAGCTAACAAAGCTAATGTCGAGAGACAGTTTATGGTTGTATCGGACCGTTGTAGAAACATAGTCGAAGCTAACATAGCTAATGTTGGGAGACAGTTTATGGTGGTGTCAGACTGTTGTCAAAGAAGAACGGGTATTGAATCAACAAACGTGGTGGCACACACGTAACTTATGACGTAGTGTTGAACGGTGATAGCAATAGATAAAGAAGTGTGCTAGAGGGCGTCTTGGACGGGAACTATGTGTGCCATGAGACAGCTTAGAAAGGAACCATGTGCGCCAGGAGGAGGCTTGGAAAGGAACAAAATGCGCTAAGGGGGCGGCTTAGGGAGTACACTAAGGAATGACTTAGGTAGTGCACCATGGGGCGACTTCGGTGGTGCACCAATGGACGATTTATGTAGTGCACAGTGCGCCAAGGATGGCTTGGATGGTTTGCATGGTGTGTCACCATATTTATCATGATATAGGTATAATATCCCTTCAAACTCAAATAGGTTTGAAAATAGAAACTTATTTGTGATTGAAAGAGAGGGAAAGACGGAGTGGAATCGAAGGGAGAAATGATGTTCTTAAGAAAATATATATTGTGGAAAGAAATTTTATTTTAATGAAGGGTGGCTTAAAATTGAGGACAACTCGTGTAATTAGAATAAAGGGCTTTGTTTTTTTTTTTTTGGGGGGGGGGGGTGGTTAGAGACAAAAAGAGAGGAAACGCATGGGTGTGTGAAAGACAAAAGAGAGTAGATGATATATAAAAAAATAATAATAATGGTGGGATTGAGTTGAAAAATTGATGCATTATATATATATTAACGTATGCCGTGTCTGAAGGTACGGCGTAAATAATGTTCGGTGTAAATAATGTTGGGATTAAAATGTAGTTATAATTTCTATGTATAATGTCAATTAATTAATTAATTTAATGCATTCTCAACATTTAATTAATCATGGGGAACATGAATATATTAGAAACGGTGTATGCTGCCACCACACATAAGCCAATTTTGTTTGAATAATTGTAGGTATCATTAAAATTTAAGAAAAATTAACCAAAAAAAAAACTTAAAATTTAATACTTGTAATAAAATAAACTATTGAGTTTTTAATTTTATAAATTTAAATATTAAATTTCTGATTTATTTTCAATCTAAACTATTTGCATGTTTTCAATCTAAACAATCTGAGATCTTTTACGTATTTTAATAAATAATAAATAATAAATAAATACCATTAACAATCCAAGCAATTTGTCGATAGAAAGAAGTAGCCATCAGTCCTTTGCGGGGTCTGTCTTTCACATATTTTTTTTGCATTCTTATTGAAAATAATAATAATATATCAACACATTTTGCATTCCTATTGAAAAAAAAATATATATATATCAACACAATTTGAATAGCACATAAAATAAATAAAGATGTGATAGTGGCCAAGCATTTGAATGAGCAACACAATTAAGAAAACCGACCACTATCTCTTTTTTTACTCTGTTTCTTTTCAATTTCTTCACCATGTCTTCAACAGGGATGAAGAAATAGTCCATGAATTATGAGTGAAAATTTAAATTGGGTTATAGAAATAAAATAAAATGAAACAAAAATAATGACCCATGAGAGACATGCGAGTTGAAGAAAAAAAAAAGAAAAAAGAAAATGTTGAGACCCAAACCAATGTCAACAGCCCCCACAAACCAATGTCAAGACCCTCGCCTGACAACACAAAAAAGAAAAACAAATATATATCAGTTTAAGGTTTAGAAACACCAACCCAAATACATAACATAACTTAACACCAACCCATATAAATTGAAAGATGCATAAATAAAAAAATGAAAAAAGAAACAGAACACAAAAAAAGAAAGAGAAATCCAAATACATATCAGTTTAAGGTTTAAAAACACAAATCCAACACAAACACATCAGTTTAAGGTTTAGAAAAACAAATACAAATCCAAATCTTAGAAACACAAACCCAAATTGATGGGTCTCTTTTGCTTTGATTGAAAAGAAACATAATGATTTTCAATGCTCTGTTCCAATGCTTTGTGTCTCTTAAGCTTTGTTTCCAACTTTTTCTGTGGTTCCATTGAATGCATACCTAATCACACAAAACCAAACAGAAATCTTAGAAACACAAACACAAATCGAAACTGAAATCTTAGAAACACAACCTAATCAACAAAAAAATATAAAAAAAATAATAATAATAACACAAATCCAACACAATGAAACATTGAAAACCATTTATAGCGACCCCGGTCTTTTTCCTTTTGGTTGTTGTATTCGGACTTAGGTTTCCTGGATTCTATTATTGTATAATTGTTGTTGTCATCCTTTATTTTCTCTTTTTGAGTTATAGGATGTCTTGGGCAGGTTTGTTTCAGATTGGTTGGGTTCGGAAACCAAGTGTTGCTGTGCAGTTTTTGGGTTGGTCGCTCGAGCGAGGGTTTGGTCGCTCGAGCGAGGGTTGTATTTTGTGTCTGGTGGCTCGAGCCAGGGTTTCTTCGCTCGAGCGAGCGATTGCGTCTAGTATAGATCTGAGAGCAGTGTTTCTTCGCTCGAGCGAGCTTTCTTTGCTCGAGCGAGCGAGGTGTATGTTTTCGAGTTCTTCGCTCGAGCGAGCTTTTCTTCGCTCGAGCGAGCTTCTGGGTTGCAGACCTGAAGCATCGAGTTTTTGGCTCGAGCGAGCTTTTCTTCGCTCGAGCGAGGCTTTCTTGTGTCTGGTCGCTCGAGCGACCAAGTCTTCGCTCGAGCGAGCCTGTCCAGTTTAAATAGACAGCAGCGGGTTTTTGAACAGTTTTTCATTTTCTTTTAGTTTTGAAACCCTAGAACCGATTCTCTCTCTCTAAACTCATCTTCTCTCTAGGTTTTCATCTACTTCTAGTGTGAATCCATCCTAAGTTCTTTGTAAGAAAGATAGAGGGTGGCTTGGGCTTCGTTTTAATCTGAAAAATAGTGGATTTGGAGCACTTTGATTTCGGGTCATCTTCTCCATTTGTGTTCTTCGTTCGAGGTAGGATTCTCCTTGTTCCTTTTCAATACTCCGTCTATAGATAGACATGTGGTAGTTTTTGTATTGCATAAAAACAGTATATCATGTTGGATTTATTGAAAATCATGAGGTTGGACCTTGGGTTGGTTGTTGGTTATGGGTTTATTATCATTAGTTGTGGTTTAGGCTAATCGGTGTGTTAATTAGCATGTTATTGTTGAAAGGAGAGGAAACCCTAATTTTATTTGATTGATAAATTAATAGAGGGGTTTTGATCTTTAGGCAAATACTTAGGTATTTTGGGTCTTAACTGTGATCATTTCGTTTTGTTGTTGTTAATTGGACCTTTTAGGTCAATATCGAGAAAGAGGGAGGAAAACCCTAAGTTAATGATTATGACTTAATTTGCATAATTAAATTGGAATGGCTTGAAAAGAATGTAGTAGATTAAAATGAGTTATGGCCTTATTGTCCATGGAATTGAATTTGTGAAAACAAAAGGTATGAGAATCGGATTGTTGTAATTTGAGTATTGAATATACACATATGTGGAGGTTGTATCTTTACTACCATGTTAATGTTGCTGTTGGGTTTGTAATCTCATGATAACTGAGTCTTTTAAGCGATGTACTAAATACCTGCATCTAGAGGTTTTGTCCTTGGTCATCGGTGGAGGATGACACGGTTGCGTTGAATTGTCGTGTATAAATTACACCATTGTTGATTGAACATCGTACGTGATGAAATGTTGAGATACATTATATATGTATACTTGTTAGGGAGGAGAAAGGGGTTGTACTCCAGTGTGTGTGAGAAGATAGGGGATGGACTCCACACACCTATGTGTTCATATATCTTAACACATTGTTTGTTTCCTGATGGTTTATGTGTTTGTTTTACACATGTTGGTTATGCCTTGTGGTATTGTGGTTATTGGTGTGATATCCTGCGCTGATAATCAGAGGTACCGTCACCTTCCAGCTAGCGCCTGGAGAACTGTATGCGCTGATAATCTAAGGTACCACACCCTTCCAGCTAGCGCCTGGTAAAATGGTATGTTGTTGTGAGAAGTGTATCTTTGGCTTACTACGCACCTAGCTAGTAGAGCAAAGTTTTGTTATTATTGTTTCAGTGTATCTGGGAAGATTGTGGATTGTGTTGGTTATAGTTTTGGAGGGCCGAGTTGCCTCATCGGTTTATCTTATGCATGTAGTCGAGTTGTTATCACCCTTTATAAAGGCATGCATGTATAGTTATGATAGATTTGGGATTGAACCGAAATGGCTTTTGTCTTTTGGAAGTGTAAAGAAAATCAAACATTTTAGAAATATGTTTTGAAAAGGCACGTTTGTTGTATGCATGGAAAATGGAAGAGAGTAATGGGCTTAATGAATTTATGTCCTAAGTAATTGTTAAGTTATGAAAGAATAGGAATGGGGGTTAATGAAAGGAAAAGAAAGATAAATCGCTTATAGCGTTGAATGTAATGGTTGTTTTCGAGAAAAGTTCTTACATATATATATTTTGTATAAACTGTCACATTACTATTCTAGTACGAGAATGAGTGTTCATGATCATAGCTATCTGTAAGTTTTATTGTTAAGGATCATGTTGAGATCCCTACTGGACTATATGTTCATCCCACGTTGTTGAATCTTTTTCAGGTATTTAGCAGGATGTGCTACAAGATTTGGGATCTTCTTATTTGTTGGCCACGGGGCCTCTTTGTTGTAGGCGGAATGCCATATATGGAAAAGGGTTGTACCCTTCATCTGCTTATTTAATGTTGTAAGCCTGAGGGCAATTTATATGGAATGCTCATGTTGTATTTAATTTTCATTCGAATGAGAGAGTAGTTGTTCATCACTTCTAATTGAACATTTGAGTTTATTTCCGCATGTTATCTCTGAAATTGAATTAAGTTAAGGAACTTGGTAATGACTTCGAGTAATAAAAAGTGGGGCGTGACACCATTTGAAAAATCACTTAAGAATATCTTAAAAACCATTTGAAAACCATTTCATGAGAATGAATTATTATTTCAAACCCAAGGATTAGTTTGTATACCATACTACAAAATGAGTCAAAAAAAAAAAACTGCTCTTTCAACCCACCTAAATATTTCAATAAAGTTGCTCTACTAATTTTTTAGCAACTTCACATCTCCTTTCATTCTTACCTTTGGAAACACAAACACCAATCCAAATCATACCCAAACACGTACCCAATCCTATTTGTTCATTAACAACAACATAATCACCAAATCCTATCCGTTCAATCATCATCACACAAAAAAAAAAAAAATCAAAAAATTAAAAATAAAACAGAGTTGTATGTGCCTCTTCCAAGTACTTCTTCGACCTCTTTGCCACACTCTTCAACCTCTTCATCATGATCATCAATTTGGATAGATCAGAGCCTTTTATATGTACAAATTTTAGCTACAAAAATTTACTTTGCATAGATCAAGTCTTACACATGTATCAAGGCAGAGAAATCGGGCTCAACATATCTTGCCATTTCATCAAGGCAGAGAAATCGGGCTCTCTCTCGATGAATCTGTTGGAAATGGTTATAAAATTCTGGGTAAAACCAGAATTTTTTCCTAAGTTTGGTCTATTTTTTAGGTGGGCCCCGTACGTCGATTTTCGCTGGTCAAAGTGGTAATGCGTTCTATGCCGCGTTGTGATTCACGTGGTATATTTGGTTGCTCAAAACCATTACCGAGTGAATGGAAAATTGAAGCCAAAGTATGCTCCATGGAAATGGAGTTTTGGTAGAAAATCCTTAAAGGTTTGAATAAGGCTTGTCCTACATTGATTTGGTGGGAAGTTTTGAACGGGTTTATAAGGCATGGATTTGGTACTTGGGGTGTGCCCCAAGGGGTACCCAAGTGTTTTAGAGGGAGAGGTTATGGGCAAAATGGGCTAGACCCATTGGACCCAAAAATCACCAAGCACGCGCCGTCGCCACTACCCGTCCGGTCTGTCTGGCGGGCTGGGCTGGGTGCAGGTGCGTGGTTGGGTTGGGCTTGTTCGGCCCAATACTAATCTTTTTGGGCCAAAAACATTTGAATTTAATTTTATTTTTGGTAAAATAAAATCCAGAATTCAAATTAAACCGGAAATAAACTCGTTCGGTTTTACTGTACATCCAAACAGGGCCCTTCCCGTTTTTATCTGTTTGAATTATGAACCCAACAGATTCAAATCTGTTTAAATTCAAAACCATACCTGTTCAAATAGGTTTGCACCTATTTAATTCAAAATCTGCAGCCACCAATCTATCTATAAATAAGACAGCCCTCATTTGGATTTTGTAACTCTAATTTCGTCCTTCATAACTCTGTAAATATTCTTTTCATATTGCTGCATTATTTTCTTCTGTGAGAGAGTATAAACACTTAGTGTGTTCGTTAGGCAAACAATTTGTAGTGCTGCTATTGTTTGTAGTAGATCATTTTATCCTGGGAGATAGACGTCCAAATTCTAAAAACACCGTGGAGTGGACGAATCTGTCTTAAGGACACAGTGTCAAACACTGGACTTGATCAGATAATTATTCAAAGAAATTAATCAAGTAAGTTGTTTAATTTATTATTTTGTTTTATTTGCTTATTTAATCAGATTTTAATTATTTTTTTGTAACAAAATAAAATCTGTTTTTCTTTATTTATTTTTGTTTCGAGTTTGATTTTTGTAATCAAACAAATTCTCTCATTTCTTTTATTTTTATATTCTGGTTATTGTTAAGTACACAACAGAATTTAATCTTTTTAAATACAGTGAATATTGTCTAACAGAATCCAGTGGTCGTCTCTTACCCCACTTTTTGTCACTCGTTAAAATTATCTGATAAGTCCAACTCATTACATAGGGGTATTTCCTTATTATTGAAATTACATATCAGGTGCCATGTAAACTGAATTTACTAAAATTTTCACTTTCCATTTATCTCATTCATAATCTCCATTTCTTTCCCCAAATATACATTCTATCAAAAAAATGGAAAATTATAGAATACTCTAGGACTACTGAATAATCATCCAAAAAGAAAAATTATAGAATAACACATCTATTTTCAAGCTTTTCTAAGTGTACAATCACCAAAATATTCCATGTTGTAATTAAAATGCGCAAGAAAAAACAAACAAACAAACAAACAAATAATGGAAGAGTAAAGCTCATCAACTTGTTTCAAATAGATTGTGTCTTAGTTCATAGCACATTTCGAAAGTGTGTTCAAATTTTAGCTGTTAACCAAGCTATAATATATAGAGCCAAGATTTATTCTTTGTGACAATGATGTTTTGTCACCAACCAGGATCTGGAATTAAATCCAAGTTGAATTATACTTTTGGGTTCTTCCATATGAACATTAAGCTACCAGCCAATGACTCCGGAGGAGTCGTAACAGCCTTCTACGTAAGTTCACATTTACATATATATTCGTGCTCCTTGGTATAGGTTATCACTGACAAAAAAAAAAAAAAAAAAAAACCGATCCAGTGCAAGAAACTCCTGCTAAAAAGGTGTTACTGATAACATAATGTAAATCCTTTTTTTTTTTTTTCTTTCTTTTGGCAGTTGAAATCAGAAGATAGTGAATTGGATTTTGAGTTCTTGGGCAACAGAAAAGGGAAGCCCATCAGAGTCCAGACGAATGTCTTTTTAAAAGGAAAAGGGGGTGGAGAGCAGAGGATCCATGTATGGTTTGATCCAACCATGGACTTCCATACTTACAAAATCCTATGGAACCAACATCAAATAGTGTAAGGCAACTACCTAAACGCATTCCAATTTGAAAAATAAACTTATTCCACAAACTGCTTTTGAAAGCTAGCTATTTTCAAAAGAAATAAAATCATTATTTATGAAAATTGAAAATAACCTGTTTCAAGGAAACATTTTTAAGTTGTCTTTTAAATATGTCTACACAAAGATGAAATTTATTTATTCATTTATTTTGATATTTTCAAACTTTCCATTATTTTTGTTTTTGAAAACAACAAAAACATCGAAATTGAAAATGATATCACACTCCATAAATCACAATCTGTTAGAGTTCTAACTTATTTTGTTAATCGCCTTTCCCCCCAACAGTTATTTTGTTGATGAATATCCCATTCGAGTTTTCAAGAACAACATACGCGATGGAGTTGGCTTCCCAACACAACCAATGCAACTAATGGCAACTATATGGGACGGAGATAGTTGGGCCACGAATGGTGGAAAAACTAAAATCATTTGGGCTCATGCACCGTTTATAAGTCACTTCCGGGGCTTTGCCATTGACGGATGCCCCTATGACAGCTCTCATAGAAAATCATGCAATTCTTCCAAGTTCTGGTGGAATGGAAAGAATTACTGGCAACTGTCTCCTGACCAAGAAAGAAGACATCAAGTCATAAAGCACAATTATATGTACTATGATTACTGCAATGACAGAACTAAACACCCAACATATCCCCCAGAATGCCCACAGTGATAACAGCCCTTTATTTTCCTATTACATAATCATCTGACGATAAGTGCAGTTTAAAACTATTGAATTCACAATATAATATTATGCTTAATCACTTTCTACTTCTTCTAATTCTCAACCTTCTCCCGGACCTAATACATTTTTCGGGACAACTATTCGGGCCTGTCTTTCTAGTTCTAAATACATGAAATATTGTAGAATTGAGCTGCACCATGTACAAAAATATGCATACAAACATTAATGAGCAATCATCAGAATCAATGCTTCATTTGTATATTCTTCTCATTCATAGCATAAGAATCAACTATGTCAGAACTTCATACAGTATTTCTTGAACACAACCATTTGCCACTATCTCACCATCACAACCCTTCCATCAAATTAAGCAAAGCAGAACACTACACAATAGACTTCAGAGCAAAACAAAATGTTCCCAGACAAAATTTAAAATAAGCATTATTTGCATTGGCTTTATAATAAAAAATCACCAAAATGTATGGAAAGTTACTGCATTCAAAATAGGTCCATTAAAAAATTGCACCTCTGCAATAAATACCAATAATAAAATAATGGGCCCAAAAAGAAAGAAAAAAAAAATAAGATAAGGTCATTCAAGAAAAAACTTATGCAAATGTATTGCAACTTAGGCAATGAAAACTTTAACAAAAACTTATTTTTTGACCCAAAAGAAAGAAAATTCAACTAAAACAGTAAAATAAAAAAAAAAAAAACGTGTTTAACATATTGTCAAGTAAGTGAAGAGGGTTTTTGAATTTATATAATAAGGGAAAATATAAAATGTAAAATTCAAATATAAAATGACTTAAACAGGAAAATTCAAATGAAATGTAAAATTAAAAATAAATTAAAAAAAAAACCGTTCTCCCGTATTCAAAAAATATAAAATAAAAAATAAAAAAATCTCAGCCATTCAAACAAAATGTAAAATTAAAAATAAAAAAAGAACCATTCTCCCTTATTCAAAAATAAATAAATAAATAAATAAAATTAGAGATGGGTATAGATGGTTTACTGTCTTTGGGTCCATGAAAATCCACAAAGAACTTCTCCACCTTATGGTCACTCATAATCCTATTTCACAACAATCAAAACCCAACTATAATAATAATAATAATAATAATAATGTATGTGTCTTAGATTCACACACACTCTGTAATATGTGTCTTAGATTATTCTCACACACTTACATACACCTACACGAATTTGGGATTGGTGCTGTACATGAGTACATAGTAGATCTATTAAATAATTCAGATTAATTATATATTTATAATTTATAATAAGATTATGTTTATGTTTTAAAAAAATAAATAGTTAATATGATTTTGATAATTTTTTTAAAAAGTGGAGTTTGATTATGAGTCTATATTTATTCCATTAACTTGATTATGAGTCTTTAGAGTATGACACTAACACCCATCCCAAAGCCACACCTAGAAACCAATATATATCTATATATAACACATTTAATTATCTAATACACACAAATTAAAGTCAGTACACCTTGTTCAAAAAAAAAAAAAAAAAGTCAGTACACAAATTAAGACAAACTGTTTTAAACTAAGATCAGAAGAAAAAAATTGTCTTAAAATGGCTTATTCACACAAATTATCTTAATAAAAAATCAAAAAAATCAAAAAAAAAAAACAAATGCGAGCCAGAACCAATATTGTCTAGAACAGAATATAAATACAGACGAAGCCCATTACTTCTGTTATTTCAAAGAATCTGAATTTATAAACTCCAAACTGTCAAAACTAAGTTAAAAAACTGACACTATGAAAATCATATTCTTAATTCAATCCAAATCTCCATACCAACTGTCAGAAATATATGAATTGATGATGATACATGTTTTCTTCTAACTGGGCTTAACATAACTAACAAAATCATGTAAATTAATGATACAGAAAGATGGAAGAAAAAAAAAAAAGCTGTTCACGATTTATAGACATGAAACCATAATAAAAAAAGCTAATTGTTATTGTTGTTGTAGTTCTTTTTCAAAGCTAATTGTTATTGTTGTTGTAAGGAAAATTCACCTAAATACAGCTGAACAAACATTAATTAACATGAATTTCAACAAATTCAATTCAAACAACATGCAAATGACACCACATTTTCAACTCAAATTAGACAGTAAAATAATAAAGAAGTGAGAGAAAACAGTGTACATGGCAATTTATCAGTTGAAGAATTTTGATGGGTGTTTCCATCTTTGGGTTTGAAGAACCCTCCCAAATCCATCTTCCTCAACAATTTTTAGAGAGAGAGAGAGAGGAGAGAGAAGAAAATACCTAAATTTAAAGGGCGACCAACGCCGATACATAATCATACATATATATGCATCAATCTCTGAAATTATATACAAACATCCATATATAATACACACAATCGTATCTAATACACACAAATTAAAGTCAGTACACCTTGTTCAAAAAAAAAAAAAAAAAAAAAAAAAAAAAAAAAAAACGTCAGTACACAAATTAGTACAAACTGTTTTAAACTAAGATCAGAAGAAAAAAATTGTCTTAAAATGGCTTCTTTGAAATGGCTTATTTCAAAGAATCTGAATTTATAAACTCCAAATTGTCAAAACTAATAAGTTAAAAAACTGACACTATGAAAATCATATTCTTAATTCAATTCAAATCTCCATACCAACTGTCAAAAATATATGAATTGATGATGATACATGTTTTCTTCTAACTGGGCTTAACAAAACTAACAAAATCATGTAAATTAATGATACAGAAAGATGGAAGAAAAAAAAAAAAAACTGTTCATGATTTATAGACATGAAACCATAATCAACAATATGACATGGTAATCTATAAAATATTAATGGAAGAAGAAAAAAAAAATATTAATGGAAGAAGAAGAAAAAAAAAAAAAAAACTGTTATCCCTTATTCAAAAAATATATAATTAAAAATAAAAAATAAAAATCAGAGATGGGTATAGATGATTTACAGTTTCTCTGCGATGGAGGACGGAGGTGCCGTAGTGGGTTGAGATCTAATAGGGAGAAGAGATGAAGAGTTGCTGTTGATGGAGATCGGAGGCGACGCGACGGTGGAAGCGGAGCGGCAGTGGAGAGGAGGGAGAGGAAGAGAGAGATCTCTGAGGACAGAGAGTTTGAGACCTGAGAAGTTGGAGAGGAGATCGGAAGCAACGCGACAGTGGAGACGACTCAACGGTGGAGAGGAGGGAGAGGAAGAGAGAGATCTCTGAGGACAGAGTTTGAGACCTGAGAAGTTAGAGAGAGAGAGAGAGAAGTGTGCAAATAATGTTTGGAGTGGGTGGAACACATGAGAGAGAAGGGATTGTTTTGGGCGGGAATTGAAAATATTAGAAAGCATCTCAGCCCTCAATGGTTAAAAACAACTCATCTCAGCCGTTGAATTGAAATGTATCTTTGATACATTTTCACACAAATTCAAATTCCCTTCTCCCTTATTATATATATATATTTTTTTAGAAGAAAGAGAGTGTAGACCCGAATTTTGAATGTGTTTGATGGGTTTGATTAAAAAATTGTGAAGCTTATGAGTTTGTATAAGTGGGCAATGATGATGGTGGAGATGTTGAAGTTAGGAAATGCAGCAGAATGAAAGCAATAATGTTGCAGAAGGTCTGGCGGCTATGGTGAGACAGTCAATACGACTGAGGTTTGATGAACGGTCAAAGTAAGGTTGTCGTCTGTCGATAAAGCGAAGAATATCAAGAGCTTAACTTATACCTTTGATATCATGTTACAATATCTAAGAGATAGAGAGAGAAAAAGAATATTATATTATATGTATATTTAATATTGTGTTGAATAATAATATAATAATGTATACCAGACTCCTTTATATGGGAGGAGATAAACTTAAATATGATAATTCTAAACAATCGCTTTTGTTTAAAAAAAAAATGAATGATCTATTTTCAAATACATATGAACTATTTTATTTATATCCAAAAATCATTCAATTCGTTCAATTTCTCAGTACTCTCTATTACATTGGAATTATAATTTTTTTCACAAATTACCTTTTTAAAATAAAATCATAATTTGTGGTACAAACAAATAATAAACAAATCAATTCAAAAAATACTTCCTCCCTCTTTTCATTTCTTCTCAACCACGGTACTCCCTCACTCTTGTCATTGACAAATACTGAAGAAGAAGAAAAAGGACAATGTTTCATCCCCATAAGTAGGCAAATATACCCCCCCAAAAATAAAAAACACCCCCATTGTTTGTGAAACATTTTTAAGTTTTTTTTTTTTTTTTAATTTTTGATAATTATTTTTGTACAAATTGAACATGATGGTTGTTTTTAAAATTATTTCCCCAAATAAAATAAACGAAAATGATTCCAAACCTGTGATTTCTTGCACAATTGAGTCTAGTTAGATTGATTAAACGTTATTAGTTTTGTTTATCAGTAACTTATGATAACTTGGAGAATTTGATCAATATCTTAACCAAAACTTTTTGTTTAGATACTTGAGCAGTACATAATATTCCTAATGTGAGGAGTATTTTTACTTGTTCTAAATTTATTATTGGGTAAATTACATTGACACGCCTTGAGATTTATGTTTATTACAATTCTTATTTGGGAAATTACACTGACCTCCATGTTAATTTAATTTTATGTATGATGATCATTATAGTGAGGGGGGAACTGTTATGAAATTTTAAACCTCAGGGGGCAATCTGTAATGAAATTTTAAACCTCAGGAAGGGGGATGTAATTTCTAAAAGGTGAGGAGGAAAACTGTAATAAATATAAACCTCAAGGGGTGTCAATGTAATTTAACCTTCATCATCATATGTGTTGTAAAAATTTTCTAAAACACAGTTTGTCAATGAAAGATGGTTAATTTCAAAGAGGTTGCAGTCTTATATATGTTGTGAGAGATGGTTATATATGTTATAAAATAAATATTTAATTAAGGGCGGGAGCGGAATCAAGATTTCATTATCAGAGAGGTCAAAAGACAAATAAAAAATTTTCACTATATACATAAGCACGTATGTATGTACAATATAATATATAAATTATGTATATACACCCAAAAAAAATTCAAATACCATAGAAGTAATTTCTAGGGTGAATTACACCAATGGTCCCTATAGTTTGGGGTTTGTGTCACTTTGGTCCCTGACTTTTTAATTGTGATTGTGACACATTTAACCCTAAATTTTGAATCCTGTTCCAAATAAGGACAATTGAAGATACTATTGTATTTTTCAAGAGCAAATTCGTCAATTTGATAAAATATAAATTAATTTGACAAAAATAAATGTCAAAAAATTATTTTTGAATTTTTTAAAATTATTTCTACCTACTAAAGATAAAATTATATAAAATTGATAAATCTTTTAGACATTTTTTTTTACCAAATTAATTTTTATTATGTATTTGGATAATGATCATGTAAAATTAATTTTTAAAAATTAATCATGTAATTTTTATTAATTTTTATCAATTTTACATAATTTTATCTTTGGTGGGTAGAAATAATTTTTAAAAATTTTAAAATATTTTTTTAACATTTATTTTTGTCATATTAGCTTATATTTTATCAAATTGACAATTTTGCCCTTGAAATTAAGTAATGGTATGTTCAATTGTCCTTATTTGAAACAAGATTCAAAATTCAGGGTCGAATGTGTCACAATTGAAAAGTCAGGGACTAAAGTGACACGAGTCCCAACTATAGGGACTTTTAGTGTAATTTGCCCTAATTTCTAATAGGATGAAGAAATTTTTTTGATGCAAAATAAAAAGAGAGTGCAAGATGAGAGAAGAATGATATATGTATTTTTTATATGGGGGCCATTTTATGTATAAATTGAGATATATTTTTAAAATGCCATGACAAACCATATATATCATATATATTATTAAAAGTAGTATTTTTCCTTTACTTAGGTGACACATTCTAAAGACTTACTTCTTTTTTTTTTTTTTCTTCTAAAAAAGCCACATCAACATGCATTTTCTATTTACCTATAAAGTTCTACACAAAATTAATTTCAATTATAATAATCAATTTTATATGAATTCTATTTCATAAATACTTATTTTTTATATATTTTTCGTCATGTATTTAGTTTTGTTGTTTTCAGATTTCTTCTATATACTTGATATTTTAATTTAATTATTATGATATTTGAAAAAAATTATCTTGATATACAAATAAATAAATCATATATATATAGTATTTTTCCCTTTCTTATGTGACACATTCTAAAAACTTAATTGTTTCTTAAAAAGCCACATCAGCATACTTTTTCTATTTACATATAAAGTTCTACACAAATTCAATTTCAATTATAATAATCAATTTTACATGGACTTTATTTGAGAAATACTTATTTTTCATATATAATTATAATTTAATTATTATGATATTTGGAATATTTTTTTTTATCTCAATATACAAATAAATAAGATAGAATGTGCTTAATTATGTGCATCGCACAAATCAAATTAATTTTCTTTTATATTTTTTATTTTTTGTCTATCTTATTAATGTCTTAATATTAATTTATATTTATTTTTTATTTAACATGAAATTATTTATTAAAAAATATTTATATTTAATTTAAATTTTATATACCTATATACAATATATATGAATAATTCAAAAAGAATATTAAAAAAAAATCAATACTCTATATAATTAATTTATGTATTTTCTTCTTAATTCAATCACAACATATTTATATTTAATATTTTAAATAAATTTTGTATAGTTCTAGTTCTACATATTTTTATTTACCAAATAATTATAAAAATTAAAATTAAATAATTATAACCACTTTTAGTTTTATATTATTAATTCTCTTTCTAATTTAACTATTATTTTTAATATTAAAATGAATGTTTATTTTACTATCTTATAATTTAATATATATCATGTAAAATTATTATATGATAATTATACTTTTATAGCACAATAGAACTAAAATTATCAAAATAAATAAATAATTTAACTAAATTTATCGATAAGGCTAAAATTATTAAAATAAATAATTTAAATATAAATTTTATTTTAAATTAAAATTAATGTTATTCTTTTGCAACATATATCATAATATAAAATATAATTACATCAATTAAAGTTAACTCCATTATAATTTTATGTCAAACATCATATTTCTAAAAGTGATTTACATACATGTGTAGTATCTAATTTGATATTGATTGATTAAAATAATGGAACTCAATACTTTTTTGTTAAGTTTTAGAAGATAAATTGACAAATATCAAATGATAAATAGTATGGAGTATTATTATTTTTTTAAAATGATTCATCGCAAATGATTGCGTATATTTAAGGCACCTATTGATGTTTCTTGAATAATTTTTAAATAAATTTTTTGAATTTATAGTAATACTGATAATGCACCTACATGAGGTTTATTATAAAAGATATGTAAAAATAATTTGGATGGAATAAAAAATTTACGATTATTATTATGTGTCACATAATTAATCAGAATCCCTTTGAGAATTGAAATTATTAAGGTCATAGAGATTTTGTGCCTAATTCCCTTTTAGGACATTGTTTATAATTTGAATTTGTAATTTTTTATGCATCAATGTGAATAACTCTTACGATCTTATTTATATAAGTATGAATTTTACTTTTGAGTCAATACACCTTAAGCATTTTATCATGTAATAAAATATTTAAATATGTGATGTAAAAGAATTATAATAGATTATAATCAAACATCACTTGAAGTATAATTATAGACCCGATACACCACTAGACATAACTAAAAACATAAAAAATTAGCAAAGACACCTTTTTGATTAATAACCAAAATAATACATCATGAATTATAATCAAGCCATAATTTGTATATTATAGAATTTGCCTAGGGGTGTAAATTTGGCCCAACCCGGCCCATGTTGGGCTTTGCGAGCTCTCGCCAAAATTCAGGTCAAGCCGGGCCAGCCCACGTGTCAGAAAAATTAGGTATAAGCCCAGGAGGTATTCGGGTCTTGGGTGGGCTGGTGGGCTCGCGCTTGGGCGGGCCTGAATATATATATTTTTTATTTTTTCTACCAAAATTTTATTATTTTCTACTAAAAAAGACATTGGGCCTCGGGCTAGCCGGGCCTTAGGCGGGCAGATGGGTCGGGTTTAACAGGCCAGGTCGGGCTTCAAAATGATGGCCTAGGCCTAGGGCTGGGCTCAGGCCCGGGCCCACCCCAAGCCACAAGCCATTTTTATACTCTTAAATTTGCTGTTTTTTTTTTAAAAAAAAAAAAAAAATACTTTGATACAAGTGGAATTCATGATTTTTGATAAATTTGATTAACACAAATAAGGATTTGATTTTCGGTTGAGAATACACTTTTTTTTTTTTTTTTAAATTACGAAAGAAATTATTTTTATGAGTCTTTTACATAGGATCACACATACAGTGACAAAATTTTTTATCAGCTATTAGCAAATCTGTTTGTATTTGACTTTCAATTGTTCAAATTTTCTACACAATGTATTAAGAGTCAAAATAAAATTTTCATTTTAAAAATAAATTCTCATGCATTGCACAGGTCACTTACTAGTTTTTCACAGAAATAAGGAGGCCATAGCCCCCCATAATTTTCTCCTAGTTCTGTCCCTGATTAAGAGCAATTACACTTACCTCCTTCGAGATTAAAAAAAATAATTATATAATTTTTATATAATTACACTAATTATTTTTTAGTGAGATTAAAGAGATTAAAACTAATCCAGATGGCATTAAAATACAAAAATACACAAGATAGAATGTCAATTTCAATGTAAAAAAATGATAATATTATTTTTTCATTCATATGACAAACAAAATTTTGATGAAAAGAAGGCCGAGTATTATATGAATTAAAATCTTTAAAAAATTTAATGTAATTATGTCAAACATGTAAAATTTATTGTACTTTTTTTAAAATTTCAAAAAAAATCAATATAATTCATCCTTTAATTAATTATCTATTATGATATTATTGCGTGATCCACGTTTTACCAAAAATGTCTCTATGGTTGTTCAAATTATGACTATATTCAGGAGAAGTTATTGAGTGGTCTTGGGGCATTGTCATGTGGTACCCCAATGATATTGTGATTGATGAAGAAATTAGGATCTACGAATTTGTGTTTGGTGATTTGAGAATATGAAGGGATATAATGAATTGTGATTAGTGAGGGGTATGGTCCACATGGTGCTCATAGACCAACCAATAATTTTTCGTATATTCAGTGTCCTAAATTCTTAATTAATTAAATTTTCATCTTTCTTAATTTTAAAAATAATGCAAAAATAAAAATAAAAAATTTAAAAAACAATAACGTATTGTAAAATGAGTGGACGATGTTGTACTTATAACCCTAGGCTTTGGAAAAATTATTGGTTGGTTTTGGATGCCATGTTACTATATCCCATACTAATTATAATTTATCATGACCTCTTATATTTTTCAATCATCTAACACAAATTCATGAATCACATCCATTCCACCAATCATAACACTATTAAGACATGTGATAGTGCCACAAGATCAATCAAATAACTTCGCTGGACTCTAAACCCAAATAATAATATGTATGGAGAACAAGTTTATAAGTGGTCAGAACTCCCAACATGGGGTCTCCATTATTTTTTTAGGAAAAATTGGTCTAAAATCCCTACTCAACTTTTAATGTGCAACGTTGTTGAATTTCAAATTGGCAGCTATCCAACGGTTACAAGCTTTGGACATTCCTAGTGATGCTGATTTGGTGGAGTTGCGTCACGTCCAACTCGAGGTAGATGAGCTTCTTGAAAAAGAATCGGTGATGTGGGCTCAACGGGCTCGTGCAAACTGGCTGAGGGACGGGGATAGGAACACTGCTTTCTTCCATGCGAAAGCTTCCCAACGGCAGAAGAAGAAAGCAATTTCAGGTCTGGAAAATAAGAGGGGTGAGTGGTGCACGCAGCCAGCTGAATTGGAAGAGATTGTGATTGGCTATTTTCAAGATTTGTTTACCACTCATAATCCTCGGAATATGGCCATGGTCGTTGACTGTATCACTCCCTCTATACCTGCAGGTATGGCCCAGCGTTTGACCAGGCCTTTTGTTGCTGACGAGGTTCGTCTAGCCTTGTTCCAGATGCACCCTACAAAGGCCCCTGGACTGGATGGTACTCCAGCTCTTTTTTTCCAAAAATTCTGGGATTTGGTGGGCGGCGATGTGTGTGGGGCTGTTTTGGGAATTCTAAATGAGGGTCGAGACGTTTCTGTGATTAATGATAACTATATTGTTCTCATACCTAAATTGAAACACCCACAACTGCCGAGTCAATTTCGTCCAATCAGCCTCTGCAATGTTGTGTACAAGCTAGTTTCGAAGGTCTTAGCTAATAGGCTCAAGGAGGTGTTGGATACGGTAGTGTCCGTTAATCAGAGTGCCTTTGTCCCAGGACGGGCGATTACCGACAATGTGCTGATGGCATTCGAAGTGTTCCACTACCTTAAGAATAAGAGATTGGACAGAACCGGGTATTTTGCTTTAAAGCTTGATATGAGTAAGGCCTATGACCGGGTGGAGTGGGGATTTTTGGAGATGGTTATGATAAAGATGGCTTCCCATTAAATTTTGTTCGTTTGGTGATGCACTGTGTATCGAGTGTCTCTTACTCCGTGCTGCTGAATGGCAAGCCCACACGTTCCTTTCGGCCTTCGCGGGGCCTCTAGCAGGGTGATCCTATTTCACCATATCTTTTCTTGCTGTGTGCAGAGGCATTGTCGGCGCTGATACGACAGGCTGAAGTGGAGGGCCGCCTTTCAGGACTCTCCATTAGTCGAGGAGGACCCCAAATTTCCATCTTTTTTTCGCCGATGATAGCTTGTTGTTTGCTAAGGCGACAAAACCATCGTTGAATACCATTCAAGCTTTGCTGCAGAAATATGAATTGGCCTCTGGGCAAAGAGTGAATTTTGACAAATCTGGGATATGTTCAGTCCGAATGTGAGGCTGGAGGAGCAGGTTCGTCTTTCAGCTGTAGTGGGTGTGGGCCAATTGGTGACTACAGGCAAATATTTGGGGATGCCGTCCGTTGTGGGTCGGTCAAAAAAGGCAGTGTTTGGTTATATCAAGGATCGAGTGTGGTAGCGTCTCAACGGGTGGAAGGAAAAATCTTTGTCGGCAGCGGGACGCGAAATTCTGATTAAGGTAGTCGTTCAAGCTATACCAACCTATATCATGTCTTGTTTTGAATTACCGGATGGGTTGTGCCGTGAGATTAGTGGTTTGATTGCTCGCTTTTGGTGGGGACAACGTGAGGAACGGCGCAAGATTCATTGGTGCAATTGGCCAACCCTTTGTAAGGTGAAGCTTGAGATGGATGGGTTTTCGATCTATAGTGGCTTTCAATAAAGCTTTACTGGCTAAGCAATCATGGAGACTCCTTCAATTTCCGAATAGTTTGGTGGCTCAGGTAATGAAAGCTAAATATTATCCACAAGGCTCGATTCTTGATGCACCTCTGGGGGCTACTCCGTCCTTCTCATGGCGGAGTATTTGGCATGCGCGTTCTCTCTTGCTGGAAGGTTTACGATGGCGAGTGGGCAATGGGGCTCAAATTCGCATTTGGAAGGATAAGTGGGTTCCGCGATCGTTTTCTTTCCAAATCTGCTCCCCACCTTCTTACCTGGGTGTTGATGCTACGGTGAGTGCCCTGATTGATCATGCGCGGGGGAACTGGGATGAGGGTGTGCTTGGCACTTGTTTCCCCCCCTCTGAGATTGAGGTTATTAAATTGATCCCTGTTTGTCCATTCTTGGCGGAGGACGTATTAGTGTGGCATTATACCAAACAGGGACAATTTTCAGTTAAGTCGGCTTACCATCTTGAAATGGGTATCCGTAGCCGGTCTGCGCATGCGACATCGTCAAATGGTGGGCAGGATCGAATTGGGTTTTGGAAGAATTTTTGGAATATGCGGATTCCTAGTAAGATCAAAGTTTTCGGTTGGAAGCTGTGTTTGGAAATTTTGCCTGTGCGTTCCAAGTTACGGGTACGGCAGGTCTTAATTAATGCTGACTGCGCTCTCTGTCACAGCTCTATTGAGTCAATTCAACACTGTTTTTTTGATTGCTCTTTTGCAAAAAATGTGTGGGCCTGCAGCAGTCTTGCCCAGATTGCTCATCGTCCCCGGTTTGGGACTCTGTTTGACTAGCTGTTAGAGTTCATTTTATCTGTTGATTCAGTCAAGGGGAGCTGTTTTGGGTAATGTGCTGGTGCATCTGGACACATCGCAACCAAGTGGTGTTTAATAACAAGGCCCAATCTGAAGTGGAGCTTGCTCAGTTTGCCTATGAATATTACCAAGAAGTTTGTGCAGTTCAGGACCGTGTTCGAGTGCCGCAGCCTGTTCACATGCCTATTCGTTGGTTTCCTCCCGTGAACGGGTTGTTTAAAGCTAATTTTGATGGGGCTTGCTCTGTAGCCGAAGGTTTTATTGGTGTTGGGGTGGTGGTTCGGGATCATTCGGGTGCAGTCCTAGCTGCCATGTCCGCCAAACGGGTGTCAGCTATGGACGTGGATTGCATTGAGGCTTTCGCAGTGCTTGTTGCTATTCAGTTCATGTTGGATCTGGGGCTCAACCACATCATTTTTGAAGGTGACTCGCTAATGATTGTTTGTGCATTTCATTCCGCTGCGCAGTCCTTGGCCTCCTTTGGGCATTTTGTGGAGCATGCCAAGTCTCTGCTTCCCAGATTTCATTCATGGGCTGTTCAACATGTGAAGAGGGAAGGAAATTCAGTGGCCCATTGTCTCGCTCGGATGGCGTTTGCTTTGGAGGATGTTTCCATATGGATGGAGGACGTTCCGCTTTCGTTACGTTCTCTCGTTAGGAGGGAAGCGTCTCTCTGATTGTGCTGTGTTCTTGTTTGTTCTTTACTTTGGCCATCTAAAAAAAAAAAAAAAAAACACAAATTCATGAATCACATCCATTCCACCAATCATAACACTATTAAGACATGTGACAGTGCCACAAGATCAATCAAATAACTTCGCTGGACTCTAAACCCCAATAATAATATGTATGGAGAACAAGTTTATAAGTGGTCAAGACTCCCAACATGGGGTCTCCATTATTTTTTAGGAAAAATTGGTCTAAAATCCCTACTCAACTTTTAATATGAGAGATCCACAATAATATTTTTGATGCCTAAGGTCTCTCAATGTTATTTTAGGTTACAAAATACCTATTTTACCCTTTTTAATAATATATGTGGTTTTCAATTTTGGAAACTGAAGATTATATTGCTATTTTGTAGGAGATTACGTTGGCATGAACTTGACGATGGAGATTTTCGTGGAGAACTTGATGATGCAGATTTTTGTGAAGATTTTCTAGGGATTTTGTAGTTGTTGATCATGCAGGAGTTGAAGTCGTGTTGATTTGATTTCCAGTGGAGTTGAATCAGGTAAGTTTAATAATCAGTGTAAGTTTTTGATTTTTCATTTGACTTGTATGTAAGGATTCCGATTTCATATTAGTTTTCGAGTGTATTTTGAATTTGGTTTTTGTTTTCAATTTTGATCAATGCGAGAGAGAGGTCAGCTCAGTGTAGTTATTTTTTTTTATATTTTTGAAGTTGATTTTTCATTCTTTGTTATTGACAATGGAGTTGATTTTGATTTTTGGAGTTGATTTTTCATTTTCTGTTACATACTTATCAATGATAAGTTTTGTTCTTTGTGTTTGGAGACCGACATTGTTTTTCTGCACTTTTCTAAGTTTTGTGCTCTGCTTTTTTTTTTTTTTTTTTTTATTTTGCACTTTTTTTGTATTCTAGAGAAAATTGTAGGTTTGTTATTATAATCCAACAAAAATCATAGAGAAAATTGGAATCTTGTAGTCCAGTGAAAATCACAGAGAAGATTATAATTTCATAACAGATCTTCTCTGTGATTTTTGTTTGTGATTGTGTTTACACTACTACAAATATGGCTTTTTGCGTCCTTTTTTTTGCGACGAATTGTTTAACTGTCGCAAAAATTCATTTTTTACATCAAAATCTAATTTTACTTAAACTCCAAACGTGTTTCACAGTTATTTCCCAATTCTGTCTCCATTTTGCGTTCACTTCAGCTGAAGAAGAGACCTCCAATAGTATCTCTCTCTCTCTCTCTCTCTCAAAATCTCACTCTCCACTCTCTCTTGCTCGACTCTCTTTCGATTCTCCACTCTCAATTTTATTGTTCATTTGAAGATTTCGATCAATTGTTGATGAAGATTTGAAGATTTTGATGAAGATTTTGATCGATTCATAATCGGTACGCCTAATTTCTATGAATGAATCCAATTCTCTCTCTCCCCTCTGCTGTGTCTCATCTCCGTCACGGACGCTTCTCTTTCGCCAAAGCCGACTATGGAGACTCCAATTTTTCAATTCTAGGGTTTAATAGAGTATTTATTTTCAAATTCTTGTGATTTTTATCATTCTCATCTCTCTCTGTCGCTTGGGTTTAACCATTGATTGAATTCTAGGGTTTTTAATTGACGATTTCGGATTGCTCGTGAGAAAAGAGCGAATGAAGTAGTATTATTAGTAATAGCATACACAAATGCTAATGAAGCTAGCTCACTCTCTCACACACTCTCTCTCTCTCTCTATATATATATATATATATGTACCAATTAGTTCGCATCTGATGAAACTCTGGTGCATTGCATTTTGAATTTCGTTTTGAGTCGCATGAAGTTCAATGTGACTCATGTAACTTTGTTTTCTGAATTGATTCAAACATTCTAATTTGCTATATTTTCTATTAAAGAGGCTTCGTGATTGATAGTCTGATTTGAATTTCTGATGCGTTGTGTTTGTTTTTGTATTGTTGTTTGTTATCTACTTCATTAGTCGTAGTTGATTTCTATATTGCGCTGTTTAATTCTGATTTCAAGCTCTGTATTGATGTGCATTGCTTCTCTATGCTCTCTACCAGCAGGTTTGATTTTCTTTTAATTTGATCCTGTGTTGTATGATGTCAAATTTGTGTCTCAATTTGGTTGAATTGTTGTAGGAGCTGTATGTGTTTGTATGGGAAATGATGGGTTTAATTTCTGTTATTTTGACATTAATTGGTATAGATCTGTGTTTGTTTGGGGGGATTGAGATTGTGATCTCACTATACAAGCTGCTCCATTGCTAAGTGAATCAACAAATATTATATAGTTTCATATTTGATATGTTGAGGGCCTGATCAATTCGGTAATTTATAGGTGGTACAATTGAAAATGGATATGCCATAATTCAAAAAACACAATTCCTACCTGCGCAGACCACCCCCCCCCCAAAAAAAAGAAAAGAAAAGAAAAGAGAGAGAGAGAGAGAGAGAGAAAAAGATAGAGAGGAGAATTAATTGAAGTCAATTGATTTGCAGATTGCTTAAGGCCTTTTTTGGAGGTTACTTAAGGCCTTTATTGATTTGGAGGTGACCAATTAAAACTTTGAATGGATTTTTATAATTTCAAAATATCCATTTTAGGATTTAAAATTGTCTTTCTATTTGCTTTTTGCAGTGCATGACAAGGTTGGATAAGTCTGGTGATGGATCTGTATAAGGTAAGTTGTTGCGAGTTAATTCCATTTTTCTTGTGTTTGGATAAGTTTGTTTTATATTGCATCAATTTTGTTAATGTAAAATTGTCAGATAGTCAAACCTAAACATCTTTTGTTTTTGAGTTTTTGTGATTGCATATGTTTTTAAGTAGCAAACAATAACAAAGACCACCAAGAAGATGGTATTTGTTGTAGAAGTGTATCATTTTGTTTGTTGTGTCTAGATATGATTGAAATGTACATTATGATTTACATGTTGTTGCATTTTAGTCTGATTTTCAGGAAGGGGAAAATACATATAATGAGTTTCTCAAAAGTTGCAAAAAAATCTTTGGTCTTAAATATATATATATATATATATGCCAATTGCAAGTAGAATTTATATTTGTTTGTGATAAGTTGACAACATTTTTTTTTCACTTTCTATAAACTGGTATGTGGACTGTGTTTCCGAAGGCAATTTGATTTTAGAAATTTCACCAAAGGGGGAATTGAGTAAACAGTTAGCAAGATTTTCTCACATCTTTCTCAAATAAGAATAACTGAGCTGAATTTCCAATTACTTTTATGGATATATTAATGTAAATTAAAAATATAAGACACGTATCTGAAGCATTGGCCGTAAGTAGGATAATTAGTTGGACAATGTGCAATTACTGCTTTCTCTTGTAGGAGTTCTTTAATCATGGTGTTTGCAGTACTCTTGATTTTTTTTTGTTTAATATTGATTTATGCAGTCAACAAAGAGACATTTAACAAAGAGGCTGGAAAACTTAGATTGGAAGCTGGATGAGCAGAAGGAAACATCTAAGCTCATTGCAAATGATATGGGGAACATTTTTTCTAGTTCATGTCTTGATGCATGATTTTTTGTGATTAACATGCACTGAGATCCTGTCCACCCAAGCAAGAGGGTCTTATTATTATGTGTGACTCCACTTTCCCTTAGTTATGCATTAAGAATGGCTTCCTCTTCCTCTATTTCCTTACTTTACATGTCATTTCTCTCCCACGCCCCTCATATCCCCTTTATTATATTAACGTTTGGCAAGTGTCCTTTTAAGCAAGAGGGTCTTTACTCTGTTTTCCCAATACTTATCAGATAAGCTATCTTGTAATGTTTGCTTATATATCAGTGACCTTGGGAGATGCACCACATTTGTCTACATTCTACATTTCGTCCAAGGTAGAACTTCACCTTTTTCAGGTTTCGCTTTCTATTAATGTATATGTGTGTGTGTATGTATGTATAATCATTACTGAGGATAACTTTTTTTTGCTTTCATCAGGACGTTCAGTTTTTCCTTTTGCTAGATCTTCATATCTTAGTGATGTTGTTTCTCCACTATTATTTCTATCTGTGCATCAGTTTTTAGAAATTATTCAGGAGTTTATCTGGTCTCTGATATAATGTGCATTGAAGACATAATTCTAGTTTTCATATCTTCGTCCCTGGATAATGAAGTTTATTAAAATATTTGTCCTTGGGGGCACAAAGCTCAATCAAGGTTCTATTAATTGCTACCGTTTCAATAAACCTTATACATTCCTATGTGTCCTCATATTGAACTTTGTAGATATCATGGAGTGTTGAGGATACAAATATTTGAACTGCTGGCTTTTCCTTTTCTGACTGATGGTATATTTGCCTTTCAGGTTTCTTTGCACATGCCAAGGTTGAATCTGTAAAATCTAAGGAAGCAGCTGAACAACGGATGCTTAAAAAGAAAGGCTGGTTTCCATTTAGATGGTCTGTGAGAATGTTATGGTCTTTATTAATTTCTTTCAATTGAATTACCTCCTTTTGTTTTTTCTGTTTTTCTTGTGTGCTTAGATCCTTCTTATCTGTGCTTAAATGATTATTCTTCTTGTTGTCGTCCATTTGCTGCTGTCACCCTATTGTAGTTTCTTTTCTTATCAGACTGAGATTGTTTGTGGTAGATTTGAGCAACTCCTTGTATCCACTAAATTTAAACATCGGAGCACCCACTGCAATGTGACATTGAGGTTTTACAGATTGTCTGCCCCTAAAGGTTCACTTGTACAGGTTCATTTTTTCATTGTGCTGTGATTGTTATGTTCTCCATGGCAAGGTTTTGATTCACTTATGACATATATGTTTTAAAATGTGATGTGCGTGTAAATTTCACAAACTCAACTAGTTTGACTGTTCTTAGTTTTAATGAGAATGTAGATGCTTTCATAATCGTCTAGTTGTATTGGAAACTTCTACATGTACTTTTAATTGTGGTATATTTCTGTAGGTATAATAGATTCTGTAGGCTGTGCAATGATTTTATTCAATTTTGTCTTTGCATTGAGTGACCAGATTCAAATATTACGTGGCCGGTGGGCAATGTGGCTGCCTTTATGCAATGTGGGCTGTTTTCTATTCTGAATTTACATGCTGGTCCACATTTTCACCTCCAAGTTTTCTATTGACGAGTTTTGAAATGTGAGTATGCTGTCCGTGGTGAAATTGTTAACATGGCCCAAGTAACATTGAGATTTTTGCGATGCTCTTCAATATGATTTTAATTGATAGATAGATAGATTGATAGCATTGCACCGGTAGAATGGTTACAAAAGAAAAAACCTGAATTCTGCCTTAAATTGAGAAAAAATGATTTTAATCAAGGAGAATGGAATGTGAGGTGAAAGGAAGAACAATGAATAAATCAGTTTAGTGGCTTTCCACACTACAACTTCATGCAGTTCTTTCATATTGTAAACCATTGTAAAATTTAGGATTGTTCGACTTCTTATTCTGTATTTATTTATTAATTGTTTGACTTCTTACTCTATATTTATTTATTATTCTTTGGATCTTTGAATTTGTTTCCCATGTAAATAGAATTAGAATTTATCATCCCATTGCCTTGATTTTTTTTATTTAAAATTCCATTCTGCATATCAGGTTATTTTTCATTTCTGGTAATAAAAGAATACTAAAGATGTGAGCTATAGAATTTCTCTATTTTGATAACCTTTTGTATCACTTGCCCATTATTGATGTATAGAAAATGAGAGAATTTTATAATAATCTAACCAATAATTACATGGATTACTTGATTTGCAGGAGGATGATATACTTCGCGAGCAAATTCATGGAACTGAAAGGTATATATTTTCTAATCAATTTTCATTTTTTGTCATATTGATGTGATTAGAGGTCAGTGTTGATGAATGAAATTGATGGTTTTTATTGGAATGTATGTTTGTAGTTCGCCTATCATTGCATCAAAATTCAAGGATAAAACAACCAGACAACGCTGAAGAAGGTTTAAACATAGCTTTACCTATGGCCTGAATGCAAGTTATAAACTTAATATTCCTATATATGAAAGGTATATTATGTAAATCTGGTTACATGAGTTTGTAGAGGCATGTGCTTGTATCATGGCTTATAAAAGGCATATTATGTAAATTTGGTTATATTATCTAGATTTTTAAAAAAACTTTGTTAGGTGCTTGTACTTGAAAGAATTGATGTACGATATTTATAATAAAAAATTATTTGCGACAACAAAAAATTCGTTGCTAAAAAGTTATTATTATACTATTTATAAATGTCATTGAAAACTATTTGCGACGGTAAAAAAATGGTCGTAAAAAAACCTATTAGTATTTTTTCTTTATTTTTTGCGACGGCAAAATAGTGGTCGCCATAAGTAGTTTAGGTGGTCGCAAATAATTTGCGACTGCTCCTTTGCCGTCGCAAAAAGTATTTGCCACCCCCACATTCGCGTCCCCCATTTGCGGTCGCATGGGCGGTCACAGAAGGTCTTTTGCGACTAAATTTTTATTATTGCGACGGTTTATGACGGTCGCAAAAAGTACTTTTTCTAGTAGTGTTAATAGTTAGCATTAATTTTCTCTATAATCTTCTCTGGACTCATTAATTTTCTCTGTGATTTTGTTTTTGTTATCTTGAAGGTGAATATAAGTTCGTAAATTTCTCTAGACTTTTATTTGAGTCTAGAAAAAATTATAAGCTTGTTATTATAATCCAGAGAAAATTATAATTATTACAAATTTCTCTGAACTTTTATGTTGTGTTTTTTAAGTGTTTTTATATTGAACAAGCTATTTTTTGTATTTTCTCTTTCAGTTTAGATGGACAGTGCAGTGTTGTTGCTGTGCAAATATGAGAATGATACTATTGTCAATAATGTTTTATGCGCATTGAATTTTGAGGAATTGGTTGGCATTTTGTGTACAACATGGGAGAATTTGAAACCTGAGACAATCTGTATTTCATATTCTATTGTGGGCCATCCGAATTATATGATTCAAAATAATATTGATTTTCTAAATATGTTGAGGGTTGTTTGTGCACGTGGTGTTGATATAGTTGTGGTTTTAGTTATTAGGTGTAGTACTTCTGATCAAGAGGATGAAGTAGGGTCTAATTGGGGAGATGTTGTGCATGGTGAATGTGATAGGTTCGTGGATATTGAAAGGAATTCACTCTCTAAGCTTTGTTCTCACCAAGAAAAAGTGTTATTGTCAGCTGGTTGGTGAAATAACATTAGAAGTGTTGGACAAAAGTTTGAGGGTGGTGTGGTTGAGTTTCGTACTGCTTTGTGCAAGTATGTTATTGAGGTTGGTTTTCAATTTACATATTTTAAAAATGACAAGCTGAGGGTTATGGCAGAATGTGCATATACGGAATCAAGGGGATGTATGTGGCGTGTACATACTTCAGTTGAAAAAACAAATAGGTTCTTTTACATAAGAACTTTGAACAATGAACATACCTGTGGTGTGGCGGTCCGTACTAGTAAACATGGTAGGATGACTTCCAGCTTAGTTTCTAGGCTGATACTTGAAGAGGTAAGTGCGAAGCCTTTAACTCGTCCAGTGCATGTTGTCAAAGAAATGAAAGACAAGTACGGGGTCTTAATCAGTTATAACTGTGGTTGGTTGGGGGTTGAAAAAGCAAAAGGTAGTACATATGAGGATTCTTATTTGTCATTTGATCAATTACGGTGGTATTTTGATGAGGCATGGAAGAACAATCTAGGTAGTCGTTTTAAGTTAGATTTTGAAGATAACAAGCGTTTCAAAAGAGTGTTTGTGACTTTTCATACATGCATTGCTGGTTTCTAATATTGTCGGTTATTGTTGTTTCTTAATGGAACATTTTTGAAATGACGAAACAAAGGAGTTATGCTTGCTGCGACGGGAAAAGATGGGAATGAAGATAATTGTAAATATATCTAATTTTCTCTAAGTATGTGAATTTTCTATACATTGGGAATTGAGTGAATTTTCTATTTTTATGGTTATGTTTTGTGAATTTTCTCTGACACTTTGAATTTTTTCTAGAGGTGGCCACTGTGTAAATTTTCTCTGGAGGTGGCCATTGTGTGAATTTTCTCTAGAGATGGCCATTGTGTGAATTTTCTTTGGAGGTGGCCATTGCGTGAATTTTCTCTAGAGGTGGCCACTGTGTGAATTTTCTCTGGATGTTGGCACTATGTGAATTTTCTTTAGATTTGGTCACTATGTGAATTTTCTCTAGATGTTGCTACTGTGTGAATTTTCTCTGGATGTGGCCACTGTGTGAAATTTCTCTGATTGTTTATTGTTCCAATTTTCTCTACATATGTATATCTAATATGCTTGTTCATATTTGTTTTGTAGGGTTTTTTCCTATAGCTTTTGTCATTGTTGATGCTGAAAATAAAGACAATTGGTGTTGGTTCCTTGAACGTTTATGTAAATTATTGGGATTTGAGAGGGTGATAAGTTTCATATCAGATCGACATTGTGGTATTATGGAAGGAATTACTACGTTTTTCCTATAATTGCTATCATGGATTTTGTCTTGAACATCTAAAGAGAAATTTAAGGAATAACAAATTTGGTTAGGAGACGATCATGTCCAAGTTTTCAGAATGTGCATAAACGCCAACAAAGGCATCATTCCATTTCAAGGTAAATGAATTAAAGTGAGGAAGGAGACATTGTGACTATTTTCTTGAGAAGTTTACCATATGAAAATTGGAGTGATGCATATTTCGAGGGGAAACGTTATGGCGAAATGTATTTAAATGTTGTTGAGTCATTCAATTTATGGATACGAGAAGCTCGACACTTGTTAATAACAAATTTGTAGACATGATACGATTGCAAATCATGAATATGAGGTCTGATAGGAGGCTGCTTTCTAGTAAATGGAATAAAGTTCTTTGTCCTCGTATGGAAAGTGTGTTGGAGAAGGCTTTCATGGATGAAAGGACGTGGAATGTGAGTTTATCATTTGATAATGTATTTGAAGTGCATTGTTTTCCTTCAGTTATGGTTGATCTTGGGTTGAGAACTTGTTCATGTCAAAAATAGGAAATAAATGGGTATCCATGTCAACATACTGTTGTTGCAATTTTTAGGAGTGGAAAGATTTTGAATTCTTTTATTGAACCATTTTTTCATGTTGATATGTATCGTTAAGCATACTCGTTTTCGATTGGCCTAGTTCTAACTGTTGAAAAACTTGTGTGTAGCATTGATGATGCTATGGTTTTACCTCCATTGGGTAAGAGACCAGTTAGGAGGCTAAAGAAGAACAAATTGCTTATGCTGGAGAGTTTAAAAGGGTGATGAAGTGTAGTTGATGTGGGAGTATTGGTCGCCATAATAAAAGGACATGCAAGGAACCTTTATTAAATAGTCGAGGATAATACATTTTATTGATTGAATAATACATTTGAGGATGTTAGAGGAATTTATGTTGCATTTTTTAATGTTAGTTAATAGATATAAATTTGTATGGATATGGATCTTATTACAAAAATAATGTGTTTGTTGTGCATTGTGTTTAGTATTTTCTCTCAAATTTTTTCTGTAATTTCTAGATAAATGCACTTGTGTTTTTGAAACATACTTTGGGTAACATTTATAATACCAGTTAAAGTAATCTAGAGAAATTTTTCAATAGTAGAGAAAATTACTTTGTGTATTTGTGTTTTTTGAAATGTACTTTTGGATAGTGTGTATATAATACCAATCAAATTCATTCAGAGAAATTTTCTAATAGTAGAGAAAATTACTTTGTGTATCCTATTTTTTGGAAAATCCTTTGAGCAGTGTGTTTATAATACCAGTCAATTTCATTTAGAGAAATTTGCTAATAACAGAGAAAATTACTGTGTATTGTGTTTTTTGGAACATACTTTGAGCAATGTCTTTATAATACTATTCAAATTCATCTAGAGAAATTTTCTAATAGCAGAGAAAATTACTCTGTGCATTGTGTTTCTTGAAACATACTTTGGCTAGTGTGTTTATAATACTAGTCAAATTCATCTAGAGAAATTTGTCAATAGTAGAAAAAATTAATGTGTATTGTGTTTTTTGAAACATAGTTTGGGCAGTGTGTTCATAATACTAGTCAAATTCATTCAGAGAAATTTGCCAATAACAGAGAATATTACTTTGTGCAACTGTTTGTACCAACACAGTGCATTACAAATTACATGGTCATATAGCACCCTCTTTGCATGATATGAGATAAATTTCTTTGCGAAATTCTGGTAACTTCAAACTAGAAAATTTTCTTTAGACATAATTTTCTTTGTGTGCATTGTGTTGACAATCACCACTTAGCATGCATTATAAAAAATAAAAAATAAATAAAAAATAAAAAAAGAAGAAAAAGAAGAAATATTTAACCATTGATAGCTATGAAATTTTGAAGTTTACATTAGTCAAAAAAAGATACATACATATATGTCAAACATCATCATTCCTTCAATATATGAAAAAAAAATATTGAAGGGTTATTTCTAATTATATTTGTGCATTATCTTCCTTTCACTAGTGTGCTTTCACTACTATATTTTTGGTACTTATTCTAGTGGTATTTGAATTGGTTCTGTCCATGACCGGCCAACTTCGATCGCAAATCTTTCTATGATTTCTACCATCATCAACCTTACGTCTTGTGTTGACAATGTTGAGCTGATGGGTTCATGGTTGATATGTTGTCTCATTATGTAGCATACAAAGAGGTCCCAATCCACACTGCATACAAATTATAAATATAGTTAGTTTTGAGAAACATTCAAATTAAATTATCTTATTTATAGATGTTATATGAAATTCATGAATCACTGACTTGTTGTGAAACATTGTCGGCATATTGAAAGTCATAATTTGTGCTTTGTGAGTCTATCAATTTGAACGAGGATTGTGATTGTGCCTCTCTTTCAAGGCATGCTTTCAAAAAATTATCCACATAATCTTGCTGTAAAAAAGATAATTTTCAAATAATAAAGAAATTTACACACAAAGACACAAATGAATGAGAGTCTATGAAAATTATCATCATATAAACATTATCATGGATCAGAAAAATTTGCACTCGTTACCAATTGATCTTTAAGATATTTGTTGTGTGCATCATCGCTCCTCAGCCTTTACGAGTTGTAATACCTCCATAAATTGTCTTATTTGTCCAAGATAAGCAAGGTTCAATGATTTCCATCAATTGACTTGTTTGAGGAACCTGTAGTTCAGTTTTAAAGTATTTATTGGGAAATGGAGGAACCTGTAGTTCCTCATGTGGTTTCAAGATGCTTGTCAAACAATGAGATTCGGAAAGTTTGATTTTCTGTCATCTTGATGAAATTTTGCGGTCAAAGAAAATCAAAAAATGGTTATGAGAAAGTTAAAATGACAGGAATTTCAGAAATATACACACAGAGAAATTTGAAATGGCACACAACTAGCTAGAGAAAATTAAACAAGTGACACAACTAGCTTCAAGAAGTATCTTAATAAGAGAAAGTAGTAAGTAAATTCCAGAGAAAATCAAATAAAAGAGTAGTAACATACTAAGCTCATGCATGTGAAAAAAAATGAAGTTGCTTATTGTCATTTTCTCCTTTGGTTAACAAATAGTATATCTCCATAACCATCAATGACTTGAAAATATCATTTATAATTGTAACATTGGTTTATAAAGGCTTGTGGAACATTGCAGAGAAATTTGATGAAAGACTTACATTGTTTGTAACAACCTGGCCTATGATTAACTGCTAAACCACGATTAAAGATGCCTAATAAGTAATTAAAAAAAATTCTGAATTAAGTGCATGTGTGTTGTATTATTTGTGTTTCTATCCATCTATCGTAGAAAGTTCTGTTCATGTTTCTGTTTTGTTCTGCGAATTAAAGGTTTTATCGGCATCTGATCACAAAATTGACTTGATCTTTGAGTTAATTGGAATTTTTAGAATTTTATGGCAGGTTGAATTAAAATTCGATTCAGAACGAAATAATTAGAATATAATAATTGCCACTACTTAGCTTAATCTAAGCTTAATTAGAGCTCCCTAATCAAGCCTATTTAAGGTCACTTCTAGCACTATTAAGACACTTCACACTCTTGTTCCTTCACTCTTGAGCCTAAAAAACGTGAGAGAGAGAAAATTTAGAGTGAGAGACTTAAATTCAAGAAGGAAAGAAGGATTTGTTAGGGAATTAAAGGGAAATTAAGGAATTGGGCAAGAACTCATTAGGAATTCAAGAAATTGAGAACTTTAGGTAAGACTTTCAATCATTAAACTTGTGTTTGACTCACTCATGCTTGAATTCAAGAGAAGTTAGAGATTAAGAACAAGAATTGACCTTTAGAATGAGAATTAAGATCAATCCATGCATTGCATGTATAATTCATGATTTTTGAGCTCCATTTTCACATATTCTTACATGCAAGTTCATACCATTGTTATATTGTAAGAGCTCACTATGATTCTACTCTAAAACACTTCATTTATTCATGTTTTGGGAACTTTGTATTCAAGTCATTGCATGCACCTTATGTTTTCATAAGTTTCAAGTTTACTTTGGAAGAATTTGGAAGAATTCACTTATTTTTGACTTGATTTTGTAAAATGACTTTCAAATCATGAAGTTCTATGAGTTTACAAGTGTTTTCTCAAATTTTAGGTCCAAAAGATATGTTTTGAACAATTGAATTCGAGTTTTGAAGCTTGGAAGCAAATTTGGAAATTCCAAAATTCTACATCTCCACACGAGCGACAGAACCTGCGCTTGAGCGACCACTCTGTGTTTTGCACTTCCGCTCGAGTGACCAAAAGTTGGCTTGAGCGTAAAATGTATGCTCCCAGAAGTTTTCATGTTTTGTAGACCACTTAAGCGACCAGAGTTGCGCTCGAGCGAAGACCTCATTCTCACGCTCGAACGACCATTGAGCAGCCGTCGAGCAAAGAAATCAAGCAACCAGTACTTTGGTAGAGTTTACAGACTGCTCGAGCAACCACCCTTATTTTTGAACCCCTACTCGAGCGAAAGAAGTTGCCCTCGAGCGAAGTCCTTGTTTTCAGTAAATTTTGCTAAATGTTTCAAGTGCATTTTGGCATCCTCATTACATCCTAGGCATTCCTAGGCCATAATTAAAATACAATAATGAGGGTAAGACTTAGAAACACACTAAGAATAAAATGAAATAAGTTAAGCACGAACCAAGCGTGTGTTTCAAGATGTGTATCTGTTATATTTGTGTAGGTCATGCGCCGTGAGCTGTTGATCCATTGGTCTATCGAAGCTATTTGTGAAACTATCAGTGAGTAATAACTTAGTAAAACTATGTTCGATATGAATTACTTCCTGTGCATTATGATATGATATGAACTGTTTCCGAACGATGCAAAAGGTTATTTTGTGATTACATGAATGATGATCCAATTCTTTGAAATGTCTATGTGGTATCCTTAGTAGAGGCCCTTGCCCAGGGGACACAATACTGTGGCCTAGGCCCTGACCTAGGAGAAACAATACCGTGGCCCATGTATGAGATGTGTTACTCGGTACCGGAGGTTCCATTATGGAACTTTATATGCTTGACCAAAATGATATGTGTAATGACCCAAATTTTTTTTAAAAAAATAGTCAGTGCATAATTTAATTAAGCAATATTCAGATTTGACTACTATGTGAAAATAGTTTGTTTTTGTTTTTTTTAAAAACATAGTTCCCGCTCTCAGAAAATTTTGAGATTTTGATATGTTGTTCCCATATAAGTCAAGCACGTTGAATAAAAATTTCAGAATTTAGTGATGAGTATTTATTTTATGAAAATTCGCAGACTGATTGGTGTTCAGTTTAATTTATAGCAGAAATTGAAAATGAGTTTTGTGTGTTTGGACCATGACATGAGATTAGTTGTTGGGTCTACTTTGATATATAATTGGGTGATGTTTAGTTTATGGATGAGAATTTAATTCCAGACCCATGACTTAGATTCAATTTAAATTGAATTTGTTCATGACTCATGTTTAACTATTTGGTCCTTTTTAATCATGTGATTGGTAGTAACTACCTTGGGAGTTGTTGTTATTTATTATATAGGATTATAATAAATATTTGATAGTTGATTTTATAGTGTGTATCATATGGTGAAAAATTATATATTTTTATAGTGAATAAAATGGGTGTATATTTCATAGTGAGCAAAAGATTATATTTTGTGGTGAAAAAAATTGTAACATTTTATAATTTATATTATAAAATTTTGAAACATTATTACAAAAATTATATATTTTTTGGGGGAAACCAATTCTTGGGAAGGCAACTCACGTGGGGTTGCCCACCCTCCCTTTTTCCTTGTCCCTTCTTTCTTTTCCTTTTCTTTTCTTTTCATTTCTTTTGTTTGGTTTGGCAAAGGCTCCCCCCTCTGTGCGTCTCTCTCTCTCTCTCTCTCTTCTCTCTATAGTTGCTCAAGCTTTAAGCTTAGAGTGGGAGTCTTTAGAATGAGATTTTGCAAAAGTTTTGTAAATGAAAGTTGGAGAGCTCGTCGTACTCTTCACAATGGTAGTCTTGGATTCGTGATCGGGCAAGGTTTGCCATTCGAATTTGCTATTCTTCATTATTTGAGGTAGGGACTTTCTTCATATTATTACTTTAAAGCCATGTTAGGGTTATTTTGAGAAAATATATCATTATAGGAGGTATTGCATATATATATTTCTCAGATTTTTGTTTGGTAATTTTTGGAAGAAAAATTATGTTGAAATGTTAAGAATGTTGGTATTTTGAGATTGATTTGGGAAAATCACCTTGTGTTTATAATTTTTGCTAAAAATTTGAAATTAAATTTTAATAGTTGTATGGGTTGTATCTACATCATATTATGATTAGAAAATTTATTTTGAGAAACATAAAGTTAAAAAAAAAATTTCATCTTTGATTTTGGAATTTATTTTTGAGAAAAATAAATTAATGTTAATGAATATTGGGTAAATTGTTAAGTTGGAATTATAGAGTTGTTTTGTGATTAAAAACTCTAAAAGTGTTATATTCATGATATTTTGTAAAAGATGATATGTTGATGATTAAGTTATGTTCATTTTTGTGAAAATGAAAATGTGAAATGTGGACTTTCAAACTCACAACCTTGAAAATGTTACTTTTGGACATATTTCATAATTTTTTATGTGAATATCATGTTGATTAGGTAATTTTAGGGGGGAGGGAGAAGTTGTGAAATTGTTATTGGTAGAGAATTTGGAGAAAAAATTAACATTTTAAGTAGCTTGGCATGAAATATGGTTATGTTTGAGAGATGAAGCATGTGAAGTTATGTTTGGTATTATTAATTTGAAAATTTTTGAATATAATGAAACTTACTAATTTGATGGATTAAATTAGTTTGGTTAATATTTTAAATCCTTCATAATTAAAAGTGTGTTATTGGGTTTAATTCCTAACTTTTAATATTATAAGATTAAAAATGATGAAGTTGACCAAGTGTGAGATTTGGAGAAATAAGCGAGGTTAAGTTGATGTGGTATGGTATTTGGTCCCCAGCTTTACTAATGGAGTCATGTTATCATAATATTACCTCAAATTCATATATGAGATATTTGAGTTGTTTTGGCGATCTTTGACAAGAAAAGGAAAGATTGTGATTTTAGCTCGTTTGGAGCAAATGAATGAATTGGATTAAAACAAGAATGAGTTATCAAAACTTTTATTTACTTGTTTATTTTCCTTGGTTTAATTTGATGGGGTTAATGTTGATAATTGGAAAGTGAACACTCATATCATATTTTTATAATTATAATCAAGGGAAGATTTTGATATAATTGATCAAGTGTTGGAATATTCACTTATGCTTATTGAAAATTATGATTTAACTTGAAAATCCCGAGATTTTATATAGCGATCCCGGGTTTACCCCTTGTTGTACAGTGATCCGGACGTGTGTCCGTGGATGTTAGTAATGATTATTATCTTGTTTACATCCTTTCCTGCTTTGTATTTGAGTTATAGGATGTGTTGGGCAGGCTTGTTACAGGTTGGTTGTGTTTGGGAGCCAAGTGTTGCTGCCCAGAATTTTGGGTCTTCGCTCGAGCGAGTAGTTCTTCGCTCGAGCGAGATTCTATCTTTGGTCCTTCGCTCGAGCCAGGGTTTGGTCGCTCGAGCGAGAGTGGAGTTTTGTGTCTGGTGGCTCGAGCCAGAGTGGCTTCGCTCGAGCGAGCGATTGCGTCTAGTTCAGGACCTGAGAGCTGCATTTCTTGGCTCGAGCGAGATTTTCTTCGCTCGAGTGATCTGGTTTTTCTTCGCTTGAGCGAGCGTTCCGTCGCTCGAGCGTGCGTCTGGTTGCAGACCTGTAGGTTCGAGTTGTTGGCTCGAGCGAGCATCTTGTCACTCGAGCGGGGTTCTGGGTGGTTGGCTCGAGCGAGACTTTCTTGGCTCGATCGAGGTTTTCTGTGTCTGGTCGCTCGAGCGACCAAGTCTTCGCTCGAGCGAGCCTGTTTTATATCAGCAGACAGCAGCGATTTTAAACATAACATTTTCATCTCTTTTCATTTTAAAACCCTAGATCTGAGACTCTCTCTCTCTAGACTTGCCATCTCTCTAAATTTTCATCTCTTTCTAGTGTGAATCTACCCTAAGTTCTTTGTTAAAAAGGTAGAGGGTGTTGAGAGCTTTGATTTAATCTGAAAATTTGGCGATTTGGAGCATTTTAGTTTTTGGTCTTCATCTCCGTTGGAGCTCAAACTTTGAGGTAGGGATACCCTACTCCTCCTTATGGACTTTGTCTTTCAATTTTAGCTTTTTGATACCTTGGGTGTTGTTGTGTGATTTCACAAAAGTTTGGGTCTTTTGTGTAATTTTACAAAAGATGGGGTTTTTGTTTATAATAAACCTTTATGCAAGATTGGCATGGAAAAGTGAGATAGGTGATGGGTTATGGGTGAAAGTGAAACCTTAGGGTTGTTTTGTTGATTATGGGAATTTGCCCTATTTAATTGAAATGTTGTTTTTATATCCATTTGATGCATTTATTTCCTGTTTAGAAATAACTGCTTTGGGCTATCGGTGGAGGATAGTCTTGATTGTTGTAGACAATGCATGATGATTAGGTAAACGAAACTAATTATCAAGATGTGTCATTGAGTATGACGGTTGAAAGGATACATTAACTTTATGTACTGATTGTTAATGTGTATAATAATTGTTTATATGCATTGTGTTGTGATTGGAGGAGATAGGGGATGTACTCCACGGTTTAGGGAAAGATAGGGGATGGACCTCTAAACCGGATGTTCTTTGGGAGAAGATAGGGGATGGACTCCATAGATACAGCTCATATGCTTATCTATTATCATGATGATACAGCTCTTATGCTTATCTCTGGAAGTGTGATATAGCTCTTATGCTTATCTAATGTGAAATGGGAAAATGTTTAATATGAGTTACTGTCTCACCTGTGTTGATTGGCCAGGTTCTGAGCCATGGTTAAGAAATGGAAAATGAAAGGTAACATAGACTTGCAAGCCATGTAAATGTAATGCGATATAATTGGTTGTAACAATGTTGGCCATCTATCAACTGCCAATGTTTTAGTCATTGTTCATAGCTGGTTTAGTGTATTTCTATTGGGCTGTGGCTCACCCTATATGGGAATATTATTTTCAGGTACAGGTAGCATGCCACCTCCAAGGACTTAGCTTGGATGGATATGAGAGTTGAAGACTTTCTTTTGATTATTTTGTTTGTGTTACATGTATATCAAGCCAAGGGCTTACTCTATATAGAGTTAGTACTCTTCTTTTGTGCAACCAAGTGTTAACTTGGAAAGTTGTAAGCCTATGGGGCACTCGCTTTTGTTGTTAACATGTAATACTTTTGTAATGAAACACTCTTATGAATAGAAGGATGTTGATCTTTTATATATTAAAGCATGTCTAAGTTGATGGGTTTTATGTTTTTTTTTAGGGCGTTACAACTTGGTATCAGAGCTTACCGGGTTCGAATACTTTGGGTACGTGGGAAGTGATTAGGATCACAATGGGTTTGTCTCGCTTGATAGAGACTTAGGTATAGTGTCATATGCCATGTATTTGATTGATAACATGTTTACGTGATTATTTGGGTATGGGATTTAATTTCTAGGATGTTGATTGGATCCTTGGGTTTCTGTGAGTCTTGTTGGAAAAGCACTTGATCAATGCTGTTTCTAACCGGAACTCTAGTAACGCCTCGGGACTATCATTATCCGGGAATGAAATTCGTAAGTGCTTATGTGTTTATGTGCTTACGTGGAATGAATTACAGTTGTCCATGCATTAGGACGCGAGTGTTTAGTTTCGGCACATTTATGAGTGTGCTAATGTTCTTCGTTTCCTTTATTAGGATGTCAGGACGAGGAAGAGGTGGTAGGCGTGGTAGGCCTAGGAGGCAGGAAGTGCCCATACCGGATGAGATTCCGGCAGTACAGGAGGGAGTTGGTCAGGCCAACGTGGCCGAGCCAGCGGGTCAGCAGGCTATGAGTGCCTTGGCCAGAGAAATAGCAGGAGCTTTGGGTATTCTCAGAGCAGAGAATCAGGTTCAGGCTCAGGTGATGCAGGGCCTTCCTTCTTGAAGAGGGAGTTCTTCCGGTCTAACCCAGATGAGTTTGTTGGGGATCCAAAGGAGCCACTTAAGGCAGATGAGTGGTTGGAACAAATGAGTAAGACGTTCGAGATGCTTGGCATTGAGGACGGAGCACTGAAAGTGACCTTGGCATCCTTCCAACTGAAGGGAGATGCGGGTCAATGGTGGAAGTATGAGAAGGCCCGTGTTGGTGGTGCATGGGGGGCTTTTGTAGAGGCTTTCCAGGGGAGGTTCTTATCTTCAGCTGCTAGGGAGAAGCTGAGGGATCAGTTTAGCCGGCTTAAGCAGCAGGGTTTGTCAGTGGCCGAATTTGAGGCTACTTTTACCAGCTTGTCCAGGTTTGCACCTGAACTCGTGGCGTCCGAGGAACGCCGTTGCTATGAGTTTGAGCGGAAGTTGAGGCGTGGCCTCAAGTTGAGGGTTGGTGGATCCTTCATTCGAGAGTATAGACATCTGGTGGATGCGGCTGCTCATATGGAGATTATGATGCAGGAGGAGGATGATGAGAAGCATCAAGGCTCCAAGAGGGGCCAGGATGGCCAGAGTGATGGCAGGAGACAGAGGGGTTATAACCCTCAACAGTCTCAGGGAGGAGTTGCTAGATCGACCTTTCCAGTGCCGAGTGCAGGCTCGGGGAGAGGCAATCAGGGGGAGTTCACCTGCTACAAGTGTGGCCAGCTGGGTCACAAGGCTTCGATTTGCCCGCAGAAGGGCGGAGGTCAGAGGGCTGCTTCTTCTTCAGCTAGACCGCAGAGTCAGAGTTTGGGCAGGGGTCAGCCTTTGTCTTGCTATCAGTGTGGACAGCCTGGGCACCTGAAGAGGTTCTGCCCACAGTTGAGTGCCACTTCAGGAGCGTCTGGTTCTAGGCAGACGCAGGGTTTTCAGCCAGCTCAGTCTGTGCAGGCCTCGAGGGCCAATCCGGGGCTTCGTCGTCCCAGTCAGTGCAGCAGTCATATGCTCCTAGAGGTGAGCAGGTGGATCAGGGGCCTACAGGGCGCGTGTATGCTGTTACCGCGCAGGATCTAGTGCCGGCTCCATCTGTAGTGAGAGGTACCTTTCTGTTTTGCAACTCGGTTGCTAGTGTATTGATAGATACGGGCGCGTCTCATTCTTTTGTATCTGCTGCATTTGCATCTGTGTTGGAGTTGGAGTTAGCACTGTTAGCATCTCCTATTTGTGTTGTGTCACCTGTTGGGGGTGAGTTGATTTTGAAACACGGATGTAGAGGTTGTGATATAGCGGTCGACGATCATAGGCTTCCGTTTCCTTTTGTAGTTATGCCCATGAAGGGCTTTGATGTTATTTTGGGTATGGACTGGTTATCGTCATACCGGGCAGTTATTGATTGCTACCGCCAGAGGGTCACTTGTTGTACCGTGAGCGGGGAGTGTTTCCATTTCTTGGGGGACCGGGTTGGTAGTGTTTTGCCACCGGGGTATGATCCACGAGGGCGGAGTGAACTTAGTGGTCTACTTGCTAGCTTTGAGAGTGGTGAGTGTGATGAGACCCAGACTGTGTTGCCGAGGGTGGTTTGTGAGTACTCGGATGTCTTTCCCGAGGATCTTGTTAGTTTGCCACCTCACCGAGAGACTGAGTTCTCTATTGATCTAGTGCCCGGCACGGCGCCGATTTCCATGGCACCTTACCGTTTTGCTCCAGCAGAGTTGGTTGAGTTGAAAGTTCAGCTCCAGGAATTGCTAGATAAGGGCTTTGTTCGCCCTAGTGTTTCACCGTGGGGAGCACCGGCCCTCTTTGTTAAAAAGAAAGATGGTGCCTTGAGATTGTGTATCGATTACCGGAAATTGAATCGGGCTACGGTTAAGAATAAGTACCCTATGCCCCGTATAGATGATTTGTTTGACCAGTTGAAGGGTTCCCGTTGTTTCTCTAAGATAGACTTGAGATCGGGTTACCATCAGTTGAGGGTCAGGGAGGAGGATATTCCGAAGACGGCATTCCGTACGCGGTATGGCCATTATGAGTTTCTGGTGATGCCATTTGGGCTTACCAACGCACCGGCAGTTTTTATGGACTTGATGAACCGGATCTTCCGGGAATTCTTGGATCGTTTTGTAGTCGTCTTCGTGGACGACATTTTGATCTATTCACCTTCAGAGGAGGAGCACGAAGCACACTTGAGAGTGGTGCTCGAGTTGCTTAGAGCCCATAGCCTGTATGCCAAGTTTGGGAAGTGTGAGTTTTGGCTAGAGGAAGTTAAGTTCTTAGGCCATGTGGTTTCCGAGAAAGGGGTGTCCGTTGATACATCCAAGATTGAGGCAGTGCAAGATTGGGCACAGCCTAAGAGTGTGTTTGAGATCCGCAGTTTTCTGGGATTAGCTGGGTATTACCGCCGGTTTGTGAAGGATTTCTCCAGGTTAGCTTCACCGTTGACTAGATTGACTCGGAAGGGAGTCAAATTTGTATGGAGTGAGACTTGCGAAAAGTCGTTCCAAGAGCTGAAAGTTAGATTGACCACCGCTCCGGTTTTGATTATTCCGGAGAGAGGGTTGGGTTATGCGGTTTATTGTGATGCCTCACGAGAGGGTTTGGGTTGTGTGTTAATGCAAGAGGGGAAAGTGGTAGCTTATGGTTCACGTCAGTTGAAAATACACGAGAAGAATTACCCTACACATGACTTAGAGTTAGCAGCAGTGATCTTTGCCTTGAAAATCTGGAGGCACTACCTTTATGGTGAGAGGTTCGAAGTATTCTCGGATCATAAGAGTCTGAAATATCTGTTTACACAGAAAGACTTGAACTTGAGGCAAGGAGGTGGATGGAGTTCATAGAGGATTATGATTTCGAGTTGCATTATCATCCGGGGAAGGCCAATGTGGTGGCCGACGCCCTTAGCAGGAAATCTGTTAGTGACGTAGCTAGTATAGCCATCCGGGAATGGGAGATGTTGGGTGCACTTGGCGAGTTTGATTTGCATCTGAGCGAATCTGTTGAGGCTGCGGCCTTGTTTTCTGTTGTTGCACAGCCTACACTCGTGACTCGAGTGTTAGAGGCACAGAGAGGTGACCTTGAGGTAGAATCCCTCCGGGAGAAGATCTCCAGTGGGAAAGTTGAGAAGGGCTTGACGGTGTATCCCGACCTGACTGTGAGATACCGAGACCGTCTGTTCGTGCCGGAGTCTTGCCGAGAGGAGGTACTCCGAGAGTTTCATCATTCGCGCCTTGCGGTGCATCCGGGAGGCACTAAGATGTATCGGGATTTGGGTCGTCAGTTTTGGTGGCGGGGTATGAAGAGAGATGTGGCAGTTTTCGTATCTAAGTGCCTTACTTGTCAGCAAGTGAAGGCCGAGCATCAAAGGCCAGCGGGTTTGTTACAACCCTTGCCTATTGCCGAGTGGAAGTGGGAGCATGTCACTATGGACTTCGTTGTAGGTCTTCCGAGGACTCAGCGGGGTAGTGATGCTATTTGGGTGGTGGTAGACCGGTTAACTAAGTCGGCGCACTTCATTCCTATGCGCGTGAGAGATTCGGTAGACCATCTTGCCGACTTGTATATTCGGGACATAGTGAGGTTGCACGGGGTCCCAGTGACGATCGTCTCAGATAGAGACCCTCGTTTTACTGCTAGGTTATGGCAGAGTTTGCAGAGTGCCTTGGGCACTAAGTTGACCTTTAGTACAGCTTATCATCCTCAGACTGACGGGCAGTCCGAGCGTACTATTCAGATCCTTGAGGATATGCTTCGAGGTTGTGTCCTGGACTTTAGTGGGACGTGGGAGAGGCACTTGCCCTTGGTGGAGTTTGCCTACAACAACAGTTTTCAGTCTAGCATCGGTATGGCACCGTTTGAGGCCTTGTATGGCCGACCGTGTAGGTCTCCAGTTTGTTGGGCCGAGGTGGGTGATGCACCTTTGTTGGGCCCGGAGTTGGTTAGAGAGACGACGGAGAAAGTTGAGCTTATCCGTAGGAGGCTTGTTACAGCCCAGAGTCGTCAGAAATCTTATGCGGACCGTAGGAGGAGGCCCTTGGCGTTTGAGGTAGGTGATCATGTCTTCTTGAAAATATCACCTAGGCGAGGTTTGATGAGGTTCGGGAAGAGTGGGAAGTTGTCCCCTCGGTTTATTGGTCCTTTTGAGATCCTTGAGAGGATTGGCGAGGTCGCTTATCGCTTAGCTTTGCCGCCACAGTTGTCCGGAGTTCATGACGTGTTTCATGTGAGTATGCTTCGGAAGTATGAGCCGGATCCATCACATGTATTGGATTGGACCGACTTAGAGGTAGATGAGGATGCCTCGTATGAGGAGAGACCGGTTCGAGTCTTGGATAGGCGGGATCAAGTCCTGCGTGGCAAGACCATTCCTTTGGTAAAGGTTTTGTGGAAACATCACGGAGTGGAGGAGGCCACTTGGGAACGTGAGTTGGAGGTCCGAGAGAAATATCCGGACCTATTTGTGGATGTTTGAACATATGTTATATATTGTTGTATTATTGAACTTTAAGATCATTAAATATGTCTTAAGTTGTAAAACATTGTGAATGTTTTGGTTATGGAAATATTGTAGAACATACCTTGATATGGAAGTTGATTGTAATATTGCATATATTGGCTATATTATAGAAATGGAGATGTATCATAAAAATTGATTATGATATGAAATTGTAAACCATGTGTGTTGAAAATGGTTGAAAAGGGAGGGGAATACTTGTTGAAATGTAATTGTTGTGAGATGCCTCTTGATAAGAGATGAAATGGCCGGTAATGGGTCAAGTTGTTTAATGTTGAATTGTAACATTGTTTAAAATGGAGAAAAACTTGTTCTTAATTTCGGGGACGAAATTCTTTAAGGGGGGGAGGTTATAGCGATCCCGGGTTTACCCCTTGTTGTACAGTGATCCGGACGTGTGTCCGTGGATGTTAGTAATGATTATTATCTTGTTTACATCCTTTCCTGCTTTGTATTTGAGTTATAGGATGTGTTGGGCAGGCTTGTTACAGGTTGGTTGTGTTTGGGAGCCAAGTGTTGCTGCCCAGAATTTTGGGTCTTCGCTCGAGCGAGCTTCTGTCTTTGGTCCTTCGCTCGAGCCAGGGTTTGGTCGCTCGAGCGAGAGTGGAGTTTTGTGTCTGGTGGCTCGAGCCAGAGTGGCTTCGCTCGAGCGAGCGATTGCGTCTAGTTCAGGACCTGAGAGCTGCATTTCTTGGCTCGAGCGAGATTTTCTTCGCTCGAGCGATCTGGTTTTTCTTCGCTCGAGCGAGCGTTCCGTCGCTCGAGCGTGCGTCTGGTTGCAGACCTGTAGGTTCGAGTTGTTGGCTCGAGCGAGCATCTTGTCGCTCGAGCGAGGTTCTGGGTGGTTGGCTCGAGCGAGACTTTCTTGGCTCGATCGAGGTTTTCTGTGTCTGGTCGCTCGAGCGACCAAGTCTTCGCTCGAGCGAACCTGTTTTATATCAACAGACAGCAGCGATTTTAAACATAACATTTTCATCTTTTCATTTTAAAACCCTAGATCTGAGACTCTCTCTCTCTAGACTTGCCATCTCTCTAAATTTTCATCTCTTTCTAGTGTGAATCTACCCTAAGTTCTTTGTTAAAAAGGTAGAGGGTGTTGAGAGCTTTGATTTAATCTGAAAATTTGGCGATTTGGAGCATTTTGGTTTTTGGTCTTCATCTCCGTTGGAGCTCAAACTTTGAGGTAGGGATACCCTACTCCTCCTTATGGACTTTGTCTTTCAATTTTAGCTTTTTGATACCTTGGGTGTTGTTGTGTGATTTCACAAAAGTTTGGGTCTTTTGTGTAATTTTACAAAAGATGGGGTTTTGTTTATAATAAACCTTTATGCAAGATTGGCATGGAAAAGTGAGATAGGTGATGGGTTATGGGTGAATATGGAACCTTAGGGTTGTTTTGTTGATTATGGGAATTTGCCCTATTTAATTGAAATGTTATTTTTATATCCATTTGATGCATTTATTTCCTGTTTAGAAATAACTGCTTTGGGCTATCGGTGGAGGATAGTCTTGATTGTTGTAGACAATGCATGATGATTAAGTAAACGGAAACTAATTATCAGGATGTGTCATTAAGTATGACGGTTGAAAGGATACATTAACTTTATGTACTGATTGTCAATGTGTGTAATAATTGTTTATATGCATTGTGTTGTGATTGGAGGAGATAGGGGATGTACTCCACGGTTTAGGGGAAGATAGGGGATGGACCTCTAAACTGGATGTTCTTTGGGAGAAGATAGGGGATGGACTCCATAGATACAGCTCATATGCTTATCTATTATCATGATGATACAGCTCTTATGCTTATCTCTGGAAGTGTGATATAGCTCTTATGCTTATCTAATGTGAAATGGGAAAATGTTTAATATGAGTTACTGTCTCACCAGTGTTGATTGGCCAAGTTCTGAGCCATGGTTAAGAAATGGAAAATGAAAGGTAACATAGACTTGCAAGTCATGTAAATGTAATGCGATATAATTGGTTGTAACAATGTTGGCCATCTATCAATTGCCAATCTTTTAGTCATTGTTCATAGCTGGTTTAGTGTATTTCTATTGGGCTGTGGCTCACCCTATATGGGAACATTATTTTCAGGTACAGGTAGCATGCCACCTCCAAGGACTTAGCTTGGATGGATATGAGAGTTGAAGACTTTCTTTTGATTATTTTGTTTGTGTTACATGTATACCAAGCCAAGGGCTTACTTTGTATAGAGTTAGTACTCTTCTTTTGTGTAACCAAGTGTTAACTTGGAAAGCTGTAAGCCTATGGGGCACTCGCTTTTGTTGTTAACATGTAATACTTATGTAATGAAACACTCTGATGAATAGAAGGATGTTGATCTTTTATATATTAAAGCATGTCTATGTTGATGGGTTTTATGTTCTTTTTTTGAGGGCATTACAACTTGGTATCAGAGCGTACCGGGTTCGAATACTTTGGGTACGTGGGAAGTGATTAGGATCACAATGGGTTTGTCTCGCTTGATAGAGACTTAGATATAGTGCCATATGCCATGTATTTGATTGATAACATGTTTACGTGATTATTTGGGTATGGGATTTAATTTCTAGGATGTTGATTGGATCTTTGGGTTTCTGTGAGTCTTGTTGGAAAAGTACTTGATCAATGCTGTTTCTAACCGGAACTCTAGTAACGCCTCGGGACTATCATTATCCGGGAATGAAATTCGTAAGTGCTTATGTGATTATGTGCTTACGTGGAGTGAATTACAGTTGTCCATGCATTAGGACGCGAGTGTTTAGTTTCGGCACATTTATGAGTGTGCTAATGTTCTTCGTTTCCTTTATTAGGATGTCAGGACGAGGAAGAGGTGGCAGGCGTGGTAGGCCTAGGAGGCAGGAAGTGCCCATACTGGACGAGATTCTGGCAGTACAGGAGGGAGTTGGTCAGGCCAACGTGGCCGAGCCAGCGGGTCAGCAGGCTATGAGTGCCTTGGCCAGAGAAATAGCAGGAGCTTTGGGTATTCTCAGAGCAGAGAATCAGGTTCAGGCTCAGGGTGATGCAGGACCTTCCTTCTTGAAGAAGGAGTTCTTCCGGTCTAACCCAGATGAGTTTGTTGGGGATCCAAAGGAGCCACTTAAGGCAGATGAGTGGTTGGAACAAATGAGTAAGACGTTCGAGATGCTTGGCATTGAGGACGGAGCACTGAAAGTGACCTTGGCATCCTTCCAACTGAAGGGAGATGCGGGTCAATGGTGGAAGTATGAGAAGGCCCGTGTTGGTGGTGCATGGGGGGCTTTTGTAGAGGCTTTCCAGGGGAGGTTCTTATCTTCAGCTGCTAGGGAGAAGCTGAGGGATCAGTTTAGCCGGCTTAAGCAGCAGGGTTTGTCAGTGGCCGAATTTGAGGCTACTTTTACCAGCTTGTCCAGGTTTGCACCTGAACTCGTGGCGTCCGAGGAACGCCGTTGCTATGAGTTTGAGCGGAAGTTGAGGCGTGGCCTCAAGTTGAGGGTTGGTGGATCCTTCATTCGAGAGTATAGACATCTGGTGGATGCGGCTGCTCATATGGAGATTATGATGCAGGAGGAGGATGATGAGAAGCATCAAGGCTCCAAGAGGGGCCAGGATGGCCAGAGTGATGGCAGGAGACAGAGGGGTTATAACCCTCAACAGTCTCAGGGAGGAGTTGCTAGATCGACCTTTCCAGTGCCGAGTGCAGGCTCGGGAGAGGCAATCAGGGGGAGTTCACCTGCTACAAGTGTGGCCAGCTGGGTCACAAGGCTTCGATTTGCCCGCAGAAGGGCGGAGGTCAGAGGGCTACTTCTTCTTCAGCTAGGCCGCAGAGTCAGAGTTTGGGTAGGGGTCAGCCTTTGTCTTGCTATCAGTGTGGACAGCCTGGGCACCTGAAGAGGTTCTGCCCACAGTTGAGTGCCACTTCAGGAGCGTCTGGTTCTAGGCAGATGCAGGGTTTTCAGCCAGCTCAATCTGTGCAGGCCTCGAGGGTCAATCCGGGGGCTTCGTCGTCCCAGTCAGTGCAGCAGTCATATGCTCCTAGAGGTGAGCAGGTGGATCAGGGGCCTACACGGCGCGTGTATGCTGTTACCGCGCAGGATCTAGTGCCGGCTCCATCTATAGTGAGAGGTACCTTTTTGTTTTGCAACTCGGTTGCTAGTGTATTGATAGATACAGACGCGTCTCATTCTTTTGTATCTGCTGCATTTGCATCTGTGTTGGAGTTGGAGTTAGCACTGTTAGAATCTCCTATTTGTGTTGTGTCACCTGTTGGGGGTGAGTTGATTTTGAAACACGGATGTAGAGGTTGTGATATAGCGGTCGACGATCATAGGCTTCCGTTTCCTTTTGTAGTTATGCCCATGAAGGGCTTTGATGTTATTTTGGGTATGGACTGGTTATCGTCATACCGGGCAGTTATTGATTGCTACCGCCAGAGGGTCACTTGTTGTACCGTGAGCGGGGAGTGTTTCCATTTCTTGGGGGACCGGGTTGGTAGTGTTTTGCCACCGGGGTATGATCCACGAGGGCGGAGTGAACTTAGTGGTCTACTTGCTAGCTTTGAGAGTGGTGAGTGTGATGAGACCCAGACTGTGTTGCCGAGGGTGGTTTGTGAGTACTCGGATGTCTTTCCCGAGGATCTTGTTAGTTTGCCACCTCAACGAGAGACTGAGTTCTCTATTGATCTAGTGCCCGGCACGGCGCCGATTTCCATGGCACCTTACCGTTTTGCTCCAGCAGAGTTGGTTGAGTTGAAAGTTCAGCTCCAGGAATTGCTAGATAAGGGCTTTGTTCGCCCTAGTGTTTCACCGTGGGGAGCACCGGCCCTCTTTGTTAAAAAGAAAGATGGTGCCTTGAGATTGTGTATCGATTATCGGAAATTGAATCGGGCTACGGTTAAGAATAAGTACCCTATGCCCCGTATAGATGATTTGTTTGACCAGTTGAAGGGTTCCCGTTGTTTCTCTAAGATAGACTTGAGATCGGGTTACCATCAGTTGAGGGTCAGGGAGGAGGATATTCCGAAGACGGCATTCCGTACGCGGTATGGCCATTATGAGTTTCTGGTGATGCCATTTGGGCTTACCAACGCACCGGCAGTTTTTATGGACTTGATGAACCGGATCTTCCGGGAATTCTTGGATCGTTTTGTAGTCGTCTTCGTGGACGACATTTTGATCTATTCACCTTCAGAGGAGGAGCACGAAGCACACTTGAGAGTGGTGCTCGAGTTGCTTAGAGCCCATAGCCTGTATGCCAAGTTTGGGAAGTGTGAGTTTTGGCTAGAGGAAGTTAAGTTCTTAGGCCATGTGGTTTCCGAGAAAGGGGTGTCCGTTGATACATCCAAGATTGAGGCAGTGCAAGATTGGGCACAGCCTAAGAGTGTGTTTGAGATCCGCAGTTTTCTGGGATTAGCTGGGTATTACCGCCGGTTTGTGAAGGATTTCTCCAGGTTAGCTTCACCGTTGACTAGATTGACTCGGAAGGGAGTCAAATTTGTATGGAGTGAGACTTGCGAAAAGTCGTTCCAAGAGCTGAAAGTTAGATTGGCCACCGCTCCGGTTTTGATTATTCCGGAGAGAGGGTTGGGTTATGCGGTTTATTGTGACGCCCCACGAGAGGGTTTGGGTTGTGTGTTAATGCAAGAGGGGAAAGTGGTAGCTTATGGTTCACGTCAGTTGAAAATACATGAGAAGAATTACCTGACATATGACTTAGAGTTAGCAGCAGTGATCTTTGCCTTGAAAATCTGGAGGCACTACCTTTATTGGTGAGAGGTTCGAAGTATTCTCGGATCATAAGAGTCTGAAATATCTATTTACGCACAAAGACTTAAACTTGAGGCAAAGGAGGTGGATGGAGTTCATAGAGGATTATGATTTCGAGTTGCATTATCATCCGGGGAAGGCCAATGTGGTGGCCGACGCCCTTAGCAGGAAATCTGTTGGTGACGTAGCTAGTATAAGCATCCGGGAATGGGAGATGTTGGGTGCACTTGGCGAGTTTGATTTGCATCTGAGCGAATCTGTTGAGGCTGCGGCCTTGTTTTATGTTGTTGCACAGCCTACACTCGTGACTCGAGTGTCAGAGGCACAGAGAGGTGACCTTGAGGTAGAATCCCTCCGGGAGAAGATCTCCAGTGGAAAAGTTGAGAAGGGCTTGACGGTGTATCCCGACCTGACTGTGAGGTACCGAGACCGTTTGTTTGTGCTGGAGTCTTGCCGAGAGGAGGTACTCCGAGAGTTTCATCATTCGCGCCTTGCGGTGCATCCGGGAGGCACTAAGATGTATCGGGATTTGGGTCGTCAGTTTTGGTGGCGGGGTATGAAGAGAGATGTGGCAGTTTTTGTATCTAAGTGCCTTACTTGTCAGCAAGTGAAGGCCGAACATCAAAGGCCAGCGGGTTTGTTACAACCCTTGCCTATTGCCGAGTGGAAGTGAGAGCATGTCACTATGGACTTCGTTGTAGGTCTTTCGAGGACTCAGCGGGGTAGTGATGCCATTTGGGTGGTTGTAGACCGGTTGATTAAGTCGGCGGCACTTCATTCCCATGCGCGTGAGAGATTCGGTAGATTATCTTGTCGACTTGTATATTCAGGACATAGTGAGGTTGCACGGGGTCCCAGTGACGATCGTCTCAGATAGAGACCCTCGTTTTACTGCTAGGTTATGGCAGAGTTTGCAGAGTGTCTTGGGCACTAAGTTGACCTTTAGTACAGCTTATCATCTTCAGACTGACGGGCAGTCCGAGCGTACTATTCAGATCCTTGAGGATATGCTTCGAGGTTGTGTCCTGGACTTTAGTGGGACATGGGAGAGGCACTTGCCCTTGGTGGAGTTTGCCTACAACAACAGTTTTCAGTCTAGCATCGGTATGGCACCGTTTGAGGCCTTGTATGGCCGACCGTGTAGGTCTCCAGTTTGTTGGGCCGAGGTGGGTGATGCACCTTTGTTGGGCCCGGAGTTGGTTAGAGAGACGACGGAGAAAGTTGAGCTTATCCGTAGGAGGCTTGTTACAGCCTAGAGTCGTCAGAAATCTTATGCGGATCGTAGGAGGAGGCCCTTGGCGTTTGAGGTAGGTGATCATGTCTTCTTCAAAATATCACCTAGGCGAGGTTTTGATGAGATTCGGGAAGAGTGGGAAGTTGTCCCCTCGGTTTATTGGTCATTTTGAGATCCTTGAGAGGATTGGCGAGGTCGCTTATCGCTTAGCTTTGCCGCCACAGTTGTCCGGAGTTCATGACGTGTTTCATGTGAGTATGCTTCGGAAGTATGAGCCGAATCCATCACACGTATTAGATTGGACCGACTTAGAGGTAGATGAGGATGCCTCGTATGAGGAGAGACCGGTTCGAGTCTTGGATAGGCGGGATCAAGTCCTGCGTGGCAAGACCATTCCTTTGGTAAAGGTTTTGTGGAAACATCACGGAGTGGAGGAGGCCACTTGGGAACGTGAGTTGGAGGTCCGAGAGAAATATCCGGACTTATTTGTGGATGTTTGAACATATGTTATATATTGTTGTATTATTGAACTTTAAGATTATTAAATATGTCTTAAAGTTGTAAAACATTGTGAATGTTTTGGTTATGGAAATATTGTAGAACTTACCTTGATATGGAAGTTGATTGTAATATTGCATATATTGGCTATATTATAGAAATGGAGATGTATCATGAAAATTGATTATGATATGAAATTGTAAACCATGTGTGTTGAAAATGGTTGAAAAGGGAGGGGAATACTTGTTGAAATGTAATTGTTGTGAGATGCCTCTTGATAAGAGATGAAATGGCCGGTAATGGGTCAAGTTGTTTAATGTTGAATTGTAACATTGTTTAAAATGGAGAAAAACTTGTTTTCGAAAACTTGTTCTTAATTTCGGGGACGAAATTCTTTAAGGGGGGGAGGTTATAGCGATCCCGGGTTTACCCCTTGTTGTACAGTGATCCGGACGTGTGTCCGTGGATGTTAGTAATGATTATTATCTTGTTTACATCCTTTCCTGCTTTGTATTTGAGTTATAGGATGTGTTGGGCAGGCTTGTTACAGGTTGGTTGTGTTTGGGAGCCAAGTGTTGCTGCCCAGAATTTTAGGTCTTCGCTCGAGCGAGCTTCTGTCTTTGGTTCTTCGCTCGAGCCAGGGTTTGGTCGCTCGAGCGAGAGTGGAGTTTTGTGTCTGATGGCTCGAGCCAGAGTGGCTTCGCTCGAGCGAGCGATTGCGTCTAGTTCAGGACCTGAGAGCTGCATTTCTTGGCTCGAGCGAGATTTTCTTGGCTCGAGCGATCTGGTTTTTCTTCGCTCGAGCGAGCGTTCCGTCGCTCGAGCGTGCGTCTGGTTGCAGACCTGTAGGTTCGAGTTGTTGGCTCGAGCGAGCATCTTATCGCTCGAACGGGGTTCTGGGGGGTTGGCTCGAGCAAGACTTTCTTGGCTCGATCGAGGTTTTCTGTGTCTGGTCGCTCGAGCGACCAAGTCTTCGCTCAAGCGAGCCTGTTTTATATCAGCAGACAGCAGCGATTTTAAACATAACATTTTCATCTCTTTTCATTTTAAAACCCTAGATCTGAGACTCTCTCTCTCTCTAGACTTGCCATCTCTCTAAATTTTCATCTCTTTCTAGTGTGAATCTACCCTAAGTTCTTTGTTAAAAAGGTAGAGGGTATTGAGAGTTTTGATTTAATCTGAAAATTTGGCGATTTGGAGCATTTTAGTTTTTAGTCTTCATCTCCGTTGGAGCTCAAACTTTGAGGTAGGGATACCCTACTCCTCCTTATGGACTTTGTCTTTCAATTTTAGCTTTTTGATACCTTGGGTGTTGTTGTGTGATTTCACAAAAGTTTGGGTCTTTTGTGTAATTTTACAAAAGATGGGGTTTTTGTTTATAATAAACCTTTATGCAAGATTGGCATGGAAAAGTGAGATAGGTGATGGGTTATGGGTGAAAGTGGAACCTTAGGGTTGTTTTGTTGATTATGGGAATTTGCCCTATTTAATTGAAATGTTGTTTTTATATCCATTTGATGCATTTATTTCCTGTTTAGAAATAACTGCTTTGGGCTATCGGTGGAGGATAGTCTTGATTGTTGTAGACAATGCATGATGATTAGGTAAACGGAAACTAATTATCAGGATGTGTCATTGAGTATGACGGTCGAAAGGATACATTAACTTTATGTACTGATTGTTAATGTGTATAATAATTGTTTATATGCATTGTGTTGTGATTGGAGGAGATAGGGGATGTACTCCACGGTTTAGGGAAAGATAGGGGATGGACCTCTAAACCGGATGTTCTTTGGGAGAAGATAGGGGATGGACTCCATAGATACAGCTCATATGCTTATCTATTATCATGATGATACAGCTCTTATGCTTATCTCTGGAAGTGTGATATAGCTCTTATGCTTATCTAATGTGAAATGGGAAAATGTTTAATATGAGTTACTGTCTCACCTGTGTTGATTGGCCAGGTTCTGAGCCATGGTTAAGAAATGGAAAATGAAAGGTAACATAGACTTGCAAGTCATGTAAATGTAATGCGATATAATTGGTTGTAACAATGTTGGCCATCTATCAATTGCCAATCTTTTAGTCATTGTTCATAGCTGGTTTAGTGTATTTCTATTGGGCTGTGGCTCACCCTATATGGGAACATTATTTTCAGGTACAGGTAGCATGCCACCTCCAAGGACTTAGCTTGGATGGATATGAGAGTTGAAGACTTTCTTTTGATTATTTTGTTTGTGTTGCATGTATATCAAGCCAAGGGCTTACTCTATATAGAGTTAGTACTCTTCTTTTGTGTAACCAAGTGTTAACTTGGAAAGCTGTAAGCCTATGGGGCACTCGCTTTTGTTGTTAACATGTAATACTTTTGTAATGAAACACTCTGATGAATAGAAGGATGTTGATCTTTTATATATTAAAGCATGTCTAAGTTGATGGGTTTTATGTTTTTTTTTTAGGGCGTTACATTTTACTTGCATGAAAAAAAAGAGATGGGAATTTAATTCTATTGAACAATTGGGATGGTGATGAGTTTTGGAAAGATTTTAATTACATTACATTGATAAAGTATGTGAGTTACAAATTGATGAACCTATTGCTTAGAAGTTTTGGCTTTAGTAACCGGTGGAGGATTACTATGTTTGCATTCAATGAGGGATTTCTATTGGGTCGGTAGACCCTGATAAGTACTATTCACTCAAACACTAGGTCCAATGGGGGTTTTTTGGGTACTTTCGTAATTCCCATGTGCTTTTGTGTAACCCTAATGGGCGCCTCTTTTAGGTTAAGAGAGAGTTGTATTTTTCTGATCATAGTGAAAACCACAGCAGCCGTGGACGTAACCCTATTTTGGGGTGAACCACGTAAATCCTTGTGTTCTTGTGTGTGTGATTTGTTTGATTCATTAATTTCTTTCTTGTTTGTTATTTCGTGTCTCACCGATCTTGGTTAGGAAAGGTCAATTCCTAACAACTGGTATCAGAGCATTGGTTCCAGTGTGAGCGCTGGCTACAGACGAAAAGGTTAGAATCAATAAATTTAATGGCACAAATTTCAGCTTTTGGAAGATGCAGATTGAAGACTATCTGTATCAGAAAAAATTGCATGAGCCCCTTTTAAGGACGAAACCAAAAAAGATGAAGGATGATGAGTGGACTCTTCTTGATCGCCAAGCACTAGGTGTTATTCGGCTAACGTTGCATTTAACATAGCGAAGGAGAAGTGTCACGATCCAAACCCGCCCCTATAGGTTTAGCATCGTAACCGGCCAGTAATCCAAGATTACTTTCGGCCTCAAAAAACAAAATTTCAAAATATTTAAAATCATATTGGGGCCTAAAGCGGAAGCAAAACAAAAATAAAAATGAAAATGTCCATTGAGCTTGTACCTACATGATACAATAATAATTTACAAACATATACAAGTTTCATATATCTTGTGACACCCTAAATGTTTAATTAAATACCACATAAATATTTATAGTTATATATAATTATGATTGCATGTGATGATAGATTATTAAATAAATAAATATGTAAATCTAAATTGGCGTTGGGTTGTCAAATATGAGATTAATTAGGAATTATTATTTGAGGCTAAATTAACACAAATATAAAATTTATAATACAAATTAGAGTTAAAAGTAGTAAATAAATAATAACTTAACACCAAAACAAATAAAGAAATGAATAAAAAGAAAAGGAAATGAAAAAAAATAAAATAAGACACAAGTTGCCCAGCAGGGTTGTCAACCTCGGCCCAAAAAGAAAGAAAAACAAAAAAAATAAACAATAAAAGCCTAAGCCAATGTTGGCCCAATGCTAAACAAAAGCCCAAGTATATATAGATATACATTGGAGAGATTTAGACTTATCCAAATCTATGAATTGATTCACAATTAAGGCACAAATCTTCTAGCATCATAATGCCTCCATAGAGAGAGGCTACGTGTCATACATCACTGGGCTCAGAAAACAGTATATAAAGGGACTAAGAGTGTTGTGATTAAGAGAAAAACGGAAGAAAAAAACAAAAGGAAATGGTGGGAAACCGAGAGAAGTATATAAGTTGAGAGTAAGGAAAGGAAGTTCTGATAGTAAAGTAAGGCTAAGGGTTATAATTAAAGTGAGTTATATTATACCTTGATTTACCATTATATGTTTTATGAATGTTTTGAGTTACCATAACTTATTTTATACAAGTTATATTTATTAAGTTATATAAATAAAAGTTAAGTTTATAAACATCTCAGTTACGTGGATTACTTCTAAACTCTATTTACTTAAAAGGAAATCCATGGATATGTTTGTTTAAATTTTAGTATATATTTGACTATAACCTTATAAACAATTATGTTTTGTAAGTATCATCACGGGAGTCCTGCGCCTTGGGGGACTTAAATAGCCACTGGCCTCTGTTTGACCATTTTGTGGTCCTCTGGTTGTCATGGATCCATTGACCTCTGTTCTGACTGTCATTTCTATGACCTCTGTTCTGTTCTGTTTTATACCGTGGTTATGATTATTATGGTTTCTTTATTCTGTCACTTTAAATAAATTGTCATTTTAAATTAAAATATGCAAATATTTTAGCGTAACTAATTATCTATGGATATTTTGTATTCCCTACACTCTTGGCATAATATTTCTCACTCTGTTGTGTGCTTATAGCTGTTACCCTTTCAGGTGACGAGATGTAAGGGAAATCCATAACCCCATGAAATGGAACCTGCTCATGGACTGTTGTTAAACCACTATTTTATCTTTCTTTTTTTTTTATATTTTTGCTTCATTTTGTCTCTATTCGGGGCTGGTCACTGAATAATAAAATAATGAAAGCCCTGGAAATGTATTTCTTTTTTAAAATAGTAGTATAAAATAAAATTTCTGTCTAAGTATATTTTTTCGCTTGCGCAGTTTAATTTGTTTGAATAAGAATAAGTTAGTAAGTCACGATTCCAACTCTAAGCCTCTGGGGTTGGGTCTTGACATATCTCACACACATATATACATTTAAGACTCAACAAAAAACCAAAAAAACTCTGACAAAGCTAAAGGGTTGAATTTCTTGGCTCTACTCGAGCCTAACTTGCTCCATTTCCGGAAACTCTTCAAAAGGCCGACGCGGGTAGACTCCGAGGCTTCCTCTATCCTTGTTGCTTAGTTTGCTCACCTAAATATACATATAAATAGTGAGCTAAAGCCCAGCGAGTAATAACAAAATAAAGAAGTTAAATGAATGAAGTTCGAAGATAATACAAAAACCTGTCTTACGATTTCGAAAAGAATCTTGAATCATTTTCAAAGTAAGGCATTTGCCATATTATATCAAACTTTATAGCAAAATATTTTTCATATCAAATCATATATTTCAAGTTTTGAATCAATCCATTTCCAATAGGCAAAACAATTCGTTTAGCCATCAAATCAATCCTTAGCTACAATAAAAACCATTGTTCGATATAATTCTGATTTCAATTCAATTCTCAGTGATCCATGTTATCTTAATAGCAATACTCATTCAATGGCAATTTACGTGGTACATCCAATAGAGTAACAAAGCATCAATAACAATAGGACCTCAAGGGTCAATCAATGGGACCATAATGGGTCAATCAATATACCATATCCAATGTGACCATTAAGGTCTAACAGCAGAGATCTTTGCGTTTCAATTATCCAATGGGCCATGGTATTGTTTCCCCCGAGCGAGGGCCAATGGGCCATGGTATTAATTTCCCCCAGGCAAGGGCCTCTTTATCAATGGGCCATGAAATTATATCCCCCAGGCGAGGGTCTCACTAAAGGATGCCACGAATACATTTTCAAAAGGGAACTTCATTCATTCGTAAGAAATTAAAGTTTCAATAAGCCATTCAATCATTCATATATCAATTTCGATAACAATAACATTTTCAAAAATAAATATAATGCGAACATATCTTTATAGAGCTATTACTCACAGTGGGTTAAGTCGATATAAGGCCTCGGACGTCCACCTAAACGAATCACATAACAAAAACACAATAGAAGCACCATTCAATATTCATTTCATTTCAATTCAACTCTCTTGATGTGTTTCTAGTTTATTTCATGACTATGTGAGTCCAATTGGTGCCTAAGAATACTTAGAATGTCCTGAGGATGCAATTATGCATTTAAAAGAGTTAGTCAAAAAAATTGCTGAAAATAGGGTCCTCGCTCGAGCACCACTTTGGTCGCTCGAGCGGACTGTAAAATTTTGCAAAATTTCTGGGAGCTCAATTTTCACGCTCGAGCGACACTCTCTTCGCTTGAGCGGACACGACGAATTCTGGAATTTCCATAACTATGTTTGAGCTTCAAAGTTGATATTCAAAGGTCCAAAACTTGTGTTTTTAGTACAAAAACTTAGAAAAACATTGTATAACATGAAAATACTTCCAATTCGAAATCATTTATTCAAAATCATGCTCCGATTGTCCAAATTTAGATTTAATTTATTTTCTTTATATTAAACCCACAAATTTTAAAATATGAATTAAAGTTTCCAAACTCTTGAAAATTTCATGATGTATGTAAAAATAGAACTCAATTTCATTATTAATAATAAAAATCAAACTTAACTAATGAATTACAAAATCAATTCCTTAGAATTTCAACTTAACTCAATCTATAACCAAAACTTAATTTATGATCATAAATGTTCCAAAATGTGTTTAAATTGAATAAAACTTTTAAATTCAATTACATACATGGATCAAACAAATTCATAATTTTCATAATAAAATCAAAACTTTTTCTTACATTAGGATTAATTCCAAATTTCCATAATCTTGATTTTCATAAAACATTCCCTTTTCTCTTCAAAATATGAATTTGAATGGCTCAATTTCTTCAAAATCCAAGATGCATGTAAATATGGACTCAAATACTCCTAGAATTCCTTCATGCATGTGATAATGGAACTTAATTTCATGTAAGATTATAAAAATCAAATTCAAAATAATTAGTTTCCATAAACATGAACTTGCCTTAATTTTCTTTATCTTTTTGCTAATTCTTTTTAATCACATGATTTTGATTCCAATTTCATCTTTAATTGTAAGTGTAATGTAAAGATTCTACACAAATTAAACATAAATACCATACCTTAAATTTTCTAGTTCTTCTTCTTCCTCAATAACTTGAGCTCCTCATTCAATTTTTCTTCTCCTCTTTTGTTTCTTTGTTCCAGCAAAACTCTCTCTCTCTCTCTCTCTCTTCTCAGTTTTGACCTCAATCTCGCCGAGAGTGCTCTAACACAAAGGAAACAAATATACTCATACACACACCTATACTTGTTGCCATCACATGCACACATGCACTTGTTTCAAGCTTCCAACACATTTCTTAAACATATATACACACAATTAGATTTCTCAGCACACCCATACATGTTTCTCTGCACACCCACACACAGTCACAATTCTAGATTCTTCCTTAATTAAATTTATGACTATGATTAGCTTAATTAAATAACACTTAATCTTAATAAATCTTAACCAACACATAATTAAATTAATTACAACTAATCATAAATTTCACATAATTTAATTTGTCTAATTTGACTTCCTTTAGAGCCTAATTAATTATATTAAAATTTATCATTTTGAATCAGATTTTTAATCAAATTTCTAAAAAGCTCCAAATATCAAATTAAGCTTATGGACATCATCAATTTTTGTTTCTCAAATCATTTAGGCCTTCAATTTCTAATCAGACTCAAAATTTCCGTCAATAAATTACATATTCAAATTAGATATCTCGAAAATAGATTTAATTCGTAATAATCATAATTCTCCATCCTCATAATTTAATTAACTCAATTACCTCTAATTCGGACCTAATTAATCAAATCTCAATTTTACCAAACTGAATCGATTACTTAATTAAACCCTTATATGGTCAGATACTCAAAATTAAAATAATTTAATTCGTCAATTTCATCTTCTTGAGCCACTTAAGCTTTTAATTTCTAATTCCGAAATAGCTCTTTTATAAAATTACATATGAATCAATACTAATATTGTTCATCAGTTCCACAATTAAATTAAAATAATAATAATTAAAATCCAAATCACCTTGATTAATTTAAATATAAAATATTTTATATGGCAGGGTTGTTAGAAGAAGACTACAGCGGGTCTCATGACGACACTCTCAAACATGTACGAAAAGCCCTCTATCTCAAATAAAGTTTATTTGATGCGTAGATTGTTTAATCTGAAGATGACAGAAGGTGCTTCGGTGGCTGAGCATCTGAACGAATTCAATATTGTGGTAACACAATTGAGTTCTGTATCTATCGAATTTGATGATGAGGCTAGAGCTTTGATTCTTCTATCTAGTTTGCCAAAAACTTGGAATAGTACTGTAATGGCAGTAAGTAATTTTTCAGGAAAAGAAAAGTTGAATTACAATGATATTCGAGATTTAATTCTAAATGAAGAAATTCGCAAGAGGGAATTAGGGGAAACATCAGGTTTTGCCCTGAATACAGAAGCCAGAGGAAGATCAGCAAGAAAAAACCCGAACCGCAATAGATCAAAATCCAAACACAGAAGCAAGTCAAAAACTGGAGAGGGATGGAGTTGCTGGAACTGTGGAAAGAAGGGACATCTAAAGGGAGATTGCCCGACATTGAATAAGAACAAAGGTAATCAAAATCAGAAGTCTGCTAATGCTGCAACAGAGGAGATTTATGATACTTTGATCTTGAGTATTGACAGCCCTCTTGAATATTGGATTTTAGATTTTGGGGCATCATTCAATTCTACTTCACAAAGGGGAATCATCAACAATTACATTGGTGGTGATTTCGAGAAGGTTTATCTGGCTAATGATGAACCTTTGAAGATTGTGGGTAAAGGGGATGTAACAATCAGGATGCCAAACGAATCTGTTTGGAAGATACAGAATGTCAGACATGTGCCTGGTTTGAAAAGAAACTTGATTTTTGTTGGACAACTTGATGATGAAGGTCATGTTGTAACCTTCATGGGTGGTTTGTGGAAAATCACCAAAGGAGCCATGGTTGTTGCTCGTGGTAAAAAAAAAAAAAAAAGGAACAATTTACATGACTACGAACAATAGAGATGCAGTAGTAGTTGCTGATGAAAAAGAAGATTCAAATCTGTGCCACCAAAGGCTTGGGCATATGAGTCAAAAAGGGATGAAGGTACTTGCATCTAAGGGGAAATTGTCAGATTTGAAATCAGTAGACATTGAGTTTTGTGAGGATTGCATCTTCGGCAAACAAAAGAGGGTCGTCAGTTTTTCAAAGGATGGCAGGAAACCGAAGTTAGAAAAATTAGAGTTGGTTTATACGGATGTGTGGGGACCTATACTAGTTTCATCTATTGGAGGATCATTATACTATGTTACCTTTATCGACGAATCAACGAGAAAAGTATAGATTTATTTTCTGAAACATAAATCTGAAGTTTATACTACTTTCAAGAAGTGGAAAGCCTTGGTGGAGATTGAAACAGGTCTGGAAATTAAGTGCTTGAGATCAGATAATTGAGGGAAATATGAGGACAATGAGTTCAAGAAATATTGTGTAGAAAATGGAATTAGAATGGAAAAGACTGTTCGAAAGACACCTTAACAGAATGGCATTGCAGAACGCATGAATAGAACTTTGAATGAATGTGCTAGAAGTATGAGGATACAGGTCGGATTAGCAAAGATGTTTTGGGCAGATGCAGTTAACACTGCAGCATATCCGATTAACCGTAGTCCATCTGTTCCATTAGATTGAGAGTTACCAGAAGAAACTTGGAGCGGTAAAGAGGTAAATCTTTCTTTTTTGAAGATATTGGGCTGTGTTTCATATGTGCATATAGATTCTGCTGATAGAAGTAAACTTGATCCGAAATCTATTAAATGTACTTTTATTAGGTATGGCATTGATCAATTTGATTATCGGTGTTTTGATGATAAAAATTGAAAATTAATCAGAAGTAAAGATGCCATATTTAATGAAAAAGTAATGTATAAAGATAGGGATAAGTCTGCAAGTGAATCTAAATCTGAATCTGTTACTTGTCATGAGCATGTTGAGTTAGAGGAGATTAGTGAGAGTGATTCGAATAGTAGGATTCAAAATAATCCTGAAAAACTTATTCCACAAACTGAGCCACATACTCCTACTCCTAAGTTGAGACAGTTAGAAAAAGAGTCTAAACCTACACAGCGTTGGTCTCCATCTTTACATTATTTGTTGTTGTCTGATGGGGGTAAACCTGAAAGTTATGATGAGGCTTTGCAGGTTGATGATTCAATTAAGTGGGAGTTAGCTATGCAGGATGAAATGGATTCACTCATGGCAAACCAAACAGAGGAGTTGACTGAATTACCAGTGGGTAAGAAAGCTTTGCACAACAAGTGGGTTTACAGGGTCAAACAGGAACATGATGAGAGTAAACGCTACAAGGCCAGATTGGTTCCAAAGGGATTTCAACAAAAGGAAATGGTTGACTACACTGAAATTTTCTCTCCAGTTGTGAAGTTGACCACTATCAGATTGGTGCTAGGAATTGTGGCTGCTGAAGATTTGCATCTTGAGCAGATAAATGTGAAGACAGCTTTTCTCCATGGTGATTTGGAGGAGGAAATTCATATGAAGCAACCACAAGGTTTCTTGGCACGTGGCAAAGAGGAGTTTGTATGCAAACTTCGAAAAAGCTTGTATGGTTTGAAACAGGCCCCAAGGCAGTGGTACAAGAAATTTGATGGATTTATGTGTGAAACCCCATATTTTTATATAATAAAAATAATATATATTGTGAAACCCTGTATTTTTATATAATAAAAATAATATATATTTTTAATTTTCTTAAATAATTATTCACAATATTTTGAATTTAATAGTCTATATATTTTTATACTGAACATTTATTCAAAATAAAATAAAATAAAATAAAATATTTTTTTGACTTTATATTATTACTCAATATTAATTTCTGAATCTTATGATATTTTTATTTTATTTTTTTTTCTCTATATTTTTTTGTAATCAAATTATACTGGAACGTAATATTTTCTGTACAAAAACCCAATCAAAAACCATGGGTTTGCTCCCCATGTTTTCTCACCTCCTACCTTCCACGTGCTATCATTCTCTGTAACAAAAGAAAACGTGGTGAACATGCTATTCCATACCACCAGGTGTTCAATTTCTCATTTTTTTTTATTTCTTTTCATCTTCCTCATTTTGCCCATAAATTGAGCCCAAGTCTTCCTCACCTCTCTTCACTTCCAGTTCCATCTCTCTCGGTTCCCTCTCCCTCCACCTCTCATTCTCAAAACTCTCTTTCTCCTTCTTTATCTATGTTTTTCCTTCTCCCCCCCCCCCCTCCCCGACCTCTATAGCCATGGTCTCAACCCATACTATCACCATCCGTGCCACCAACCCGCGAACTTCACCACCATTGGCGCACCGTCGGACCGCCACCACCACCATCACCTATTTCCATTATCATCTAGAACCACCATTCACAAAGTGTTGTAGGTGAAGAAAGAGAAAAAGAAGGAAGATGGAGGAGAAAGAAACAAAGTTAGAGAAGTTTACTTTGAATTTCAAAAGTTGGTTTTCGGCTTACTTTCGGCATGCCAAAACCATCCATTCCGGGAAGAATTGAGAAAAATAGGTCATGTAAGATGAAGTACGGAGTAAGTTGAAGAGATTGGCGAAAGAATGAAGTAAAACCGTTAAGAATTAAGAAAGTTATGGAGTCCGAAAGATGGTTCGAAGAAATGTCCGAGATGGTAGGAAAAAAATCTAATTTTTCGTCAAATTTTAGAGATCCGACGGCATGCAAAAAGAGACGGAACGAGGCGTGTGAGTAGTGAACCAAAAACTAGGCCGTGAGGTGAATCCAATGACAGAAAAATAAGATAAAACGGAGTTACGATGAAGAAGATACAAGCATTTGAACTGGTGACATTGAAACTAAAATTCTGGGTCTTCTGTTCGTGCATGCTACGGCTGTTGAAGAAAATGAATTGAATTTTATCCAACGTTTCTCGGCCCATGGTGCTACGGTGCATCCTAGTACCTTTAGGTTAATCGAGTGGTCCTATGACTTTGGGAATGACCACCCTTAGGTTTTTCGACGTGTAGAATCCATTTTTTGGGGTTAGATCTTGCAAATTCTAAGTCTAAGATGATGATCAACAACTAAAAGTTCTAAGAGAATCCAATGGAAGATCAACGGTGAGATCGCGTCCGATTAATGTGAAATTTCAGCAAGACGATCATGGAGCCAGGACGGTCATATCTTACGATCAGAATCATAAATCAAATTCGGACGATAAATCGTTAGCAACCTAACCTAGTAAGAAAACCCTCTCAACCCTCTCATTTTTTATTTGAAATTTTCAGATTATAAAATGTCTAAACTTGTAGATAGAATTTTATTTATAATTGTATAAAAGATTTTATGATGGTATATTAAATATTGGTAATCTGAAAATCATGATAATATTGTGGAATTTGAACTTGCCTGTGTAGTTTATGCCATTAAAAAGATTATTGAAGATGTTATTTGGCCCTTTAAATCTGCCAGAAATTTGTACGAATTTTTAGACAATTTTATACTCAAAATTTGAAGATGATTTCTTCTACAAAGTTGTTGATAATGATGTCTAGTTCATTCAAAAAAATTTTCAACAATTATTGAGTTTTTTACGAATTTATACAGATTTTTAACCAAGTCTGGAGCTATAGACAGATTTTATTATGTGTTTGAAAAATCATTAAAAATTTTATATTAAACCAAATTTGATAATTTCTAAGCAAAAAATGAAATTTGAGAAGCTTAGTTTCATAATAAATTTTTAGATCATGGAATTGATTTATAAAATTTAAGTATGGAATTACTTTAAGGAAATGTGATAAATCTGTGTCATAAACACTCTTGGAATTTTTAAGAATTATTTATAATTTATTTTTGAAAAATGCTTTCTGAAAAATGACCATAACATGTTTATTGAGTATTCTGTAGATTTATATAAATTTTAGAGTTGCATAAGTAATTTATTTATAATTTTTATTACCTAAGATATAACCTGAAAATTTCTGGACAGATTTAAGATCATCACTTCAATTATTTATTTGGATAAAAAAAAAAATCAGTTATTGTGTTGGTCTAATTCATCAAATATTTTAAATTAGTAATCCATGTATGGGTGTATTGTGGTAGTCTAATCTTATAGATTAAAAGTCCATGCATGTGTGTAATAATGATTTATTTCCTTTCTTTCTTTTTTTTTGGTATCTAAATTATTACTTCATACCATGGTTTAAATAAATTGTTTATTTAAATGTTGTACAATTGTTTATTATTGTGTGACATATGTAATATTTTATGTTTGGATTTTAATGAGTTGGTATAACATTATTTGTGATTAAAAATTGAAATTTATTTGTGATTAATATCAAAATTAACTGAAATGATTAACGGCATACACAAAGTTAACAATTGATGGTTAATATCAGTTGTTTAGGGTGAGTCTTGGTTTTAAAGGGTGTACGAAATTAAGGGTTGACGATCAATACCGGTTGTTCAGGGAGAGCCCTGGTTTTGAGAATTCTCACGTAAATTGTGTTGCGAAACTCTAAGATGGCACGGGACTTATTTGAACCCTTTTCGGTATTCGGTTTTGGAATAAGGGTGGATGTGCCGGTGGCACACAGGGAGGTTACGTACCCCTGGCAGACCGTTTCCTTGGGGCAGACCACGGATGCCACTGCTTGGGTATATAACCCCGAACGTGGGCATCCCTGGTGGTTACGGTTGGTAACATTTAAATATTTGACCAAGGGAGGGTTTCAAATTAACTGTTGCCATGCTTAGTGGTTGGTAAGTTAAATCTCTTTGGTGAGATTTCGAGTGTCACCTAATTTATTAAAATTATTGAAATTATTTTAATGGTTGTAATTTGTGTTTACAATTATATTGTTATCTCATGTTTATAATCTCATTATTTTTCTCTTAAAAAGAATGGTAGGTTGGTTATGTTTTCTTACTGTGTTGCAAAACTCACGGTATATATTTTTGTTGCCCTGGCGTTTTATGCCATGTTTTGGCGAGGAAATAATTGAAGCTGAAATGGAGTTGACGCTAACGTAGAGCCTTGGCTGACTTGAAATCATGACTAAAGTCGAATAACTTTATTATCTTACATATTAGCTATTAAAGACCTTATAATTTCATTTGATGTTGTGTTTAGATAATTTTAAAACCTTTGGTTATGTACGAGAGTTGGAATGCTCTATTAAGATGTCAACTTTTTAGTTTATTAAGTCATTTTGTTTATTTAATTTCCCTCGATGTTCCAAAAATTTGGGGCGTCACATTATGTGTAGCAGCGGTTTTACAAGATGTCAAACAGATCATTGCTGTTATTTCAAGAGGTTTGACAAAGTTATATTATTTTGCTCTTATATATTGATGATATGCTTATCGCAGGATCTAGCATTGAAGAGATAAAAAGATCAAAGAAACTTTTGTCCAACCAATTTGAGATGAAAGATCTTGGAATTGCAAAAAAAATCTTGGTATGAGGATTCACAGGGACAAGACAAATGGTATTTTGAAGTAGTCACAGTCTGAGTATGTCAAGAAAGTTCTCAAGAGGTTTAGCATGGATAGTGCAAAACTAGTGAGCACTCCATTGGCTAGCCACTTCAGACTTACCAAAGAGCAGTCTCCGAAGACCAAAGAAGAGCAGGCTTACATGGAACGTGTTCCATATGCTTCAGCTATCGGTAGCATAATGTATGCCATGGTTTGTACTAGACCAGACATTGCACATGCAGTGGGAGTGGTTAGTAGTTACATGAGTAATCCAGGAAAGCAGCATTGGGAGGCAGTGAAGTGGATCCTTAGATACTTGAGTGGTACTACAGATATGGCACTTTGTTTCAAACGAATCGGCATCGAGTTACATGGTTATGTTAATGCAGACTTGGCTGGTGATATGGATAACAGAAAGAGTACTACTGGTTATGTTTACACATTGGGTGGTACAGTAGTGAGTTAGATTTCACAGGTACAGAAGATTGTGGCCCTTTTTACAATAGAGGCTGAGTATATTGCTATTACTGAAGCTGGGAAGGAGATGACTTGGTTGCAGAATTTCATAGCAGAGTTGGGTAAGATGCAAGAGATGAGTATTTTGCATAGTGACAGTCAAAGTGCTATTCATCTTGCAAGAAATCTGGCTTTTCATTCTAGGACGAAACACATTCAGCTACGATACCATTTCATTCGTTCATTTGTAGATGATGAAGTCTTGTCTCTTGAGAAGATCCAAGACAATCTAGCAGATATGTTGACCAAGACAGTCACCATTGGCAAACTAAAGTTGTGTGCAACTTTAGTTGGCCTTCTATAGACCGCCCCGAACTCCGTTCCGTGCGCGAGGGCGCGAATCGTGGTTCTTAGCTACTACAGTTCAGACTCATGTCACGATTCTGAATCTAATCTTACAAAGTGCAATGTAAGACTGATAAATCACCAAAGAGTTCAAATCCGGCAAATCGTTTTGGAAAATCGATTTTGATTAAAAAGCGCCAAACATGGACTGCTTTGCCAGATTTCAGAGTCGCCACCTAAATATTTTATTTTTGGGAAAATTTAGGAAACCCTGACTCGTGCCTAAGGCCACGTGTCCGTCATCACCAAAGTTGCCTCGGCTCAGGAACTTGGGTACGAGAGGGGAAGGTAATGCAATGAGCACCCCCGCTCGCCCGATCAAAGATCGGCCTTTACTAACATGATATATTCTTTTTGAAAATACATGTGTTCTTATTCCGGTTATTAACTTAGAATTACTATGTGATGCGCACAGCATATAAGTATAGACTAGATCGCCTAAGTTGGAACAAAACACTTCATGTTCGTTTGTTTGAAAACGGTTTAAAGGTGCTACTCGCAAGTAGGCTAAGTCGTGGATTTTGCCACCCTCAAGTGGGCTTAGAAAACATGATTTTGATGAATTGTTCCAATTCAAGCAATCCAACCTTCACCCACAGGCATTTATGCAGTTAAACACTTAAGCAGTTAGCCTCATGGCAAGCATGCTAAACATGGTAACATACACATCTCATGCAGGGATGCTAAAGCATAAACACTCACAGTGTACTCCGAGCCAAAACAGAGAACTAGTTAGAAATCATGCATGATCCTAGTTCATTTTAAAATGGCTAATGCAACACATGCAAAAATGCAACTAAAATAGGCTCGGCTATTCTAAGATGTCATGTGAAATGCAACTTGATAACATGTTGTTGAACACGTATTCAAGTAAATGTATTGAAGTACAATGCAGTTTGTATGATGCGCCGAGTCCGGTGCATGCAAAACATATGAATGGATGCACGCATGCGAAGCATAAGTATGCTAATCAAAATATGCCCTAAAACTAACCATCGTAAGCGGTTAAGTAAAATGGAGAAATAAATGGGGGTTGGAAGACATGCATCACACACACACACGCTTATTACAACAGTTGTGCCCTCTCGACGGAGGGTCCGAATAATAAGCTAACTAGTTAATCTAAGCTAATTAAACTAATTATTACAAAACGAAGCTAATTAAATAATCCTAGTTAACTAATTATTACAAAATGAAGCTAATTAACTAACAAATTAACTAACTAGTTATTACAACACAAATTGAATAGTTAAGTACATTAACTACTTCAGTACAAAAACAAAGCATTAGCTAGCTAAATAAAGCAAATGGAAGGGGCCTCGGAGTGAGAAGCGCATGCATGCTCGGTCGCCTCGTTCGAAAATCCATCGCGATGCCCCAATTTGCCTCTGTTTGTAATTGTTCTCAGAACACTGTACAAAGCTCCAGATAGCTTTTGCTCTACCATGGGAACCTCCAGGAGCATGGCCGACCACTTATTGGTGTTGCCAACCACCTGTCGACCACTTACCTTTGCTGTAGACCAGAAAAAGTGGTCGGCCAGCCACTTTTACTGTTCTACCGACCAGTTTTTGCTGCACTTCTCCAGTTTGCTGCAACAGAGAACAAGAAGGGGCATGGCAATGTATTTGCAAGATATGTGTGCACAACCACTCTCCTATCATTTCTTGATCTCAAGGGCGTGCGGTTCTCGACTCTCTGGCCACTAACCGAGCATCGCAATGCACGATGGCCGAGATGCCAAGATTGCACAATTTAATGTAAATGAATGCACAAATAACACATAAAGCCTTAACCTCTATCATGCATGATCAAAAGGGTCGGCAACTGAGAATCAAGGCACGTTTCATCACTTCAAGTATGAAACGTCCCTTATTTCTCGTGTTTGGACTAACACCCTATCCAAACATATGCAATGCAAAATGATCAACCTAACAATGCTAATGGCATGCAAACCATGCTAATGCAACATGAGCATGCAAACACAATGCAATGCAACATGATCAACTTATCTATGCTAATGGCATACGAACAATGCTAATGCAACATAATCAACCTAGGAATGCTAATGGCATGCGAACAATACTAATGCAACAACATGCAAACAACATGCTATATGGACTTAAACCAAATATGGACAGACCTCAGTCATGCCCAAAACAGTGGCCATAATGCATCAAAACTAAGGCACAAAAGGGCCAAGAACACATCCTCATGCAAGGGTACATCAACTAGGCATAATAGCACAACTCTCAAACATGATCAAGAAGTGATAAACATGGGAGTGTGACAACACTATATGCTCTGAAATAAGGTATGAAATGATGCCAAATTATTCAAACAACATAAGCATAACATGTTAGGATCCTTAAAGCATAAAGCTACCAAAGAGGACCACAAAAGAGGCATGCAATACATGGCACAAATGACTGAACCAGCCATAGATAGAGCTCAATTAGGTCAAAACAAAGACCAAAACATGCTGAGATAGGGGCCCAAAAGTCTAAGCATGCATGGATGCACACTAGGCCACAAGCAAGGCAACAATGCATGACCCTTAGAGGCACTCAAAGGGTGAAAGAAGTGGAAACATGGCAGTCCTATATGCTCTGAAATGACATGTTAAATGATGCCAAACCATGCACATGATACAAATGAAGCATGCTAGGAGACTCAAAGCTTGAAACTAGCATAGGCACTTACACTATAGCTGTGCAATACATAAAGCATATGGAAAATATAACCCAAAATAGTCCTAGATCATACTAAATCAAGGTTAAAACATGCACGGAGTATAGCCAAAACAAGCTAGCATGAAGGCATGAAGCATGGAGTGTGCAAGGCCAAAAGGGAGGATTAGACTACACCTACCAAAACCAAGCATGAGATGGCTTCGCCAACAAAAATCAGAGTTATATCATGGCAAAACAACCCCAAAAATACATTGAAATGATAGCTCGCAAGCTTAGGCATGAAGGCATACACAATGACTTATGTTTAAGGCATAAACCACAAACTCTCCAAAGCATTGAAAGAGTGACAGATGTGAGTGTATGACCACACTACATGCACTGAAATCACATAGCATATGATTTCAAATCATGGAAATAGTCCAAGCAATGCATGTTAGTGGACTCAATACACAAAGCTAGTGAGCTAGATTGAACCATGGCTATACAAAGCAATGCATGCATGACCAAAACAAGCATAAATTAGAGCTAGAGCATGCTAAAACATGACTAAAAGCTTGCTGAAGTTAAGCTAAAATCATGCTAGAATGATGGTCCAAAGTATGATACACATTAGGCTAGTGAATGGAAATGCACTACAAGTGCAAGGAGCATGCATGGGGCTATCAAACCAAACCTTAACAGAGGTATATCATGGCAAAACATCACCAAGAACATGCTGAGATAAAGCCAAAACATGCAAGAAAGACATGCTACTTCATGAGGCATACAAGGCTAGTTTGTATGAATTACACTACAAGTGTATAAACCATGCAAGGGCTGACCAAACCAAGCCAAAACAGTGGTATGCCATACTGAAATAAAGCCAAAAATAGGCTGAGAACAAGCCAACACAAGCTTAACAAACATACTCAAACATGAGACAAATAAGGCAAGCAAACAAGACACAAGGAGAGGGATGACCCTCTCCTATTTGGGACTTCAAAACACTCTTTCCACCACTGAAATTCCTCTAAGTTTTAGTGGTGAGAAGGCCAAAAGGAGGTGGTCCCAATAGCTTAAAAGGATGGCACAAAAACAAGGCCAAACAAGGCACAAGAGGGGGTAGACCACCCCCAACACCAACAAGGCCTTAAACAAACATGTTAAGCACTAAAAATTAGAACTTTTTACAGTAGAAAGTTAGGCCTAAAACAACATGCAAATAGGGCCAAAAGCTTAATAAAAAACAAGGGTTTAAGAGGTTAAAAGCTCACCCTTGTAGAACAACTTTAGAGCAACGACTCCAGCAACTATTTTGGATCAAAACCAGTCCAAAAACACCAAAACCAACTTCAAAGTGCCTCATCAACAAAAGGGTGGTGTTTCACTATGTGTTTGTGTGCAAAAGTGTGATAAAATTGCACTTTCAAGCACAAATATGAAGAGAAGATGCAAGATAGATACAAAGATGTATGTATAACTCTCAGCCCTTTTTTTCTGAACCTGAGGCAAGAGGGGGGAGGTTCTCTTTTATAGAGAACCAAAGTTCAAGCTTGTTGAACAAGCTTAAGGTCTAAAGCCATCTCTCCATATGGAGGATGGTTTTTGTGCCCTCTAGCTGTTACAGCTGGCACCAAAAGATCTTAAAAAAGGTGCTGGAAAGCTGCCGACCACTAGTGGTCGGCTGACCACCACAAGTGGTCTGCCAGGAAAGAAAGTGGTCGGCAGGTGGGGGGAGGTGGTCTGCACACTGAAAGCAAGCCAATGGTGTGGTGGCCGACCACTTTTGGTGGTTCAAAGACCAAGAAAACCAGTTGGTCGACCAGAAAACTGGCTGGCAGGCAGGAAAAGTAGTCTCCAAGGGGAAGAATTGGTCTCCAACCCTCATTCCACCCTCCAAGCAAGGAAAACAAGGTTTGTGCCAAAAACAAACCAAAAAGAATGAAAGACGAAAGTCCGAGGGACAAGGCGCGCAGCCGGAAGTCTCGAAAACTAGTCTACGAGCACTAAAAGTAGTCTACGAGGGAAAGTTGGTCTACGACCACAAAAAGTGATCTCCTAGACCTCAGTGTCCCTCTAGGCAAAGGAAAAAGGCATGGTCCAAAAACCACGCCAAGAGGAGAACATTAAGCAGTTCCAAGACAAGGCGCGCGGCCGAAGACTCCGGAAACCGGAAACTAGTCTCCAAGAGGGAAAAGTGGTCTACGACCACAAAAAGTGATCTCCAAGACCTCAGTGTCCCTCTAGGCAAGGGAAAACAAGGTTAGGTTCAAAACCAAACCAAAAGGGAAGCAAGACAAGGCGTTCGGCCGAAGGCTCCGGAAACCGAAAACTAGCCTACAAGAGGGAAAAGTGGTCTACGATCACAAAAAGTGGTCTACAAACCTCTCTCTCTCCCTCTAGGCAAGGTCAACAAGGCTTGGTCCACAAACCGAGCCCAAAACACAAAAAGTTCAGAGGCCCGGAGGCAAGGCACTCAGCCGAAAACTCCAGAAACTCGAAACAAGCACAAATATGCACTATCACCGAGCGCTCAATCGATGACGTCTGAGTCTTAAGGTCGGTCAACAATGGGGTGTCTACACCTTCAAGATTGATAAAGAAAGATCAAGTTGTTGCGGCGTTCCTTTATGTGATGAAGATGATGGAGAGCTTGTGTTATCAGGTTCCAAGTGGGAGATTGTTGGGTCGGTGGACCTTGATAAATACTGTTCACTAAACCCCAGGGGTGAGCACGGTCCAGATTGGTCCGGATTGGGATAAAACCTAAACCAATTTGTTATTTACGATTCTTGAAAAATTGAAACCAATCCAATCCGTTTAAATCGTGGAACCAATCCAAACTAATCTGTTTAAACACGAATTGGATCGATTTAGGACCACAGATTCACATAATTAAATAACAAAAAAAATATAGAACATTTTAATTTTATAAAAATATAAACATAGCATCATATTAGTTTCACAATAGCAACATGTCTTTCCATAATGGCGACATACAGTTTTAGAATTTAAACAATCATAAGAAAACTGGTTCCATATAAGTATTTGGATCATTACAAACTAAAACTAAAAACCAACAAATAAAAGTAATAAAAGAATATACTATGCGGGTTTAGGTTTTATATGGAATAACAGAAAATACTATGCGGGAGGGTATATAATAAAAATATAGGCTATTTGTATACGGTTTGGATCGATTCTAATTTGAAACCGTGGAGTTCAATTCGGAACCAATCTGTGGACTACGGATTTTTAATTTTTCAATCCGGAACCGAGTCACGGATTCAAAAAATCAATCCAAACCTACCGGATTGGATTGGACTAGATCGGATTACGGATTTTATGGATTCCTTACTCAGCCCTACTCAACCTTATTATTCACACAAACACTAGGTCCAATGGGATTTTTTTGGATACTTTCGTAATTCCTATGTGCTTCCGTGTAACCCTAATTCTGTACTTATAAATAGATGAATGGACGCCTCTTTTAGGTTAAGAGAGAGTTGTATTTTTCTGATCATAGTGAAAGCCACAACAGCCATGGACGTAACCCTATTCTGGGGTAAACCACGTAAATCCTTGTGTTCTTGTGTGTGTGATTTGTTTGATTCGTTAATTTCTTTCTTGTTTGTTATTTCGTGTCTCACCGATCTTGGTTAAGAAGGGTCAATTCCTAACAATTTCTTGGAAGAATGAGAAATGTTGGAACTTTGTAAGTTTGATATATAGTATGTTATGGATTTGTCTTGAAATAACTAAATTGGAAATGTTAATTAACATGTGGAGACTATATGAATGTGGATGTTGTTGTATTATCTATTGGGATTGTATTATGATATTACATTGATAGAGATATTGAATTTGATCACAATGGAGCATTGTGTAGTGGAATTGAAATTGGAACTATTCTAATGCATTGTTACATATTGCATTACCATTCCATTTCATTGTTATCATGGATTTCAAATCGTATTCGAAAACTATTATTTTGAGAAATGAATTGTTTCTGTGAAACAAGATCATTTTGAATTGTTTTGGGAAAATACGTTGCTAAGTCCGAATAGAGGGTGTAGTTTGTTATTGGTTAAGTTGGCCTGAGTGTCTATAGTGAAAGATCGAAAACACACGCAGAGAAGGTTCCACGTGCCTTCCGATGAGAGACCGGTAAAGTAGGGATTTGGTAGTGCTTGATATGCCTACTTGCAGACACCAGCTTAAGGATTACCTAAGTCGTATTTGCCACCTTGAAATTATATTGAAATTGTTGGATTAATGTGTTTTTAAATTGGCATTGTGCACAAGATTTTCAAAAGATGAGAAAAGTATTTTGAGCATGACATGGCATATGCATTCATCTCATAAGACTGTATAAAATGTATTTGATACTTTGTTAGATGTCATTATAAATTTTTAACTATTTGATTCAATTGACAATGGGGTAATTGAATAAATTGAAAAGAATGTCTTGTTGCTAATGAAGCATGTTTATTTATTTAAGTTAACTAGTTGTGGTTAATTAAATAAATCGGATTTAAGAGATTATGTAATGAAATCATATGGTTTTGACATGATATGATTTCACGTATATGTATGAGTATCTTTGTACCCGCATATCTTCTAATGTTTTAATATGAGATTGTTTGATGAGCTAGTGGTTGCTCACCCCTACCTATACATGTGTATAGAGAATGTTTTCAGATTTTAGGATCAAACAACTTGGCATGGTTATAAAGTGGTGATGAGCGGTAATGCTTTTTAATTATTATTTTTTATTTTTTGGCTGAGTTTTATGCTTTGTAAAGGGCAATGCTCTCTTATTTATTGTAACCCTCAAGGCATTTCTTTTTATTTATATGTAAATATCATTGTTGTATAACGAGAGGGAACATATATATTTAATTATTCATCATTTCATCAAATGATGAATTGTCATTTGTAAATGGACTTAGTTAATGAATATTGGTAATGTTATCTGAGTAATAAAATATGGGGCATGACAATATGTTAATGCTAATGGATGTACCACGCATGATTCGAATACGATTTGAATACGAATATGAATAAGACTCTGTTTCTGATACGGGCATGCTTATATTTTTGATCTGAAAAGAGATTTGAAATCTATTTTGGACATCATTTATTCAAATTCTTTACTTTGTTATTATTCACTAGGCTCCAGCTCACTGTATTATTTATGTATGTAGGTGACCAGGCTCATGACCAGACTTAGTGATGATTGCCTGGAGGTTAGTTTTGTCGGCCAACCATTGTGCCTCCTGAGGAGGTTCCAAAAAGAGTTTAGTGGTCAACTTTTGCGAACCAAGTTATAAGAGTTAGACTTTTGTTGTTTTGTAAACAATTCTTTTGTCTTATTTTATGTATTATGACAATGTTGGAATGGTTATGTATATGATGTCATATATGGGTTCATGTATATATGTTAAATTTTTGTCCTATGTATGTCTTCACAGCTTAATGGACAATGTAGTTTTTATATTTGCTTCCTCAGCCCCTCTCTTATATGATTTTTAGGTCAGAGGCATTTGGTGATCTCAGGATTACTGGCCGGTTACGACACTAAACCTATAGGGGCGGGTTTGGATCGTGACATTGTTGGCAATTTATTTTTCCTTTATTAGGTTTCTAATATCTTTAAAAGTAATGAGATTCAACTCACTTGTTCAGATGAAAGCCTTACAAGATGACAAAGAAGGGATTTAATAGTTGTTAATGCAATATAAGTTAGTAAATTGTTATTTGTTATCTTCTATTTTATTTGTTGTACTTACTCTAGTCTAGACACATTTGATATGTGCTACAAGATATATTCGACATGTTCTTTTACCAATTTTGCAACCGGTAGACTTTGTGGAAAAATCTAAGATTTTTTGACATTTGTTGGTTGAGGTAAGACACAGTCATCGGCATCAAGTACTTCTTTGTCTTTGGTGGTTTGCCCTATTGGCTTTACAGCTTGCTTTGAACCTCTAGTGATCTTCACAAGTTTAGGATATTGAAAGTCTAGATCTTGCTTTTCTTTCTTTCTTTTGCCTTTAAATTCTTTATCATTGATGTAGTATCTTTTTTCACTGTAGACAGTGAAAATATCAGTAAAAGTTAAATTTCTTTGAAGTAACAGATCATATTTTAATATGTAAATTTATTTGATTCAATATTTTTCAGTTACCATAGACTTTTATCTTTTGTTTTGGTTGTTGTTTGTCTGCCAATTTTTCTTGTTGGGTTATTAGTTGTTGTTCCACTTCCATTCCAACTATATACAGTGAAAATCAAACAAGCCCAAAAAATCAACGTGGTTAGAGAAGTTACAAAATCTAGAGAAAATTACACACATATGGAAGCAAATAGACAGAGAAAATCAAACAAGCAGCAGATATCAAACTAGCCAAACTAATATGGTCAGAGAAATTTAAATTCCAAGAAAATTACCATTGACAGAGAAAATTTTAGTAAATAGAAATTTCTCTGAGTTATGTTTACACAAGAACATAATTTTTTGTGGTTCAAGATTTTCATTGACCTTGGGGTTGAACTTCTGTTGGTGTTCGGTAAGGTTGTGTTGCTAGTTGGACGGATAGGTCCTGAATTTGTTCATGCAATCTAGCATTTTCAGTTTCAAGCTTGAAATTGAATGCCTCAACTGTTGAATTGTTTTTTTATCATCTTTTTTTTGAATCTCCAACATCCTTAGTTTCAGTTGGTTTGTACTGTCTCTTTCTTGAAGTTCCAAATTATTTGATGTCAAGGTTCTTACTGCAATGTCCTTTTCTTCAAGTAATTGATTCCAAATTTTCTCTTCTTCTATTTTGGATTTAGAAAGTGCCTTTAGTCTTTCTTGTAGATTAGCAATTTGAGCATCATTTGATTCCTCAGATTCTTGAGGCTGATGCATTGTTAAGCCACAAATGCTATCATGTTGTTGGTTCATCCGCTCATTATTTTCTTCTTCATTCATTTCCTCATTGCTCTCTTTTTCTCTTCAGATTCAATGCCTTCATCTTATTCTTCGTTGTCTTCTTCTTCTTTCCCTTCATATTCTTCTTTGTATTCTACTTTTTCATTTTCTTCTCTAGCTTCCTCTTCTGCACTGCTTGTTTGATCTTCTTCTCCATTGCTTGTTTCTTGTTCTTCTTTGTTGTCTTCTCCTTTTTCATTCCCTCTTTCTTCTTCAAATGAATCTTCTAATGTCTTCTTGAATTTGGCCAATGCCTTTTTTTTTTTTTTTTATTTTTGTTTTTACCAAGAGAAAACTCTTCTAATGGGTTTTTAACTAGCTTGTTGTTTTCTATCTATAACATGAAGGTCTTTTATTAGAGAAATATTAAAATTTCACTGAGAGAAAAATTCAAACAAGATCAACCAAATACTAGATAAAATTCATCTAAATCATACTAATGGGAAAGAAACTTTAGAGAAAATTTTATGGGCTAGAGAAAATTACACACAATAAGACATAATTTTATGGCTTGGAGAAAATTATGAAACAAGCAACATAATTTGATGGGTCAGGAAAAATTTAACTATCAGAGAAAATCAATTAAGGCATATAAGTTAATGTTACTATAATTGTGGTCAAAGAAATTTAGATTCTAGAGAAAATTCATTACAACGGCAGAAATAAACTAGTGTTAATCAAAGAAGCAACATGAATTGAAATTTCAGAGAAAATTGATCTCAATCAATCAAGGCACAAAGAAGGAAACAAACAAGTGGTCAGAGAAATTTTGGAATTTCACTGAGACTTTAGTGGTGATAGAAATCTAACCTGTCAAGGTGCAAGAGATTGGATTGGTGTCTTCTGCAACTGTTTGGTCAAGCTTTGTAGGTTCCACTTGGCACATCTTAGGAATTCAGTTGTGCTACTGTCTTCCCAGTCAATGATAGTTGCATGTTCGCATAGCCAATACTGTGATGGAAATTGAAGTATTTAAATTTTACTAAAAACACAAATTTATAAGTATCATAACTGTAAATTTAAATGGAAATTCTACTTACCAGCAATGCAATGATATGCCCCGTAACTTTCTATGGAGTTTTGTGCAATACTGTTATAAAATCGATCAATATTGCTGTTATTGCTTCTAGCCAATCATACTTCTTCATTGATTCAAGCAGTTCCATGTATTTGATAAAAACTCACCCTATTGAATTCTCACTTGTTGCAAAAAATAGGGTAAGACACAAGTACAAGGTAACAATAATCGCTATATCTTTGAAGTCATTTGGTTGCTTTCCTTTAATTGCTTTGACCGATGCCTTCTTTACAACAGGACCAGTGAGCCTCGTTTCCTATGGGAATCTTCGCCTTAAGAATGGCGTGTTTGGCTTCTTTGAGTATCTTAATGACATGGCCTTTACCACATTCCAAACCAAAAATCAAGGCCTTATCATTGGTTGTAAAGGTCAAGTTTTTCTTACCAATTGTGAATGCTTTTATTTTTTCGTTGTATCGTTGGAGGATTGCAACTACATCATCATCTGATTTCCTATACTTCCTTGTATCCATCATTCCCATGGTTAGAGCTTGGATCTAGTACCAGAATGGGGTCTTTTGAAGCTCAACAACTTGGTTTGAATTGAATTTAAGTGTTTGAAAAAAAGAGACAACAGATAAGAGGTTTGATCGGTATTGAATGCTGTAATTAGCTTTCTTTCTTTGGAGTTTAACATATTTTTTTCCCTTTGAGCTTGAGTCTTTTGAAGTTGGCATATTTATCTTGATGCTTGTTGTTTCATCACCTTAGACTTCTATTTTTTGGCGAGGAGTTTGTAGTATTTTGCTACTTTTTGATCTAAGATCATAACTAGTAGACTTAGAGAGTTTATGTTTCTTTCTTGGTGTTTTGCTGCTTTTGCGTTTCGCCTTTTCTAGACAATGAAAACATAAAGATGTCAACATTAAATTTCAGAGAAAATTAAACATGTCAGAGAAAATTACGCATAAAGGAGAAAACTAAGGTGGACAGAGAAAATTAGACACAGAAAATTAGATGTTAGAGTACTAATTGTTTTTCTGTGGAATACATCTAGCCACAGAAAATTTCTATTCCCAGAGAAAAGAAATAAAGCAACATAAACATACCAAAAAAAATTTCAATGAGAGAAATTTTCAATAATTACTAAAATTACATATAGAAGTAAAATATAACCAGAGAAAATTCAAAAAAGAAATATAAATCTAACAATCACAGAAATTGAAAATACCAGATAAAATTACACATGTCAGAGAAAATTAAATATGACAAGTGAGAGAAAATTTTCATTCAACAATTAACAAGAGAAAATAAACAAAACAACATAAACAAGCCACAGAATTTTTTTTTTTTTTTTTTTTTTTTTTGTATGTACCTTGGATCGATGCTCTATTCCACGCGATGATGTGTATTTGTGAATGGAGGTCAGTGCTGAATTTGCTTCGTCATAATATTATGGTGCTAAAAAACAAATTGAAATTTAATGCTTTTATGGTATTAATTATATTTAGTAAAGTAAAATAAAAATCTAAAAATCTCAATTAAAAATTAAAATAAATTTATATAATTTTTATTGATGTTCTATTTATTTAATTTTTAAAAAGTTATAGTCAAAAAATTAAATAAAATTTGTAACTCAAATTTAGTATTCATATTATTTAGTAAACAATTCAAGGAATAAAATAATCTTTTGACCATTTATCATTCTTTAATAGAATAGTCTTTTTCTGACATTTAATTCTATAATTAAATAAACAGAGGATACACATCATTTCTAACAAAATAGTCCAAGAATTATGTATCCTAGGATTAACAGTCTGATAAATTACAATCCCCTTTATCAACTTTGTCCAAACAAACATGACCTAGATCATAGTATACAATCGGTTAAATCACTGTTTTAATTTATTTTATTGATTGATGTAATCTAGTAAATAAAAAGTGAAAAATACTTAAAACTCCCAAAACATGACCTTTAAATTTATAATCATTGGCGTTGAGTGTTATATGATATTCGTTGATTTATTTAGAAATCAATCAGTTAAAACCTAACCCTCCTGGCATGTCATTGTAAATAAATTTAGGGGTAAAGTTTTATATTCTTTAACATTACTCATAAAAAATATATATACCATTTGATTTTTAAAATTTAAAAAATAAGTGACATATCTTTTATATTAACAAAATCGACTCGATAAAATTAATATTATTATTTAAGATGTGAAATAATTAAAAATCATTTCGTTAGACAAGGTAAATACTAATGAAATAAAAATTAATAAAATAATTCTTATAAAATTTAAAAGTATCTCATTATGCATTTTATAAATATTCATAAATATAAAATTATTAATAAATTATCAAAAATTGGATAGGGACGGGTTGCTCCCGGTACTACACAATTCCGCCCCTGAGTACGGACAAATTAATGAAAGGCAATGTACATTGAGGATGGTTTGGAATGATTTAAATAAACGCATTTTTTAATTTTTTATAAAATATGAGTTGGGTTTGAAGTGATATGATAAAGAGATAATGTGATTTAAATAAAATGATGTGACTTAAATAAGATAGTGACTTTTTGATTTTTTTAAATTATGACAAACATTTTTAACGAAAGACAAGTATTTTTTTTTTTTTGGTGCGGAACAAAGACAATGTACTTTATTATCCAAAGAAATGCATGCATCTATGTGAACCCCACTCATAAATATATGAACCACACAGTCACATATGCAAAGCATGCGTATGAGACTCAAACTCTGGGGCAATTTGGGAAGATTTTTTAGTTATTTTGATCTTTTTAGGTCATATCATTTTTTATTTTTTTTATAAAAAAAAAAAAAAAAAAATTTAAACATCTAAAAATTAATTTTTTATTATATTCCCAAAATACCACTCCCTTTTGGCAGAAATTATCTAATATGTAAGGAAGACTATATATTTATGTGTTCGAATAATGAAATATCATACTTTATTTATTATTATTTTTTTTATTATTAGGATCATATATTTATTTAATCATTACTATTGTGTAGAATTCTTAGAAGATAAGACAATTCCTCCTGTTTTGGAATAATTAATTGATTTTTCAATAATTTTATTTTTTTATATTATTATTGGATGGACTTAAAAAATAAAAATTAATAAATTAATAAAAAAAAAACATAATTAGTTGCACATACAGTTACGTGGTTTTTCCGAAATGCTAAATAATTTCTATTGTTTTTGAATTATTTATTATTTATTTTCAGGAAATTTTTTATATTTTAATAAAAAATATATTTTTTTTAAATTAATTTAATCTAAATACACTTAAAAAATAACATATTTATATATAAAAAAAAAACATTAATGGGTGCATCTGGCAATTGGCTACTATAATAATAAAATAAAATAAAAAACTATTATCAAAGCTAAAAATTCAAAAAATTATACAAAAAGTCACATATTTTTCCTTTTGTTTTTATATATTTTTTACGCAACTTTCAGTTAAAATTCACAAAATCTTTACCAAACACTTTAATTTTTTTCAATTCATATTTTAGTTAAAAAGACACCTACCGAACCAAACCCCAACAAAACCAACCGTTCAAAAAAAAAAGACACCTACCGGTCAATAAAACAAAAACCAGCCCCCAAAAGAAAAAATAATACCTCCAGCAAAGTTGAAAACAATTCAAAAATATTTTGCAAAAATTAAACCAAACAAAGTTGGAGGCCAATAATGAGGCTCTATTTAGTTTAGTTTCAGAATTATGATTTGAGTTTGTCGTCATGTTTTAAAAGATAAGTTTTTGAAATGAGTTTTGAAAAGAGAAAAATTGTTTGGTTATGAGTTTTGAAAAGAATTTTAAATTTTGAATTATATTTGAAAATTTGTATCCTAATATTTGAAATATTTGAAAACTTTATTATAAATATTTTATTTGAAAACTTTTAAAATATTTTAAAATTTTCATAATTTTATTTTTTTAGGAAAAATATTTTTTATTATAAATATTTTTTTAAGGGAGATTTATTAGAAAAATATTTTTTCAAGTATTTGTATCCTAATTAGTTCATAAAATATTTTTGTATTCCAATAAGTCCTATTATTTGGACATTTGATCCACCAAATTTTAATTCTCATGCTTAAAGTATTTTATGGACATTTTTACCCTTACAAATATTTTTTAAACCGTTAGCAATTTGGTAATGTGAACATTCATATTTTACAATGTGAATATTCACATTCACGTGCAAATGTTTACATTGACAGTGTAAACATTTACATTGACATATTAACATTCACATTGATGGTGTGAACATTCACATTGACATGCTAACATTCATATTGATGGTGTGAACATTCATATTGTGGGGGCATATTTTGTGAATGACAACATGTGGCCAAGGTGGCACCGAAGTGCCAGCCGAGGTGCCACGTGTCCTAGTCATGGCGCCGAGGTGATCTCGACTAGGCCGAGATTATCTACGAAAATACCGGAATCCGAGATAAACGGACAAAGGACAAGAGTCCTAGAATGAGGGAGGACCTCAGTCTATATAAGGAAAAGGCTCTTAGGGAGTTTATCTTTATCTATTAGAGGGTCCAGGATGAGTATTGAGCCAGAATCCATTGAGGCTAGGCTTCTACAAGGGATCAAATTACTGCAAGCTATAAAAGTAAGGCACCTTCGTGGGTCTAAGGTATGTTTTTTGTATCCTGGCTAGTGAGTTAAGCACTGTTTGCTATCTTCAAGAGATAATTGAGTACTGACTTGATCGTTAGAGTGCTGCTGGGTGGACGAACCACCGCCAGAGTCTTATCTTTCTGTGGCTGATTGTTCGGGCGTAATCTATTCTACCGGTGTTCTCCAGCTAAGTACTTGTTTGGCAGTGAGGTCAAAAAACAGCACCCACAATTTGGCTCCGTCTGTGGGAACGAAAGGAGAATAGATGGCCAACGACGGAGGGACGACATCCCTACTGAAAGTGGTAAACACATTGACCCTTACGTAGAGGAGGATAACTACAACGAAGAACCTCGGGATAAGAATCCCGGAGAGAAAGACGTCGGCCAGGAAGGAAACGTGCCAAAGAAGGCAGACCGAGGAGAATATTATAATAAGAACGACCTCCAGGTATGGAAAGACATATGCCTACGGAGGGACGACGAGATAAAGGGAATGGCGAACAAACTAGCAGACCTACAATCGATCGTCAGTTTCATGATGTAGAATAATGTCATGCAGCCACCGTTTTCCGTTACAAGACACACCGATTTTGGTAGCCAAGAACGATGCCCAGAAAAAGGGGTAGAAAACAGTTCTTGCAATCCTTCAGCGTAACCAGACAAAGGAACATTCTCACCGGCCTTCATGGGAGGTCGGGCGAGGAGAGTCGATGAAAGGAGAGTCTCAGAAGACACATCGTATCAAAGAAGCCTACACCAAAGAACATCGACATGTTCAAGGGGAGGAGCTTTGTTTCGACACGACCAATGGAGGGAGGTCCAAGAAGACTCATAATGATACCGGGAGTAGCGCACCAAAAAGGTTGAAATCTGTTGATAGCCGAGCTCCTAGATGGACCAAGGAGGATTTGAGGGATTACCTCTAGAAGAAGCGACAAGATGCCGAGGTAACCTCTCCGGTCAAGCCAAGAACGCCGTTTTCAGTAGAATTGAACAAATTTGAGGCCCCAAAAAGGTTCCACATGCCGAGATTCCAGATATATAACGGTAAGTCTGACCCTAACTTTTACGTCGGCTTGTACCTGAACTCAATGGCACTATACACCGGGAGCGAGCCGTTGCTCTGCAAGGTGTTCCCCTCATCCTTTGGGAAAATCATATCAGACTGGTTTCGCAAGTTGCCGAAAAGAACTATGAAAAGTTGGGAAGGCCTGGCCGAGATGTTCGTGGCCAGGTTTGTGACAAACAAACTACAGCCTTAATGGTGGACTCCTTGATGGCTCTGAGAATTGGCAAGGATAAAAGCCTCAGGGCTTATTGATGTTAGCCGAAAGGTACCACATTGAGGCCACTTAAGTTACAGTTTTAGTCTTTCAATTTTATTTATTTTGTGGAGATGATGTGTTTCGTGCACTTGTACAAATTTGGTAAGAAATATGAAACTTCAATCAAAAAAGGCACGAAAGCAGATTCTCCGTGCGAGAAGTGAAGAATCCGAGCCAGCCAGACTACCGCACGTGCGGCCAAGCTTCACTGCATGTGCGGCCCACCATCGCTCGAGCGGCCCACATGGGCGCACAAGCGGTCCACCTAGGGACGCGTGCACAGAATTTTTGGTCTGTTTTGCTGCAAATAAAAGACAGAAAAATAGCCAAGCCAGGGGTTCGAAAATTAATTCAGAAAGGAGAGAGACTAGGGTTTCAAAAGAGAGGATATTCTACCAAAGCTTGAAGGACACTTCCATGGGGGTTTCTTCCTCATCTTCTTCCTCTTCCCACTCCTCCATGAGTGGCTAGTCGTCTTTTCTAGGGTTTGATGAAACCCTAGCCATGTAATGGAATTTTTCATGAGCTTTAATTGTAAATTGGTTTGAATGAATGTATGGATGATTTAGAAATTTTTAATAATTGTTTCGTTCATCTCTTCAAGTATTTTACTCTCTGTGATTGTTTAATGCTTTCCATACATTTGTATTCAAAGTACGAGACGAATCATGCTATAAGAGACGGGTCGTTTTGCTAACATAGTTTAGAGCAAACGACTCGTACTACTCGAGGTGATGCGTGATTGTACATTGAATGCGACAACTCTCTTGATTAATATTTCAAGCTTGTAGTTGTGAAATATTGGGTAGTTCAAACCGAATTGCGATTGATGGCTGATGTTAAGTCTCATTCATGTGGTTAGTGGTGAATTCTCTACCATAGGATTTTTCCCGAAAATTAATATCTCCAACCCTAATTTTAATTGTCAATTTAATTCTTCAATTTTATTTAATTGATGTTTAGTTATAAAATCAATCTTATCTTTTTAATCAAAATTAATTTAGGAATTTTGCGATTGAATTAATCTAGTTTCACATTTGTCTCTGTGGATCGATACCTGGACTTGTCATTATTCTAAAAGAATTTGGTATAGTTTAGTGATTTATATTTGGTGTGTGTAATGACCCATCAAATTTTGGCGCCGTTGCTGGGGACTTCTGGCGAAATTAGTTAATTTAAAGTTACAGTCTTATTTTAATTTTTAGTTTAGGATTTTATGCTTTTGTGTTGCTAAGTGTGCAGAGCGTTTGAAATTGGAGCTATCACCGAAGTGCAAGCAGAGCGCAACCGAGCTATAAAAATATAAAAAAAAACCGCAGCACTAAAGTGCGTAAACAGAAGCAAACACTCGCAAGCAAAGCACCAAAGTGCTAAAACGAAAGTCAAAGCTCAAATAGAGGTTGGAGACAACGTCTACACGTCAAGCATTCGCAAGACGAGTAAAGCGTTTTCGTTGAACCGCTGTGAGTATTTCTCCTTTGGCATTCTGCTTTCGTAACTTAGTGCACAGAGTCGAACTTTTTGAGTGTGTGTGGGTAGTGTATGCACGGGCGCCGTTCTTGTCGCCCTGAATTGTGGCGTTTGGACCTTGAACTAGAAAGGACTCTTAGGAGACTTAGGGCCTCTGCCCGTGTTCCTAGGCTTGAGTATTCATTTTCATACATTGAGCCATTAGAGATGGCAAATCCCGATGTCCCGAATGTGCCTAACCGGACCCTTAAGGATTATTTCACACCCACTACATATACATCACCATCATGCATCCAATTACCCAACACCACTGCTACTCATTATGAGATTAAGTCCAGCACCATACAAATGCTCCCATTATTCGATGGACTAACTCATGATGATCCTTATAAGCATTTGAATGAATTTCTAAAAATTTGCTCGACAGTGAGAATCCAGAATTTCACAAATTAGGCCTTAATGTTGCGATTGTTTCCATTCTCAATAAAGGATAAAGCCAAACGCTGGCTAAATTCTTTACCTGCTAATTCAATCACAACTTGGGACCAATTACAGCAACGGTTCTTGGAGAAGTACTTTCCCATAGGTAAAACCAACCAACTTAGGCAAGCCATCACAAACTTTGCTCAAATGGATGGCGAGCAATTCCATGAGACGTGGGAAAGAATTCGAGACCTTCTCCAATAGTGTCCCCACCACCAAGTGCCTGATTGGCAACTTGTTCAAACATTTTATTATGGCTTAACTGAGCTGCACCGCCAAATGGTGGATTCGTCCTGTGGTGGGACATTCATGTCTAAAAATGATGTCGAGGCATGGCAATTGTTTGAGAACCTAAGTGATAATTCCCTTCACCATGCCTCTGCAGCCCGGCAAGTCCGGCAACCAGTAGTTGGAGCCCCGAAAATAGGGGGCATTTATGAGGTCAGGCAAAACCTAGAGTTAGCCCAACAAGTAGAGGCACTGTCCCACAAAATGGACTAATTATTAGCTGCGAGACATGCCCCTACCCAGTAAGTTCAGCCTCAATTCCGTGTGGCATGTGTTATATATGCGAGCCCTGCTCATGACTTGAGTGAGTGCCCTTCGGCATCACAATTTCCGGAGTTAGTCCAAGAGCATGTGAATGCGGCTCAAGGATTCTCCAACCCGGGTAATGATCCATACTCCAACACATACAATTTGGGATGGAGAAATCACCCTAATTTTTCATGGAGACCCCCTTCACAAGGCACTTCTTACAATCTTTCACCACCAAGGTAGAATTTCAATAATTTTGCCAACCAATCATCCTACCAACCACCGCAACCTTATCGACCCCCACAACTGTACCGGCAACCACAACCCCCGCCTATTCCTCAGGACAACTCTGCCTTTGAGACTTGGGTATTGGAAGTTCTCTCAGAATTTAAGGGGTTAGCACCGGTAGTTCACTCCCACACTCACTCTATTGCCAAGCTAGAGGCCCAATTGGGTCAATGGCTAACAACATGAATCGAAGAGAGGAGGGAAAATTACTAAGTCAAACTGTGGCCAACCCTAAGGGACAATACGGGGCAGAGAGTTCGGGTGGGAATGGAAAGCACCATGAGTAGGTGTAAGCAGTGATTAGTTTGAGAAGTGGAAGGGAGTTAGAGCCTCAGTCAGTTGCGTCTAATGCAACTAAAGCTAAGAAGGGTGACCACGATGGTACACCCAATGAGAGCAAGGGTGAGAGGGAAACACTTAAGAGGGATGACTTAGTCCCTAACATTTCACATGAGCCCAACGCACCATATGTGCCTAAGGCACCCTTTCCCCAATGCCTTGATACACCGTTCCCTTTTAATAAGAAGGCGGCATCTATGGAGGCAATGATGGAGGTCTTTAAACAGGTAAAAATCAACCTCCCCCTGTTGGAGGCGATTAAGCAAGTACCCTCATATACCAAATTTCTGAAGGACCTTTGTACGTAAAAGCGTAAATCTAGGACACACGTGTCCCAAAAGGACCTACTCACGGAGCAAGTAAGCTCCATCTTGTTGAATGACACACCTCCTAAGCTTAAGGACCCGGGTGCCCCAACCATTGTATGCATTATAGGGGACCATTTCATTGATAGGGCCTTACTAGATTTAGGGGCTAGTGTCAATTTGTTGTCGTACTCTGTGTACGAGGAATTTGGGCTTGGCGAGTTGAAGCCCACTACTGTTACTCTTCAGTTGGCTGATCGGTCCCTCAAAGTGCCACGTGGCATGATTGAGGATGTACTAGTTAAGGTTGATAGGTTCTACTTCCCTGTTGACTTTTTGGTGTTAGATATGGAACCGGTAGCCAGTTCTAGGAAACAAATCCCGGTGATCTTAGGTCGACCTTTCTTGGCTACGGCTAGGGCCGGCCCTGGGGCATAGGCCACCAGGCCATGGCCTAGGGCCCCTCAAAATAGACTCAAAAAAAGGGCCCTCTCCTATTATAATTTAGTGTAATATATTAGATACGTTTTAAGTCCAAAGAAATTTAAAAAGGTCCAAACTAACTTAAAATAAATTGACTCATTAAAAAATTGAAAGGCCATTCAAAAAAATTAGCATTGTTATCCATTGAAAATAGACCCAAAAAAGGGGTCTATCTTATTATAGTTTAGTCTAATATATTAAGTATATTTTAAGTCCAAAAAAATTAAGGAAGGCCCAAATTAACTTAAAATAAATTAATTCATTAAAAAATTGAAAGGCCCATTTAAAATAATTAACATTGTTATTCATTGAAAATGATTTTGCAAAAAATTAGATTATGCAAATATGATTGATTTATTTGCTTCTAAAAATACAAGAAGAGTGAAGATCAAGCGATACTTATTAGTTATTGTAATGTAATGCTAAGTATTTTTTGTGATTTTGACACAAATCTTTTGTCCTTTACTTTCAATTTTTTTTTTTTTCATTCAATGAAAAAAAAAATGTAAAAGGCCCCAGAAATTTATTAGTTGATTTTCAGCTTTGGGCCCCGAAAATCTCAGGGCCGGGCTTGGCTACGGCCAATGCATGCATTAATTGTCGTACCGAGGTGATGGAAGTTTCATTTGGTAACATGCAAGTGAAACTTAATGTTTTCCAAGCATCCCAACAACCCCATGAGAGAGGGGAGTGCTTATTTGTGGATGCTGTGGATGAGGTTGTGGAGGAAGTTTTGCCCTCCATTCTTGTAGAGGACCCTTTAGAGGCTTGTCTAGCTCATTTTGGGTTTGAAAATTTTGATATTGATGGGTCAGTTGAGGAGGTGAATGTCTTGCTTAATGCTTCTTCTACACCGGATTTTCCTCCGTGGAAAGCCCGGTTTGAGTCACTTCCTCCTCTGTCGAGAGAGCTTGCCATACCATCTTTGGTCACACCACCTACACTTGAGTTGAAGCCACTCCCTGCCACACTCAAGTATGCATTTTTAGGGCCCCAAGAGACTTTACCAGTCATCATTGCATCTGACTTGACTGTAGAGCAGGAGAGTCAGTTAATGAGTGTTCTCGTGGCACATCGGAGTGCTATAAGGTGGTCAGTGGCTGATTTGAAAGGGATAGATCTCTCCGTGTGCATGCATTATATACACCTAGAGGAGGACACCACACCTTCTCGTGAAATGCAACGGAGACTGAATCCTAATATGAAAGAGGTGGTGAAAAATGAGGTATTGAAATTGTTAGATACGGGTATTATATACCCCATCTCAGATAGCAAGTGGGTGAGTCCTACACAAGTGGTGCCCAAGAAATCGGGCATCACCGTTGTTAAGAATGAGAGAGGAGAGTTAGTCTCCAATCGAACCACTACTAGGTGGCGAGTGTGCATTGATTATAGGAGACTAAATTCCTCGACTAGGAAGGATCATTTTCCCTTACCTTTCATTGACCAGATCCTAGAGCGGTTAGCGGGGCAGGGTTTCTACTGTTTTCTTGATGGCTATTCGGGGTATAATCAAGTCCTGGTGTACCCCGTTGACCAGGAAAAGACCACATTCACATGCCCTTTTGGCACTTTTGCTTACAGGCGCATGCCCTTTGGGCTATGTAATGCAACGGCGACTTTTCAACAGTGTATGATGGCCATTTTCTCTGATATGGTGAAGAAATTCTTAGAGGTTTTTATGGATGACTTTTCGGTGTTTGGACCGTCTTTTGAGGAATGCCTTAGGAACTTGACTAGAGTGTTAGAACGATGTACTGAGGCAAACCTAATCTTGAGTTGGGAAAAGAGCCATTTTATGGTTCGTGAGGGTATAGTGTTAGGACACATTGTGTCCCCTCGAGGTATAGAGGTAGACAAGGCTAAGGTTGAGCTCATTGCAAGCCTTCCTCCACTCAATTCTGAGCGTCAAATTAGGTCTTTCTTAGGGCATGCAGGTTTTTACCGTAGGTTCATCAAAGACTTTAGTAAGATATCACGTCCTTTGTGTAGTTTACTGGTTAAGGACGCGCCTTTTATCTTTGATGAGGCATGCTTAAAGGCATTTGAAACACTGAGAATGGCCCTGACCACCACCCCAATCATGAAATCACCAGATTGGTCGCTTCCCTTTGAAATCATGTGTGATGCCTCCGATTATGCTGTCGGGGCTGTATTGGGCCAAAGGGTCAATAAGGCACCATTTGCTATATACTATGCTAGTCGCACTCTCTCGGATGCACAATTGAATTACACTACCACCGAGAAAGAGTTGCTAGCTGTGGTCTTTGCCTTAGACAAATTCTGGTCTTATCTCTTAGGTTCCAAGGTCATAGTCTTCACTGATCATGCCTCTTTGCGGTATTTACTATCAAAGAAAAAGACCAAACCTAGGTTAATTAGATGGATTATGTTGCTCCAGGAATTTGACCTAGAGATCCGAGATAAGAAGGGATCTGAGAATGTTGTGGCGGATCACCTCTCCCGAATCCTTGTTGAGTGTACTAGTGACCCTCTTATTTTGCATGATTCGTTTCCGGACAAACAACTCTTTGAGCTGTCACGAGCGAGCCCTTGGTGGTTTGCACATATTGTGAATTACTTGGCCATTGGGAAAATTCGGCAGAATTGGTCTAAGCAAGACAAAGACCGATTCTTTTCGCAGGTCAAGTATTATTTTTTGGAGGATCCAGAGTTGTTTAAATATTGCTCCGACCAAATGATCCGACGTTGTGTGCCGGAGAGTGAGGTGCATAGCATTCTTACATTTTGTCATTCTTCTGCATGTGGCAGTCATTTTAGTGGGCATAAAACAGCCGCCAAGATTTTACAGAGCGGGTTTTATTGGCCCACAATTTTTAAAGATGCCCATCAATTTTGTAGAACTTGTTTGCGCTGTCAGCAAATGGGTTCGATGTCTCGGTATGACATGATGCCAATGTCCCCTATTCTTGTGGTAGAAATATTTGATGTTTGGGGGATTGATTTTATGGGACCTTTTCCGTCGTCATTCAGGTTTGAGTATATTCTCTTGGCAGTAGATTATGTGTCTAAGTGGGTGGAGGTGAAACGATCATAGAGTTGTAATCAAATTCTTGCATGAAAACATCTTTAGTCGTTTTGGGTTTCCTAGAGTCATAATAAGTGATCAGGGTACGCATTTTTGTAACCAGTTCTTTGAATCGGTAGTCAAGAAATACTCTATCACTCATAAAGTTGGCACTCCATACCACCCTCAAACTAGTGGCCAAGTAGAAGTCTCAAATAGAGAGGTAAAGCACATAATAGAGAAAATGGTGAGGCCAGATAGAAAAGATTGGTCACAATGGTTAATTGATGCATTATGGGCTTACCGCACTGCTTATAAGACACACATTGGGATGTTACCATATAGAGCGATGTTTGGCAAAGCTTGCCATCTCCCGGTTGAACTTGAGCACCGAGCATTGTGGGCCATAAAGAAGTTTAACTTCAATATGGCCGCGGCTGGGCTCAACCGGAAATTTCAACTCAATGAGTGAAGGAAATCCGGAATGATGCATATGAGAGTTCGAGAGTTTTTAAAGCTCGGACTAAAGAATTCCATGACAAGCACATTAATAGAAAATCCTTTGAACCCGGCCAAAAAGTGTGGCTTTTTAATTCAAAATTGAGACTTTTTCGGGTAAGCTAAGATCTAGATGGGATGGACCCTTTGTGGTTGTTGAGGCATTTATTCATGGTGCCGTTGAGGTGCAAGATCCAAAAATGGCCACACTTTCAAAGTGAATGGCCAAAGACTGAAACCGTATATAGAGGGGATTGGGAATGGGGAAATGATTGAGTCCATTGTTTTGATGGACCCTTTTTACTATGATTGATAGATTGATTTCTTGTTCTCCTTTCTTTCCCTTCTATTCTATTCTATTTTTCTTTGTTCTTGTTGTGCTTTATTTGCGTCTAAGAGATTTTAAATCCTCTAAGGTGTAATTCCTTTAGTGTTAGCCGTGCCCGAACGGCAACTAACGGTCTGGTATAGCCACCGAACCGTGTTTGTAGTGAGTTCCTAGGAGACCAACTGAGACAGTGGAAACTAGAGTTTGAATGGCAAAGCCTAGAACACAAAGGTTTGCAATTTCCGAGACTAGAGACTGGTTTAAATACCCATGGGTGTGGAGATTGCTTCAAAACTACCCCGGCTTGAACTCTGTATGGCAGCCCCATAGGTTGAAGTAGCTTTATGCGCCTCAATTCTGGATACCGAATCAACCTAGTCTGTCACCCTGTTAGAGAATAGGGAAAGTTACAAACACAGTAAGGGAGAAAAGTAGTACCCATGGTTTTCGCATGAAGATTATATCTTTAGTAGGCATTCCGATATTTTCTAAAATGCTATATTTATTTCGGATGTCAATTAAAGGTAGAAATGGTTAAGTATACTTTGGGTTGTACTTGGTTTTTATTTTCTTTTCTTTAATCTTTTGTAAATATGGATATTTATATTTATTTATAGTTATACTAAAAAAAATAATAATAAAAAAAATGTTGTATTTGTTAATTGTTGTTTTTGGTCAGTAGCCCGAAGGCTATAAACTACGCTGGGTTTTATTACCTAGGGGATTCTGAAGTGGCAATTTTATGCCATAACTCTGGTGCCTTTTGTTAAGTGGTGGGAGTTAGTTTTCCATTTTCTTGAAGCATGTACGCTTGCGAGTGCTTCTTGTTTTTGTTAAACTATGATGTTGCAATGTAGCAGAAAAAGATCATTGCATGCGTGTGGGTGGAAGGGACCCTCCCTAACCTGGGTAAGACCTTGATTTCTGCTTTGTGGTTTATGGGAAATCAAGTATTCAACCACATTCAAAATGCTTAGAACTTTGTGGTTTTTGTCTTATTTAAGTTCCCTCTGGAATGTTTATAGCTTTGTGGTTCCAATTGTATTCAAGCTAGTTCTAGGGTGCTTATGGTTTTGTGGCCCTAGTCCTATTAAACCATTCCTAGCTTGTGCTTTGAGGTTTGTGGCAAGCTTGGTATTTAACCCCTTTGTCAAAAAGTATGCTTTCATAGTTTATTTTCTTTGTGTTTAAAATAAATAAATAAATAAATAAAAAAAGGGCAGCCCAGACCGCTTGAGCGGAAGGGCTGGGCACACGAGCGGCCCAAGCCCAAAAGGGTACTACTTACGCGCCGCTAGAGCGGCCCACTAGTGCCGCACGAGTGGCCTAAATTCTTTCAAAAAAATAACTACACGAGCGGCCCAACCCAAAATGGTTACTGCTTCACGCCGCAGGAGCGGCCCAAACAAGCCGCTGGAGCAGCCATAAATAGGCGCTCAGGCCGCACAAGCGATCCAAAAAAAAAAAATCTGCAGTTTGTATGTTTATTTATTTATTTTATATTTCATTAAAAAAATAATAATAATAATAATTTAATTATTTCTTTATTTTATTTACATTTAAAATAATAATAATAAAAAAAAATCTATTTGTTTGTTCAACTTCTTTTATTTATTTTATTCTATTTATTTTATTTTATTTTTTTATTTTATTTTATTTTCAAAAAAAAATTTTTTATCTCAACACACCTAACCCACTCTCTCACAATCACTCACACTCACACTCACAGATCTCTCTCTCTCTCTCTTTCATAACCCCAAAAACCCACCATCTTCTTCTTCTTCTTTTTCCTTTTTCTTCTCTTTTTCTTCTTCTTTTTTCTTCCTCACCACCACCATCTCACCGCCGGCGTCCTATTTCCTTTCCGTCCGTCAAATCTCTGGCAACCACCATTTTTTCCGGCAGATCTCTATTCTTTTTCTCTCTTTCTCCACTTTTTCAAGGTAATTTTTTTCTTTCTGTGTAGATTTGTGGGTGTAGGAGTTAATTTGTAGAATCTTTGTCTTTGCTTGTTGTTGATCTGGTTCTAACTTCACCAAAAAAAAAAAAAAATACAGTGAAGAAGACGATCGCCGCACGTGCGGCCATCTCCGGCGAACATGCGGGCCAAGCCAAAAAAAAAAACCTCAGAAATCATGGTGCTAATAATAATACTAATTTAGTTTTTTTTTATTTGCTATATTTGTTTAGTTTAAATTGTTTCGTTAGTGATTCTAGTTAGTTTAATTAGTTAGTGGATTATTATTATTTTTATTTTGCTTGTTTAGTTAGTGATTTTATTTTTATTTTTTTTTAATTGTTAAGTAGTTTAGTTTTTATTTTATTTTATTTTCTGAATTTTTACTTTAGTTTATTTTATTTTCTTCTCTTTTATATAAATTGTTTAAATTAATTTTATTTTCTTATTTATTTCATATTTGTAGTTCCACTGTGAGTTTGTAAATAAATAAATACCAATCAATTCGGTGGTGTGAGGATGATGCGGTTTTGAGTGATGTATGCATACATGCTATATTTGATGAGTGTTAATATAATAGTTCCACATTTTTGGTTTTGTTGGTTGAACTATTGTGTGCAGGTATGGCTTCATCATCCCGCCGAGCACCCAAACGGCCTCGTAATACCAACATTGCATTTAGGGATGTGCCAACCAATTCTTGGGCCACCAAACCAGTTGCATGTGATACATCCTTTGATGTAGACTTCTTTCATCGCCATCAAACCACTGCGTGGAGTATTCAACAACTTGAAGACCGGGGCCTCCTGGGCATCTGTACCGTCACTGAACCGGCATACCTGTGCATTGTGCAACTCTTCTATCAGCCTATGTACGTCAGCGACAAGGCCCCGGGAGCTTTTTGCTCCCTTGTTGACGGAGTGGAGTTAGTGGTCACTCTAGCTTCAATTGCCGAGGTCCTCCACTGTTCCATGGACCCTATCACTGCAGAACAGTTCCCGGTATTCACTCAGGAGCTCACCATCCCGGCACTGGTCACTGAGTTTTATGAGGGGTGTCAGGATGATGACAACCGTACTAGCATCCGGCGGGCTAATCTACCACGCCGCTTTCTCTTCCTCGATATGGTATTGAAAAAGAATGTTATTCCTCTTGGCCACAAGGAAGAGCGGCGAGGGGACTTCCTCCGTGCCTTACATCGTTTTGACTTCGGATTTTAGGTTGACATCCCTACTTTGATCTACAACCAGATGCACCAAGTCTTTAATGAAGTCATAATACGCAATACCCGGGGCAGTGCTACATGGGCCCTCCCTTTTGCCAACCTCATTGCAGCGCTCATAAAAGCCCAAGAGACATACCCACTTCAGGCCAATGAGGTTCAGCTTTCGCCGCCCACATTTTATGGTAAAACCCACTAGCGTCAAACCACTGCTCGCCTGCCGCCTCCACTAATTCTTCCTGAGGCCCTGGCCAATCCTAATGATGCCCCAGTCGAGCTCGTCGCCACACCCGCACCAGCACCAGCACCACCGCCATTCCGTATGATGAGGGCACAATATCAGGCTCTTTTGGATAATCAAACCGCCCTTCAGCAATCTATGGTTGATCTCTGGACCGACTACCAGGCTTACCAGGATTATTCGCAGGCGGCATTTGATGGGTATCAGTAGTCAATTGCCTCTCTGTAAACTGACTTCTTTGCATACCGGGATTCGAGTAGGCAGCGATTTGATCAGTTTAGGCAGCAATTTCATCAGTTTGATCAGCGATTTGATCAGTTTGATCGGCAGTTCGATCAGCATGGCACTAGGGTTCATGATGAGGCGTTCGAGACTCGGACACTGATGCATGCCCTATTTGAGCAGCATTTCCCACCACCACCGCCAGATCCACATCAATGATTTCTGTATATTTCCTTTATTTTCTTTCCTTATTCATTTTGTTTTGTTTTATTTTTATTTTCTTTTCCTTTCTCTTTTATATTGTACCGGAAAAAAATATATATATATATATATATATATTTCCAAGAGTGTGTTTAGGTGTCCTTGCCTCGATGGGTGTGCGCCCATGCTGTCTGGTAAGATCCTCTCTCTCATTTTACTATCTAATGTCTACTTACTTACATTGAGGACAATGTTATATTCCAGTTAAGGGGTGAGGGTATTTGTAATAACTATTCATGTTTGTACTTGCTGCACTTGATTGCACCACATCACTTAGTGTTTACTTTGTACCAGTATGGTAATGATATGAGCATATGTTAATTGGGGAACATAGTGGGCTTGTATAAAAAGGGTTTATTGGGTAAATATTCACATGTGATGTTTGCACTAGGATAGCTGTTTGTGTTTGTGGTATTAGTACACTTGTCATGAGTATGCCTTAATTCACATGAACTCACTATCATAGCAGTGACCTCTTTATTATAATCTCTGGTGTACATCATTGATAATGGTTAAGGTTGCAGAAAAGAATAAATGAGTAGCCAAGATTCTTGTTAAAAAAAAAAAACTTGACTTGTTTGGGTTCGTAGCCTCTTTAACTCGAGTTACTAAGCCCGTAGGGGTGTCTCTACACCTAGTGCCCTAAAACCGTCTGGTTTGGGAGTCATTGGCCCAATACTTGCTACATGGGTTAATTAGAAAGCTTAAGGGGCCTAGACATTGCACAGTTAAGGAAAAATAAGAATGACTTGTTCGGATTCGTAGCCTTTTCAGCACGAGTTATTAAGCCCGTAGAGGTAGCACCTAGTGCCCTAAAACCGTCTAGTTTGGGAGTCATTGGCCCAATGCTTGTTACAAGAGTTGACTAGAAAGCTTAATGGATCAGGACATTGCACAGTCTTTCAGTTAAAAAAAAAAATTAAGAATCTTAGTTGCAACAGTTTAGTTTTTCTGTATATGTTGAGTGTTATTATGAGTTACACTGGGCTATTATAGTAGACAGTTAACTAATATGGAGATTGGACTTTACACCAAGGGTACTAATGATGTGTCTACTAGCATTCACAAGTACAGGGGACTTTACTTTTGTATAAACTGAAGTGTGGTTTTGGCTCAATAGATTTCTTCATACTTGTCCACTGTGTCTCAAAGAAGCAACATAAATTGAAATTTCAAAGAAAATTGATTTCAATCAATCAAGGCACAAAGAGGGAAACAAAAAGTGGTTTGAGAAATTTTAGAATTTCACTAAGAGTTGAGTGGCAATAGAAATCTAACCTGTCGAGGTGCAAGAGATTGAATTGGTGTCTTCTGCAACTGTTTGGTCAAGCTTTGAAGGTTCCACTTGGCACATCTTGAGAATTCGGTTGTGTTACTGTTTTCCCAATCAATGATAGTTGCATGTTCGCATAGCCAATACTATGATGGAAATTGAAGTATTTAAATTTTACTAAACACACAAATTTATAAGTATCATAACTGTAAATTTAAATGGAAATTCTACTTACCAGCAATGCAATGACATGCCCCATAACTTTCTCTGGAGTTTTGAGCAATACAGTTATAGAATCGATCAATGTTGCTGGTATTGCTTCTGGCCAATCATACTTCTTCATTGATTCAAGCAATTCCATGTATTTGATAAAAACCCACCCTATTGAATTCCCACTTGTTGCAAAAAATAGGATGAGACACAAGTACAAGGTAACAATGATCGCTACATTTTTGAAGTCATTTGGTTACTTCCCTTTCATTACTTTGTCTAATGCCTTCTTTACAACAGGACCAGTGAGCCTCGTTTCCTATGGGAATCTTCGCCTTAAGAATGGTGTGTTTGGCTTCTTTGAGTATCTTAATGACGTGGCGGCTTTACCACTTTCCAAACCAAAAATCAAGGTTATGTCATTGGTTGTAAAGGTCAAGTTCTTCTTATCAATTTTGAATGCTTTTGTTTTTTCATTGTATCATTGGATGATTATAACTACATCATCATCTGATTTCCTACACTTCCTTGGATCCATCATTCTTGTGGTTAGAGCTTGGATCAAATACCAGAATGGGGTCTTTTGAAGCTCAATAACTTGGTTTGAATTAAATTTAAGTGTTTGAAAAAAGAAGACAACAGATGAGAGGTTTGATCAGTATTAAATGCTGTAATTAGCTCTCTTTCTTTGGAGTTTAATAGATTTTTTTCCCTTTGAGCTTGAGTCTTTTGAAGTTGGCATATTCATCTTGATGCCTATTGCATCATCACCTTGGACTTCTATTTTTTGGCAAAGAGTTTGTGCTGTTTTGCTGCTTTTTGATCTAAGATCATAACTGGCAAACTTAGAGAGTTTCTATTTCTTTCTTGGTGTTTTGCTGCTTTTGCGTTTTGCCATTTCTAAACAATGAAAACATAAAGATGTCAACATTAAATCCCAGAGAAAATTAAACATGTCAGAGAAAATTACACATAAAGGAAAAAACTAAGGTGGACAGGAAAAATTAGACAAAGAAAATTAGATGTTAGAGTACTAATTGTTTTTCTATGGACTACATCTAGCCACAGAAAATTTCTATTCCCAGAGAAAAGAAACAAAGCTACATAAACATGCCAGAGAAATTTTCAATAATTGCTAAAATTACATATAGAAGTAAAATATAACCAGAGAAAATTCAAAAAAGAAATATAAATCTAGCAAGCACAGAAAATGAAAATGCCAGAGAAAATTAAACATGGCAAGCTAGAGAAAATTTTCATTCCATAATTAGCAAGAGAAAATAAGCAAAGCAACATAAACATGCCATAGAAAATTACACAATAGAGAAATTTGGAGGAAACCAAGAATTGAACAAAATAAACATAGCAGAGAAATTTTCAAAAAAGAAGCATAAATCTAGCAAATCACATAATATTAAAATGCCAGAGAAATTTACAGACACAACCAGAGAAAATTAAACATGGCAGACACACACAAGGGAGAAAAGTAATGTGGTCAGAGAAAATTATAAATGCCAGAGAAACTTAGACACAGGCAAGAGAGTACTAAGTGTTTTCGTGTGGAATACATGTAGCCACAGAAAATTTCCATTTCCAGATAAAGTAAACAAAGCAACATAAACATAACAGAGAAATTTTCAATAATTGCTAAAAATTACATATAAATGTAAAATATAGTCAGAGAAAATTCAAAAAAGGAAACATAAATCTAGCAAACACAGAAAATGAAAATGCTAGAAAAAATTACACATGCCAGAGAAATTACATAAACATATAGATGTAAAATAAAGAAACATAAATCTAGCAAATGCCAGAGAAAATTACACATACTAGAGAAAATTAAACATGGCAAGCCAGAGAAAATTTCCATTCCACAATTAGCAAAAGAAAATAAACAAAGCAAATTAAACATAACACAGAAAATTACACAACAAAGAAATTTGGAGGAAACCAAGAATTGAACAAAATAAACATACCAGAGAAATTTTCAAAAAAGAAATATAAATCTAGCAAGCCACATAATATTAAAATGACAGATAAATTTACAGACACAATTAGAGAAAATTAAACATGGTAGACACACACAAGGGACAAAAGTAATGTGGCCAGAGAAAATTATAAATGCCAGAGAAACTTAGACACAGTCAAGAGAGTACTAAGTGTTTTCGTGTGGAATACATGTAGCCATAGAAAATTTCCATTCCTAGAAAAAATAAACAAAGCAACATAAACATGACAGAAAAATTTTCAATAATTGCTAAAAATTACAAATAGATGTAAAATATAGCTAGAGAAAATTCAAAAAGGAAACATAAATCTAGCAAGTCACAGAAAATTAAAATGCTAGAGAAATGTACAGAGCAGAGAAATTTGAATAAATTGAACTTGAAAATTACACAGAGAAATTAACCATGCCAGAGAAAACAGGGGAATAAACAAAAACAAATGGGGAATAAACATGCCAGAGAAAATTCAAAGAAGAAACATAGATCAAGCAAATGTCATAGAAATTCAAATACCATAGAAATTTACAGACAAAATCACACAACAATCTTGAAGAATAAGTTCAAAATGCAAAGAAATAACATTTTTCAAATTCATGTAGCTTTTATTACGAAATTGAAACCCTAATTAATGGAAGGCTAATATAAAATGCAATTAACTGCGTTTCCAGAGAAAAACTCATTGGATTGTAGAAAAACTTACCAGAGTGAGGATGAAAACCTAATTACGAACTGATATGCCCTGAGATGAACATGCACTGTGATGAAGATGAACTGAGATGACGATGAACCGTGAAAACGGGTCAAAGAAATTTGTGAGGAAGGAATGGAAAAGATTTTCGCAGAAGATAATGAAACCCTAATGTCGATAGTGAAGATGATTGTGAAACCCTAATTCTACTCCTCTCTTGCTTGTGAAGATGGTTGGATATCAGGACTGGAACTCAATCATCGGAATCCAGTTGAGTTTTCTCGGTTGATTGTGAAGGGTATTTTGGTCCAAGAAATAATTAAAAAGCGCGCATGCTAGTTGAGGGACCTAAGGTATCATCCCTTTTTTTGGTGTCTTTATCCTCTAAATTACTATTATTAGGGACCTTAAAAAAAAATTTCCTTATTTTTTATTGGTTAATATGGTATTTATATAAATATATATATTGAAAGATAAAATAATATATGTTACTTCACCAATGAAACCGACTAATGTTTATATAATTTTTTTCATGTGACATTCATCGTAAGACTATCTCCAACGTTACATCAGATATTTTTTTAAATTTAAATTTGATAAAAATCAAATAAAAGAAATGTCAATTCTAACGTTCTGATATCAGATAGAGGAAGAACTAAATATTTCATTAAATGAAGGGAACGTTTATTGTTTATCAAATTTATAGGTAACCATTAGGCCGAACATCCTCCCAGATGTCCTCTGGAACAACCGGACTTTCTTTATCTGAACCCAATTTCTGCCCATGTCCGGACATTTGGCTATCCTTCCAGACAACCAATCATTTGATGAAAATTTTGAATTTAACGTTGAAGTGCACCGTATCAATTCAAACTTTTTATCAAACTTTTTATTTAGATTTGATGAAAAAATTGATACAATATTAAAGATGCTCTAATAAAAATAATTATTTAATGGCATGTATAATAGATGTAGTACCTAAGAGCATCTCCAACGGTGAACTTCTTTTTTCACCAAATTTGAGTAAAAAATGACTCATTTCACCAAATCTGATATCAGTAGCTCCAACGGTGCATCAAATCCCGTATCAAATCCCATGGGTCAACCGGTTGGTCGACCGGTGGGTCGACCGGTAAGCGTAAATTTTTTTTTTTTTTTTTCCGCAGCTTTAAACACTATGTTTTTTAGAACGCTATGTTTCAACGCTATGTTTTTTAAAATATTTCAATGATGAAACAATTGCAGCTTTCTGTAAAGATGAAACAATTAGGCAGGTTCAATGATGAAACAATTGATGAAACATAGGATAATTTTTCACTCACATTGCTTTCAAGCCTTTTTCACATTGAATTTCCTGATTATATCATTGGTTGGCTGGCATGTAAGTGGTAGTGATGTATTATCTGCTTAGTTGTTTATGTTAATATCATCTGGTATTTTGGGGAAAGCCATTCTTTAATTTGCAAGCAGCACCACTTTAGGATGGACGATGGCAGACGGGTCGACCGGCCGGTCAACCAGTAAGGCAAAATATAATTTTTTTTTTTTTTTTACCTGTTTGAACCTTTTTTGACCAGTTTGAACCTACCTATTTGAAAGGAATTCGGTCGACCGGTTGGTCAACCGGCCGGGCAACCGGTTGGTCAACCGGGTCCTCCCTCCAACGGTCACAAACAGTGTTTTGGTGAAATCAGTATCTTGTCCTCAGTTGAATTGTTTGATGAAATCTCAATCTGATATCAATTTGGTGCAACCGTTGGAGTAGTAAACAGTAACTTTTTCATCAAAATTTGAATTTGATGTCAACTTTGGTGAACCGTTGGAGATGGTCTAACGTAGTCAATGTCAAAAATTAAAATAGTCAAAATTTATTTGTGACGTCCAATGCGGACGGAGGCAGAATCAGAAATTTTATTTGAGAGGGACTAACATATATGCATAAAAAATACTAAATTAGCTTTGGTACAATACTAATTGAATATAATTTCTTACGAAATAAATATTTCACGAGAAAACTAAATAAATCTAAAAAATAAAATTTCCAATTTTGAGCTATTAGAGCACGTTTGTTTGATGGGATTCACCCATGGGATAGGGTTCCATATCCGGAGTATAGCATAGTCCATTGTTTGGTTTAGAAATTTTCCACCGGACTATTAGTTTCAATTTTGTTAGATTATTTTGTCCTATAGAAGGTGTGAGACATAAAACTCAAGATAACTCCTCCTATAGGATTAGATAGTAAAAATACATTTTTAACGATCTACATTTATGATGTTCTGGTGGACATGATGCTCTGAGTTGGTTTAAGAGGTTCACACTTGGTTCCATTGTTATGTTCTTTTTTTTTTTAATTTTTATTTATTTATTGTTTATCTTTTTTTTATTATTATTTACATATGCTTCTTGTTACTGCTCTATTTTTTTTTTTTTTTTTTTTGTATGTACCTTGGATCTATGCTTTATTCCACACGATGATGTGTATTTATCAATGGAGGTCAGTGTTGAATTTGCTTTGTCATAATATTATGGAGCTAAAAAAAAAAATTTGAAATTTAATGTATTTATGGTATTAATTATACTTAATAAAGTAAAATAAAATTTAAAAATCTCAACTAAAAATTAAAATAAATTTATAGAATTTTTATTGATATTCTATTTATTTAATTTTTTAAAAGTTATAGTCAAAAAATTAAATAAAATTTATAACTCAAATTTAGTATTCATATTATTTAGTAAACAATTCAAGGGATAAAATAATCTTTTGAACATTTATCCTTCTTCAATAGAATAGTCTTTTTCTGACATTTATTCCATAATTAAACAAACATGGGATACACATCATTACGAACAAAATAGTCCAAGAACTATGTATCCTAGAATTAACAGTCTGATAAATTACAATCTCACTTATCAAGTTTGTCCAAATAAACATGACCTAGATCATAGTATACAATCGGTTAAATCCCTGCTTTAATTTATTTTATTAATTGATGTAATCCAGTAAATAAAAAGTGAAAAATACTTAAAACTCCCAAAACATGACCTTTAAATTTATAATTATTGGTGTTGAATGCTATATGCTAATCGTTGATTTGTCTAGAAATCAATCAGTTAAAATTTAACCCTCTTGGCATGTCATTGTAAATAAATTTAGAGGTAAATTTTTAAATTCTTTAACATTACTCATAAAAAATATATATATACTATTTGATTTTTAAAATTTAAAAAATAAGTGACATATATCTTTTGTATTAATAAAATCGACTCGATAAAATTAATGTTATTATTTAAAATGTGAAATAATTAAAAATCATTTCATTAGACATGGTAAATACTAATGAAATAAAAATTAATAAAATAATTCTTATAAAATTTAAAAGTATCTCATCATACATTTTATAAATATTCATAAATATAAAATTATTAATAAATTATCAAAAATTAGACGGGGACGGGTTGCTCCCGGTACTACACAATTCCGCCCATGAGTACGGACAAATTAATGAAAGGCAATGTACATTTATTTTTTAACAAAAGACAAGTATTTTTTTATTTTTAAAGACAAAAATGTACTTCTTTCTTCTTTTTTTTTGGAACAAAGACAATGTACTTTATTATCCAAAGAAATGCATGCATCTATGTGAACCCCACTCATAAATATATGAACCACACAGTCACATATGCAAAGCTTGCGTATGATACTCAAACTCTGGGGCAATTTGGGAAGATTCTTTAGTTTCTTGATTTTTTTAATTCATATCACTTCTTTATTTTTTTTATAAAAAAACAAAAAAAAAAGTTTAAAAATCTAAAAATTAATTTTTACCATATTGTCAAAATACCACTACTCTCTTTTGACAGAAATTATCTAATATGTAAGGAAGACTATGTATTTATGTGTTCGAATAATGAAATATCATACTTTATTTATTATTACTAGGGTCATATATTTATTTAATCATTACTATTGTGTAGAATTCTTAGAAGATAAGACAATTCCTCCTGTTTTGGAATAATTAATTGATTTTTCAACAATTTTATTTTTTTATATTATTATTGGATGGACATAAAAAATAAAAATTAATAAATTAATAAAAAAAACATAATTAGTTGGACATACAGTTACGTGGTTTTTCCGAAATGCTAAATAATTTCTATTGTTTTTGAATTATTTATTATTTATTTTTAGTAATTTTTTTATATTCTAATAAAAAAATATATATTATAAATTAATTTAATCTAAATACACTTAAAAAGTAACATATTTATATATATAAAAAAAAAACATTAATGGATGCATTTGGCAATTGGCTACTATAATAATAAAATAAAATAAAAAACTACTATCAAAGCTAAAAAATCAAAAAATTATACAAAAAGTCACATATTTTTTCTTTTTTTTTATATATTTTTTACACAATTTTTCAGTTAAAATTCACAAAATCTTTACCAAACACTTTAGTTTTTTTCAATTCATATTTTAGTTAAAAAGACACCTACCGAACCAACCCCCAACAAAACCAACCGTTCAAAAAAACAAGACACCTACCGTTCAATAAAACAAAAACCAGCCCCCAACAGTTGTTTGGTTTGTTTTTGGGAGAGTTATTTTTGAAAAAAAAATTTGGGAGAGAGTTTAGAAATTTTTTTAGTTTGTTTGGTTGTATATTTTGAGAGAGTTGTTTTTTTGGGAGTTTGGGATGATTTGATATTTTTGGAGAATTTGAGTAGATGTATGTGAGAAAAAAAGTGATTGAGAATGAGAGATGAGAGAGAAAAAGTGATTGATTGATGTGTAAGAGAGAGAAAGTGATTTTGAAATTTTTTTGAGAAAAACTCAAACCAAACAATTTTTTAGAAATTTTTTTCTAAAACTCATCTCCCAAATGCAAACCAAACATGTCTAATACCTCCAACAAAGTTGAAAAAAATTCAAAAATATTTTGCAAAAATTAAACCAAGTTAGAGGTCAATAATCAGGCTCTAGTTTAGTTTCAGAATTATGATTTGAGTTCGTCGTTATGTTTTAAAAGATAAGTTTTTAAAATGAGTTTTGAAAAGAGAAAAATAGTTTGATTATGAGTTTTGAAAGGAGTTCTAAATTTTGAATTATATTTTGAAATTATTTTAAGTTTACTTTTAAAATATTTGAAAATTTTCTTAATTTTATTTTTTTAGGAAAAATATTCTTTATTGTAAATATTTTTTTCAAGGGAGATTTATTAGAAAATCATTTTTCAAGTATTTGTATCCTAATTAGTTCATAAGATATTTTTGTATTCCAATAAGTCCTATTATTTGGACATTTGATCCATCAAATTCTAATTCTCATGTTTAAAGTATTTTATGGACATTTTTACCCTTACAAATATTTTTTAAACCATTAGCAATTTAGTAATGTGAACATTCATATTTTACAATGTAAATATTCACATTGATGTATAAATGTTCACATTGATGTATAAATGTTCACATTGATGTATAAATGTTCACATTGACAGTGTGAACATTCACATTGATATATTAATATTCACATTAATAGTGTGAACATTTACATTGACATGCTAACATTCATATTGATGGTGTGAACATTCATACTGTGGGAGCATATTTTTGTGAATGACAACACGTGGCCAAGGTGGCACTGAAATGCCAGCCGAGGTGCCACATGTCCTGGTCATGGCGCCGCGGTGATCTCGGCTAGGCCGAGGTTATCTGCGAAGATACCGGAATCCGAGATGAACGGATAAAGGACAAGAGTCCTAGAATGAGGAAGGACCTCAGTCTGGATAAGGAAAAGGCTCTTAGGGAGTTTATCTTTATCTATTAGAGGGTCCAGGATGAGTATTGAGCCAGAATCCATTGAGGCTAGGCTTCTACAGGTGATCAGGTTACTGCAGGCTATAAAAGTAAGGTACCATCGTGGGTCTAAGGTATGCTTTTTGTATCTTGGCTAGTGAGTTAAGCACTGTTTGCTATCTTCGAGAGATAATTGAGTACTGATTTGATCGCTGGAGTGCCCCTGGGTGGACGAACTACCGTCGGAGTCTTATCTTTCTGTGGCTGGTTGTTCGGGTGCAATCTATTCTGCCGGTGTTCTCCAGCTGAGTACCTGTTTGGCAGTGAGGTCAAAAAATAGCGCCCACAATTTGGCGCCGTCTGTGGGAACGAAAGGAGAATAGATGGCCAACGACGGACAAAAAGAAAAGATTGGGGACGATATCCCTACTGAAAGTGGTAAACACATTGACCCTAACGTAGAGGAGGATAACTGTAATAACCCCGACCCGTAATTAGCTCATTACCGGTAATTAAGGATGTTAATTAAGTGATTAAGATTGATGATGAGATTTATAGGTAATTTGTAACATAATTGGTTGCCTATCTGTTGACTGTTAAATCATCTGTCCATGCTTAATGGTTTAAACTGTAAATTGAAAGCCTTATCGGCATCCGAAAACGAAACTGAATATACCACCGTGTTATTTGGAATTTTTAGGACATTATGGTAAGGTTAATCAAAAATTGATTTAAAACAATTCATTAAGTCGCGTTTGGCAAGCCTAATGTTCCAATTAATATATTATAGCATTATATGTGTTATTGAGCCACTTTAGCCCATTTTGAGCTCATCTCTTCACTTCCTTAGTGGAAAATTCTGAGATAACATTTTAGAGAGAGAGGGAGAGCAATTCTAGAGAGAGAGGGGGAGAAATTGAAGAAGAAATTCAAGGATTTGCATGCACTCTTCAAGATTAAGCAAGAATTTAGCAAGAACAAGACTTAAGGTAGAATTTTTATCCTTTCATTCATGTATTCAGTGTTATCTTGCATGATTCATGGAGGTTATAAGCTTAGATGTGTACATTGAGCTTAAAATGTTGAAGTGAGAGTCAATCCATGCATGCATGCATAAATTCTTGCATTTTGAAGTTAATTTTCATAAAAACTTACATGCATGTGTTAATTTCACTCATATGTTGGTCAATCATCTTGTTTTCCATCAAATTACCAAGATTACCTATGTTTTGGAGGGTTTGAATTCAAAGAAGTCCATACACGTGGTGTTCTTGAGCATTCACCATGTTTCAAGTTGAAATTGCAAGTTTTCGACAAACCTTGGGCCATGATTTTATAAATTGATCTTGAAACTTTCATATTCTACAAGTTTTCTGGGTTATATCAAAGTCTGGGGCCCAAGAGAGGTATTTTGGAGGTTTAAACTCGAGTTTTGAACTCAGGGATGCAATCTGGAAATTCCAGATTCTGCAACCTCGCTCGAGCGAAGGTGTTCTCGCTCGAGCGACCACTCTGAAATTGTGCACTTCGCTCGAGCGACCAAAAGTCCGCTCGAGAGTAAATTTCGAGCTCCCAGAAGTTTGCATCATTTACAGATCGCTCAAGCGAAGTCATGTGCGCTCGAGCGACCAGTCACATTTTTGCATGCTCGCTCGAGTGAGGAAAGCTTAGCTCGAGCGAGGACCTAAAATTCTGAAATTTTGCCTAAGTGTTCCAAGGCATGTTTTGACATCCTCATTGCATCTTAGGCATTCCTAAGCCTTAATTAAGCTATAGTAATGAGGTTATGGGCTAGAAACGCACACTAAGAAAAGAATGTAACGAGTTATTGAATGACAAGTGTGTGAGTTGAGCATTGAAATAAGTATGAATCACACTTAGAGATTGCAAGGGTGTGTGTGTTCTAAGCCATGTGATAAGAATAAACATGAACCAACGTGATGTAAGCTAAGTCTTAATGGCCACATGAATAAGTAATGATAAGATTCGTTGGTGCTATGTATTTTGTGATTGTAGGTCAACGTCCGAGAAGTGATTGACCATCTACGGAACCACTGTGAGTAACGTTATCGTAAAGATACGTTTATATGAAATTATGTTCCAAATGTGATATATCAAGCTATGATTTTTGAAATGATATATGTTTCTGTGAACGAAGATCCATGTTTGAAATCTATTATGGCATCCATAGATAGTCCCAAGTCATGGGGGACGGCATGAAAATGCGGGTCCATGACAGTTACGAGATCTCGTTAGCCACTTCATTGTGGTGATATGTGTTTAATCGGTGTCCGGGACCGGTTACTCTAGTCGGAAGACGTTATGTGATATGTGATATGTTCTATGGAGTATACCATTATTATGTTCTGATATGAGATGACTATGATTATGCTATGATCTGTTTTGTACGTATAAAATGTTCGGATTTCGTTCACTAACCCCTTTACCTTAATGTTATTCACTGGGCTTTAGCTCACTGTTTGTATATATATGTATATAGGTGAGCATTCTGGAGTTCGAGCCCAAAGGTTTTGTGGGGGACTGTGTTTCTGTTGTCAACCAGCCTTTGTGCCTCCCGTGGAGGTTCCCGATGTAGCTTGTGTTGAGGCCATGTTGATTCTGTACATGTATATATATATTATGAAACTTGTTGGCTATACTTAAGAATTTGGTAATGTGTGTGGTATAATATATGGTTGACTATTGGTTATGTAATTAAAGTTTTAAAATATACTGTTTCATGTAAGTCAACACAGCTCATTGGACATTTATATTTATGTATCTGCTTCCGCTAGCCCCTTATTTTATATTAATGTCATCAGAGGCCGTAGGTAATCCAAGGATTACTGGCCGGTTACGACGCTAAACCTATAGGGGCGGGTTTGGGTCGTGACAATAACTGCAATGAAGAACCTTGGGATAAGAATCCCTGAGAGAAAGACGTCGGCCAGGAAGGAGACGTACCAAAAAAGGCAGACTGAGAAGAGTATTATAATGAGAACGACCTCCTAGTATGGAAAGACAGATGCCTATAGAGGGATGGCGAGATGAACGAAATGGCAAACAAATTGGCAGACCTACAATCGATCATCAGTTTCATGATGCAGAATAACGTCATGCAGCCACCGTTTCCGTTACAAGACGTACCGATTCCGGAAGCCAAGAACGATGCCCAGAAAAGGGGGGCAGAAAACAGTTCCTGCAGTCCCTTAGCGTAACAAGACAAAGGAACATTCTCACCAGCCTTCACGGGGACGTCGGCTGGGGAGAGTCGATGAAAGGAGAGTCTCAGAAGACACGTCGTACCAAAGAAGCCTATACCAAATAACATCAGCATGTTCAAGGGAAGGAGCTTTGTTTCGACACAACCAATGGAGGGAGGTCTAAGAGGACTCATAACGACACCGGAAGTAGCACACCAAAAAGGCTGAAATCCGTTAATAGCCGAGCTCTTGGACGGACCAAGGAGGATTTGAGGGATTACCTCTAGAGGAAGCGACAAAATGCCGAGGTAACCTCTCCGGTCAAGTCGAGAACGCCATTTTTGGTAGAATTGGACAAATTTGAGGCCTTAAAAAGGTTCCACATGTCGAGATTCCAGATATACGACGGTAAGTCTGACCCTAACTTTCACGTCGGCTTGTACCTGAACTCAATGGCACTATACACCAGGAACGAGCCGTTGCTCTGCAAGGTGTTCCCCTCATCCTTTGGGGAAATCGCATCAGATTGGTTTCACAAGTTGCCGAAAGGAACTGTGAAAACCTGGAAGGCTTGGCTGAGATTTTCGTGGCCAGGTTTGTGACAAACAAACTATAGCCGTTAAGGGTGGACTCCTTGATGGCTCTGAGAATTAGTGAGGATGAAAGCCTTAGGGCTTAGGGCTTATGCCAAAATGTACTATGAGGTGTTTAACCGAATACCAGAGTACAACCAAGAGGTGGCGGTCATGTCTTTTAAGAACGGCCTGAACGATGACTGTCTGCTTCGAAAATCACTGGTAAAGACGCTACCAAAAAGTATGGAGGAACTCATGGCCAGGATTGAGAAGTATACGAGAGCGGAGGAAGACACGCCGGGGAACAAAGGCGTCAAAGCAAGAGAAGAAGAACAGCTCGCCGAAGTGAGACCAAGGTAATACAAACTTGAATAGATAAGAAACCGGACTGAGGGCTACACAGGCAGTCACCACAGTGTTCCGAATCTCGATTTACAAAGTCCTAGAAAGAATCAGGAATCAGCCCTACTATAGAGCACCAGAGAAAATTCTAGGCAAATTTATGGGAAGGAGTCTGGGGAAGCGCTGTGCCTACCACAATGAGGATGGACATCTAACTCAGGGGTGCAGAGCCCTAAAGGCACATCTGGAAGATCTAGTAAGACAAGGTCATTTAAGGGACCTGGTAGATGAGGCCAGGACAAGGTAAGAATAAGCAAGGCTGCCTCAGGCACCAGCAGCACCACCTCCACCAGTGCCATAACCGCAAGTAGGTGAACCTCGAGTAATCAATGTGATTCACTCGAAAGTCAATGAGAACGAGATACGTGGGGAGACTCAGAAGGTGAAACACTTACAGCACGTGTGTCAGGTCCGGCAGAAAAGACTTAGGGCAGACGAGTACCGAGGACCAATGGTGTTCTTTACTGAAGACGATCTAGACATGGTGCAGCATCCACACAACGATGCCCTGGTAATATCCCTCAAGATTGGAAAGTGCCAGGTAAAGCACATTCTAATTGACCAGGGCAGCTCTTGTAACATCATGTACGTTAGATGTTACAAGGAGCTTAGCCTTCACCAAGATGATCTGGAAGAGTCCAATGGTCCAATGGTTGGGTTCAACAGAATGCCGACGTGGCCCCTGGAAGCAATAAGTTTGGAGGTACAGGCTGGTACCAAGAAGATAAACACAGAGTTCACAATAATTGACACCCCCTCCCTTTACAATGTTATCTTGGGAAGGCTATGGCTGCATACAATGGGGGCTCTTCCCTCAACACTACACTAGCTGTTGCGGTTCCCAATAGAGCATGGAATTGAGGAGGTCAGAGGGGATCAGGTGCAAGCAAAAATTGCTCCATGGCAACAATGAAATCCACCTACAACATACGAGAAGCAGAGACAATAGAGATTGAGGACGAAGACATGGAGGTCCTGGAGGACGTCGGCAAAGAACCAGCCGAGAAGAATGAGGAAGCCCTGAAAACGATCCTAGTCCAGCAAAGGGACGAAGAGCGTTTCTTCCTACTCGGCTCAAGATTGGGCGAGGATGAGGACAGAAAGTTAGAAGCCTTCTTACGAGCAAACATTAAGGTGCTTGCCTGGACACCATACTAAATGCCTGGCATTGACCCCGAGATCACTTACCATAGACTGAATGTAGATAGGTCGACTAAACCAGTCATTCAACGGGCTAGAAGGCCGACATTGATGCATGTTAAGGCAGTAAAAGATGATGTGGATAAATTACTGGAGGCCAGAGCCATTCGAGAGATAAACTACCCAACATGGTTATCAAACACAGTTGTTGTGAAGAAGAAGAATGAGAAATGAGGGTCTGCGTGGACTTCACCAACTTGAATAAGGCTTGTCCCAAAGATAGTTTCCCACTCCCCAAGATTGACTAATTGGTAGATGCCACTTCAAGGCATGAAAGGATGAGCTTCCTGGATGCATACAGAGGGTACCATCAGATAGGGATGTACCCCCTTGATGAGAAGAAGACTGCATTCATCACCCCAAAAGGGCTGTATTGCTACAAAGTGATGCCTTTCGGGTTAAAAAATGCAGGAGCAACTTACCAAAAATTGGTGACTAAAATGTTCAGACATCTAATAGGCAAAACAGTGGAGGTATACATTAATGACATGGTCGTGAAGACCAAAGAACTTGAGGATCATCTGGCTGACCTGAAAGCAGTCTTTAATATCCTGAAAACATTTCGGCTTCGACTCAATGCGTCGAAGTGCGCATTTGGAGTTGGGTCAGGAAAGTTCCTGGGATACTTGGTTACCAGAAAAGGCATTGAGGCGAGCCTAGATAAGATCAAGGCCATCTTGGACTTGAAGAGCCCGACATCGGCAAAACAAGTGCAGATGTTGACTAGAAGGGCCGTAGCCCTGAATAGGTTCATAAGTAGAAGTTCTGACAAATGCAAACCTTTTTTTAGTTTAGTGAAAAAGGCCACAGATTTATTGTGGACAGAAGAGTGCAAGGTCACCTTGGCCGACTTGAAGAAATATCTGACCACAGCTCAGTGCTCTCAAACCCAGTACCTGGAAAGAAACTATTCTTGTACTTGGCGGTTTTGGAGTATGCAGTAAGTGCAGTAATAATTAGAGAAAAGAAAGGAGAACAAATGGTAGTATACTACGTGAGTAAAACCCTAGCAGATGCAGAGACCAGATACTTACCCTTGGAGAAACTGACACTAGCATTAGTAATGGCTTTCAAGAAGCTGAACCATTACTTTCAAGCCTACAAAATTATGGTATTAACTGAACATCCTTTGAAGTCCCTGTTGCAGCAAAGAGATCTGACTGGCAGGATAGCCAAATGGGCAGTGGCGTTAGGCTAATACGACCTGGAATTCAGACCCAGAACAACAATTAAAGGCCAAGTTTTGGCCGACTTCGTGGCCAAGTTCACACTTGGCGCCATCCCACATCGAGCTCCATTGAACCGCGGTTTAGGAAGTCTAGGTGAACAAACAGAAACCCAGCTGGGGATAGCAAAACAAAAGAAAGAAGAGAAACTCAGGCCCTACGATATTTACATCAGTGACTCATTCCGCCTATTTGTTGATGGAAGTTCAAATCGTCAGGGAGCAGGGGCAGGAATAGTGCTAGTATTGCTAGATGAGCGGATGCTGGAACAATCTATTCGTTTGGGGTTTCAAGCCTCAAACAACGAAGTAGAATATGAAGCACTGATCGTAGGATTGAAGTTGGCAACAGTAATGGAAGCCGACGAGGTGGTGGTCTTCTGTGACTCCCAGCTTATCATCAATCAGGCAACAGGCGAATACGTAGCCCGAGATGAAAGAATGATGGCCTGTGTAAAAGAGGTTGTCAGACTAGTAGCCTTATTCCAGGATTGTCGACTACAGCAAGTTAGCCGACATGACAACAGCCATGCTGATGCCTTGGCTAATCTGGCTAGTGCAATAAAATCAGGAGAGGCAAGGACAATAATGGTTGACTATTTGTCAGGCCTAAGTATAGAACCACTGAACATAGAATATAAGGCAATGTGTGTGGAGATGGGACCAAGTTGGATAGATGCGATAGTAGTGTTCCTTAGAGATGGGAAGTTGCCAGATGATCACAAAGAAGCACACAAGACCAGACTAAGTCAGCGAGGTTCAGTCCTACAGCAGAAGGACATCTCTACAGAAGGTCTTTTTCTGGTCCCCTTTTAAGATGTGTGCATCCTTCACAAGTTGAAGACTTCCTGTATGAAATACACGAAGGAGTATATGGAAGCCACGCAGGGAGTAGGTCACTTGCTCATAGAGCCATTACTCAGGAGTATTGGTGGCCCTATATGTAAAAAGATGCTGAAGCTTATGTCAGAAAGTATGAGAAGTGTCAGAGGTTTGCACCTTTGATACATCAACCAGTAGCAGATTTAAACCCAGTGTCTAGCCTTTGGCCATTTGCCCAGTGGGGCATGGATCTTGTTGGACAACTGCCGCAAGCGACTGGACAAAGGAAGTTCTTACTGGTAGCAACAGATTACTTCACCAAGTGGGTAGAAGCTGAACCCCTTGCAAAGATCCGAGACATTGATGTAAAGAACTTCATATGGAAGAATATCATCACCAGGTTTGGGATCCCAAGGGCAATAATAGCAGACAATGGCACACAGCTTGACAGTAAGCTAATTAAGAGCTTCTGTGCAAAGTACAAGATTAAGAACTACTACTCCACTCCAAGCTTCCCTCAAAACAACGATCAAGCAGAAACATCCAACAAAACTATCTTGGATTGGATTAAGAAGAAGCCAAAAGCAGCAAAGGGAAAGTGGGTGGAAGAGCTACCCAATGTACTTTGGGCATATCAGACTACGCCGAGAATATCAACTAGGAAATCCCCATTTGTCATGGCTTATGGCACAGAGGCAGTAATCCCATTAAAAGTCGGCATCCTAGGGATTAGAACCCAGGGAGTAGAGAATGGGACCAATGAGGCATTTCTGGTCCGAGATCTGGACCTGTTGAAAGAAAAAAGGGAGATAGCAGCAATTCGACTAGGGGCATAACAGCAGCAACTTGCAAAGGCCTACAATAAGAAGATCAACCCACGAGAGTTTCAAGTTGAGGACCTCGTCCTAAGAAAGGTTGTCGGCAACAAGAAGGATCCCAGAGAGGGTAAGCTTGGCCCAAATTGGGAGGGACCTTATAGAATCATCTCGGTCGCTAGCAATGGTGCATATCGACTTGGAGACAGTGAAAGCAAAAAATTGCCAAGACCTTGGAATACTTGCAACCTGAAGTCTTTCTGTCATTAGATTTTTTGTTTTTTAAAAGTTTTTTGTTATTAGCCGAAGTAATAATAAGATTTAGCTTGGTTTTTTAATTTCAAACTTGTGTAAAACAACTAACCAGTCCTTTGGCGATGTTTCTAAAGTGAAACATGACTAATAATTTAGACTTATTATATGGCGGAGTTGAATTATACTTGCATAAAATAGAGTTAAACCAAGTTGGCGATGTTTCTAAAGTGAAACATGACGAATAACTTAGACTTATTATATGGCAGAGTTGAATTATACTTGCATATAATAAAATTTAACTAAGTTGGTGTGGGAGCCAGAATTTTATAGGTATTAGCTTATTGGGCCCAACCCAAACAAAGCCTACAAAGGTCCAGCCCAAATAAATATCACACCCCCCATCTATATAAAGGGGGGCATCCCAAGTTAAAGGTATGTCTGTTCTCCCTCCACCACACACACACACCCCTTCTAATATAGATATATACTATTTCATGATTCAGGGACTGACTTCATCATCGGAGTACTCCCGGCCGGCAACCCCGGTTGGGTGGCACCGACTATGTTCCTCATTGCAGATCTACAGGGGTGCAGCTCTTCTCTTCGTTGGATCTCCACAACATCCATGTGAGGGGATATTTCATGGCCTCACAATTGGCGCCGTCTGTGGGAACGACTGAATGAGATCAACGAAGAACACAACAAATATACTTCTGTAAGTAAACATATACGGGTTGCTTTGAGGTTAGTACATTTTCGACAAAAGCAAAATCAATTCCAAGTAATACGGCCCACGGCTGGGTCTCATTTTTATTTTGATTCAACTTGATTCGCAATATGCATATCTCCGTACATATAATATTATATCTATCTGTGATGTAAGTAAGCGTACATTGGTGGGTCGTTTTTTGAATATCAATTTTTGCCTGCTAAAACCAACAAGAACAAAATCAAAACAGAGCGTTTTCACTTTCTCTCTCTAAAACTGGGTTTCAGACTTTTGTTTATGGGAGTTTCCTTTCGGCATTGTACAAAGGGTGGCTCTGCCAAATCCACGCCTGTAATTGTTTCTTTATTTAGGAATTGTTTCTTTATTAGCTTTATATATTTTTATGTTGCTTTGGTAATCATCCCGGCTGTTAGCGTAATCTTTGCACTCATAGGTAATTTAACATTTTTTGATTCCATAGACTGCGAGAATACGAGCCAATCTATACGGCTCAGGTTAATGCCAATAAAAATATAAATATATATATATATGTACTTATATATATATAATAATAATATAAGAATAAAATTTGGTCAGACTGAGGCCATCTATACGCCTCATATTATTTGGCAATATTCTGTATTCGGCGTCGCCTTTGGCCCATCAACTTGCCAGTAAATGCCGAATAGATACCAACTTCTTGAACTCGCACAAATGTTGTTCAGAACCTATTGATCATGTGCATGAAAATAATATTTGTTGTAAAATAACAACTGTTTGCATAGATATTAATATTGACTTGCATTGATATGTGTATGTAAAGGATATTGTCATTAAATCTTGGCTGGGTCTTTACTTTCTCTCTCTCTAGAAAAATTTCATGAGTTATTATAGTAATTTATGGTCATCTTTTGACCGGCTATATATGAAGCTAATTAGGAACTCCACTTGTAAGATGTGTTCTTGGTTAAGGTTACAACTACTAATATACATTTGGACTATTCGGTTAGTGTGTTGGCCTCGTAATTGATACTCATTTTGCTATATGCTTAATACTCGTTTTAAAACAAAACAGAGCTCATGGATTTACATTTGCACCTTCATTTGTTCTCTCTAAAAATGGGTTTCACACTTCTCTATGTAAGAACATCTTTTCAGCATTAGAAACGAGTTACACGGCCAAACCCATCCCTAAGATTGTTTATTCATTTATTACCTCACAGAGTTCATTTATAAAGTTGATTCTTAATATATGCATATATGTACTTGTGCTAAAACTTTCTATGGACTCCAAAGTTGGTCTTCTCTTTTTCTCTCTCTAAGAAAAGTGGACCCACGGTTGGGTCTTTGCCTTTTCTTTTCGATAAGTATATATATGTATATGTATATGCCTATATATCTTGTTTCTCTCTCTCTCGAAGTGTTCTTGGAAATCAAAAACAAGAATTCAACATGACCCACAATTATGCCGTTAAATCTTAGCCATGAGTGCGTTGAAGCTTAGCCATCCTCCTCGGCAGCATATAGGTTACTTGCGCATGCCGAATAGCTACCAACTTGCCGAAATTGCACAAAGTAGCTAACTCTTTTCCCTTCCAACCATTGCCAACCAAGCTCTCGGCAAAGACAGAACAAGCCGACCATACAAAGCTCGCTCGGCAAAGCTACAAAGCTGTTCGGCGGTGCCATTGCAAACGCATTTCGACAACACTGAAACTTATGGAAGCGTGCTCGGCAGAGCTACAAAGCTGTTCGGCGGTGCCATAACAGCTACTCAGCATCTTCCACATTTCTCGGCAATCCTACTCGGCCACATACGTCCACTCCACAACATTGGACATTCTCGGAACACCTACCAATTATTAAATTATTCACCTCCAGCAAAAATCTCATGATTCACTTCTCGGAAGTACAAAATTGCTCGGCGCTACTATTCGGCAAACATCATATCGTATTGCTTATCTGCGATTCGGCATATTACAACCAAGGAGTTTCGGCAAACCTATTGACTTATTCGGCAATTTGTATTTTCATTCAGGTTGCATGCATATGATCAACTCGGCTTATAACGTATTCGGCAAAAATTACACCGCAACATTTATTATTCGGCACATTCTTTGACAAGTTTATAATTATTCTGCAACAATATTCGGCAACAACCTGTCTTATTCGGCACTAATATCTCAGCTCAGGACTATCATCTTGGCTTGCCGAAATCCATATCTGAACATATCACAAGATTCGCATCGGCTCAAAGGGTCCAAACCCACCAACCCGAGAAGTCAAGAAGTAACCAAAGTATGCCGAAAATTGCGATACGGCTCACATTTTCTGACGACTGAAATTTTCAAAGCTGCCAAACTCTAGTTTTGCCCATACCAACGTGAAGTACTCATTGAGACGATTCCAACGCAACAAACCGCGTCAAAATCGGAGCTCAAACGAAGCCGTACGGGCCATTCAAAGTTTGCCCAGAAAATAAATTCATTCGCTGGAGAAGATGATCCAGCAAGTTATGAAGAAATAATCATGTGCTTCGCGGTCGCATTACGCCCTGTTGATCTAAGCCGTTAAATCTATTTTGGCTACAATTACGCCATCAGAAGACTGATCACAGCGATCCAATAGTCCTTTCCAGCTATCTGACGCACTTCGAGTCCATCCGTACAGTCAGAATTTGCAAATTCAGCACAAAATAAATATATACATATATATTAAATAAATAAAAATACAAATAAATTGCAGATTTGATTCCGATATCACCAAGCACCTTACTTTGTCTCGGCTTCATTCTGATATTGCCACAGCACCGAACGGGGGCACGGAATCCGTTTCAAATCATTATCGGCCTACTCGGCAATTTTGGCCCAAGTCAATTTTATTCCTTTCGCCTAACAAATCTTATTCAAAAGCAATGGGGCAAATATACGATTGGACAAGAAGCTCAACTCCACTAAATTGGCAACCACTGCCGACCAAGTTCTTAGCAAACCACTGCCGACACACCGCCGACCAAACGATTGGCACAATCGCCGATCCAAGTGTAAACGGACACCGATGTTCTGACACTAGTTACTCGGCAGTATATCAACTTTACCCGGCAAGATTATTCGGCAAAGCAACATTATTTGTCAACTTTATGCATCGTCAAAATTTATGCAGCAACATTGGCCACAGTATTCGGCAACTTTATTCACCTACCAACATTATTTGGCAAAACATTTGCCCACTCGGACATCAGTCAATTTTTCGCTTTCCAATTGGGGCACATCAGCCGATCATCATCTCGGCACCTATGATATGCGTGTATACTCGGCGAACTTGGTACAAACACTACAAGGACGATTACTTGAGTTACAAACTTCCGCCCCCTTTCTACACAGCTTCAAGCAAGCACTCGTTTTGAGGCAATACATTACACACTTGGCAGACAGCAGTTTGCATATTTTTGCACGCCGTCATTTTACCAAAGCCGAATCTTCCTTGCAACATAGGGCAATGGGAATCTACATTCCTTCCGACTAACACCTGTCATTCGAAAGCAATGGGGCAAGTCTACCTCGGAATAAACGCAAACCGAGCAACTCGGCAATTACATAGTTGGCCTCATATCTACTTGGCAATTCCATATAAGCGGAACAATATTATTGGTGATTAAAACGCAAACCGAGCAACTCGGAATAAACGCAAACCGAGCAACTCGGCAATTACATAGTTGGCCTCATATCTACTTGGCAATTCCATATAAGCGGAGCAATATTATTGGTGATTAACACGTCCACCTTATTCGGTACAGGATACATTATTCAAAATCCTTGCCACTTTGGCACTTGCCACTTGAAATCAGCAAAAGTCTCCGAGTACAGCGCAATCTTCGCACTCGGCACAGAGCGCCGTTAGCAAAAGCCTACACCCTTGGCCAGGGTTATAATACCACAGGTCTACACCCTCACCCGGGGGTAATAATACCGTGGTCCAATTTTTGACTGATATATCTACCTTATTTAATCTATCTTATTTGGTTCAGGTAATCATTTCCGTTTTCGGCCTATAGAAATATTTCTAACTCGGCATAAAAGTCCATATTTGGAAGCAATCTTTGCACCTGACAAAATACTGCACCCATGCCCGGGGGTTAGAATACTGCGGCCTACGCCCATGCTCGGGGGTTAGAATACCGCGGCCTACACCCATGCCCGGGGGTTAGAATACCGCGACCTACACCCATGCCCGGGGGTTAGAATACCGCGGCCTATCATTATGATTTATTTGTATTCCTTTTTGGGTTTTAGCTCAACCCCCCACATCTTATGATCAACATATATACATTTATACATATATTCACGACATACGTACATTTATACGTACATCGTACATTTATACATACATTCAAGACATGTGTACATTTATACATACATTCAAGGCATGTGTACATTTATACATACATTCAAGCATACATTCACGCATACATGCAGACATTCATTCATATATTTTATTCATTTATCCAAAGTGTTCTTTATCAAAAAACCTAACAGCTATTTGAACAGCATAACTTGGCAAGAAAAAACTCTCATTCCTTCTACCGCAGACAATGAAAGTTTTGGGGCAATTGTGGGAGCCAGAATTTTATAGGTATTAGCTTATTGGGCCCAACCCAAACAAAGCCTACAAAGGTCCAGCCCAAATAAATATCACACCCCCCATCTATATAAAGGGGGGCATCCCAAGTTAAAGGTATGTCTGTTCTCCCTCCACCACACACATACACCCCTTCTAATATAGATATATACTATTTCATGATTCAGGGACTGACTTCATCATCGGAGTACTCCCGGCCGGCAACCCCGGTTGGGTGGCACCGACTATGTTCCTCATTGCAGATCTACAGGGGTGCAGCTCTTCTCTTCGTTGGATCTCCACAACATCCATGTGAGGGGATATTTCATGGCCTCACAGTTGGCGATGTTTCTAAGTGAAACATAACGAATAACTTGGACTCATTATATGACAGAGTTGAAATTATACTTGCATATAATAAAGTTGAACTAAGCTGGATTAATCTAGATTTTCCATATCGGCATAATCAAACCCAAATTGGAACTAAGTGCATTTGAGTAAGATTGACAGAGGAACCAAGGTTAAGAACCTCGGCTAGTCTCTGTTTGAATCTAACTTCGGCAACAAGATCGTAGCCACATGCTTAATGAGAACCTAAGTGAAACTTAAGTTCACATTAGAGGGCAGAGAGCTAGAAAACAATGATAAGTAAAAGTTTAAAGCACTTGGGGACTTGTTGAAATTCTATAGAAAAATTTACAAGTTGAAGATATGCCGAGGTAATATTACAAGAAGTACGTACGCACTTGCCGAGATGACTAGGTTGCCAAACTTGGAAAGTATGGTAGACTGAAGTCTTGATAGAAGACAATAAGTAAAGTGGCAAGTTTTAAATAACACTTGTGAAAATATTTTTACAATGTTTTCAAGTATTAAGCCAAGGCCGAAATGAACAAATTAGAAGTAATGTCCGAGGTATATTTACTTCGAGGAGACTGTACAGCTAAAGGAATAAACTGAAGACATGCAAAATATTCTAAGTATGAAAGTAGTAAAGCATACAAACATACAAACACCTGAAAGAAGAAATTATACTTGCATTCAAAAGAAAAAAACACTTCAGCCTGCAAAAGGATTACTTGTTCAGATACAAAAAGGGCACATCGGCCAAACAAAAGCTAATATTGTTTGAAAGGAAAAAAATACAAGGTACAGAAAAGAGGAAAAGCATCGAAATAGACTACTCGACATTAACAGCTGGTTGTGTGTCTGCCTCAGAAAATAACGGGGAAGTCTTCTCAGCAACCTTCTCAGCCTGGATTTCAGCATCAATTTCTTTGAGGGTTTGATCGAGGCTCTTCTCGGTGGAAGGCACCTCAGGCACAGTCTTCTTGAGGGAGGCATTTTATGAGACCTCATCCTCCTCATCCTGAGTCAAGTCCAGGACTTGCTCATTCAGAGTTGGGGACTTGGCCCCAACAGAACCCTCATCATCGGCCTTCACCTCGGCCTTTTTGTCTTCATCATCTTCTTCTTCTTCTTCTTCTTCTTCTTCTTCCTCCCCCGTCTTAGCCTCAGATTGTCTTGAAGTAGAAGGGAATGGCACCAAAAGTCGACCTTCATCACAAAAGAAAGAATCCTCGGGGACAGCCAACTCCTTCAGAGTAACCATCCAACCAAGGGTGTAACCCTTGTTCATGCCTGTCTGACTTGTTTCTTGTACTCCTCGCGGACGTCGGCTGCCCTTTCGGCATAGGCCTTCTCATCCACCGCTTTGATTTCGGCATCCTTTGTGGCCAAGGCACTTCGGAGCTCTGCTTGAGCTTCGGCAGTTTTTGCTTCGACCTCTTTTATTTCAGTTTTGAGGACCTCAACAACAACCTCTGTAGCACCTGTCTTTTCCTCGGTTTGATCTTGGGCTTGCTTAGTTGCCTTGGCCTGATCTATCAAGACTTTCATTTTGGCCTCGGCGTTGTTTAAGGACTTAAGCAAGCCAGCAGCCTCCTTCGTCTTGTGGACTAACTCCTTCTTCAAGTCCTCAGCCTGCATCGCAAAGGAATGGGCGTGCTGGATTGCCTAGAAAAAGCGGAATAAACAAAGTTAGTAAACTCTTTTAGTATGAAAACAGATAATAGAGAATACCAAGTATTAGGAGTTTACCAATACAGAGTGCTGCACCATCAGAGTGAAATTTTCATATTCGCTGACCTCGACCATACGGTGGAGGTCATTTGGAAGGAGCAGTGCAGTAGAGATGGCAACGCCGACCTCAATGTTAGTAGCGCTATCACCGGTTCTGACAGGCTTGTCCTCGATCATGATGGATGGGGCCCAAGGGTCATCAGCTTTAAGTGAACCCGAGGTGGCTGCAGAGTCCGACCTCAACTTCTTTGACTTGGCAAATTCAGAAGGGTCATCCTCAGCAAGTCTCTTCTCGGGGGCGGAGGAGCTTTTCTCAACCTCAGCTAGCTTGGATATAGGCAAAGTGTCCTCAAAGTCAATATGAGTCACTGTTGCCTTGGCTTTGGCCTTTTTCACTCTTTTTGGTTTGGCCCTTGGTTGGGATTGCAGTGGTGAAGATCGGACTATGACAACACCAGGGATGTCGGGTAGAAGGTCTTCAACGACAGCCTTGTTGCGTCCCATCTCGTCGGCAGTGGCGACGACTGTGATTTTCGTGTCGAAGTGGATTACTGGAAGAGCAGTGGGGGGTTGGCCGGATCAAAAGTCGACGCCTCAGCACTCTGGCGTTTTCGGCTGCGAGTTCTGCCTGTGGAAGCAAGAATGGGAACTCGACGACGACGTTGACACTGGGCAAGAGGGATTAGTTGTGGGGCAGATGTTGATGGTTGCTCCACAGGACCAGAAGTTGATCCCTGATCAGGCCTTGGCGATGAAGTAGTTGGGGGAGTTGTCGCAGAAGGTGGAGACTTTCTCTTCTTAGAGACGTTGAGCAAGGTGGATTTATAAGTTGGGATGTGGTTAAGCAGCAAAGGGGCCTTGCGTTGATTAACAGGCAAGCCCAGCAGCTTCTTGAAGTCTTTGTTTGGATAGAAGGTTTTGTAGAAATCCTTTGGAGGCTGAGGAAAAGCTGCAAAGTAAAAAACAGATATTAGAACATATAAAAGGAACAAAGTAATAAAGACTTGAAAGCAAGTAAAGTGACACTAGGTTCTTACCATTACCCTCTTTAAAGACTGATCAGCTCAAGGGGTAGAGGTGGAGGTCATCATCTGGTGAGAACTCCCAGTTGCCCGAGACGATGAAATAATCATCTCCAGCACCTTTGTTTGAGTCTGGGAGGTCGGCAATAAGTTTGTACTCAGCCGACCTCGGCTTAAGGTAATAGATGTAGGTTTTTTCTGATTTAAGGCCACACATGGTATAGCAGTATTAGATGTCGGCTAGTGTTATCCTAGCATTTTCTCGGCTAGATACGGCAATTATACCGTTTATGACTCTGTAGGAGTTAATGGCTAGCTGCAGTGGGTTAAGTTTGTAATAATGAAGGACTTGGCGAAAAAGAATGTCGAGAGGGAACCTAAGTTCGCACTCGATGAAAGCAACTACTAAGAAGGGCATGAGGTTGTCATTGGGCATAATGGAGTCATCTTCCCCAGCTAACCTGAGTTGGACATCGGCAGGGATGGAGAACTCCCTCCTAAAATGCTCAAGTTTTTCCGGGGTATCCACCATCCACCTAAAGATACCCATGACGTTGGCTAGAGAGACAAGGTGTAAAAATTCAGAAGAAAGAGGTTTGTATGGGTTTCAGGGACCTCGACTAAACCCAAAACAGAAACTGGGGTAATGGTTTTTCAAGATCAAGGAGAGTTTGTTTCAATTTTTCTAAGAATGTGATTTCTTTACCAAAACCCAAGCCTAAATCTATGTAGAAGCAAAGAAATAAAGGCAAGAATCTGGAAAATGCAAACAAGGAAACAGAAAAAAAGTGTGATTCAGACTCAAGAAAGAAATAGGAAATCAAGAACATTGTAATGAAGTGTGTGCAGGTGTGCAAACCCAAGAACGGTGGCAAGATAGCAAGTGTGTGAGCAAAATGTGTATAAATATACCCAGAAACAGATTAGACAGAAGCAAAATCATAAACAAACATGATGAAATTTAAGACACAAACAAAGATTCAAAGAACATGGATGGATTCATAATAGCAATGTACAAATGTAACAAAGTTCGAAGTAAATCAAAAAACTGAAAAGAAGGGAACAGTGACTTACCGAAAAAGATGGCGCCGATATGAAACTCGCCGGAGTCAGACGGCGTGAGTAGTCAAAACCAGATGACGAAATACCCGCCAGAGGAGATGATTGGAGCAAGTTGCAGAAGCTTCAAAATACGAAAATGAAGGATTTAGGTTTGTTTAGAGAGAGAGGAACTTGAAACGCAGAGGGGGAACGAAAATGCAAAGGTGAAAAGACGAAGAGAGAATGAGGTGTTTTTGATTAAACACGAAAAGGCGTCAAAATCACAATTAGTGTGCCTAGGACGACATGTCTGTCAGGCTGCGCGCACAAAAGCGACGCGATCTGATGGCGCATGTCAGGTACGAGTCAATGAGGAAAAAACGCGTAACGAAAATGGTTGAGAAACCGTGCGTGACAGCTTATGCGGGAATAGAACTCTTGGAGTTCTTGATTTGATGAAGCAAAGACCTCGGCTATGAGGACGATCTCGGTTAAAGAACTTTAAAAACTTGGTTCTTGGTTTTGGGCATTGGTAAAGCAGACTGCAATCTTGAACAGATGGAGCCGACGTGCTATGACCTCTGTAATCAAGGGATAGAGTAAGCTTTTAGCCAACGTAGTATATGGACAAATGATATAGGTTCCATTACCTCAGGATGCCGAGGTAATAGAACCTAGGGGGCATATTTTTGTGAATGACAACACGTGGCCAAGGTGGCATCGAAGTTCCAGCCGAGGTGCCACGTGTCCTGGTCATGGCGCTAAGGTGATCTCGGCTAGGCTGAGGTTATCTGCGAAGATACCGGAATCCGACATGAACGGATAAAGGATAAGAGTCCTAGAATAGGAGAGGACCTCAGTCTGGATAAGGATAAGGCTCTTAGGGAGTTTATCTTTATCTATTAGAGGGTCTAGGCTGAGCATTGAGCTAGAATCCATTGAGGCTAGGCTTCTACAAGGATCAGGTTACTGCAGGCTATAACAGTAAGGCACCCACGTAGGTCTAAGGTATACTTTTTGTCTCTTGGCTAGTGAATGAAGCACTGTTTGTTATCTTCAAGAGATAATTGAGTACTGACTTGATCATCGGAGTGCCCCCGAGTGGACAAACTACCGCCGGAGTCTTATCTTTCTGTGGCAGGTTGTTCGGGCGCAATCTATTCTGCCAGTATTCTCCAACTGAGTACCTATTTGGCAGTGAGGTCAGAAAACAACACCCACACATACCAAGAAACATTTACACGGTAAATGTGAATATTATTATTAAGGGTATTTTGATAACTATGTCAACCATAGGACTTATTGGAATATAAAAAAATAATGTGAATTAAATGAAACATAAGTAGGTGAAAATGAATTTATGAACAAGTATCCCTTTTTTTAATTTGCTTTGTATTTGTTACATTTGTGCTGTATTTTTTAAAATATTTAAAATTTAAAATAAAAAATAATTTTTTATTTTAAATATTTTCTTATTTTTTTATATTTTTTAAATTTTTAATTTTTAATTTTTAATTTTTTTTTAAATTTAAAAAATTTTTGAATCATCAATATATATCTAAATCATAACAAATTATTTGGCCATTACTTAAAAAAATAATAAAATATTTTTTTTGAAAAAATTAAAAATTAAAAAATATTTTTCTTCAAAAACAAAATATATATATTCTAAAAAATATATATTTTCGAAAAAATTTAAAAAAATTAAAGAACAGAATAAAAAAATATTTGTAAAATATTTTTTTTATTTTAAAAATACAATTTAAAAAAAATTAAATTGAGTATTTGTTTATAAATTTTGAAATTTTTTAATTCGAATCAATATTTCAAAATAAAACCAAAGACTACCAAAGTTTTTTCTCTTCCACACGATGAAAAAGTTTTTTTTTTTTTTTTTTTGAAGTATTACTCTACAGTACTCATTTTAGGCCACTTGTCCTATGTCGCCTTAAAAAAAATCCAATTGTGATAAATCTTACAATTTCAACCAATAAAATTCAACTAAGAGCACCACGTGTAATTGCTGGGGATGATCACTTTCTTTTCAGTAAAAAAATAAAAATAAAAAAAATCTAATCATTTTATAATTTTCCTCACATCATTTAAAAAATAATAATAATAATGATATACAAATAAAAAATTTATATAAAATTTTCATATAGAATAATATAGTTAAATGAAGACCATTCATTTTAAAGTAAAATAATCATAAAAATAAATTTATTTACAATATTGACACTATTATACCGTTGTTATAGAATTTATGTATAAATAAAATTCTCTTACAAAAAATCTCCACAGGATACAAAAGTGAGAGAAACCACTGATTGTGGAAGGAGAAGACACACATGAGTTTCCCATGAGTGTATGTGTTATCTCATGTTTCTGAGCTTGATTTTATTTATAGATCAGATAAAATGTGTGAAAATTTTATTTATTTATTTATTTTGGTCCATCAGACAAGGTATGTCAACAAAATTTACGTTTTTTTGATTAGTTTGAAGTTGTAGAATTCATTACCTTTCAATAGAATTAATACACATTTTAAATGAAAGTTTAATTATCTTAATCATGTGTTTGATTGTGGAATTTGAGAAGAGATTTGGAAAGAAATATATATATATATATATATATATGAATGGGCTAAATATGAAATGGGTCGGATCCAAGTTTTGGGCCGATCCAATCTTCGAAGCCCAAATCCAAATGGGCTAGATGAACATGTGGGGAAGCCAACTAAGCCCAACTCCATTACGAATAGTCCACCCAAGTCCTCTAACATTTGGGCCCAACTCTCAGTGAAAAGGCTAGTCCAGCCGCGAACTGGATTGGGCCGAGCTGCAGGACTCAATCTATGGGCCAAACTGATGGATCGAACCCATCATCAGAACCAAAGTGGGCCAAATCCATACAAAGATATCCAAATGGGCCAGCCCATCTCTACAATAGTCTCACAAAGGGCCGAGCTGAGGCACAACGGCACCGAGCTGAAGGAACTTCTCAGAGAAACGTGAAAGCTGTGAGTATAAGCATGTGCAAGTTGCCACATCAGCTGGTCCCCTACACCTAGAATCACGGAAACAGTTAAACCAGAAGAATGTGATTTGTTATCAACATGATTACAATGAGTATATGCACCCCTTGACAACTACCAGATGGTCCCCCACCTTGGGCAATGTTAAAAGGAAACTTGACAACACTAGAGCTCCATGAAACCATCTTGGGAAACAAGCAAGGAGTTCTATATAAACTACATGAATTTCACATTGAAAGTAACTGAACTTAGCTGAACCCTACTTACTAAAACTCAACCCTCTGCACTTAGAGGGCACCTTACTTCTTCTCCGATTACTTATTCCCACACCGGAGGGGTCATCTGACCAACTCCGGTCGGGCAACTCTTACGGTGTTTCATGTTGCAGGGCCTCAATTCCTGGGTAGTCCAGACGAGTGCGGAGCTCCGATCCACTTTCATCTAGTGCGGTATCCAATATGCATAATACATATACATTTTACCTAATTTCACACACCTTTTCCCTTTTTCTTTCCAAATCCCTCCCAAAATCTATCAACCAAACGCAGTATAAATCAATCATAACATATGTTTTGTTGACATAGGTGGATGAAAAAAATAGGTATAATAATGTTTTGAAAACTGGACCGGATAGGCCAGTTGAACTGTCGACCGGTCCATGGTCCGGTCCAGATATACCCTCTAAATCGGTGAAAACTGTGGTTAAATCGCTAAACCGATCAACCTGGTCCAGGTTGAAGCGAAACGGACCGGTTTGCTATATTTTGATCCAATATTGAAAAAGTTGAAACTAAAGGTACTTGGACCTAACACCTCAAGCTCAAAAGAATATGAATTTTCACTTTGCAACCATGGTTCCTTGTTAATATGTAAGAAATATATAATATTAATTGTATTCAAACTAATTTCCCTCAAATACATGTATAATTAATATTTTTACAAATATATTAATATAAAAATGTACAGAAACATATATGTTTGATGAATATATATTAAATTATAAAAATATTTTTAATGAATGTATTTTATTTATTTTTAAATCATAAAAATATTTATAAAATAATTATAACATCACGATTCGATTCCGATTCAATCTGACGGTTGAATCAGTGACTCGTCCATCCAATCTTTTTTTCGATTCACTCACCGATCTTATTTTTAAAACATTGGGTATAACAAGTGTCCTTGGCGCCTAACCCTTGAGTTGAGATTCTCTCATTTCCTACTTGTAATGGTAAAGATGCATCTTGAGTTGATCTAACAATCTAGATTTAAGCGAGAAAAACAAATTTAAATTTGTTTTATTATTTTTTTATTTTTAGATAGTTAAATTTAAACTGTTAGATCAACAAAAAATATATTTCTACCGTTACAAGTAAAACACAGAGGAGAGAGAAGCCAAAGAAAGAATCTCAGCTCCTAACCCTGAGGGGATTTTTGAAATCAGCAATAGTAGAGGGTCCTAATTTTTGTGGCTCAAATGGTTCGAATTTGCCAAAACGACGTCGTTTTGAGTACAAAACAATATCAAAATTGCCAAAACAATATCGTTTTGATAATTTTAAATCATTTAAACCACAAAAATTAGGACTCCCAAATATTTTTCTTTTGGAATCCACCGAACATAGCTATTTTTTCTGCCTTCCCCACTCACAGAGAGTGACAGTTGCTAACCGTACCAAATAATATTGTGGGCGACACCATGGCACACACCATTTTTGTTCTTTTCTCGCGAATCCAGATACAACTCTAAAAATTCTTAATAAAAAAATATATAATATCAAAATATTTATAATTTTAATTAAATAAATTTAACAATTTTTTATTTTTATTATAATTTTGTTTTGATAATTTTATTTTTAATTATAACAATCAATTCTTTATATTTATACTCAAGTTGCAAAGTAAAAATAAATGGATCAAACTGAAATTTTAGAAAAAAAAGTAAGAATTAAAGTGAATTTTTCATAAAAGTATAAGGACTCTAGTGTGATAAAAAACAAAAATCATGTTTATCTCACGTGACAAATTTCATCTTTAATAACTGTAAATGAGTAGAAGGATACATTACAATTTTGATTGAAAGTATAAAAAATTGACTGTCACAATCAAAATGAGATTATATGAAAATGTAATACTGTTAAGTGTAATTAATCTTAATAATCTCAATATACTTTTTATATATTTCAAAACACTTTGATATTGTTTAAAAAAATTCATTAAAAAAATTACGAATTCAAAATTCAAAAAACTATTTTTGAAACTTCAAACCAAACAAAATGCAAGTGTTTGGTATTGTTTTTAGATAAACAATGACAAGTTAACAAATACCAATAATTTTCATATAATTTTTATTTCTATGCAAAAAAAGTTTTTAACTATTTATAAAACTTTTTTAAAAAGGGGTCTTCTTAAAAACAATTTATTCTGGTTTCAAGAACAAAAAAAACAGGAAAACAAAAAATCCATACAAAAGTTTGCTTTTTTCAAGACCCCAACCCAACCCCACCAAAAGAAAGTGAAGAAAAAATGACAAAGAAACCAAAATAAAGTTACAAAAGCAAAATATCAAAAACATTTGCATTCCCTAAAGTAGGATACATGATTACATATTTTTTTTTTAGGTAATTATACATGATTACATACACAATACATGAGAATTTACTCTTAATTAGAAAGCCTAAATGAACTCACTCTCATCAAAATGGAAGTAACTGTCAAAATCAACAGGCTTCATAAACAACTCCATGTCCAAACCATGAGAACCAGTCATTAGCTCAGGCCACACAACAACCGAGTCCAATGACGATACATTCTCAGACAACCGATCACTCTGAGCCTCTAATTCCTTCGATTCTTCATTTATCAAAGCGAATTGTGAACATGAGAGATGATGATATTGCTCTATTGGACTCTTCGATTCAAAATTAATTAAACAAGAATCCAGAGGATGATCAGAATCTGAAATGTTTTGTAAAGGATCAACGAGTGTTATTGTTGTTCTGCATGTATGGTGGCCAAAGTATGTGGTTTGGTACATGTTTGGGTCCTCTTGGATTCTTTGGACTTGCTTGGTTGCTCTGCAGCCTCGAGCAACCTTGTGTGTGCACCTAAAGTAGTTCCTGCCAACCACAAAAAAAGATATATATAAGTTCTTATTACGGTTTTAAATAACAGTATTGAAAGACGTATTGCTATTAGTTGTAGTGTAAAGATATCACGACGTATTGAAAATCAGGTGTTGCATTCGTTAATTTTTTTTAAATCATGAGCTTTACAGGAGTTGAATCGGCTTTATGCCTGTTTGGTGCAGCTTAAAAGCTGCTTATTTCAGCTTTCAGCTTAATTTAAGCTATTTTAATGTGTTTGGTTTAGCTTATAGCTTATAGCTTTTTGGAAGTCAGAAATCAGCTTATTCTTTGAGTGGGGCAGGAGATGCTTAATTTATAAGTCAGAAATCAGCTTATGGTCATAGTTATAAACTATAAGCTGTTTAAACATAAGTTATAAGCACTTTCCCACAGTTCTACCAAACAGGGCCAAAGTATTGTGAATTGGCTATGAACTTATACATATTGGAAACTAATTTTTGAAAAATACGTGTATTGTTCAAATCCACCTAGAAGTGAATAAAATCAGTGAATCCGTGATAAATATGTTCGTTTTTCCTAAAAATTTGAACTCATAATTTTAGATATTGTTTAGTTTTTTAAGTTTAAAAAAAATAAAAATAAATCTCTTAATGATACCTTGGAAATTTGGCATTGAGGATCTCTTTTTGTCCATATTTCCTCCATGCATGGCCATCTTCCGTTGAGGGTGAGACTTCCGTCCATGAATCTAAAATCTTTCTGCAACCAAGAAAGTTTAATATTGTAAAAAATATTTACAAAAAATATAAAAATAAAAATAAAAAATCCAAATTCATCTTTTTTTATTCCCCTTTTGAGTTGGACTCCACTTGTGACAATGACATGAAAGTGAAATAAGCTATTAAGAGAGAAGCCTAATGAGACAGATGGCTTCTTTCTATTGCACGCATCAGTTCACATGATGTTACCTAATAGGATCCATTTTCATCTTTATACATGGTGAATAATTCCAAATCATTTACAAATTTACCAACATCTATGTGAAATAACTAAGAAATAATAATAGAAATAAGAAAAATATTTCACAAAAACTACTTCAATAACAACTCATATCATGGTGACATGAAGGCTTTTAAAAATAAAAAAAATCTTAAAGTAAACCTTGTTACAAATGAAATGATTGTGGGTCTGTTTTGGACATATAATTACGATGAGAAAAAAAAAAAAAAAAAAGTCTGTTTTAAAATCCCAATTAATCCAAATGGTAGTTTTTTTTTTTTTTTTTTAAATTATAAAGGGGTCGCGCAGGCTTGTTGCCAGCCCGGGCCAAGACACATCACCGTGTAAGGACACCACGCTGAGAGACGATAAAAGATCGAACCCAAATAAAAGTATTTTGGGGCCGATCCCTAATCACTGAACCCACCCCTCAGGGTCTAATGGTAATACTTGATCCATCTCAAATTATTTATTTATTTATTTTAAATAAAAAAAGAAGAAGATAAATAATCTATTTTCACCATTTTAGACATCTCAAAAAAAAATCTATATTATTTATTTTTATTCTTTAACCATTTAAAAAAATTATTTACAATAGCTAATTGAGAATTTAGAATTTACTTTTTTATTACAAAAATACATTATATATTCACATGATTAAAACACGCAAACATACAAAATAAACAAATATATTGAGACGAATGGAGTAATAATGAAAAAAAAAAAATTGCTCAAACCAACACTTTGAGTTGACAATAATATTGATAGATATGTAAAAAATATATATATATATATAATATTAATAATAATACAACTAAAACACCACTTCAGTACAATTTAAATGTAAAAAAGTATTTATACACATGATTTCAATTTTTTTTTCTTTTAAATTTTAAAAGTAGTACTATTTTATTTTTAAAATAAATTTTTATTTATTTATCTAAGGTTCATGCTAATATATATATATATAAGTTAAAAGAATTCTTTCAAATTTATATGAAAAAAAAATTACAATAATAATGTGATAATATTATTATTGTAAATAAATTTATTTTTATTCATCATGTATATTTTATTTTATTTTATTTTAAAATTACAACAATATTTTATTTTAAATAAAATATTCACATTATTTCGTATTAATTTAGTAATCTACCTTCTCTTGTAACAACCCCTCCGATCCTTCACCGGCGGCGGCCTCTTACTACTCTCGCCGGAATCTACAGAAGTCTGATCACCGGAGCTGAGAGTACTCGCCGGAATCTGACACACCTCACCGGAATCATTACAAGACATCAACACAGACAGAGTGTCAGTGAAAGATCTCAAGATTTTGACCCCAATCTCTTCAACAGAGACAGACCCATGATCTGCAGATGGGTTCTGAAGTAGAATCTGAAGTTGGGTGGCCAAATCTCGGCCGTTGATCAACTCTTCTAATATTAACCTTTTCCGATCAGTACATGGGTTTTCAGGGGAAAGTAGTGTATCATCACCACCCATTTGTTTGTTGATTGTTCTTATCCAAAAGTTCAAATGTTTGAGAGGAGAGAGAGAGAGAGAGAGAGAGAGGGGTGGATGAGGAGAGTGAGAGAGAAAGAGGATGGAGGGTTTTTAATTTGGTGTGGATGAGGAGGAAAGAGAGAGGCAGATCGAAGGAAGATCAAAGGAAGGAATGATGACAGGAAGCTCAAGGGAAGGTGCTGAATAGTGTGGGTTTCATAATGTAATCTTGTGACGTTGAGGATGTGACGCAACATGGGTGATGCTATCTTTTTCACCCCTTGCTGGCATTGTCTCATTGGATCGTCTCAACATGGGTGATGTAATTTTTGACTTTTTATGAAATATGGATTGAGTTTGAAATAATATGATAAAGAAATTATGTGACTTAAATAAGATAGTAACTTTTTAATTTTTTAATTTTTTTTTAAGATGCCAAACCTAGCCTTAATTGGACCGTCCTGTCTGGCCTATTTGGGATTTATTTAGAATTTGTCTTGATAATTTAAATTATTTAATATGTAAAATTAGTCAAGTATTTTATTGTTACAAAAAAATTTATATAGATTAAATATCAATAGTTACTTGATCAGATCACATTTTTGTTAATAATTTTTTCAAAAATCGTATTTGTCGTTGACAAAAATATGAATTGATCAAGTGACTATTGATATTCGATCAACGTAATTTTTTTAAAAAATGAATTACTCGATGAGTTCTACACATTAAACTGTTCGAATTATCGATTTAGGTTCAATGTAGGCTCATAAAGGCTTTTTTTTTTTTTTTTAAGATAAATTACGCTCATCTCTTCTGAATCTTTAAGATAAATATAGTCCATCCTACTCTTTAACTTGCCATACTGAAATCAATCCAGATAAATATATTTTAGTAAAAAAGATATGACATCATTTATTTATGAGAAAGACTATGGCACATACTTTTCAGAGGTTATATACTACATGTACTTTGTAACAAAACAAAAAAAATGACATAATTTCATACTTTCTTATTCATGAATTTTTTTTAGAAAAAATCATAATTACATACTACATGGTGCATAACTAAATATCCCAAAATAATGTCTAGGGGTGTTTGGGAAGTAGTTTTTTTGGCTTTTTTTTTTTTGGCTAAAATAACATTAAAAGACAAAATAGACTAAAATAGTCAATAAGACAAAATGTCATATCAACCCATAATCATTTTATTTTTTCTCCTACAAACATCACATTCAACTATAAAAAAATTCAACTATCTTCCCAAATACAAAAATTTTAACATCCTAAAATAATCAAAAACTAAAATAGCCTACTAAAATAGCAACTTCCCAAACACCTACTAAATAAAAAAATTGGTCATTACTTAAAAAGAAAATATCATATCTAAAAGTACATATGGTAATGAGTGTATATTGTAAAATTTTCCTTTATTCATTTATATAACTAACGGATTATTGATGAATTATGTGTAACAAATTATATTTTCTTTTAACTTTAAGAAAAGTGAGTGTAATTTATTTCTTTTTTACACTTATCTTTATGAAGTTTAATGAAATTATATAAACCTTCCCCACTGTTTTTGAAATGACTCAAACCTTCCATGAGATTCCGTTTTCAAATGGACTGATCTCCACTAATGTTTAATGAAATGTAGAAACCTCCCATCAGGTTTCTGAAATGATAGAAACATCTCTTGAAGTTTAATTTTTAACTACACTCACCTCCCCTAGGATTTAATGAAATTACAGAAACTTCTCTTACGCCCCGTTTGTTTTTAGAAGTAGAATAGAGGGGATTGATAGTGAGAAGATTAATAGTGAGGGGATTGATAGTGAGGGGACTAAGTAAAATTGTGTTTGTTTTGATGATAGTTGTTAGTGTAGGGATTGTTAAATTATTTTTATATAAAATAAATATAAAATAATAAAACAAATAAAAAAAATACAAAAACATTAAACATTAATATTTTAAAAAAAATGCCCAACATGTAAAAAAATTTTAAAAAATAAAAATAAAATAAAAAAATTTCAGAAAAAAATCAAATAAATAAAATAATGATTTTTACTTAACAAAAAATACAAAAAATTAAACATTAATGTTCAAAAAAAATGCCTGACATGTAAAAAATAAATAAAAATAAAAAATTTCTAGTCCGCCGGACTATTTTTCTAATACTAAGTCCTGGAAACCCATCTGAATCCCATCTGCAAGGCCTATCCTAAGCCCTTCTCAACTCTGTAAATAAACAGCACATTAAATGGAACCCACAACTATCCTAATCACAATCCCCTTCTCATACCCCAAAACAAACGGGGCCTTAAGGTGTGTTTGTTTGGACGGACTGGATAAAGGGGGATTGTAATCCATCGGATTGTTAGTCCCGAGATATATTGTTCCCAGACTATTTGGTTGGATTGGATTTGTATCCTATATTTGTTTAGTCATAGAATTAAATGTCTAGATTGGGCTATTTTTAGTAAATCTAATATTTGGTTAGACGGACTGGATAAGGATAAATGTTCAAAAGACTATTTTACCCTTGTAATTTATAATTTTTATTTAATATATAATTTTAAATTTGTAATCTATAATTTATAATTTATAATTCAACAACACTAAAAAAATTTAATTTATAAGGCCATAATTTTTAATTTATTATTTTCAATTAAATTAAATTTATAATTTATAATTTATATTTTTTATTTAATATATAATTTTAAATTAACGACAATAAAAAATAATTTTATTTAATATATAAATTAAATTTTCAACAACACTAAAAAAATTTGATTTATAAGGCCATAATTTATAATTTATTATTTTTAAATAAATTTAATTTATAATTTATATTTTTTATTTAATATATGTTTTTAAATTAACAACACTAAAAAAATAATTTTATTTAATATGTAAATTTAATTTTTTAACAACACGAAAAAAATTTAATTTATAAGGCCATAATTTTTAATTTATTATTTTTAATTAATTTATAATTTATAATTTAAATTTTTTATTTAATATATAATTTTAAATTAACAACACTAAAAAAATAATTTATAAATATTCAAAAGACTATTTTACCATTTTCTAATTGTTTGCTAATTAATAGCATAGGTTAAAATGGACATTTTAGAGCCTAATCCCATGGGATACCAATCCCATGGGAATAATCCCACCCCCCCATGAGATAGGATAGTCCCATATTTGTGGGACTAATAGTCGGGGGAACTATTAGTCTGAAACAAAAATTTTCAAACAAACAATGGACTATTAGTCCGGTGGAACTAATAGTCCAATCTCACACCCTAATCCTTCAAAACAAACACACCCTTAAGATTTTTAAAATGACATAAACCTCTCTTGAGATTTAGCTTTTTATTATAGACTCCCTCTTCTATTAGTTTATGTAAAAAATAACATAAAATATTAATATTATCAAATAATTTAATTAAAAATATTAATATTATCAAATAATTTAATTACATTTCTAATTTTACCATTTAATATTGTGTCTAATTACAAAAACATAAAAATAAAATTTATGCTTTCTTTCGTTATTATACTTGCAATTAGAGTTTGTATGCCGTTTTTATCCAAAACCCCAATAAGAATTGTATTTTTTTTTTTTATTTCTTTATAATTTAACCCAAATTTAAAAGGTAAAATAAAGAATATAATTAAATTATGAAAAATTTATCTATAAATTCTATCTTGAGCAATAGTGATCCATTTAGTCCTAAGAATTTTCTTATAGACCAATTAGTCCTATTGATTTTGAAAAGGCAGATTTAATATATTATTTAAAAATTAGATTTACAATCATACACTTATTTCTATTACGTTTCTTTCTACTTTTTTTCTTTCGTGCTATAAAGGTAAAGTACACAATGTATGATAATCAAATTTAGATTAATTTTTATGTAAAAATCTTTTTTATTTGGAAAACATTTCCAAATTAGTACAAAAATGACTTGAAATATAAGATTCTTCAAACATTTCTAAAGAAGTATAAAAACTATTTAGTAAGTTTTGGCCAAATGTATAATTTTAAACTATAATACTCTAATATAACACTCAAATGTAACGCTGCAAAAAAAAAAAAAAAAAAAAAAATAGTGTAACACCTTAATGTAACACAAAAAAAAAAAAAAAAAACTCCTTAATGTACTTTTTTCAAACGTAACATTCTAATATAATACTCCATAAAAATTCCTTAGTGTAACATTCTAATGTAATACAAAAAAAAAATTCTTAGTGTAATACTCTAATGTAACACATAAAAGAATTTATTGATGTAATTTTTCCAAACGTAATACTCTAATATAATACAAAAAAAAAATTTATTAGTGTAACACTCTAATGTAACACACACAACTTTTTAGTGTAACACTTTAATGTAAAACACCAAAAAATCTTTAGTGTACTTTTTCTAAATGTAACACTAAAAAAAGATGTAGAATTCTTCAAACCATTACAAAAGGAATACAAATATTCCTTAGTAAATTTTGGACAAATGAATAATTTCAAAATATGAGTGTTACGTTTGAAAAAAGTAAACTAAAGAGTTTTTTAGTATTTTTGTATGTGTTACATTGGAGTGTTACGTTTGGAAAAAATATACTAAAGAGTTTTGTTAGCCCTAAGGTTATTTAGCTTTAAATTCTTATTGATTTTGATTATTGACAAATATTTAAAATTTATTTTATTATTCATGTTTTCAAAATAATAGTATACAAATTGTGCTTTAATGTTTCTAGAAGACTTATGATTTTAAAGTGTTGTTTTTCAATGGTTTTTAACCCCTCAAAACATGAGATTAGCAGTTGTTTGCAAAATTCTATTTATGCTTGAAAACAGGTGTAAGGGTCGGCACCAAAATAGTAAGGATTGACACTAGAGTAAAGCTCAAAATGCCTAAGTGTTCCAGAAATAAGGGTTGACACTAAATTTCAGAATGCATTCCAGAAGTAAGAGTCGACACCAAGAACAACAAGAGTCGACACTAAATTTCAGTATGCACTCCAACAGCAAGGTCGACACCAAGAATAGTAAGGGTCGACACTAAATTTTATAATGTAATCCACCAGCAAGGGTCGATACCAAGATTCATAAGGGTCGACACCAAAAACACCTGGAACAAAACTCAGAGAAGAAAAGAAGAGCGAAGGGTCAACACCCAATTTGCAAGGGTCGACACCTGTAAAATCTGGGTTTAAAAAGTCTAACTGCCAAATTAGATTTGGACTGACATAGCCCTTTTTGCAGCCACTTTTTCAGATTTATGTATAGAATATGTCATCATTTCTGACATCTGAGCAGATTTTCTGGCAGCACATCTTCTTCTAAGAAGTTGACTTATGAAGATGAGCATTAAGCAAAAGCTCATGCATTTAATGAGCCTTCTCTTCCCAAGACCTGCATACAGTCCGCATCTCACCATACTCTGATAAAACACAGCTAAAAGATATCCTCCATAATCCTGTCCAACGGCTAGAAGATTCAAAACCTCTCTCTGTCTCTCCAACAGGTAGAAGCCATTAATGCTATAAAGATAGAGCTTCCTTGTTGAAGCAACACACTTCTTCAATATAGAAAAAACCTAGAGCAATCAAAAGCATTTAATAAACTTCATTTATACTTCCACTTTCATATCTGTGAGCTTACACTTTCATAATTCATATTTTAAGAGAGAATATTTGTAAAAGATAAAAGTTGTACCTCTTATTCTCGTTCTTTATTTTTTTAGTGAAATACTTGTAAAATGAGGCATTTAGTTGAGAGGTCCTCAACAGATTGAAATAAGTCCTTTGTAAAAATCCACAAGCTAGGTGAAGCTTGGTGGTGCATTAATTCTTACTGAAGAAATTCTCAAGGAGGTCTCTTGAGGAGTGGATGTAGGCCAGTGAGCCGAACCACTATAAATTCTTGTGTTGAGCTCTTCTTACCCTTCCTTTTATTTTTTGTGTATTAATTTATCATCTGCTGCATCTAATCACTTTATCTTTGGAGATCTTTTTCTGGCCAAATTTTTTTTTACCCAATTCACCCCCTCTTGGGTTACCTTCTTGGATAACAAGTTTTTTTTTTTTGGTTACATTGAAGTATTACGTTTGGAAAAAGTACACTAAGGAAATTTTATTTTTTTTTTTTGATCAGCAAATGTTAGTTGTTAGATTAGCACCTATGGGAGAAAATCTCCCCACCCTTGACAAAGCACCTAAGTACCTGCACTCCTTTAATTCAACTCCCTAAGGGGAATTGAACCCATGACCTCCTTGGGACTAAGCCCTAAGGAAGGCATGGTGGTCAACTAGACTAGGCCTAGTTGGTTAAGGAATTTTTTTTTTAGTGTTATGTTATTACGTTTGAGAAAAGTATACCATGGAGTTTTTCAGTTCATTACATTGAAGTGTTACATTATTGAAGTGTTACATTAGAGTGTTACGTTTTTGTTCGTAATGTAAGATTTGTTTAAGAATGAGGAAAAATTCAAGACTTCTATAATGCGGATTGCCCAAATGAGTAATTTTACATTTTGAGAAATTCACTTTTATCCCTAAAAAATTAAACTCAAACATGTAAGTGACTACCATTTTATGTAATGTCCACTTTAATGGGACCTTTGGGTTCATAAGAAAAAATAAACTAAACAGTTCACAAATCACATTTTGGGATTTATTCGTACTTCACCCTTAAATTATTTGATGATGTCAATATTTTTTGATTTTTTTTGCGATAAAATAACAAAATAGGAAATCTATAATAAAAAATCAAACCTTAGACCATTTCAAATTTTTTTTGAAAGGTTTCTACCATTTCATTAAGTCTTAGAAAAGGTTAGTGTAATTGAAAATTAACATTTCAAAGGAGGTTTCTGTTATTTTAGTAATTTTATTAAATTTTAAGAAAGATCAATGTAATTGAAAATTAAATTTCAATAGAGATAAATGTAATTTATTTATTTATTTATTTTTTTAAACAGAAGTGGGATTCGATCACTAAAAGTGACTACTGATCAGCCAAAAATAAGATTGGTTTATGTTTCCAGTTACACTACTCCCAAATGTTCAAGGACAAGAACTGTATTATTTCATGTGTATATTAGTAATATATTAGTCAAATATTTAAATTGACAAGTATTAATAGGTGTTACACTTGGAAGGGAAAAGAATAGTACTATATCCTTGATATGTGATTATCATATTTGAGAGTGTAACTCCTATATATTTGGAGAGCATAACGAAATCTCATTTTCAAAATACTATTTTTTGCAACTAAAATCTCACTTTCAATAAAAATGTGTTTTTTTGGCACCTAATCTCACTTTGAATAATTTGCACCTTATTATGTCCAAAACCTTTATTTATTTAATTTGGCCTCTCATAACCTTTGAATTTCCAAGTGTCCATTGGGTATAAACAGAGGTCATCAACATGTTTAAGTAAATTTATTTGTAGACTTGTAGTTTATTTAACTTTAAAGTTGGAGATTTTGTGTTCAATCATTTGTTTTTGAAAAGTTAGGATGTTTAGGGAAGTGTAAAGCCTTGGTTTGGGAAGAATTAAGTCTTATTTTTTGACTAATTTAACTTGGCTAAATTAGTTTTGTTTGGAAAAAAAATTGACTTTTTTTTTTTTGTTGTTTGGATATGATAATTGTGAGAAAAAAGTGAAATGATCAGGATTTTAATGTAACATTTTGTTTTATTAGCTAAATTAGTCTATTTTGGAGTCATTTGGGAACATACAAAAATTATAAGTCAACTTTTAACTCATTTTTAGTCACATCACCTCTTACATAAAAAACGCCAAAAATGTTTTAAAAGTTAAAAAATCAATTTTTAACCATCTTTAGTCTTGCCAAAATAAGTTAGATTTTTTACTTATTACAAAAAGACATGTAAAAAATAAAGAGATGATGTGACACAAATAAGTCAAAAAGTCAATAAACTGGCTTATAAGGTACTTCCGAAAAGAAGCCTTAATAAAAATTGAGACACTTACCAATCAATTCTTTTAACTAGACTTATTTATTTATAGGTCTTGACTAATAAATTTATCATTGTAAATTTATTAATAAAAATAAGGGAGTCAGATAAATTTATCAATAAAACTTAATAGGTAATAATGAGTCCGAAAAGTAGAACCTATTGGTAATTTTAGTTTATTTAAGATTTTTTTAAGCTAAATTTTCTCAACCTGCAAATAATTTTTTATTAAAAACAGCTGGGCTAGAAAAAATATAAGTGGAAATAATTAATGGGAGAGGATTCTCTCCAGCTGGGGGTGTTGTTGGGCCTTTCGTGGGCCTATCATAAAATCTATATCAATTATCTGAACAGTTTAATATGTAGAACTTGTTGAGTATTTCATCCTTGTAAAAAATCACGTTGATCTGATATCTACAGCCACATGATTCATTCATATTTATATCAACAATTTATTTTTACAATTATTGTTACCGTTAACACAAATTTGATTTGATCAAGTGTCTATCGATATTCGATTAACGTGATTTTTTTGTAAGAATAAAGTACTCGACGAGTTTTACATATTGAATAATTCAGATTATCAATATAGATTCCATGATGGATCCACAAAAACCCAACAGCATCCTCAAATTCAATATGGATCAGAGAGAACCTTTTCCCATGATTAATCTCTCTATTTTTATTTTTATTTTTCTGATGCCAGTTCACTGCATGAAATAAAAATATTAATAAAAGATCTTCTAGATGAGTGGCATGTGCTCTAAATTGTCATACGAAGTTTTTGATAAAAGTCAAATATCTTTAAGAGTTATTGTTGACAAGTGGATGGTGGATTGCCGCTATCTTATACTTTAGTATAAAAAGCTCCTATGGAAATCTTTTGGATTTATTCAAATTTAAAAAGTAGTGTCCTAATAAAAAAAAAATGAAAATAAAAGAACTAACATCGTGTGAGAATATGGAGAAAGGTTGAGTAAGAAAGAAAAAAAAAATGAGAAAAAAGATAGGATTGTATAAAAGAAATTTATGAATAGTTGTTATTAAAATGAAGGAAAGTCAACATCTCAAACGTATTAGTGATTCAAAATGTATCAAGTGGTACTCATAAATTTTGTAGAATTTAGTAATACATCATGAACATGTGATTAACTCATTATATATTGACCATTTTATATTAGATAAATTATATTGACCTCTTGATATTTAGAAAAATATAAGTAATCTTATAATTTTAACATAATTATACTGACATCCATTTTAGCAATGTTAAAGTGGTTGAAATTAATATAAATAACGTAAAGGCACAAAGAAAAATATACATTTCAACGTAAAAAAAATGTCAAAATTATTTTTCCAACTATATGGTTAACGGAATATTGATGAAAATAAAATTAAGTGTTTATCAATTACAATTTTAGGCCTCATTTGGGAACCAATCCGTTTAGCCAAAAAGTTATTAAAAAGTCAAAAAGTCAAAAAGCTAACAACCCATACCAAAAAGTCAAAGATTCTCTTTTCTCTCTACTTTTTACACATCTTTTCGTAAAAAGTCAAAAAATCATCCCAAACATACTAGTTTTTTTAGCTCATATTTTAACCAAATAGCCAAAAAATTACTAAATTAACCTATTCCCAAACGAGATCTTAATAGAACCTAATGCAATTATTTCAGAACTATAAGATTTATTGTATTTTTGCATAACCTCATGCGAGGTTAGTGTAATTTTTCCTATTTTATGTTCATTGTTTTTCTTTAAAAAGTGGATAATTTTCTGTTCTTGTCATCTACCTTTTACCCTTTTGCTAATTTATTTTCTTTGGGCTACAAAAAGTTACTTATTTTTGTGGTCAATATTCTTACACAACCTCTTTCCAATTACTTTTAAAGAAATGCCAATTTTAGGTTTAAAGTGATAAGATCAGTTGGAATTTGAGGCCCCGCTTCTAGAAAATAGAAGAAATGGTAAGACAATGTTAGCTTCCTCCAACCTTCCTTGCAGCAAATAAAAATCTAGAAATTTGCAACACATATCTCAAGGATTTTATTTCATAAATAAAATGAAGATCTCACTTTCATTTCATAAAATTGTATTATCAAATAAGATTTGGATTCATTCCAATCGCGGTGTTTGGGAAGATGAATTTTTTATTTTTTTTTGGTTTTTTTTTTCATTAAAAGGTAAATTGGTTACAAAATCAAAAAAAACAAATCCAAACAGAATATCACATCAAACCTTATAATCATTTTATTTTTTCTCTCACAAACATCACATCCAACCATAAAAAAACCAAACTATCTTCCCAAACACAAAAAAAAAATTCTCAAATAATATCCTACAACTAAAAAAACCTACAAAAAAACTCACTTCCCAACCACCCACATTATAAGTGAACATAGATTTTGTAAGACAACTACTTAGTAATGAGAGTAAGATCATTCAAGATGATTATGGGAGGTTTAGCCTTCTCTCCATTTCATTTGACATAAATTTTATATACCAAATTATTACAATGGCTAACTTCAGCACAAATTTGACAAGAGCTCTTTTTCTTTTTCCTCAAATCATATTTTTGGCACTATAGCATATTATAATTTAATTTTGACATTTTAGTTTTAGTAAATTACATTTTGCACCATTATTTTACAAAAGAATAAATGATTTATTTTTAAAAACATATTTGTCATTCATTTTTTTTTTTAGATAAATGCAGTAAATTGAATAGGTAACAATTATTATGTTGATCTAACTTTTTTGTTGATAACATATATGAGGAGTTCAATAAAATGAACGATTTAAATTATTAAAACAGAACCCATAACAAACACTACATGCTCAAATAACACCCTCCAAATCTAAATCAAGGATGGAAAGGAAGCCAACTCCTTCACTTTTTCTCCTCGAATTTACATACATTACTAGCAACACTATGGCTTAAATTCCATTAGAATAATTGCATATTTTGTACATCTTTTGTGACAAATTTATGTGTTCTAAGCATTACAAGGCCATTTATCTGATGGAAAGTCATTTGCAAATTAAAAATTTTACAAAAATGATGTAGTGGTGACATTTGATAAATCACTTTAATAGAGTGGTTTTTTTTTTTTTTATATATATATAAAAAAAACTTGAAATGAATGGATATAGATTTGCCATATCATTTTGTAAGAATTTTTTTGTATAATTTTGGGCGAATTATATTAACAGCCCCTATAGTTTGGAACTCATATAACTCTAATATTTGACTTTTTAATTGTGACACATTTGACCATGAATTTTGAATCTTGTTTTAAATAAAAACAATTGAATATACTATTACTTAATTTCAAGGGTAAAATCATCAATTTGATAAAATATAAACTAATTTGATAAAAATAAATATCAAAAAAAATATTTTTAAAATTTTAAAAATTATTTCTACCCACCAGAGATAAAATTATGTAAAATTGATAAATCTTTTAGACATTTATTTATTTACTAAATTAGTTTTTATTATGTGTTTGGATGATGATCATGTAATGAGTGGTTATTAGGATTTTAATCTGTAATCGATATATTTAGGGGTGTTTTGGGAAGATGGTAAAAAGTGATTTTTTGATTTTTAATCAAACTTTTGGCTTTTTTAGACGAGTGATTTGGGAAGTTAGTAAAAAATTATTTTAGTTTTTTTTATTAATATTTATTTATGATGTCAAATCACAATAAAATGACCAAACTACCCCCATTCAATTTAAAATATTTACAACTTTATCTATGCAGCATATTTTGACTCATGAGCGGTAGAATTGTAATTTCTACCAGTGGCTGAAAATTAATTTTTTAAATGTCATTAAATACAAAAAAGTCAAACTTTTGGCTTTTGTAAAAAACCAAAAAAAGTGGCTAAAAACCAAGTAGCCAAAAGAGGCCTTAATATCAACAATGCTACGTACCTCAAATTTGATTTTGCCTCGAATGGCTCGAAGTTTGTTTTGTTGGTCGTTCGCCCAGTCGTCCAGTAAAAAGGCTGACAACCGCGGTCGACAAGGTTACAACCACGGTAGAGAAGTGCTTCACTCGGTTGTCCAGGTGGTCGTACAGCCAGTCGACTGGTAAACACAAATTCAAGCCATTCGAGGTAGTTCAGTTCGAGACACCAATGATTTCCCATTTAATATACAATTCTGATTCGTAGCTTGAAAGAGCGTGGCTCGACACCAAAACGACGTCGTTTTGCTCCTTTTTTTTTTTTTTCTTTTTTTTGCGTTTTTCTGATGATGATGATGATGAAGAAGAAGAAGGTCTGCTGCGCTGCTGGGTTCATCAACATTAACAAAAAATAAAATAAAATTTGTTAATCAACATCAACAAAATTTTTCCTGAACAATTTTTTTTTTTTGTTCATCAACATCAACAAGATCTGGGTCTGCCGATTTGAACATCATCATCTTTTGTTCATCAACATCATCTTCAGATTTCCTGAACATCATTTTTTGTTCATCAACATCATCAACATCTTTTGTTCATCAACATCATCTTCAGATTTCTTGAACAAAATTTTTTTCATCAACATCAACATCAACAAAATTTCCTTCATCTTCAGATTTTGAACATCATCTTCATCTTCAACATCATCATCATTTTCATCATCTTCAAAAAAAAAAAAAAAAAATCCCTTTCATAATCCAGATCTTCTGGAAAGGGGACCGCCGATCACCGACCGCCATCACCCCCGATTTTCCTTCTCCTCTTCTCTTTTCTCTCTCTCTCTCTCTCTCTCTCTCCCCGCGTCTCTTCCCTCTGTATTTGAACGTACAGAGAAAGAAAGAAAAGGAAAAAAAATAAAAATAAAATACCGAAAACGATGTCGTTTTGGGTATTTCAGGCCAATTTCGAGCCAACAATTTCGAGCAACTGATCATTTTTCTTTAATATATGAAATGTTTTTAGTTTTGGATTTTTTGATTTGATAGATTAGTTTAATAATGATTAAAGTTGTCGTCATATTTGACTTTTAGAAAAATAGAAATTAATTTAATGAAAATAAAAATAACCACTAATTACATGATCATCATCCAAACATATAATAAAAATTAATTTGATAAAAAAAAATAAATGTTTAAAAAATTTATCAATTTTACATAATTTTATCTGTAGTGAGTAGAAATAATTTTTAAAAATTCAAAAATATATTTTTGATATCTATTTTTGTCAAATTAATTTATATTTTATTAAATTGACGATTTTATTTTTGAAATTAAGCAATGGTATTTTCAACTGTTTTTATTTAAAATAAGATTTAAAATTTAAAATTAAATGTATCACAATTAAAAAGTCAATAACCAAATTAATACAAACTTTAAATTATAGAAACTGATAATATAATTCACCCTATAAATTTTCAATTTGTATGTCGTTACTCTTATTTGATCTTTAAAAAAAAAATTAAAAAAAAATCTTCAATTATTGGTCACAAGTACGACCCATTTAATAAACAAAATTTGAAATTTTGTCCAACCGAATCTTCTTTATAAAAATCAAATACTATTCTACAAATGCAAACTGAATTGAGTGGACTGACAGACCACCAAATTTGTCCCCACCCTACATTATTGTATTTGCTTTTTTGGAAATGATTTTTTTAATGGTTTGTCTTTTTGTTAGGTTTTTTAGTCTTCAGTGATTTTTTATAAAAAAAATCAAAAAATATTTGAAAATTCTATTGAACTTTTTGTTTGAGATGTCTTAAATAAGTGTATTTTTTTATTTTTTAAATTAAAAAGTTGAGAAAAAAAATATTCATATTTGGGTTAATTTTTTGACTTTTTATAGAAAAATGTGTATTAAAAAATTATATAAATTAGTGTGTAGGGAAAATTAGGATTGGGAGTTGTGCAACTGTACTTTTTGACTTTTGGTGAATAATGATAACTTTTTAACTTTTTGAGTAACTTTTTTTACTTTTTGACTATTTAGACACTTCTCAAACTTGGTCTAGATGAATTAGCAAATTTTAAAAAGAAAAGGGGTTATTACATAAAAAAATTCATAATTTGACTATTGTAATAATATAAACATGAGTTTTAAATTTTGTCAATTTAAATCAAAATCTTCTGACTTATTTTTAACCTAAATTATTTGTCTATTTCTATTAAGTAAAATTGACAAAAACAAATAGTATATTAACCATTAAACTTAATGTAAGTCTACATAAAACGTCTAAAATATATTTTTTATTGAGTTTAATGATTAAAATATCTTCTTTTTTTTCTCATTTGTTTTACTTAGCGAAAAAAGACAACTGATTTATATTGAAAACAAATAAAGATCATGATTTATATTGATAAAATTAAAAATTTAAGATTTATTTTGTTACAAATGTTAAACCCTATAATTTTTTTTTTTGTAATTTTTTCAAAAAAAACTTAAATATTTTTGGAAAACTATCTATTAAAGACAAAAAAATAAAATAAAAATGTCAACCTTTTTTTTTAGTAATTTTTTTCCCCTACCCAAGATGGATTAAAAGTGAAAAAAATTGATATAAAAAAAGAATCCAAACTCACCATATGTGCCGAGGATCTCGTGGCAGAGTGGCATATAGTCACCCTTAAGGTGCGGAAGGTCTGGAATTCAAACTGATAAATCAATGATGGCCGTTTTAAATTATAACTTAACTTTACTAACATATTAACCGTCTCTCTTTGAGGACGACAACGACGACAAAAATAAAAAAATAAAAAATAAAAAATAAAAAAAAAAACTCACCATGTGTGTATCTTTGTTAAGCCCAAAGGCGACAAATGGACCGAGGATCCCAAGCCCACTGCCCCTATAGAAGGAGGAGGGGGCAATCACACTTCCCTTGATGATGCAATCCTAATAACCAATGCTTAGGTGCAGAGCTTCATTTTCCTCGTTCAGAATGTTATCATCTTCTTCCAACCCAAACCCTAGCTTTCTCTGCATCACCGCACCCACCTCCACCTCCTCTCTCTCTCCTCAGTTCCCAAACCCTAACATTTCTCTCTCTAACTCCAATCCACACGTGTCTCCTCCTCCTCCTCAGAGCATGAGTCCATCCAAATGTTTCTCTGCAACTTCTAACCCCATCACCGTTTCGAAGACATCCGAGTCGACAAGTGCGGATTTCGAAGCGATTGAGTCCAGTTCGCAGCCTCTCGTTGTGGTCTCCTTCTACAAGTTTGCTGATTTCCCTCGACATGCCGATATGCGTAAACCCTTGAAGGACCTCTGTGAGCTCCTGGTAATTCTCTCCCTTCAATGTGTTTTTTTGTGTATATATGTAGAAGTCAATGTGTTAACTGGGTGTACAATTTGTGGAAAATTTTAAGTTGCGTTTGGACTTGTGAATTTGAAATGAAAGGATTTGGGAACTAATGCACTAGTAAAAATTTGAGTGAAAGCTTTATTTGATACTAGAAGTGAGGCACACGTGATACGGGTGCATATGATCATTTTGTTTCAGGAAAATAAGATTGTAAACTGTATAATTGAATTCAAAATCTGAAGCTGGAAATGAATTTGGAAAAATCGGAAGTTGAGAGATATGAAAAAAAATAAAAACTGAATTTAGGGCATAATTGCCCATATTTTGGAAAATCTACAAAATAAGAGGTCAACACCAACTCCAGCCTCACATATATAATAGATAATAGATGAAGCACTTCGATGGACAAATTCAGATTTAAGCATAACGTTGGGTAAAAGCTTCAGTAATGACACAGTTGTAAATTTGAAAGCTACAAAATGGTCTTAAAAATTTTGAGTAAATATTTGAGTCTCCTTTGATTTGGGGTTTAAAAATGGGTAAAACTGAACTTGATATAAGTTTGAGTCAAGGAGTGGAACGGTTTTTGAGTCATTTTTATCAAAATTTAAATTTGATTTAGGTTTCAGTCAAGGGTTGGAGATGCCTCGAGGAATAGCTTAAATTTTGAAATGATAGTTTTGGATCAGGATTTTAAGATTAAAATTTAACCCATTACCATCATGTATTACGAGCATTTGGACTTGCAGATTTGAGATTAAAGAATTTGGGAACTAAGGAATAACTCAAATTTCGATATCCCTCCAATCCAAAATCTGGACTACAGGGGGCTGTTTGGGCCCGTGGGGCCATCACGGGTCCCGTTTTGATGATCCAAATCATTCATTTTATCGGGCATTTCGTGTATTTCATCCGTAAAAAAAAAATTAAGTCGATCTGATAACTGCAACTTGTTCAATTTATTGTTTTTATTATAAAAAAAAATGTATGGTTCATTTTTTAAAAACACAACTATCAATTTGTCATCCCTTTTTTTTAGTGAAAAATACTGTAAATTGAACAAGTTATAGTTATCAGATTGACTTAATTTTTTTTGTGAATGAAATACACGAAGTATCCAACAAAATGAACGGTTCGGATTATCAAAACGGGGCCTGTGGTGGGCCCCGCTGGCCCAAGCAGCCCCCTCCAGTTGGACTGGAGGGAATCCTCCTCCAAATTTTAAAGCTTTATTGCTATATATTATGATAGATTGAAATACCAATGTAAAAGTAATTGTTTGAAATCTTTTATGCTCATAATAAAATAATTCTCTTCTTACTTTACTCTATCTTCCCCCTTAAATTTCTCAATTTGTCTATAATAACCAAATCTCTTATATTTTTAAAAGTTAAACCTCAATTCCCTACATTTGAAATCAATCTATCCAAGCACAACCTTAATCTTCTGTTGCAATTTTATGTTGTGTTTTGTGGCTCTTCTTCTTCTTCATTATTTGTTTAGTTTTCACTCAAATGGTGATTATGTTAAAAATCATATGAGGTGTGATTACTGTAATTTGATATTTTATTGTTTGGATTTGAGTTGGAAATGGAAGATAACCTTTACCTATACTAAAGAATGGAAATGCATAATTTTATCCATTGTAATAATAGGAAATATGGTTTTGTTCCTGGAACATTTTAAATTAGTGGCCAAATTGGAGTTCTTTGTTATTGGGGTGTTGATGTTGTTGTGTGCTTATCGGAGCAGAGGAGTACCAAATAATGCAATAATACATCCATGTTGGTGTCACGAATCACAGGACACAATGTCGGGTCACTAGTGTAGCGTCCTAGTTATGACTTAGAATGTTTGGCCATCGGCAGATGTTGGGATACTCAGTATGAGTTCCTAGAGGGAGCTGTAGGAGTGGTTCTGGCAGGTTTCATATGAGGATTCTTGACATGGACCACCAAATTGGTACAAATTCAAACAAAACTCACATCATCCATGGGTGTGAGCTAGAGTTGGTTTGACAAGGCTAACAATGACTTCAATAAAAACTTGTTTTACCAGCCTCCAGATGTTTGACATAGTGAGCCGGTGATTATTGTTATGGGCCCCTAGATGTACTAGAGATTGGCTCATAGGGGAGTGATTGCAATGACCATAATGAAAAGCTACCAGAAGGGCAGTCTCAGAATCAGATTTGGCCAAATAGACACGATGACTCATGATAAAGGTCTTATGGCCGCCGTGTTCTCATGCAAATGAGATTCTTATTTCTGGCAATTGTCATCTCTTGTCTATTTGAATTATCTAGGCCCTGCATCATCAAATATAGTTTCCTCTATTAGGTTTTCAGCAGATTATTGCGTACCCATCTTTGTATCCTAATTTCGACTTGATTTTTACTATTTTGATCTTGTGCATTGTTGCATACATGTTGTTCCTGCCTCACCAAGCTGATCCTATCCAGCGTGTTTCAGGTGGTATAATTCTTGCACCAGAGGGAATCAATGGTAGCATATGTGGTATCCGGGAATCAGTGGAAAAAGTTCTTCAATTCATTCAAACCGATAAACGCCTAAAGGGGCTCAGACAAGTGGAGTCACCTGTGAGCCCTGAGGAGGAAGCTATCCATCATGGACACAGTAGTAGTTCTCCTCTTGCAGCAGGGGAAGATGCACCTTTCCGATGGGATCATGTGAGGGTCAAGTTAAAGAAAGAGGTATATTTTACTAAGCCAAAGGAATGGGTTCTTCATTTGGATTGAAGGCCTCTTCTCTCTTTGAAAGTTTAGGAAGTATTCTTTGGCATACTTTCTACAACCTGGCCCTTCTTTTGTTAATGTGTCTTTTCTTTTGTTAATGTTTCATTTTTAAGCAGATTGTTTCTCTTGGCATGCCTACCGTATCACCTGTTGAAAGAGTTGGAAAGTATGTAAACCCAAAGGATTGGAATTCATTGATTGGTGATCCAGATACAGTAAGTAACTGAATAACAATTCCTCTATGTCAATCTTTGAATTTATTCATGCATATTTAGAATGCAGTAATTTCCAATCAGGTGATTAAATTATGTGTTGTTGAACAATATACTTTGTTAATAAATAACTACAAGATTTAGGCCAGTGCTAATGGAAGCCTGTTCCCTTCAGATCAGTTTTGATGTACTCTGATAGACTAAAAATCTGTTGAATTAGGTTCTGAGACTAAGAACCTCTTGATATTTCAATTAATTATGTTCAGCTCAGTGTTAGTTTTTTCTGGTTGATCTTGCTCTCGGTGAAGTCGTAAAAGATGCTGGGCTTGAAGATTATTAGTTTTTAATTGACAAAGAAATAATGTTACCTTACCTGCTAGGAAAGACTCAACATGTCTATTCTTGGTTGTGGACATGATTTCTAACTTATCTGTTCCGCAGCATTAAGATACACAGAAAGTGGTCAAATATACTTGCACATCTTGACCTTAAACTAGTTGTTGACTTAACCTATGATTAGGTGGTGATTGATGTGCGCAATGACTATGAAACTAGAATTGGGAGGTTCAAAGGAGCAGTTGATCCCCATACAACGGCATTCCGAAAGTTCCCATCTTGGGTTGATGATCAATTTCAACTTGCTGAACCAGAAGCCCAGGTGGAGTTGGATCATTCAGATGGAAGCACAGAACATAATATAGAGAATCAAGGACAGAAAATACCACCTAGGGTTGCAATGTATTGCACTGGTGGGATTCGATGTGAGAAAGCTTCAAGTTTTCTCCTCAGCAAAGGTTTCAAAGAGGTAAATTTTGTCTGATCTCTATCTCTGCTTATGCTCATGACTTGATGAAATCTTTATGTTAAAAATCATTTAATGCTCTATTTAGTTAGTGGATTGTGGTACCTGGCCAATACTCCTAATTTCTCATTTCCTTTGTAATCTCCCTATTTTTTATTTATTTAATTTTTTTGTTTCTTAAATTGCGAAAATTATACTTTTTATGGTTGTAGTTCACGGGTTGGACCGGCTCGGTATTCCTATCCACCCATCAACCGACCTTATTATGGCGGCTTGGAAATGCAATTGGCCAATTCCGCCCGGAGTTCTATTTGAAATCGACCGTTTGCAAGGGACGGTTTTACGGTCGGGTTCAGTCGAGTTGCACGGGCCACAAATATTAATTGAAAAAAGGGAAGAAGATAACATGGAACGAAAAATTAAAGTGCGATTCACAGACTGATTCGTAAGGGAGGAAAAAATCAAAAGAACAACAAAATAATAACAGAGAGAAATATAAAGGAAGAAACTCATCAGGAATCAAAATAGCTGTTTTTGCCATTTCAACAGTCTTTCATCCACTTTGCAAGTGATTTCCAACCAGTTGCTGTTCAGCGTTAACTCTTTAAGAATAACCCAACCAAAGGTTTGGCCCGTCATCATCGAATCACTGTAGGGCTTTGAAAATCAAAATAATCGAAGTGAGAGAAGGGTTTTAGGAGAGGAGGGTTATTGAGGGAATGATATTTCAGATCTGAAAGGAGCAAAAGGGTGAGGGGGGAGGGCTAGAGATTGTAAGGGGATATGCAGAAAAAGAGAGTGAAATTAGAGAGAGAGAGGGGGGGGGGGGTGAATACATGATAGCAAGAGAGAGAGGGTGTAAGTTAGGAGAGGAAAAGGCGCAGAGAGAGAAAAGTTAATGGGAGAGAATGAGGAAAGGAAGAGAGAGAGAGAGAGAGAGAGAGAAGTGAAAATGAGAGAGAGCCTCAGGAAATGAAGAGACCTCATTGGAATGTGTAATGTCTTTAGAGATGATGGCTTAGAATTGTTGGAAATTGGAACACATGATAGTGTTTGGCTTAGAGGGTTCAACATGGAAGGCCAATAGAGCTACGATGGGTATACAACTTTCTTTAATAATTATCGGTCGGATCGGTTTTTATCTGTTGAAAGGTGGATAAAACCGCTGCCCATCTGAAAAAATAGATTTTTTTATTCATATTACCTGCAGCCGACCACTCCTTTCAATGAAACCACTAATTTTTTGATTTTTTTGGTTCGGATTAATCGGTTTGAGCGGGTGATTCAGGTTTTTGTACAGCCCTAGTTGTACTTTTGCAATCTCAGTTGAGTGTCCAGGCAACCCAAAGGATGGTAATATACAAGGGAATTTGGGGGTTGGATGAGGCATGACTGCAGAGGGACCGCTTACCTCGCTTTCTCCATTCCCTATGCCCCATGTGCAGTTGTGTTCCAAGCAGTCATATGAGCAGATAAACTTCTTGACACTTCTGCTGGGTTTTTGGATTATATAGCATCCTTCTTCCTTTTTTTTTTTGGAATTGCACCTTTAGTTTTCATCTTAATTACGATATTTGTCAACTCTTGCTTTATTTTTTGGTGCCATTTTTTGTGGAACATAATGCAAGTATAGAAGGCTGCGAAACACAAATATCATGTTCTGGAAGCTCAGAGGTTATGAACATAGTGTGTCATGAATTCTCTTATTAACAACCAGGCAACATTTTGAAAGACGTCATATTTCACTGCCAACCCACTATGTGAAATGAACTCCCCCCACTATTTTCCTTTCTTCCCATTATGGGGCCAAACACAAGATTTTCTTCATTTTTATTCATAGAATAACAATATTTTGTGCTCGCATTAGCTTTCGTGATAGTTGCTACCCTGTCAATTGATTGGTAGATGTTAATCTTAATTTTACCAGGTTTATCATCTGGAAGGGGGCATTTTGAAATATCTGGAGGAAGTCCCAAAGACGGAGAGCCTCTGGGAGGGCGAGTGCTTTGTGTTTGACAAGCGAGTCTCAGTTGACCATGGATTGGTGCAGGGAACTTTCAAGCTATGCTATGGGTGCAAGCAACCAGTTAGTGATGCTGACATGGAAGCTCCGGAGTGGGAGTATGGAGTTTCTTGCCCACACTGTTACTCATCAAAATCTGAAGAGGAGAAAGAGAGGGCAAGAGCTCGACAAAGGCAATTCGAGACGTGGGGTATTATTGGTGGTCCAGACAAGGGGCGCCCGCCAGCAAGAACAATTGATGGCATTCAGGGTGTCAACCAGGTGTCAAAATCACTGTAGTAGGTGTTTGAGAGCCAAGTAATGGTAGTTTTTGTTTTTTTGACGGTTGATTGTGGCAGTGATTAAAACAATTTTGAGTTTTAGAAGTTTCAAGGTGAATGAACTTGGTAAGCCAACATTGGTTCATAACTTCATAGGGATGAGATTACTCCTTTGTATCAGAAATATGATTTGGAAACTAGATTAATGTTTAGTTGGGTGTTGATTCTCCTCAGGGCTTCTGGGATACCTCTTAAGTGATTCGAGCCGGGCGAGCTTCTGCACCTCACTTAGCAATGTTAGAAACTCATAATTTGCATTTGAGTTGGGCTTTTATATGGTTAAATTCTTAACAAATCAAAGTTATATGGCATATTATGTCATTGTGAGTTGAATTAAAAAAGATTTTTTAGGATCTTAAAACATTTTTCTTAAATTGGTTGTGCATTTCTCTATAGTAGTAGGTAGTTGAATAATGTATAAACATTTATATTGTGCTTGGTTGATTGGGATGAAGGTAGGAGTGGAATGTATTAATCCTTCTTTAGTCTCTATATGGAATGATCAAATTTTGATAATGGTGAATAATGATTCTTTTTATAGTATTTTTTTTTTAAGTGAATTGTTAGGTCCTATCTTGTCAAAATCCCGCGAACAAAACTCAGTGATTGAGTTGTAAATTTTCTGTGTTTTTTTTCTTCCTCGCTCGAGCGAAGATGTCCTCGCTCGAGCGAAGGACTGTGTCCAGCATAAAACCTGAAGGTGATGAATGTGCGCTCGAGCATGGTATTGGTGGATCGAGCGAAGGTCTATGCTCGCTCGAGCGAAGATGAAGGTGGCTCGAGCGACGAATTGCTTCCATACAAAAACCTGAAGGTGTTGTTTCCTCGCTCGAGCGAAGAGTTCGTGGCTCGAGCGAAGGCACTAGTAGAAATCACGCGAGATAAGCGTCTCGCTCGAGCGAGAGGAGCCTCGCTCGAGCGAGCTTCAGAATCCGGAAATTTTCAAGTGATTGGTTTCTTTCAGGATTGGGATTCTTTTTGGTTTTCTATAAGTAGATGGTTTTCTCCTAAAACTAATCTAACTTTTTTCTAGATCTGATTCAAGAATTCTAGAGTTTTGTTTGAAGTTTCTTCTGAGAGTTTGATGAGTTTTCTTTGATGTTCTTGAGAGAGTTCTAAACTCATGAGTTGAGATTCATACATCAAAGAGTTTGATACTACATATTCAAGAGTGTTCTCTTCGGTGAGATCCGAAGATCAACACGTAAAGTTTCAAAAGGCGTTTGATTCTTTACGTAGTCGTTAATTCGACAAGTGAAGTTGTGGTGTGGAATCAACTTCAGAATCAGTTCCGTGACGAAGGCGTGGTGAAAGAGTTACAGAAGATTCAGAGACAAATTGACTGAGTTGGGTAATTTGTATGGTTTCTTTGTAACCTTGTAGTCCTTCTGTAGTGGATTGATTAGTGGCGGTTCGCCCGTGGTTTTTGATTACAATTGAAGGTTCTTCAATTGTGGTTTTTCCACGTAAAAAATCTTTTGTGTTGATTTATTATTTATTCCTAAAAACAAACAAACTAAAATCACTCTCGTAAGTGCTTGATGATTTTAGATTGAGTGTTTTGGAATTTTTGCGTTTTGGAATATTCTAATCTTTATCTAATCACGAATCACATAGGTTTTTCAATTGGTATCAGAGCAGGTCACTCTTTGTTTTCTCAAAAAACTATAGGAGTGTGATTTTGTGTGACTAGTATTATGGATTCTATTCGTGAAGGTAACTCAACTCATAGACCCCCTTTACTTGACGGTACAAACTATTCTTATTGGAAAGCTCGGATGAGAGCATTTTTAAAATCCATCGATGAGAAAGTTTGGCACTGCGTAGTCTTTGGGTGGAGTGAACCTATTGTCACCATTGATGGCATTGATATTCCTAAACCCCTTGATAAATGGGACACAACTGACTATCAGAACTCGAGTTGGAACAGCAAGGCTCTCAACTCCCTCTTTTGCTCTGTCACACCTGAAGAATTCCGTCGAATTTGCACGTGTGAAATAGCAAAAGAGGCGTGGGATATCCTTGAAACAATTCACGAAGGTACTACCTCTGTCAAAAGGTCAAAACTTCAACGTCTCACCTCCGCCTTTGAAACCCTTTTTATGCGGGACGATGAGACGTTTGATGATTTCTATGCAAAACTCAGTGATATCGTGAATTCCTGTTTCACTCTCGGTGAAAAAATCCCGGAAGCTAAAGTTGTTGGGAAAATTTTGAGGTCCCTTCCCGAGAGGTTCCAATCAAAGGTGACAGCCATTGAGGAGGCTCAGAATGTTGATACCCTCAAGCTCGATCAATTGGTTGGAAATTTGCAGACTTATGAAGCCCACCAAATTTCCAAGAAAAAGCAAAAAGAAAGTATGGCTTTCACAAGTACTCATGAGACTGCAAAACCTCCGGAGACTGAATTTGATTTAGAGTCTGAGATGACGGCTATGCTTACAAAACAGTTTAAAATTTTTTTGAAAAAGAAGCCTAATTTCAGAGCCCCTATTTCAAAAGAGAAGAGTAATGACAAACCCAAAACCTTTCCACCAAAATTAGCTCAAACTACTGAAAAGAAGGTTGTTAGGGGGCCAGGGGTCAAGTGCTTTGAATGTCAAGGGTTTGGCCATATATCCCTTGAATGCCCTACGAAAAAGAATCGGAAGAAAGTCTACACCGTAACTTGGGATGATGAAAGCGGATCGGAGCAAGAACCCGAAGAACCTGAATCTGGTGAAGATGGGGATAGTGCTTTCATGGCATTTTGGGCCACGGTTTCTCAACCTCTTCCAAAGCCTTCGGAATCAGCCCGTGGTCAGAACTTGCATCATGCTCCCACCTTTGATGGGACCAACTACCTGTATTGGAAAATCAGAATGAGGGCTTTTCTGAGAGCCTTTGAACCAGAAGGTTGGCAAACCATTGAAGAAGATACAGAAAGTGCAGATAATCTGGGCAATCAGAGAGCCCTAATCATTATTCGTGGAGCAATTTCTAATGAAGAACAGCAACGGGTCGTTCACTGCACAAAGGCTAAAGATGCATGGGAAATTCTGAGCCAATTCCATGAAAGAGGAGATTCACCTCCACCTCCATCCAACAACTTGTCTGCCTTGGTTGCCAGATTGGATGAGGTTAAGGAGATTGAGAAGCAAAGAGAGGACGATGAAACATCTGAAGACATTGATGAGATCAATGGCGATGAACTACAACAAGCTTACGAGAAGCTGTACGAGGAATCTCTGAATTTGTCTAAAACCAACGACAAACTCTCTCTCAAGCTCAAAACATGCGAGAGTGAGAATGTCCGGCTCAAAGGAGAACTCTTGACAGCAAAGCAGAATGTCATCAAGATCTCAAGTGACAGGCAAGACTTATGTGGAAAACTTCTGTCCTGTGAAACTGAAAGGAATGAACTTCTGAGGGTGTATTCCACATATGAAGAAAAGCTTGAAAGTCTTGAGTTGTCACAAACTGCATTGGAAGAGAAAGTCAGTCAGAAAGATGAAGAACTCCGTATTGCTAGAGCAACAATTGCCATGTGGAACAAAGGTTCCAGATCTCTAGAAGACATACTCGGATCTCAACAAATGGGTTCTGACAAAAGAGGGCTAGGCTATGGTGCGACAGCTCACAAAGGACAAGCCTCTACCTCACATAACTTGAAGACTCAAGCAAAGGGAAAATTGAAGGTAGATCAAGATGACTCTTTTCTTCATCAAGCAAAAGCAGGCAAGATCAACAAAAGGGAGGTAAAACCTGTTTTTATCTGTCATCACTGTGGTAGGTATGGCCACATTCGTCCTTATTGTTTTGAACTGTTTGGTAAGGTGTCTCAAAAGGCAGAAATTCTAATACTTTTTGGGTTAGGAGACAACCTTACATGTCTAGGCGGAACACCAAGACTAAAAAGATTTGGGTTAGAAAAGATGATTTGACTTGTTTTGTTGCTCACACTGCTCTAAAAGCACGTGACTCACACATGTGGTATCTTGATAGTGGGTGCTCTCGTCATATGTCCGGTAACAAATCTTACTTCACCTCCCTTGAAAAATATGAAGGAGGAATTGTTACCTTTGGAGATGGCGGCACTTCTAGAGTCATTGGTAAGGGCTCTATAAGTGTTGCTGGTCTTCCCAAGCTAGATAATGCCTTACTTGTTGATGGCCTTAAAGCTAATCTTTTGAGCATTAGTCAAATGTGTGATTCCCATCATGAAGTATTGTTTTCAAAAGATAAATGTGAAATTTTGGATAAAAAGGGAAATACTGTTTTACATGGGGTTCGCACATCTGATAACTGCTATGGGATTCTTACTACTAATGATCTCACTTGTCATTCTGCCATCATAAGTAACATTGATCTGTGGCATCAAAGATTAGGTCACATGAATTTCAAAGACCTAACTAAGATAGCCAACAAAGAACTTGTGAGAGGAGTACCTAAACTAGGTAAGAATTTGAGCCATGTGTGTGGACCATGTCAGCTTGGCAAGCAAACCCGTGCTCCGCATAAAAAGGTGAACAGCTTTACAACCAAACGTCCTCTTGAATTAGTTCACATGGATTTAATGGGTCCTACTCGCACTGAAAGCATTGGAGGTAAAAGGTACATTTTTTTAACTGTTGATGATTTTACTCGTTTCTCATGGGTAAATTTTTTAAGGGAAAAATCTGATACGTTTGATGCTTTCCAGGCTTTAGTCCTTAAAATCCAAAATGAACAAGGTGTGTCCATTGGGCGTATCATAAGAATCCGAACTGATCATGGTCGTGAATTTGAAAATAGTTCGTTTTCGGATTTTTGTGATATGCATGGAATTAAGCATGAGTTTTCTGCACCTATTACTCCACAACAAAATGGAGTGGTTGAGAGGAAGAACAGAGTTGTTCAAGAAATGGCTAGGGTCATGCTCCTTAGTAAGAGTCTTCCTCCAAAGTTTTGGGCCGAAGCCCTAAATACCGCTGTTTATGTCATAAATCGTGTGTATTTAAGGCCCGGCACTTTACAAACTCCTTATGAATTGTGGAAGGGTTTGAAACCTAATGTAAAATACTTCAAAACTTTCGGGAGTAAGTGTTACATCTTCAAAGATAGAGAGCCCTTGGGCAAATTTGACTCCCGAAGTGATGAAGGTATTTTTCTAGGGTATTCAACCAACAGTAGGGCTTTTCGAGTCTATAACCTGCGAACTTCATCATTAATGGAATCTATCAATGTGGTTATAGATGACACAGGTTCACCTACTCCAGCAACAAATGAGGATGACAATGGTGAGTCTCCAATCTTGGATACTGAACCACAAAATCAAGGAGAAGCTGCGGATCAATCACAAGAAATTGTTACAGCACCATCCTCACAGGTAAGTTCAAGTCCAAAAAGTGCTCAAAGGGACATCACTCTTGTTGCTACTGTCACCGCAGGTCCCGAACTTAAACCATCAGTAAGGGTGAAACTGAATCATCCAACTCAACAGGTGATTGGAAGTGTTTCGGATCGAATGAAAACCTGAAGACAGATTCGGTATGAGGTATCACATATGTGTTATGTTTCATTAATTGAACCTAAGAATTTTAAAGAGGCCTTGCTAGATGATAGTTGGGTCAATGCTATGCATGAAGAATTAGGTCAATTTGAACGTAACAAAGTTTGGACTCTTGTTCCCAGACCTAGAGACATGAATGTGATAGGTACCAAGTGGATCTTTAAAAATAAATCTGATGAGAATGGTACTGTTGTGAGAAATAAAGCAAGGTTGGTTGCTCAAGGCTACACACAAGTAGAGGTATTGACTATGATGAGACGTTTGCCCCAGTTGCACGTCTCGAATCCATTCGTATTTTGCTTGGTGTTGCATGTTTTCTTGGCTTTAAATTGTTTCAAATGGATGTGAAAAGTGCTTTTCTGAATGGGTACTTAAAAGAAGAGGCATATGTTGAGCAACCAAAAGGGTTTGAGGACCCTAAATGTCCTAATCATGTCTACAAGTTAGACAAGGCTTTGTATGGGTTGAAACAAGCCCCTCGGGCTTGGTATGATAGGCTTACTACCTTTCTTCTTGATAATGATTTTCAAAGGGGTAGTGTGGATAAGACTTTATTTGTGAAACATACCAAGTCTCATATTCTTGTTGCTCAGATATATGTTGATGATATTGTGTTTGGATCTACTGCTGAGCATCTTGTGAAATACTTTTCGGATTGCATGACACATGAGTTTGAGATGAGCATGATGGGAGAGTTGTCTTATTTTTTGGGTCTCCAAATTAAACAGTCTCCTTCGGGCATATTTGTTTCTCAGTCTAAGTATGCTAAAAATCTTGTGTCAAAGTTTGGTCTTGAGTCTTCCAAGCATGCACGCACTCCGATGAGCACCAGTCTTCACCTTTCCAAAGATTCCTCTGGTATTGATGTTGATCCTACCCTTTATAGGAGTATGATAGGGAGTCTTTTGTATCTCACAGCCAGTCGTCCTGATATTTCTTTCAGTGTCGGTGTTGTGCTCGTTACCAAGCCAGTCCTAAAGAGTCTCACCTTCTTGCGGTAAAACGCATCATCAAGTATGTTAATGGGACCTTGGGGTATGGGGTTTGGTTTTCCACTGATACTACAGCTGAAATTACTGGTTTTTCTGATGCCGACTGGGCAGGGTGTGCTGATGATAGGAAAAGTACATCAGGGGGGTGTTTTTACCTTGGGAATAATCTGGTTTCTTGGCATAGTAAAAAGCAAAATGCTATCTCTCTGTCTACTGCTGAGGCTGAATACATTGCTGCAGGGAGTTGTTGTGCCCAAATGTTGTGGATGAAGCAAATGCTTCATGATTATGGAATAGAACAGAACACTCTCACTCTTTTCTGTGATAACACAAGTGCCATAAACATTTCAAAAAATCCAGTCCAACACTCTCGCACCAAACATATTGACATCCGTCATCATTTTATTCGAGAGTTAGTGGACGAAGGCCTTGTTGTTTTGGAACATGTTTCTACTGAGCATCAAAAAGCTGATATTTTTACAAAACCCCTTGATCTTCTTCGATTTGAGTTTCTTAGAAAGACCTTGGGTGTAATGACTCAGTAACTAGGTTGTATCCTGTTTTTCTTGTGAGATGAGTGTGAGTGGTTGACTTACTGTTCTTGGATGTGATAATCTCATCGTGATTGAGTCCTGATATATTTGCATCAATTTTTATATGAACACTGCTTATATTGCTTACAAGATCCTATTCATCTCTGTTCATAGCTCATTTTGAATGCCCACACTCATTTATTTCATGATCTCATTCTGTACACATCCTTGAGATAAACTGTTGCAGGGGTTTCCGCACAAGTGATCAAAGTTCTCTATGGACCACTGACAGTGTTTCTTGTACTCTTTCAGAGGAATTGACCTATACTGGTATATCATGGGTGATGTTAAGTCTTTTAACCATCTACCATCTTATTTCACTTCCATGGTTTCTCCCTCAGTACATGATTTTCGGGCATTAGGAAAAGGCTATCTCAGAGGCACCAACCAGGCCATCATTATGATTTCATTCTTCTCTGGTTTGGACTCCATACTCTTGAGCATGTATGCCACCAGTGAGTGCCCACAATACAGAAAAGTATTAAAAAAAAAAAAAAAAAAAAAAAAAAAAGGGATCATTGTCTGAGGGGGAGCTTCCGCATTTACTCAACAAATACCCCGTGATTCCTAGTGGTTTGACTTTTCTTTGTGATGGTCAGTTACTCTTGTCGGAGGTCCAGCCATCAGATCACTACGAGGATTAACTCTAGCTTTGTGGCTCTCAAGGATTGCACACACACACGTCTTTTATATGAGCTCTCATGTGTGTTTTTGAGTTATGCATTCTCATGCTGCTTGTGACTTTGATTTTATACTATCTGTTTTAATTCATGAGCTTGTGTTTCATCTCTTTTCTCAAGTTTTCAGGACTCATGATCAGTGGATTCTCTTATCCTTGTGGTAAAGTCATTTACTTTGTCACCTTACTTGTTACAGGGCATCCTAAGTGTTTTTTAAAAAAAAAAAAAAAAAAAAAAAAATCCTTGGCTCGAGCGACCGGGTCCTCGCTCGAGCGTGCTTCTGCTTCTGCATAAGACCTGAGAGCATGTGTTTCTGGCTCGAGCGACCCTTTCTTGGCTCGAGCGACCCTGGCGTTTTTGTTATCCTCGCTCGAGCTAGCGATTCCTCGCTCAAGCGAGCTGTCGCGATTTAAAATCTGCAGGAGTGTCTCTTCAGCTCATTTTTTTTTCCTCTCTTCGTGTTCTTCTCTCTCTCTCCCCTAGGGCTTTTGTGTTCTCCATAACTGGGATCGATTGCAGGTTCTCTCTTGATTTTGGGGTGTCTTCTTCCTTGCACATTCCTCATCTTTGGTAAGTTTTTTCATTTTTTTTTTCTCTCTTTATTTCGTTTGGGATTGTGCTTGTGCTCTACCTCTATCTAGCCTTCATTCTTGTTGTTTTTTAGTTCCTTGCTCCTGATTTTGCTTCTCTTCATGCTCTAGGGTACTTGATTTGATTTGATTTGATTTTGTTTTTTAGCCTGTACCTTTGAGACTTGGGTTAGGAAGCAGTCCCTTGTCATTACTGGGGATTTGTTTCAGGTTTTTCTTGGTCTTCCTGAAGTTACTAATTGTCATTTCCCTTTTCTTACCCGGTCCGGTGTCAATTTTGATATGGTTGCTTCCGAGTTGTGTGGTGTTTCTAGGACATGGATCGCCGGGGCTCTCATTCAGCAGAATGAGTTGCTTCCTCGATTTCGTCTTCTCAATATCATTGTGTGCGCCAATATTTTTGTCACCACTCATTCCTCTCATATTACTCAGGACCAGGGTTATGTTTTATATTGTATTCATCATCGCCTTCCCATCGATCTTCCAGAGATGATTGTCTCAAAGATGATTGGGGTCTTTGAGGGCAGAAAATCTTTGGGGCTTCCTTATGGGTGTTTTCTTCACCGTTTTCTCACTTCTCTTGGTGTCCCTGTTTTTGAAGATGATGAGTTTGCACATCCTGTGAAACCCATTACCAAACTCACAGTCTCACAGAGTCAGGCTCATGTGAGGGGGAGTGGATCCGGGGTTAGGGGTTCTCATGCAGGTGGTCCAGGTGTTGCTGATGATGATGATCCTCTTGCCGAGGAGGAGGAGGTTGAGGCTGCCCATGCAGGACCAGCAGCAGGTACTCATGACTTGGATCCGGCTCTTGCTCATCGTCTTGATCTTATTGATGCACGCCTTGACGAGCAGAGTGCTCAGCTGGCCCAGATCCTTTCTCTCCTTCAGATGCAGCATTCTCCGCCATCTTCATAGTGTTTGGTTTCTTGGTTTGTTTTTCGACAGTTCTTCCTTCTATTGTATATCTTACTTTTGTCTCTCTCCCGGCCAAAAAGGGGGAGATGGTTTATATGTTTGATTTAGACAGGATGGTTTGTGTTTGATTTAGACAGGATGGTTTATATGATTGCTTTAGACAGGATGGTTTGTGTTTGATTTAGACAGGATGGTTTATATGATTGCTTTAGACAGGTTGGTTCATATGATTGATATTTGGATATATTGAGGATTGCTTGGTTCATATGATTGATAGTTGGATATATTGAGGATTGCTTGATATTGTTGATATTGTTATGATTGATATTGTTGATATTGTTATGATGGTTTCTTTACAACTCAATTTACAGCTCAATGAATTAGTCATTTTTCATTTATGATGGTTTCTTTACAGCTCAATTTTTTTATGTATGATCTATATACAATGAACCTGTCTTGATTTTGTTTACAACATAATCAATCTTTCCACAATTCTGGTGTGCAGATTGGATGGTCTCAAGTTTGGATTCATTGTTATCTTTTCATCGAGTTGTAATTTATTAGATTATTGGATGAGTTGTAATTATTGTGTACATTCTTTGAGTTGTACTGTGGTCAGGAAATTGTTTAGAAAGTTTTGTCCGGGTATTGACAAAGAGGGAGATTGTTAGGTCCTATCTTGTCAAAATCCCGCGAACAAAACTCAGTGATTGAGTTGTAAATTTTCTGTGTTTTTTTTCTTCCTCGCTCGAGCGAAGATGTCCTCGCTCGAGCGAAGGACTGTGTCCAGCATAAAACCTGAAGGTGGTGAATGTGCGCTCGAGCATGGTATTGGTGGATCGAGCGAAGGTCTATGCTCGCTTGAGCGAAGATGAAGGTGGCTCGAGCGACGAATTGCTTCCATACAAAAACCTGAAGGTGTTGTTTCCTCGCTCGAGCGAAGAGTTCGTGGCTCGAGCGAAGGCACTAGTAGAAATCACGCGAGATAAGCGTCTCGCTCGAACGAGAGGAGCCTCGCTCGAGCGAGCTTCAGAATCCGGAAATTTTCAAGTGATTGGTTTCTTTCAGGATTGGGATTCTTTTTGGTTTTCTATAAGTAGATGGTTTTCTCCTAAAACTAATCTAACTTTTTTCTAGATCTGATTCAAGAATTCTAGAGTTTTGTTTGAAGTATTCTTCTGAGAGTTTGATGAATTTTCTTTGATGTTCTTGAGAGAGTTCTAAACTCATAAGTTGAGATTCATACATCAGAGAGTTTGATACTACATATTCAAGAGTGGTCTCTTCGGTGAGATCCGAAGATCAACACGTAAAGTTTCAAAAGGCGTTTGATTCTTTACATAGTCGTTAATTCGACAAGTGAAGTTGTGGTGTGGAATCAACTTCAGAATCAGTTCCGTGACGAAGGCGTGGTGAAAGAGTTACAGAAGATTCAGAGACAAATTGACTGAGTTGGGTAATTTGTATGGTTTCTTTGTAACCTTGTAGTCCTTCTGTAGTGGATTGATTAGTGGCGGTTCGCCCGTGGTTTTTTATTACAATTGAAGGTTCTTCAATTGTGGTTTTTCCACGTAAAAATTCTTTTGTGTTGATTTATTATTTATTCCTAAAAACAAACAAACTAAAATCACTCTCGTAAGTGCTTGATGATTTTAGATTGAGTGTTTTGGAATTTTTGTGTTTTGGAATATTCTAATCTTTATCTAATCACGAATCACATAGGTTTTTCATGAATCAAACGTAAGAATGAATACTCTAGTGGAATCATCATTCTATTTTACTTTTGCTCCAGTGAATCGCACACTTCCTTAATGTTTTGTCAATCAATGTCCTTAGAATATTGTGACCCATATAATAGTGAGACAAAGGATGACATATAGTGTGTTTTGCGATTCCTTCTTATTAGGAATTCAAGTAATTAATGTAACATTGTATTTTGAGATCTTAATTCCTTCCCAATGGTTTCCCTTTGCTTCACCACTTCTATTCATCTCTTTTGTCTCATTTCCTCCTCAATTGCGAGATCTGCAAACCCTAAACTCAATCGTGATCTTGCAACCTAGAGAGGAGATAGGGTTGTAGGAAGAGATGTGTAGGAAAGGTTGGGAGAAAAGGGATTGAGAGGGTAGAGGAATGGCGAACAACAATGGAGAGAGGTCAAGAAAGTAGAGAATAACAAAGAAGTAGATAGTGGCTGTGGGGTGAGGATGTAGAGGGTCTAGAGGAAGTACGGGGAAATAAAGAGAGGGTTGGGACAGGTGAAGGACGAGATAGTCGATAATGGGTTGGGTTAGGGTTTGTAGGGAAGAAAAGAGGGGGAGGGGGGAAGAGAGAAACAACAGGAATGCATTTTAGTCATTTTAAAATTTTCTTACTTTTTGTATTTATTTTACAACCTTCCATATTTGCTACAAATATTTTTTTTGGACAGAAATAAAAACTTTAATTATTAAGATAAAACAGTACAAAGTAGTCCATACAACAAATTAGCAAACTAGTTGATCATGGTTACAAACAGAAATAGAAATTAAAATAAAGCAAAATATTTTCAACTGCCTAACCATTGGCAAAAGGAAAGTGGGTATCTCCATAAGCTTGGATACGAGAAAACACCACAAAATGTGCCAACCTCTTAGGAGGATGAAAATGACTTTTACATGCTAGGGGAATTTTACAAGAGTGAAAGTATTGGGCAACAAAACATATATAAAAAATCTATGGTGTTAAACTTGTTTCAATGTCCTTAGTTCCTTTTAGATGTTCAAACAAAAATTTAGCATCAGTAAAAACATTAATATGGTAGTAATTACTGTCCGTAGCCCACTTGAGTGCAAACAAAACTAATGTGGCTAGAGTATCATGAGCATTCATGGGCAAAGTTTTAAATAATGAGCCCACCCTTGTATTGTTAAGGAAGGCAACCATGCCAATACCCATGCTCGAAGGAGATGAATTACCCGTATGACTACAAAGAAGTTTCACAGGATGAGAGTTGCAATCACAACTATTTTCTAGAGGATCAAAAAGATAGAAAGGAAATGAATTGGGGAAGAATCAGTGTTTGCCAATGATATAGAACTGATAGAAGAGTTTTGATTATTGAGGATTCTAGAAAAAAGAAGAGTTAAGAAATTCTTTGGCTGTTAAACGAGAAGAGAAGATGTCTTTGGCTAAGAATAAAACTTGTAGATGTGTGAATTTATTTCCACAAAATAAACTCTATCCCCTAGCCTTCCAAGTTGCCCAAAGGATAGCAATAATCTGGAACAAGATCTCGAGGTCATTAGTAATAGAGAGATTAAGATGTGAAAACCCATAGCCCAACCAGTAGGATACATGATTGCATTGTCTGAGGGTGTGAATAAACCCAAAAAAGAACCAAACCACACTTGTTTGACAAATTCACAACTTAGAAACAAGTGAGTGGCAGATTCTAAGCCAGAATAACAGAGAGGGCAGGCCAAATTTTTTTAAAAGCCTCTAATGACCAAGTTTTGTTTCATAGGAAGTCTATCATGCCAAAGTTGCCATATAAAAAACCGAATCTTGAAAGGTAGAGGTAGGGACCAAATTTGCTTCCAAGTAAATCTAGGCCAAGTAGGATGAATCACTTTGTCAACAGAAGAAGTGCTCCTAAAACAAGGCTGAATGACATCACCTCTAGAAATTTGTTCTATTACAGAACAGTTTGTAGACTTTAAATGTTCTAAAAGGTGATAGGCAGACCTTACAGTGAATTCATGAGAACAAGATGAACCCCAAATAATTCTATTAGGAAATCCAAAACTAGAAATAGGAATTGTTTGTATCATTTAAACAATGGAAGGAGGAAGTGAGGTTGATAGAAGTGTTGAGCTCCATTGGTGAAGATCTTGATTTATGAGGTCTAAAACCCAAGAGTTGTCAAGCAACAAATCATTCTCTGAGTTAATTAAAGAGGAGAGGGTAACAGGGCAATATAAGGGTAACTAAGGATCATGCCATAAAGAGATGTCCTTTCCATTCCCAATTTGGTAACGAATGCTTTTTTTCAGGACTTCTCTTCCAAAATAATATTTCTCCAGCACCAAGAGCTTGAGGAAGCCATTTGTACTAAAAGGAAAGAAGAAGATTGACAATATTTAACTCGAAAGAAGGATGAGAAAATAGAATCAGGGCACATCAATATTCTCCAACTTGTTTAGTTGAAAGTGCTTGGTTATAGAGAGATATGTCTCTTAATCCAAGGCCTCCTTTGGATATAGGCTTACAAATTACTTCCTATATTAACTAATGGATTGACCTCTTGTTTGGAGTACCCTCCTAAATAAAGTTTGAGATAATGGAGAGATTTTTTTACAAACATATTTGGGAAAACAATAAATGGAAAGGTCATATATCAGGATGGGAACCAAAATTGATTTGACAAGAGTGAGTCTTCCTGTTTTATTAAGAAGAAAAGATATCCAACCTAGGCATTTGGATCTTACTTTCTTAATGAGATAATGAAAAATCTCCTTCTTTTTATGCACTATGTCGCTCAATCCTCAAATACTTCTCAAAATTAACAACCAAACTTATGCCTAGATGTTGAGATAAAGATTGTAGCAGGTCATAAGGTGTATTAGGGCTAACAAAGAGATTGGACTTGTGAAGATTAATGACTTGACCAGAAAGTTTACGATAAGTGTCTAAAATCTTATTCAAATTTTGGCCTGAATGGGAGGTGATTTCAAAGAAAAGGAAACTATCATTCACAAAGAGAAGGTGAGAAATAGATGGCGCAGTCCTGAATATTTTAACACCTTCAATTTGTTTAGAAGCTTGAGCTAACACAAGAAAAGATGAGAAAATCTCTGCACAAAGAATGAAAAGGTAAGGCGAGACTAAGCCCTTGCATCCCACTTTTTTAAAATTCTTTTTTGGTCATCCCATTTATTTGTATTTTTGTTTATTTTATGTTCAATTTAAAAAAAAAAATTTTTTAGAATAAATTACAATAATCTCACATGAGGATTGGAGAAATATATTGAGCCCCATACGTCTAGTATAATTACGCTAAGTTTGTTTAAAATTTTAGTAATTCATATTACATTTAGCACCATTTTCATGAGTAATTTGTTAATTGTGTAAATGAAAAAAATGATATTGTCTTTTATAATAAAATGTATATTTTATTCTTATTTATACATGCATCTACCATCTCTATTAGATTTGCCAAAAGGAACATTGGTATAATTTTCTCAAAACTTATAGAATTTATTGTATTATTTTAAGGAAAGAGATTAAGCCCTCTATGTTATATGTTAATTTTTTATTTGTCATAAGTCCAACCATATAAAACCCAGCTCTCTTATCATCTCATTGGAAATGAATTGGAGATTCTACATTATAAGTCTTTAATTTTTTTTTTATTATTTATTATTAAGATCAATTACACTTTTCACTCCTTTAATTTGATTCAAATTTCATTTGCAATTCCTATAGTTTTAAAGTAAACAATATGTTCATACACTTTAAATCTAATTCTAATTTGGTTAAATATAAATAATTTTAGAATACTTGTCAATTTTCTAAGCTTTAGTAGAAAAAATGAATACAAATTTGGATGGAATGATTAAGTTAAAATTGGATTTAAAGTATAAGAATCAAATTATTAAATTTAAAATTATAGTAACTAAAATAAAATTTAAATCAAATTATAATGATAAAAAATAAATTAACTATTATTATTATTATTATTATTATTATTATTATGTAATTTCAGGGCTGGTAGGGATGAACAAGCAAAAGTGACCTGTGTAGGAGAATTCTATAATACACATCCTATATTATATGCATCTTACGTCATTTTTAAAAAAAAATTATGATCAATTATCTTATTTAATTATGACATTATTTTGACATGTTTAGTTATATTTCGTATAGTATTTGATTATATCTTTCTTTTTATTTCAGTTATAACTCAAAAATTATTTTTTTTGTAGGGTAAATTACAAATACACCCCTGGATTTTGATTAAAATACGAATCATTCCCTGTGATTTTGAAAATTACATTTCACCCCCTGAGATTTATTATTTCATAACAAATCGCCCTTTTATTAATAAATCATTAAGTCAATTATTAGTTTTTAATGATATTAAAAATATGTTTCAATTAATAATTTAGGTAATTTTATTATTGTATAGAAAAACAATTATGAATTTTATTTTTTTAGTTAATTCTGTTAAATAAAAAAATACTAACAAAAAAATATTTATATTTTTTTAAATCATAAAAAATAATATGTATTTTAAATAAATCTCAAAAATATTTTTATAATTTATTATTATTTTTTAGGAAAAATTAGTCTAAAGTCCCTCTCTTATTTTTAGTAACGGAAAACATCCACAATATTATTTTTTGATGTCTAAGATCTCTCCCATCTATCACAGAGAAATTCAGCCCCGTTGATTGTTGTTTCTCTTCTTAAGCCACTTCGTTCGACGAACTACTAGCTAAAAAGTTGGGCAGAGTTGGGATTCCACCATCGACAGCAATAGGGGAAGCCATGGCTCCGGCCAGGAGCTGAGAGAAGGAAAGGTAGTCGGAATCGGAGTAGCTGTCGGAGAAGAAACTCGAGACGAGGGTCATTGGACCAGGGCTCAAACCGGGGAAGATGAAGTCGGAGGAGGTGCGAGGTGAAAGTATGATCGTAGGCCGTGAAGGCGCTGAGACCTTGTCGGTCTTAGCCATTTCTCTCTCTACACAGGAAAAAGAGATCTGTGGAGGTTTTACATGGAAGTTTTTTGGGAATTGGGTTTTGGTTCAATCGTCAGTGTGTGTGAATGTATGGATTCTTCGTCTATCAGTGCGTGGAATTCTCAAAACCCTAATAAATTCGAATTAACTCTCGAATTTTGTTTATTCTATTAACAGGAATGTTGAAATAGACAAGTTACAGAGCTCCAACAACTCAGATGATGGCCAGAGAAAATCACGGGGGTGAGTATGTGATTTGGTCAGAGAAATTTGGGAATTTCTCTGATTTGGAGAGAATTTCTCTATGAAGTCACCAGAGAAATTATCTGTGAACCAGAATTCTCTGTGAAGTTCAAAGAAAATTCAACCAGAGTGAATTTCTCTGAATTGAATTTTCTCTGATTTGGACCAAAGAATTTCTCTGGATTAAATTGAATTTTCTCTGGTTTTGGACCAAAAAATTTCACTAAATTAAATTTTCTCTGGTTTAGACCAGAGAATTTCTTTGGATTAAATTGAATTTTCTCTAGATTTGGACCAAATAATTTCACTGGATCGAATTTTCTCTAAATTGATATTGAGGGACCTTAAATATTATAAAAATATTAAGTGTCGTTTATATTATAAAATTATAGTACCAGGCCCTTAAAAAAAAAAACGCTTTCCCCATGTTTATTGTCTTTTTATGTTTTGACGAATCGAAGGGTATATGCTTTTTCGACTGTTAGGGGCATAATATTTTTCAGGGTCTCCAACCAATTGTTTCCTAATTATTCTCCAAAGAGAAAAGTGAGAAGCAGCTTTTAAAAACAAGCATTGAAACTAGGGTTTGCCAGATCCCCCCTGAAGAGAATCGAAGATGGCTGGAGCTCTCTTCAAGTTCCTCCGCCCAAGCGCCCGCCCCCAATCCACCGACATCCAGGCCGCCGCCATGTGGGGCGTCTGTGCCGCCACCACCGCTATCTGGATCGTCCAGGTCCCCCCTCCCTCTCTCTCTCTCTCTATATATATGTAGGTCGATCTGCGAATTACCTATCTCTTACCTTTTACTTGTTATTTATTTGTTTTTGATAGTGATTTACAAACATTTTACATTACTGCTTTAGAGATTTGTACATGATGTTTATTTTGTGTAATGAATTGATGTTTTATAATGTGATCGATCTTGCCAGTTTGTAAAGGTTGGGTTTTTAGGAGTGTAGTAGTTATTGCCAGAGCATAAAATGTAAGAGCGAGGAATTCTAGATCAGTAGTGATTATATTATGATTATGGAAAATGCTATGGCCCAAATAAGGTTTGGTAGAAAATTGGTAGATTATATTATGATTATAGAAAATGCTATGGGTCCATAGCATAACTCAAAAAAATAAAATAGGGATGGATGGCAACGGGACGAGGCAGGGCTGGTTTGTAATGCCCTCACTGTCAATCATATTGGGAGTGGGAGCGTGGCTGGGATGGGTTAATTTTATAATCTTTAAGAATGACGGTATTAACAAAAATGAGATATGATATTACAGATAATAATTTATTAGTGACGATGATAAATAAAGAAGCAAAAGTGAGTGTTTAAATGTAATATTCTAGTGTTTTAGCTTTGTTATATTTAAATTATATATATATTATATACATATAAATATTTAAATATAATCGGGATGGGGGATGCAGGGGCCAAGCAGAGTGGGGAGAAATTGCACTCCCTTTGAATGGTCTGAGTTTGAGATGCTCAACCTTGGTTTGAACAATTAACAAGATTTATGATGAAGATTGAGCTTGCCCCTTTTGTTTCTTGGTCGAGTTACTATCATGCAAATTGATCTCAGTGTGAGCTGAAGTATCTGTTTTCATGATCAATCTCGAATGAGCTTTAAATTGATTGTTTTCTTTTAAATATGATAATGCTTTGTTAATTTTTCTCATGGGCCTTTCAATGAAATAAAGAGTTGGTTAGGAATCTTTCTCAAGTATCTCATAGCCCTTCTGGTTCTTGAATGTTGGATGACTGGGTTGGCAAATAAAAATCAAATTGGTGTCCCTCTCATTGATCGCAGTCTGTTTTGGTCATTACATTTCATTATGATCTTGTTTCTGACCACACTATAAAACTCATTGGTGGGCTTTAGCAATACCAATTACTTTCCAATGATGCATCATTTTGGTGGAATTCTCTTTATGGGATTAGGTGATAGCTTTTCAGGTTTCAGTGATTGTTGATTGTTATTTAAGTGATTGAATGCTTGCATGTTTGTTTCTTATGCCTCTCTCTCTTTGTTCTTTTACATGTATGCTGAGATTTGACATTATGCTCTACAACATGTGTTCGCATGCATGCCTATGTGTGTGTTTATGGGGTCTGGATTTTCCCTTATTTTTGGCGTGACGATGTAATTTTATTTTATTTTTTAAATTAAAAAAATGTTGATTCCAACTCAGTAGATAAGTCTTGGTTTGGGTTTAAAAGGTGTGGTACATGTAGACCGAATGCTAACGTGTTTTCGTACTTTCATTGAACATATGCTTCTAGGGAACATCAACAAAGAATTTTAAAATCCTAAATCATTTTTTGAATGGCTGCTTATTTTTTTGACATGTTAGGAGCTCCTCTTGGGTTCAATTTGTTTCAAAAAATTATTAAATTGATTTAATAGATATTATGTCATCATTATCTTGTGTTTGAATCTTAATTTCATTTTCTTTTTGAATGATTCACAGCCTTTTGATTGGTTGAAGAAGACATTTTTTGAGAAGCCTGCAGAGAAGTGAATAGAGATGTGATATTTGTCTGGTAAAACTTATGGTATTCCTCAGGTTGATGATGAGAAAACTGTAAACCTAGTTGATTTGAATAATGCAGTTTCATTTTCTTTCTTTTTGTTGGTAACATGCTGAGGCCATTTGGGCATTTAATTGTGGGAGTAACAGATAACCTTTGAACTTATATGTTGCTGTTCTCTATTTTTCTTTTTCTTTTTCTTTTTCTTTTTCTTTTTTATATTATCTCTTTCACACTCACACACAAACACTCACTCACTCATTGGTGTGCAATAATGTGAGATCTCTTTTGTAGATCATTTTGTTAGCAGTTACCACTTCTATACTATATATTAAGCAAAAGGGGGTTTTTAACCCCCAAGGCCTGTGGGAGTTTCAATATCCTAATTTGAATTTTCTAAATTTTTTATTAAAAAAAAAAAAAAAAAAAAACTCAGCATTTATTGATTTGGTCAAAATTTTCTGATCATCATTTATTAACTTTTTTTCAATTCACATATATTTCTACATACCTGCATTTATTGATATAATCCCCTGATCAGCATTTAAAATCTCTTCATACAAATAATTATAGATACAATCCGTGTATAGTTACTGTAGTATCCTTTTCAACTTCTCCCATACACTATGGTTAGTGATAAAATTGTTAAATTATTTTTATAAAAAAGGGGGTTTTTAACCCCCAAGGCCTGTGCGAGCTTCAATATCCTAACTTGAATTTTTTAAATTTTTTATTAAAAAAAAAAAAAAACTTAGCATTTATTGATTCACCAAGGATCCTCTAGAGTGTTTTTTTCCTAAAGTTTCCTAAAGTGGTGTATTGTGTGGTTGAGATTTAATATTGAAAAATTGATGTGATCATTAAATCTCAACCACACAATGCACTACTCTAGGAAACTTTAGGAAAAAAAAACTCTAGAGGATCCTGCTCAAAAAAACATAATTTATATATTAAAAAAAAATCTAAAACAAATATAAATATCTATAATTATCCTGTGCATTGCACGGGTGATAGGCTAGTACCAATAAAGAAAATGGATGGTTTTTTTTTTTGTCTCCATGCCATGATTGGTTGAGCTTTAGCATGGAGTTTATATCCATTAAGGCCTCGTTTGGGAACATGTTAATTTAGTAACTTTTTGGCTATTTGACTAAAATATGAGTTAAAAAAAACTAGTATGTTTGGAATGATTCTTTGACTTTTTACGAAAAAAATGTGCAAAAAGTAGAGAGAAAAGAAAATCTTTGACTTTTTGGTATGTGTTGTTGGCTTTTTGACTAATTTAGTAACTTCTTGACTTTTTAGCTAAAAGAGAGGGTTCCAAACGAGGCCTAAATATCATATGGTAACTATATACTTGATTTGTCAAATATTTCTTAGTTTAGAATTGAAGAGAAATGATTTACACTTGGGTGATATTTGCTACTCCCAATCCTAGTTAGTGCTTGCTTTTATAAATGTATTTCTTCAAATGCAATCATAATTGTAGTCCCCAGAAATAATAGTGAAAGGAACCAACTTTAGAATTTTATGGAACGAATCATAGAAGAAAGGATTTAGCTGTATTTGGAGCAACTCTGGAAACATGATTTCAAAGCTGTTTTAAATGTTTTGTTTGGTTACAGTTTTTAAAAATTAATTCTAATATAACATTCCAAAACTCATTTCGACTTATGTTTGGAGAAGAGAGTTTTTTTTGAATTTTGAATTTTGAAAAGCGTGACTTGGGTCTACCCGGTCATCCTCCGAGACGTTCGGCCAGTGATCAGAATAGTGTTTTTTTTTTTTTTTTTTGCAATTGGCACTTGTTATTTGGAAAAAAAAAGAGGGAGGGAGGGAGGGAGGAGGGGAGGGGGGGGGGGATTTTGTTTTTGATTTTTTTAACAAAAATAATATATATATATATATATATATTTATTTTAAATAAAAAATATTTTTAAAAAATAATTCCAACTAAATATACAATCAAAAGTTATTTTAAAGCAGTAATTGAATATTTATTTTGAAAAAAAATTATTTTGTTTGTAATGTTTTCAATTAAAAAAAAATTATGCTATTTCTTTTAATAATTATTTTTTGGAATTGAATTTTAAAAAGAAATTGGTTTTGAGTTTTGAACAGAATTTTCAATAGAGTTTTGAGTTCTGTGTTTGGTTATGAGTTTATCATTTTTTGAATTAAATTTTGAAAACTCTTTTCAAAACTCATAACCAAACAGATTTTCTTATTTCACATGTCATATCAAACATTCAAAACTCAATTCAACGCTCAACTCAAAACTCATAACCAAACAAATTTTCTACACTCAAATCATAATTTCAAAACTCACAAACTCAAAATACAATTCTATGCTCAAATCATATTTCTAAAACTCTACCAAACGTTACCTTTTATCTTCTGAAGATCTCAAATAATCATAAATTGTTGGCACATATGCTTAGATTGGTAATATTCCTACATATTGAATTGATGGTGGAATCCTACATTCTTTTGGTGTAGTGAATAGAGTGGAAATTGGAACCTCTCATATTTGGTTCAAGAAGTTTAAAAGAAGATTGCTAATTGATGTGGAAAATTATTAGTTTTCATGTCATCAAAAGAGTTAATGAAAAGCACTCCATCCCTTATAGAGATGCTGATATCTCATGTTTATGGTTTATGGAATTGTGTTTCCTTTCAGGTGGGATTCTTCCATTTCAAAGTTTCTCTTAGGAATGACAGGCCAACTAATTCTTACACATTCTACTTAGGTATTTGATCTTGTTTGTATTTTTTTATGCGTGTGAGAGAGATCCCTTTTAGATTTGGATCATCTTTGTTCCTTACGAAAAATGGAGGTCAATTTCAACATATCCCACCCGAACACCAAAAATAAAAAAAGCCTGGTTTCTTTCTTGAATTAGTGACCTGGTAAAAATTTGGCTGTTTCATATATGAATTGTAGCTTCCCTTTCAAGAGGGATCCTTCCATTTTAAATGGCAGACCATTTATTTTGTGGAAAATTCTATTCATACAAAAAATTTGATAAGAATGATGTGGCAATGCCATTATTGTAGATAAATACATCTTTAGTGGTGTTTTGTTTTAAAATGAAAGATCCACAATGAGTCACATCATTATGTATGAATTTTTTTGTTTGTATAGCATTACTCATTCTGTTACACATGCTATTTTTATGTGTGAGAGAGTGTGTTTTAGATTTGGATCATCTTCATATCATACCAAAAATGGAGAGATTAATTTCAACATATCACATCTGAACACCAAAAATAAAGCACAATTTCACCAAGTGTGTGACAACCATGCTTTTACAAGTGAATGTGCTGTTGACAACTACATTTTTCATTTGAAAGCTTGATTTAAAATGTGGTTAAGATGCACATTTTTTTATTAAATTTTACTGAAGTTTAAAATTGTGTCTGGTCCTTATTGCAATGTTTGGATGATACCTTTTAGATTTGGGTTTCATACGAAAAATGGAGATATTAATTTCAACATATCACATCTGAACACCAAAAATAAAGCACGATTTCACCATGTCATTAAAATTAAATGAAAGTGTGATTGACAATCATGCTCTTACAACTGAATCTGTGGTTGATAACTAGATTTTTTATTTGAAGGCATGAATTAAAACGTGATTAAGATGCATAATTTTATTTAAATTTTAATAAAGTTGCAAAATCGTAGCTGCTCCTTTTTGCACTGTTTGGATGACATCCATTGAAAAGGATCTTCTCCATTGGATATGTGGAATTGTAGTTTCCCGTTCAAGTTCCATTGCATTGTTGCACTTAGGAGTGACATGCCAACTTATTTTGTTACACATTCTGCTTAGTTATTTGGTTTTGTTTATATTTTTGTCTATTTTGTTGATTTGTGTACGTGTGTGAGAGAGAGAGAGGGGTTTCTGAGTTTCTCACATTTCTTTGAGGTTATGTTTATGTTTAGTACAACACTACTTTTTTTTAAAAAATATTTATGGATGAGTTTTGTCGTATCTGTTTCCTATCTGCATCTCATAACCTGTATTCGTATTCATGATTCATAGATTGAAAGCGATCCTCTCCATTTCATATATGATATTTTTGTTTCCTTTTAAAGTCAAATCCTTCCATTTCAGTGTTCCTCCTAGGAATGACAAAGCAACTTATTTTGTTTCAAATTCTACTTGCGTTTTTGGTCTTGTTCAGTTTTTTAATTTGTGAATGGAGAGAGAGGGAGAGAGACGATTTCACCATGCCATTAAAATTTAAATGAAAATGTCATTATGACCTGCTTTAAAACATGTTTTTTAATGAATGTACGGTTGACAACATGTTTTTAAATGAATGTATGATCGCAGTGAAGGTTTGAGATTTTTGCATATGCATTTGCATTTAACACTAGCATCTTGCAGGACCTTTTGGAGTTCCATTCCCTCAATTCACTTGGAGGATGTGTGATTCATGTTACTTGGGATAGATGTAGAACATGACTACTGAAACTAGATCTGTCATTGGCATTTCATTAGCAAATATTATGATCATTGCCTGGTGGTTGCTACCTCATATGCATCAACTTGGAGGATGTGATTTGTGATTTTTGTGGGATACACATTGAACATGGCTACTGAAAGTACATCTGTTTCTGTTATTGACATCTAACATGGTCTGCCTGCAAAGCATGGTGTGCTGTAAAATTGCATATGTTCTCTTCTTGACTTTGCATTAAATTATAGGCTGAATCATTCACTAGTTACAGGCTTAAAGGTGTAAGTTGGGGACTGTTGCGGAGCAGATGTAAGGTTCAAACCTAACCTCACTGATTATTAGGCATACATGTGTACTGTTTAAGCATTATCTTAGGTTCAGAGTATGCAGTTAAGTTTTTGGTGCCAAAATTACCGTTAGATATTGGCATGGATGGTAAGTTAGCATCACTATTTTATCCATTATTTATTGATGTTATGTTGTGTTGAATTCATTAATAGGTAGGCATTCCGATGGGTCTAGTTGAGCAATTTGTACACCTAAACTAGCATATCATTTGTTGATTGTCCATTTGAGTTTGAATGAATTTCCCATTGAGAAGGGAACTAAATGTTCTTAGAGTAGATTTGAGGGGTAATCACCAGCCCCACAAGTTTGGTCGTTGCTAGTGTTGTTGTCCTTGGGCATATTGTTAAAAGGGAAAGCAACTGAGAGACTGTAGACAATTCTGGAACAATTTTGTGATATCCGGACCAAGTTGGTTGGGATTTTTTATTTTTAGCTATTGCATATGGGTTATGAATGTGTTCTGGTCTTTTTTCTTAAATTTTTTTGATGATCAATGTGTCGGATTGCTAGGAGTCCAGGACATTATAGGTTACTATTCATCCTAGAGTGCGCCCCCTTTCCACTGGGCTACTCTTGTGCAGGTTGACAGTTTGTTTTTGGGTTAATCGGTGAAAAGTACACATCAATGCAGCCACATCTTATTTGGTTCAAGGTCTAATTTTTTTGATAAAAAATCGCTGAAGAAGTTGCTAAAAAATTGGTTGGAAAAGTCATTAGAAAGTTGATGGTGGCTAGTGGACGACGGGAAGTGGCGATGAGGTGGATGGATAAGTGATATGTGTACAAATAAGTGATATTTAGACATATAATTGAATAGATAGGTGACACGTGTATAAATATGTGACATTTGTATATATAGGTAAACTTTGGACATATATGTGTCCTTTTGGACATATAAATCATGTCATCTATCTATTCACATCACATAATTGTTCACGTGTTATCTATTTGTTTAGTGTTCACATAATTTGCCTGTCTATCTATATTATCCGTCTATATTACCATCACCAGCTGCCACTACAACCCCCACCAACGTTGTTGGTTCCCTTGGTGAAATTTTTAGACTTTTTTAGCGCCAACAAATTTTCCAGCAAACTTGCTGGCAGTGGGATTAATTTTTTTTAGGGCAAATTACACAAATAGTCCCTATGGTTTGGGACTTGTGTCACTTTGGTTCCTGACTTTTCAATTGTGACACATTTGACCCTGAATTTTGAATCTTGTTTCAAATAAGGACAATTGAATATATAATTAGATTTTTCAAGGGTAAAATTGTCAATTTGATAAAATATAAACTAATTTGACAAAAATAAATGTCAAACAAATATTTTTGAATTTTTAAAAATTATTTCTACCTACTAAAAATAAAATTATGTAAAATTGATAAATCTTTTAGACATTTATTTATTTTTTTTACCAAATTAATTTTATTATATGTTTGGATGATGATCATGTAAAATTAATTTTAAAGAATTAATCATGTAATTTTTATTAATTTTACATAATTTTATCATTGGTGGATAAAAATAATTTTTAAAAATTAAAAATATTTTTTTGACATTTATTTTTGTCAAATTAGTTTATATTTTATCAAATTGACGATTTTACCCTTGAAAAATCTAATAATATTTTCAATTATACTTATTTGGAACAAGATTCAAAATTCAGGGTCAAATGTGTCACAATTGAAAAGTCAGGGACCAAAGTGACACAAGTCCTAAACTAAAGGGACTATTAGTGTAATTAACCCTTTTTTTTTAAAAAAGTACTTTAATTTTTGTAAATTAAAATTAAAAAGTTATAATCATAAAAATTAATTTATAAATGATACCAAATGATGTAAGATTGCATTCCAAATCAATCAAAATACACCAACAATCTTTCTTGTAGGCATATCTTTAATTCTTCACTTTTTTTTTTTATAATTAAATTTAAATTTAATAAAATAATATTAAAAATTGTTTTTAATAATTTTACTAAATCTTCATCAAATTAAAGAGAGAATCATTTATTTTTTTCTTGTAAAAAATCAAGAGCTCATCAAATATTTTTTAAATTTAAATTTAATAAAAATTTAAAAATATTAAATATTAGAGATAAATTTTTTATATCAAATTTAAAATTTAAGATAATAAGAAAATTCAATAAAAAAATTGTAAAAAGATTGGGATTATTCATCTTTTACTCAAGAAAAATGTTTTGTGTCCCTAAAAATAGTGCACCGAATACCCCTAATTTTCTTTTCGGAAACTGTTTGTTTTTTTTTTTTTTTTTTTTTTTTTTTTTTAATACTTGAAATGGGAATTGTGGGGATTCGGACCCCACAATTCGAGCTCCCAACTGCCGCTGTTTACTCAAATTCAAAATAAAATTAAAATGAAAAAATTAATGAAAAGATGTTGCATGTTTATGTTGCCACGTGGATTCTTTTGTTCCACGTTCTGTTGCAAGTTATAACAACCATACATACATCACTATCGCATGTTTGAATAAAAAAAAAAAAAATTATGTTAGGGCCTAAATATTTTATTAAAATTTTCACTATATAAATTTAGGTGAATCACGCATTTATGTAAGAAGTTTGATAAATAATTTGATAGAATATTTAAGAATGCGGGAGATTTGATAGACCATTTGATTGAATATTTAAGATACATGCCGTTTCTTAATACAAAAAAATAAAACCTCACTATCGCATGTTGAGTATTAATAACGAATTAGCAACAAATGGAAAATTAAGATCACATAAAAAAAAAAATCCAAAAAAAAATTTGCACAATTAAATGTGAATTTTCCATTTTGTTGTTGTTCATACTAAATCGGTCAGCGAGAGCGTTGCGGCCAAATCGAATCGCATCGAGGAGTGAGAGTGGAAAATGGCGGTTGTTTCAGTAGTGTTGTTCAGAGGCCTAGGGCACGGTCGATTGCCTTTTTTTCAACATCCTCAGGTTGGTTGGTTGGTTCGTTGCTTCCATATTCTCACTCCGCATATCTTTCTTTGTTTCTCTGAATTGTTCCGATTGTTTCACTCTTCTATCTCAATATCTATGTCTGTGGATTGGCATGGGTTGACAATTGAGATGACTCTTACTCCTTTTCATTAATTTTGAATTTTTTTAATTGTTTTTTAAGCTAATTTTAATCTGTAAAACTTCTTTTGTTTACTTGGAAAGAATTATAAACAGTCATTTTTTTTATTCATTTGTTTTGTTTACGCTCGTTTTTTGATTGACTGATCCGGCTTCTTGTTCCCCAAGTTTAAGTTCCTCTTTCTCTTACACTCCGTTTGGATCTTGAGATGAGAAAGGAGAGGAAATGATTGGAGTTTCTCACTTAGGTTTTGTATGAATAATATCACTCTGGGTTTGACTTCCCTCACGTTGTCAACTCAACTTGAGAGAGCATTTGGGCTAAGCAGACTCATTTTGGGACCAATTTCGGTGATCCGAACGTTCATGTTTTAGAATGCATTCAGTAGACTATTCATGCAAAAAAGCAAGATGATTGGATTTTGGTAGTTATATGTTGGAATCATATTTATTTTTAAAAAATAGATGAGAAATATAATTTTAAGAATAGTCCTTTATTTTTTATAATATAAATTTGATTTAAACATACTGATTGAGTCGCGTGAAGAAAAATTATTTTACTTAATTTGATTAACGAAATGACGTTTGATAGAGTCGCATAGAGAAGAAGGATTTATGTAGCCGACCCCATTTGATGAGATTTCAGTCTTTGTTTGGTTTGGTTTGGTTTATATAGTTACTGATGTCCAATTATCTTTATTTTTTGCATAAATATTTTACTCAATGAGTCCTAAAAGGTGAATGGTTTAGATCACCGAAGTTAGTCCCAAAATGAGCCTACCAAACCCAAATCCTCTCTTCTCAAGTTGAGATGGCCAACTTGAGAGAAGCCAAACCATATTACTATTAACTAAACATTCTTTATCAACATAGTCCAGTAAAAGAATATGATCATACAATTGAGTGTGTTTTAGACCCGGACAGTTGCTCGAGTGGTCATGGAGAGGGCACTTGAGTATTAAGGTGAGTGAGATTTTAAGTTCGAGTTATGAAGAGACGTTGGCCAACGGTGTAATCTAACTAGTAACATACTAACCGCTATTTTGTGGAGAAAAAAAAAGTACTATTGAGTATGTTTTATTATTTGCATTAACTTACCAAAGAATAGTAATTATTGCTTTATGTCTCTATCTATTCATGTTTGACATAAGAAAATGTGCTTGCCGCTTGTTCACAATATCAAAAAAACATCTATGATAGATTCAACATCAAACGCTCAAGCAATGTTTTTTTTTTCAATGTATGTGAACTAGCTTCCATCCTATTGTGCAACTTAATCTTGACAAAAATCAAAATTGAAATGCACGTTCCAAATAAATTGAACCAAAGAAAGGTGAGACGGTTGAGTTAATCAAAGTGAGAACTGCTATTTGGGTGAATTTTGAATTCAATTTTAAAGACAAGAATAGAAGTAACTAAGGATAATATATGTGTGTGTATATAATCAATATGATCAATAACCCCTATTAAACAAAAATAGTATATCCCCATGCAAAAATAAACAAAAACAAAAATATTTGACAAAGTTCGATTATAAAACTATTTTAAACTTTTGTCATATTGTTAATTTGGGTGTGCACACTCTATAATTTTGGGGGTGAGAAACCATAAAATTTGGGGATTATCTTACTAATTACTATTTTTTAGTATAATAGGGAGGGGTATTTTTTAAACATTTTGGGGGTGTGCTTGCCCCCTTCTGCCCCCCTAGATCCATCCTTTATATACGAGGAGTTAAATTGTGGGTTGGTTATGTTGTCTACCATCTCATTTGATGATGACTTGATGATTGATTTGAAACCTTTTTGTTCATTGTAGTTCTCAAGATTATGAAAATTATGCAAATGGCAGGCTCGCACACACCAACACTTGTACTGGACATTGAGTTTTGTTATCTTTCATTGCAGTTGCCTGCTATAAGTATATCAAGTAGGCCAAGGAAGCTTAACTATCACTTTAATGGGTTGACTATTTTTGCTCGATATTCTCAGTCACAAGATCTTTTTACTTCTCGGCTCCAAGGTACGAGAATTGAACTTTTCTTATTTGTTTTGCTTTTTCTTTAATGGAATGCCTCCCCCAAAACCAGCATGCACATGAACAATTATATATCAGTATTCAAATTTGAGATATCATTTATTGCAGTTTGCTGTTATCATTTGTATCCCTGGAAGAATGTCTTACATTTTCTACCGTGTTGTTATTTCTTGTTGTTTGCATGCATATGTTTGGGTAGGAAGCATCTCTATTAAATCAGTCTCGGACATTCTTCTTTTGCTATCTTCTTTCATAGGGACAGCTATTGGCAATCTATTTTGGAAGGTGTTGCAACCTTAGAACCTCACTGTTTTTCAAATTATAGTAAATGTAAAAGGGCACACATTGTTTGAGCGAGTTAATATGATTATTTAATCTTTATAGCAATGAATAATCTGCGTTAGCTGACACCAATATGGATGGTGGTGTTGGTGATTGGCTCAATATTTCTGTTCCTTAAGTCTGAATCTCAGCTAATTTTGTTTACTTGAGAAATAGAATTAGACAATGTGTTTGCACTTAGAATTAGATTTTTTTTTTCTTATAATTATAGCAGCAGAAGTTCTTATTTTTTATTTATTGGAAAACTTTGGCTGCTTTCAAAAAGTTCTCATTACTAATGGTTTTGGTGATACTTTTGACTAACATTTTAGACATTCTAGAAGTGAAAGCAAGTTGTGAAATTAAGCTTTGATTACTCTAGAATAATTGATATATAATAACATAATATGTTGTAATGTTTCCATGAAATGACTTGTAATTAGATTTAAATTCTTGAATATAAATTGAAAAAGTTATCGAATATAACGCCATAATATTATAAGGAAATATATGTATGGACATATTAGTTGTTCATTTGGGAATCACCTAAAAATGCCAGCTTTTGTTAAAAAAATAAAAAAACCACCAAGCCATTTGTCATGAGCTCAAAAAATCAAATGTCACATCAACTATTTTCACTCACCAAAAAGCAGTTTTTTTAGCAACATTCCAAACACATTGTTAACTGAAAAAGCCACTAAAAAAGCCAGCCCCAAATGCCCACTACACATAAGAATGTGATTTTAGATAGATAAATGTTTGTTAAATGGGAATGTGCAGCTGTTTATTGAGTTTACATTAATGAATTATAATACTACTTGTAGAGAAAGCCTTACTTTTGTTACTATTAAATTGTCAACAACTAACTCATAAAAGTTTAAGCTATTGGAGAGAGATGTAGCTTTATTTATTTTTTTTGATCAGCAACAAGAAGGATTTTATTTAGGCACAAAGCCAGAAAGAGGCGATAATAAGCAATCCTCTACAAAGAAAAAATAAGAAGGACAAAACAGGAAAAGATGAAAATCCAAAAACCAAAACCAAAATCACTATGACACTGCATATCACAAACTGACACCCAATCTGCTGCAATAAGAAAAAAAGAATCAGAACATAGGATTCACTGAGGTCCAAAAAGAAGCCAAGTGTTGAACTCTTTCCCATAAAAAATTGACATCTCGAGAAAGTTCTTTGAAGACACGCCCATTTCTCTCCAACCAAATAACCTAGCAAATTGCAAAGACAACACAAAGCCAAAGCACCTTGGCTCTCTTCGATCTTCCCAACACTTGAAAATCAATTAAAATCATTTGTGCATTGCATTTTGGAGCCACCCACGAAACATTCCCCAAGTTAAACAACCTTTGCCACAAACTCACTGCTACTGAACAATGCAGAAATAGATGATCCAAAGACTCTCCATTCTTATAACACATTATGCACCATTAAGGATTTAGATAACGGGAATGTCTCCTCTTTTGCAATGAATCATTTGTCAAAGTGCCTCCATGAATCAAGATCCATATGAACAACTTCACCTCAAGAGGAATACAAGCCCTCCAGATCTTCTTATGAAATGGAAACTGAGGTATGTGAGGCTTGTCGATGATTTTGTCAAAAAAAGATTTACAAGAGAAAGAGCTCGATGAATGAATATCCCAAACCCACTTATCCTCCAAATTTGGAACTAAAGCGACATGTTCTAGCCTTGACAATAGAGCTACCAATTCCCCAACTTCCCTATCATTAAAATTCCTGAGAAAATTAAAGTTCCAAAAAGAAGAGCAAGCCATGGAAGCAATAGAACAATTATAAGACTGAGACACTCTATACAAATGTGGAAAAGACAAAGCAAAAGAAGTACCCACCCAGACATCCTTGCAGAATTTGGCAACTTCCCTATTACCCACCCTCATAGACAGGAAACAAGACTAGGGTAGATGAATCTGAGAAATTGACTTCCAAGGAGCCTGACCATTACCCCTAGTGACCACTTGTGAATCTCTACCATTAACATGAGTCCCATACTTGCTTCTAATAACCGCATTCCATAATGAATCACATTCAATTGGGAAACTCCATAACCACTTTCCAAGTAAAGCCATGTTCCTAGCCACAATATTATTACTAATGGCCAAATCCCCCTTCTCTTTAGGAAAGGAAACTGTCTCCCAATTCACCAAATGATCCTTGTTGCCCTCATTCTTCCCTTCCCAAAGAAAATCCCACATCAATTTTTCTAAAGATCTTGCCATCTTGACCAGAATCTTAAACAAAGACAAGAAATAAATTGGAATACCACTTAGAATTGTCTCAACCAAAGTGTACCTATCCCCTCGAGAAAGTAAAGCCCTACTCCATCCTTCTAACCTCTTGCCTATCTTTTCCACAGCTGGATTCCAGAACAATTCACTTCTTGGATTACCTCCCAATAGAAGACCCAAATATTTGATTGGAAGTGTCTCAATACCACATCCAAGTATCGCAGCCACTTTCTGAATCTGACTAATATCTACATTAATACCCACCACAATACTTTTTTCCAGGTTAACCTTATATCCCAAGATCACCCCAAAAGTTTCAACACCGATAAAAGATAAACCATTTATCTTTCACCCCTTGAGGAAAAGAATATAGTATCATTCGCGAACTGTAAATGTGTCACTAATCCCGTCTTTACCGATGTGTAAAATTTCAAACAGACTTGCCTTTCTAGCGCTATCCGCCATCCTACCTAACACATAAAGGATCCCCCTACCTTAATCCTCGAGACGCCTTAAAACTCTCTCTTGCTTTACCATTGATTATCACCGACATATTGTAAATTGCCAAACACCCCCTACCTTAATCCATGACCTCCATCTCTCTCCATAACCTTTCTTATCCATTATAAAATCCAAAAATAATCCCCTTTCACCACCTCCCAACAATCTTGAAAGACAGCCATGGAGAACCCATCCGAACCTGGAGCTTTGTTCCTTTCACAATCAAAGATCTCTTCTCTAATTTTCAGTTCATCAAAAGGTCTTTCTAACTAACTTGCACTTTCCTGATCAATAGACCCCCGCTCAAGTCCTTCAATCCCTGGTCTAACCATCTTATCCTTCGAAAACAACTTGGAGTAAAAATAAAAAATCCCTTGGACTATATGATCCTCCCTATCCTCCACTATCCCTGGGTTTACCTCCAATCTCTTGATAAATTTCTTCTTCATTTTCCAATCTGCAATCTTATGAAAACACTTTGAATTAATGGCCCCCTCCTTTAACTACTTCACCTTTGCCTTTTGGGCCCAAAAAATATGGTCCCCAAAGATCAGCTTCTCCAGTTTCAATCCTAACTCACTCCTTTCTCTCCTCGTTGACTCAACCAAATCCCCTAGCATCTTCATAGAATCCAATTCCTCAATCCTACACACAACTTGAAATTTTGACATCTCCAAGTCCCTAAAACCTCCCTATTCCTACACTTTACCTTCTCTTTAATCAACTTCAACATTCTCATGAATCTAAAGCCTTCCCACCTATGACATCTAGCATTTTGCCACCACCCCACAAAATTCTCCTTGAAAGAGTGATGTTCCAACCGCATATTCTCAGATCTAAAGGGAACCGGTCCCCACTTAAAAGGACGACTCTCTATCATAATGGGATAATGTTCAGAAACTAATCTTGGTAACGTTTCCTATCTCACATTGGGAAAGACCCCCTCCCAACCCAAGGAAAATAAAAATTTATCCAATCTACAACATAGTCGATTTTTCTAAAAGATTAGACCAAGTGAATCTGGTATTAAATAGAGGAGGATCCACCAACTCACTCTCTAATAAACCCATTAAAATTCCTCATGGCTCTATTGGTTCTATTCCCATTGAGCTTTTCCAAAACTTTCCTAACCACATTGAAATCCCCTCCCTAAACATCAATTTGGAGAGCACTGTTAGCATAGCATATTATATTATTATCTGAGTTATTGGTTTGTAATTGTTCTATGCCCTCAGGGCTCATCTTGTAATTGTCTCATCTTGTAAACCCTAATCTTCATTTATAAATAGGGGATGATATCCTATCAAACCCTAAGCTGGTTACTCAAGCTTCATGGTATCAGAGCAGAACCTCTAGGGTTTCGGCACACCCTCACTCTAGGGTTCGAAACTTACCTAGGTGGATCATCTGCTGGGTCGATCTTCAGCTTGTCGATCTCTGCTTCGTCTTCATCCTCAGTCGCCGTCGTCACTCAGCCTTCTCTCAGTCGATCGTCACTCAGTCGCCTTCCTGTCGCCTTCGCCACTCAGCCGTCCTCAGCTTGTCGATCTCCTCTAGCAGTTCGTCGATCTTCTTCTTTGCTCGTCAGTTCGTCGCTCGTCTTCATCACTCTTGTCAGCTCGTCGCTCGTCTTCTCTTCTGTCGCCTTCGTCGACCATCGATCTCATTGGTATACTCTCATACTCTCATCCCTGTTTGGTATGATATAACCTATGTCGTGTATAACACCGTACCAATACATATATAAATAAATATATATATATATATATATATATATAAAAAAAAAAAAAAACCTCAAAAAAAAAAAAAAAAAAAATGAAAATGGTTTCTTAATTTTGTTATGCCTTTATAGTGGTCATTGTGCCTCTTCTTTCACCACCACCTTCCGGGTTTGTGATTGCCACTAGTTTTGTTGCGGGTTCGATAGTATAGTATCCATGACAGATTCCACCAGTGTCCCCTTCTTCTCAAACACCGAGGAGTGAGAATCCCATTATACCTACTACCATGACTGAGAACCCCAACCCTAGTCTGAAACTCACCACCTCTTTATTTAATGGTCAAAACTACCTAGCATGGTCTCAAAGTTTGACTAGGTTTTTGAAGAGCAGAGGGAAGATGGGGTATGTTGATGGTAGGATATAGGCACCTAGTACCACTGACTCGGGTTATGACCAATGGGAGATTACCAACTCTTTGATTATGGGTTGGCTTATCCATTCGATGGTTCCAGAACTTGGTGAGGGCTACTTGTCTATGGAGACTGCCCAGGATGTTTGGGATGCTGTGACTGCCACCTATTCTCGCAAAGGGAATTTCTCACAGGCATTTGAGTTGCGCCGCTCTATTGAGAGCTCACTTCAGGGGGAGCAGACTATTCTTCAGTACTTCACTTTCCTCACCAATGGCTAGAAACGCCTTGACCACCTGCAAGACTATAAGCCTGTTTGCCCTGCTGATTCTGTCGGGTACAAGAAGTTCATCGCACAGGAACGGGTCTTTAAATTTATGGCATGCCTAAATGTGGAGTATGATCCAGTTAGGGGTCGATTTCTGGGTATGGATACTCTTCCTTCACTTCAGGAGGCATTTGCCTATGTACAGAATGAGGAGAGTCGCCGGTCTGCTATGATGTCCCCTGTCTCTACTGACCGCTCAACATTACTGTCTACTCCTCAGGATGGCCTCAGCCTAACTCCCATCCCTCCGTCTGCTGCTAAGGAGTCTGTATTCTGTGATTATTGCAAGAAGCCGCGGCATACTCGTAAGACGTGTTGGAAGCTTCATGGGACTCCATCCGAGGGTTGAGGTGATCGGTCTAGTTCTCGAGGAGGTCGGTCCGGCCAGTTTAGAGGACGTGGTTCCTATTCCCGGGCTCATCAGTCTAGTGCCGTTGATACACTTGATTCTAATTCTGCCTCTGTTGGCCAAGCTTCTGATGCTGAGCTGGAGGATGCTTTGCACCAATTGTTAGACCGCCGGTCTTCTACTGCTCTCAGTACAGCTTCCTCGTCCTTTGCCTGCTCAGGTAACTTAGCCTCTTCTCCTTGTGTTTTCCTGTGTCATAAGTCTTTGCCTTGGATTATTGATTCCGGTGCCTCAAATCATATGTGTGGCTCCTCTGATCTTTTCTCTGTCTATAAGCCCTCTTCAGGTCAGGACAAAGTTAGGATTGCAGATGGTACTGTTTCTTCCATTTCTGGAAAAGGTTTAGTCCAAGTCACTCCTACCATACATCTATCTTCTGTTCTCCATGTTCCCAATTTTTCTGTTAATCTATTATCCTTGAGTCGTCTTACCCAGGATTTGAATTGTAATGTGACGTTTTTTCCTGATCATTGTCTTTTTCAGGACCTTGTCACGAAGAGAACGATTGACAGTGGTAGTGCAGAAAATGGTCTCTACTTCTTGGATCAACCGGACAAACTTGCTTATTCTTCCACCATGTCTTCTACTACCCCCGCTGATTTATGGCTGTGGCATCAGCGTCTTGGGCATCCTTCATTTTATTTACTTAAGCATTTATTTCCATCTGGTGTTGCAAATCATCATGTGTCTGACTTTCTTTGTAAGTCTTGTCAACTTGAAAAACAACACAGAGCTTCTTTTGCTCCCAGTTTGAATAAAAGTTTAGTTCCCTTTTCATTAAAACATTCTGATGTTTGGGGTCCCTCTCGTGTTATGTCTGTGAAAGGTCATCGATGGTTTGTTACATTTATTGATGATTTTTCTCGTACTACTTGGGTGTATCTCATGAAAGATAAGAGTAAGGTTTTCTCTGTGTTTCGCAATTTTCATACGATGATTTGTACTCAGTTTGGGGCCACTGTCAAATTATTTCGTTCTGATAATGGCGGGGAATACATAGATTCTGGGTTAGGACAATATTTCTCTACTCATGGCATTATCCATCAGACCTCTTGCAATAATACCCCTCAACAAAATGGGGTGGCGGAACGCAAGAAGCGGCATCTTCTTGACATGGCTCGGTGCATGTGTTTTTCTATGAGTGTGCCTCAGCCCTATTGGGGCGACGCTGTTCTCACCGCTGCCCATCTTATTAATCGTCTCCCTACCCAGGTCTTGCAAAAACAAGCTCCTCTTTACGTCCTTCTAGGTTCCCAGTCTTTGTTTTCTATTCCTCCCAAAATATTTGGCTGTGTCTGTTTTGTTCATAATCACTCTCCTTCTCGTGGTAAGTTGGACCCTCGCTCCCTCAAGTGTGTTTTCCTTGGTTACTCTCCTACTCAAAAGGGGTATAAATGTTACCACCCCCCTTCTCGTAAGTGGTTTGTGTCCATGGATGTTATTTTCTTTGAGTCCTAGTCCTATTTCTTGTCCTCTCCGGTGTCACCGTCCTCATTTCCGGGGGAGTCTTGGTGTGAAGTGAGTCCTGTGCTTCCTATGGTGGACCCAGTTGTTCTTGCACCACCCTCTTCTACTGTGCTTCCTATGATAGAACCAGTTGTTCTTGCACCACCCTCTTCTACTAGGACTATAGAACCTAATGTCACCAAGGATAAGGACGGGTATGTTTATGTCCGGGACATAGACAGACAACAAGTTAACTGGATACAAGGGACCACTTCTGCTTCTCCACTGCCATCTCCTGCTTCTGATGAGAGTCTAGGTAACTTTGAATCTCTTGAGTCCATTGAGCTTGATGTTCCTATTGCCAAGAGAAAGGGTGTGAGATCTTGTACTCAACATCCTATCTCACATTTTGTGTCCTACTCTCATTTGTCATCCTCATATAGAGCATTTGTGTCCAATATTTCCTCTGTTAGCATTCCTAACCATTTTCAGGATGCTCTTGCTACCTCTGAGTGGAAACTAGCCATGATTGAGGAAATGAAAGCACTTAGGAAGAATGACACTTGGGAATTGACTGAGTTACCTACGGGCAAACGACCTGTGGGATGTAAATAGGTATATACTGTGAAACACAAAGCATATGGGTCTATTGAGCGTTACAAGGCAAGACTTGTGGCAAAAGGGTTTACTCAGACATATGGCATTGATTATCAGGAGACCTTCGCACCTGTGGCTAAGATGAATTCAGTCAGAGTACTTCTCTCTCTAGCAGCTAATCTGGATTGGCCGCTTTATCAGTTTGATGTCAAGAATGCCTTTCTCCATGGTGACCTCGAAGAAGAGATATATATGGACATTCCTCCTGGTTTTGAGGATCATCAGACAGAAGGCAAAGTATGCAAGCTTCGGAAGTCATTATATGGTCTCAAACAGTCTCCAAGGGCTTGGTTTGAGAGATTTACTCAGGCTATGTTTAAATATGGCTTCAAACAGAGTCAGGCAGATCACACCTTGTTTGTGAAACATTCCTCACGTGGTAAGACTACAGCACTTATTGTTTATGTAGATGACATAGTTCTTACGGGCAATGATAGTGGGGAAATACCTCTATTGAAAAAATATTAAACTAGTGAGTTTGAAATCAAAGACTTGGGAAGCTTGAAGTATTTTCTGGGAATTGAAGTTGCTCGCTCTAAAAATGGGATATTTATCTCACAGAGAAAATATGTGCTGGACCTGTTGAAGGAAACTGGAATGCTTGGCTGCAAGGCATGTACCACTCCACTGGAACCCAATCAGAAATTGGGGGATGATGAAGGGGGAGAAGCTGTTGATAGGGGGAGCTATCAGCGATTAGTGGGTAAGCTCATTTACCTATCTCACTCCCGTCCTGATATTGCTGTTGCTGTCAGTGTGGTTAGTCAGTTTATGCATGCTCCTCATCAGATTCACTTTGAGGCTGTCATGAAAATCTTGAGGTACTTGAAGTCTGCTCCTGGTAAGGGTCTTTATTTTTCAAAGTATGATCATCTTCGTGTGGAAGCCTATACAGATGCTGACTGGGCTGGGTCAGTAACTGATAGGAGATCGACTTCAGGGTATTGTACCTTTGTTGGAGGCAACCTAGTTACTTGGAGGAGTAAGAAACAGAATGTGGTTGCCAGGTCAAGTGCAAAAGCTAAGTTTAGAGCTATGGCACAAGGTGTGTGTGAACTTTTATGGATCAAGTTATTGTTGAGTGATCTAGGTATTGATCAGACGAACTCCATGCGGTTATACTGTGATAATAAGGCCGCCATCAACATCGCTCACAATCCAGTTCAACATGACAGGACAAAACATGTTGAGATTGATCGCCACTTCATTAAGGAGAAACTCACTAGTGGTACCATTTGTACTCCTTTTGTCCAGTCGGGTGAACAACTTGCTGACATTCTCACCAAGGGGGTTGGGAATAAACCATTTCATGACATATTAGGCAAGGTGGGCATGAGAGATATCTTCGTAACAGCTTGAGGGGGAGTGTTAGCATAGCATATTATATTATTATCTGAGTTATTGGTTTGTAATTGTTCTATGCCCTCAGGGCTCATCTTGTAATTGTCTCATCTTGTAAACCCTAATCTTCATTTATAAATAGGGGATGATATCCTATCAAACCCTAAGCTGGTTACTCAAGCTTCAAGCACAACCCATATAATTCCTCCCACCAATCCCTTCTCCTAGAAGGACTATTAGGGCCATAAACCCTCGTCAACCAGCACTCATTATTGTCCAAATCCCTAAATCTAATTGATAATGAGAACTCGCCCACTAAAGATTCACACTGTGAAGCAACCTCTCATCCCAAATGATTAAAATATCTCCAGACCTTCCAATTGACGGTACAAAAGCCCACCATCTGTGCCTAGATTCCCAAATACTTTTAATAAAATTCCTATCACAAACTTCCACCTTTGTTTCCTAAAAGATGACAATATTTGGTTGATGTTTCTTCAAAAAATCCCTAATGACCCCCTTTTCTTCTAGGAGCCCAATCCTCTCACGTTCTAACTAATAATCTTCAATGAGAAACATCAACACCCCTAACCTCCTCATGTCACCTGTCATAATTAATTGTGCTCACCAGATTCCTTAACTCCCTCACCTCCTTTCTACCACTAACCCCTCCTCTTCTTGCGTCGTTTCCCGTTATGATCCTATTTTCCTTACTACTTGAACCAAACTTGCCTTTAATTCTCACTAGCGATAGACCCATAACTTCAAGCAATTGCTTAAAATAAGGCACTTCATTTTCCTCAATTGGGACACAAACTTGCTTAATTCCTTCAGTCACTGCTCCGTTTCTACCTCATTATCACTAAAACCACTAAAAACACAGCCCCCCTTGTCCATGTGATTAACAGAAACACCCTCCTGAGTATCACTCATAAAACCTTCAGTATTATCAACATTACAGGATTCAGAATTAATTGTAGAAGCACACAAAATGGCCTTTGGGCTATCTGGATTAACTCCTTGGTCATCAACTCTACCTAAAGGAACCTCAAGAACAGAACACTGTGAAACCCCATTCCCCTCCCTAGGAAAAGAAGAGACATTAAGAGCTTTGTAACCCCTTTCAGGATCTGAACATGTGGCACCTTGGTTAAAAGAGTCACTTACCTGCTCCATTGTATCAGAGACCCTCTCAAGCTCCTCCTCAACAACACCATCTTCATTAAAGAGATTATTGAGCTCTAGATCGTATTCCTCTTGATCACCTCTGTCACACTCCAAATTTTAGTCGAACACTGAGCTTTCCGCAAACCCATAATCTTCCAAAGCTTGCAGCACCTCATGAGGCTTGAAGCGACCTTTGTCCACATTGCGAATAAGAAATTCAGCTTCACTCTCAACCTCCATTCTGCCATCAGCCCACCCATTTCCACCCTTGTTTGCTGCAAATCCCCAATAGATCTATCCACCATATCAGTTAATCCTAGTTTAATCTCACTCCTAGTGAGAGAATTCTGTATATCCTTTTGAAAATCCCCATCACGTTTAGCCTCGTCAACTCCTTGTGTCCCAGGCAATTAGCGAACAGACTGTTCTCACGACCCAGGTGAATGCCTTTCGGAAGAGGCCCTTTCGGTTCGAAACCCATCTCGTAGCCCCCCATCCAATCCTTCTTCGTATCTTTTCCTAAACACGGGTTGAGACCCAACCCTTTGACCCACGGGGCCCAATATATGGGATGAAAGCCCATCTACTCTTGTAAGCCCAAAAGATAGATCCATTGGTTGTTTAGAACCTGGCCCAATTGGAAAGTGTGTTATAATACCACTCTGTTTATTAGAAAATAGGCCCAAATAATGTTATTCATTTGGGCCTTTAGAAGAACAACCCGCTATACGCAAAATTTAAAATACTCTCTCGAGCCTCATTTCTATCACCAAAACCATATCCACTATGCACCCTCTCATAACCTAGTTTATCTATTCCTATATGGCCGTTGAAATCTCCACCTATAACTAAGTTCTCTCTTATGGGTATCTCCTGTAAGATCTCATCCATTTGCTCCCAAAAATCCTTCTTAGTCTGATCGTCTAATCCTACTTGGAGGGCGTATTCACTATATTTCCTCCAATAACTAGTTTAACTAATATAATCTTATCACCTTTCCTAATGACCGCCACTACATTTTCCACAAGACCCTTGACAACTATTATTCCGACCTCATTCCTGTGTCTATCCTTGCTACTATAATATAGTTTAAATCCGGTATCCTCAATTTCCCTAACTTTCTCACCCCTTCACTTAGTTTCTAGTATGCATGCTATACTAACTCTCCTCCTAATCATAGCATCTACTAATTTCATAGTCTTACCAGTTAAAGTTCCTATATTCCATGTGGCTACCCTAAATTTATAGTCTTGGACTAGCTTCTTTACCCGCGCTCGTTCAGAAAAACGCAGAAACCTTTGCCCATTTTTCACAGTACCCAGGCATTGATGCGGCGCCCCTTGCTCACTTTTCGAAACACCCGGAAGTAGGCGCTGTGAGAATATTGTGTATATATGTATATATGGTAGTGTAGTGAGATTGTGATTCGTTTCCTTTTTGGTCTTAGGGTTAGGAATACTATATAATCAGATGTATCCTTTGTATTTTTTATCAATTGAATATACAGTTTCATTTAGAAAACTTACATGGTATCAGAGTCGTCTCTGAGCCGAAACCCTAGAATTGTCTCTGTGTTGTCTTCTTCATCAGAATCTCACTGAGTCGTGATCATCGGTGCTTTTCTTCATCGCGATCGTCTCTCGGAAATCAGCCCTCTGGTTTTATTCCTCTGCGTTGCCAGTCGTAACTTCTTCCTCTTCGTCTGTGTTCGTCTGGTTTGATCAAAGGACACGAGTCGTCCTTCGTCTGGTCATTTGGTTCGTGTCTCTGGTTTGTAACCTAGAGAAATCCTCGTCACAGTCCTTCGTCTGGTCATCTGGTTCGTGTCTCTGGTTCGTAACCCAGAGAAACCCTCATCGCAACCCTCGTCGCAATCCATCTAAGTCGAAGAAACCTCTAGTCAGCTACCTCAGCTTGCTCTCGGTCTGATCTCACTCTCTCTCTCTCTCTCTCTCTCTCGTCTGAAGTCTGGCTCTCTCCCTTATGTGTTTTGAGTACTGAGATAGTGGTATATTGTAGTTTGCTTCGCCAGTTCCTCGTTATTATAATTTGACCCCAAAAAATTCTATAAACTTTTGTTCATTTCAATGTCAGATACCCATCAGCTTTAGTCTTTTACAAATCCCTAGAAAGGGCCACTGGCTTTTGATGAGTGTGCCTTCTGCCATCAGAGGGGCCATTGGAAGTACCACTGTCCCAAGAAGGGACGACTGCCTGCCTCATCTTTTCAGCAATCTCAGAACCTATTACAGGCTCCTCCTGTTCCATATACTGCATCTGCTCCAGCTCCTATCTTGACTAGGCTTCCTTGATTGCTCAGATTAGTCAGCTTCAGCATATATTGTCTACCTCCTAGCCATCTCCGTCTGCTTCCATTGTTTCCTCTTTTCATTCAAGTTTGCTTGGGTCTTCTTCAAGTATTTCTTTGTCTGTCTGAATTTTTGACTCTGGTGCCTCTCATCATATGACTCCCCATCTCTCTTTACTTCAAAATTGTACTCCTCTCCACTTTCCTATTACTGTCAATGCTGCTAATGGGTCTGGTATGTTTGTTGTACCTGTTGGGTCTGTCCTACCGTCTGCTATGTCTACTGTCTCTATTCTATCTGTCCTTTATGTTCCTCAATATCTGTCAGTTTATTATCTATAAGTCAGTTTGATGCCTCTAGTTTTGATGTTATATTTTCTTTTTCTATCTGTTCTGTGCAGGATTGGATATCTAAGCAGTTAATTGGGACCGGTCGTAGAGTTGGAGACCTCTATGTGGTGGAAAGCTTGCATCTGCCTATGGCAACCTCTCTGACTGTCCTTTTTCTCTTTTCAGTTAGATTCTCTGTCTAGTCCTTTCTACTTATGGCATTCTAGATTAGGACATTTGTCTGCTGATCACTTACGATCTTTAGCTCAGTCTGGTATATTGGGTAAAGTTTCTCTTAGTGAACTGACTGAATGTCGGGATTGTAAACTTGCCAAAATGACAGCCTTATCTTTTCATAAAAATACTTCTATATTTGATACACCATTTTCTTTAGTTCATACTGATTTTTGGGGCTCTTCTCCTGTTCTCACCAAAGGGGTTTCTGCCTATTATGTGTCATTTGTTGATGACTGCACTCGTTACACTTGGGTTTATCTTATGACTCATAAGTCTAACTTCTACCAGATATACTGTACTTTCCACTTTATGGTCACTACGCAGTTTGGGTCTACTATTAAATTTTGCGGTCTGACTTGGGCAGGGAATACTTTAAAACTGAATTCTGTGAATATTTGGCCAAATTAGGTACCATTCACCAAACTTCTTGTACTGATATACCTACCCAAAATGGTCGAGCTTAGTGTAAACACCGTCATCTCCTTGAGACAGCTAGGTCTCTCCTTCTCTCTGCCTTCATTCCGGCTCCGTTTTAAGGTGAGGTAGTTCTTACTGCTGCTTTTCTTCTCAACCGTATGCCTACCCCCCTTCTTTCAGGTCAGTCTCCTTATGAGGCTCTGTTTTCTCAACTTCTCAATTACTCCCTCCTTCGTGTGTTTAGGTCTGTCCTTTTACCCCGTAAAGATAGGATCAAACTCCGGTCTGTCTTATGTGTCTTTTGGGGTTATAATCTCACTCAGAAAGGTTATCGCTGTTATCATCTTGTTTCCCGTTGCCTTTATGTCTCCCGTCATGTTGTCTTTCTCGAACGTCTACTTTACTTTCAGTTTCCTCCTCGCACCGCTCCAGTTTCCAAAGAGGATTTGGTTCATATTGATTCGTTTCCTTCTGAGGTCCCGTCTGATGAGTATATCTCCACAGTTTCCCCTGAACTTGTTCCATCTTCTCCTCCTGCTTCACCTCTGGCTGCTTCTCTTTTGGTTTCTTCTCCTCCTCCGTTGTTAGTTTATTTTCGTCTCAAGGCTCCTCCTCCACCGGTTGTCTCTACCCCTCTTGCTGATCTTCCTGCTTCTGACGACTCTGATCTTGTTGCACACCGATATCCTACTTGAGCACGTCATCCTCCAAACAGGTTGGGTTGATCTAATACATGTTTTTCTGTTTCAGCCCCGTTTGGGAACAGGCTAATTTAGTAACTTTTTGGCTATTTGGCTAAAATATGAGCTAAAAAAAACTAGTATGTTTGGGATGACTTTTTGGCTTTTTACGAAAAGATGTGCAAAAAGTAGAGAGAAAAGAGAATCTTTGACTTTTTGGTATGGGTTGTTGGCTTTTTGGCTAATTTAGTAACTTTTTGACTTTTTGGCTAAGAGGGAGGGTTCCCAAACGAGGCCTACTATCATACTTTTTTGTCTGTTATTCATTCTTTTTCAGAATCTCAGTCTTACAAGAAGGCCTGTCAGGATCCTCATTGGATTCAAGTTATGGAGAATGAGTTGTCTGCTTTACAGAAAACTAGTGCTTGAGAGTTGGTTCCTTTGCCTGCTAATAAGAATTTGGTTGGTTGCAAATGGGTCTACAAAGTCAAGACTCATTCTGATGGTTCTCTTGAGCGCTACAAAGCTCGTCTGGTTGCCCGAGGTTTCTCACAGGAGTATGGTATTGATTATGAGGAGACTTTTGCCACGGTTGCCAAGATGACTACTGTCTGTACTTTGATCTCTGTCGCTGCTGTTCGTTCTTGGCCTCTTTATCAGATAGATGTTAAGAATGCTTTTCTTAATGGCCATCTCACTGAGGAGGTTTATATGCGTCCTCCCCCTAGCCTTCACCATTCTTCTGGACAAGTTTGTCGCCTTTGGCGTGCTCTGTATGGTCTGAAGCAATCTCCTCGTGCTTGGTATGATCACTTTCAGACTGTTGTTACTGAGCTTGGGTTTCAGCCTTGTGTCCAGGACTCTGCTTTATTTCTTCTCCACACCTCTGCCGGGTTTGTTGCGTTATTATTGTATGTGGATGATATGATCACCACTGGTTCTGACTCTTCTGCTATATTTGAGGTCAAGCAGCATCTTTTCCGCACCTTTGAAATAAAAAATCTGGGCCCATTGCGGTATTTTCTTGGTATTGAGGTAGCTTCTTCTCCCAAAGGCTACCTTCTCTCTCAGGCCAAGTATGCTAATGAGGTTATTCATCGTGCTGGTCTCACTGACACTAAGGTTTCTAATACCCCCATTGAGCTTAATGTAAAGCTTAACACTATTGATGGTGTTCTTCTGGATGATCCTACCTTATATTGAGAGCTCGTAGGTTGCTTAGTCTATCTGACTGTTACTCGTCCTGATCTTGTTTATGTTGTTCATGTGATTAGCCAATTTGTCTCTGCTCCTAGCTCCACTCATTGGGCTGCATTGGTTCGGATTCTTCGCTATCTCTGAGGTATTATATTTTAGAGTTTACTATTGTCCTCTACTTCCTCTCTGGATTTGGTGACCTATGCTGATTCTGATTGGGCTAGTGATGTTATTGATCACAAGTCTACGTCTGGTTTCTATATGTTTCCTAGCAATTCCTTGATCTCTTGGAAAAGTAAGAAACAAACTATTGTTGCTCCCTCTACTGTCGAAACTGAGTATCATGCTATGGCTTATGCTACTGCTAAAGTTGTCTGACTTCGTTATCTTCTCTCTGACTTGGGCGTCCCTCAGTCTTCTCCAATCTCCTTTTATTGTGACAACTGCAGTGCTATTCAAATTGCCCATAACACTATCTTCCATGAGCGGACCAAGCACATTGAGATTGATTGTCACTTTGTTTGTCAGCATCTGCAGTCTGGCTCTATCTCTTCTTCTTTCGTCTCTTCGGCTCTGCAATTTGCTAACTTCTTTACAAAGACTTACACCACTGCCCGGTTTCAATTTCGTCTTGGCAAACTCTCAGTGTTTTCTGCTAAAACACCTTGAGTTTGAGCGGGAGTGTGAGAATATTGTGTATATATGTATATATGGTAGTGTAGTGAGATTGTGATTCGTTTCCTTTTTGGTCTTAGGGTTAGGAATACTACATAATCAAATGTATCCTTTGTATTTTTTATCAATTGAATATACAGTCTCATTCAGAAAACTTACAGGCGCAACGCGTCACTTAAGGGGAACGACCTAGCATTTAATCGATTCAAAGTAGGATTCATTGTCATAAGGGATCCGAGCGGCTTTTTACATATTGGCTGTCGGCTACCTGTAGACACCCCATTTTTGACCGACCTTAAGACTCAGACGTCACCAATTGAGCGCTCGGTGATGTTGCATATTCTGCTCGTTCTGGAGTTTCAGAGTCTCGGCTGCGAGCCTTGCCTCTAGACTTCCGGGCTCTTTTGTGCTCTGCCTCGGTTTGCGAGCCGGGTCCCGTTTTCTTTGTTTTCTCTTCTCGAAGGGAGGGAGAGGTCTTGTAGACTATCTCTCAGTGACTGTAGGCTACGTTTCGTGGTCGTAGGCCATTTTTCCCGTTTGGAGGCCAATTTTCAATTTTCGGAGTCGTCGGCCGTGCGCCTCGGTTCGGGACCGCCTAATTACCTCCGTTTGCTCCGGTTTTTGGCACGCACCTTATTTCCTCCCTTTAGAGGGACACTGTGGCCCGGGAGACCACCTTCGTGGTCATACGCCACCTCCGGTGCTTAACAGCCTGTTTTCGGGGCCCCGGACCGCGCGTTTTGGCCCCCGAACCCTCGTTTTGCATCGGTTAGGGTTCATTTTTGGTATAGACCCTATTTTCATTGCTAGGAAGATGGTAGGATGGTGGGAGGCCACCTTTTCCCCTGAAAAACCAGTTTTCTCATTTTCTCTCTCCTAAAGCCAGTTTTTCTGACAGAAAGCTGGTTTTCCTTACTTTTGAGCCACAATTTCTGGCTTTTCATACCATCATTGTGTTGTGCACACCTGGGAGGCCACCAATATGGGTAGGCCGACCAGTAATTCATCTTGACCCTTTTAAACCCCTCTAAAAAGCTGGTTTTTCTCCCTCTTGGGTCACATTTTCTGGTTTTTCTCTACACAGCTGTGTTGTGCACACCTGGGAGGCCACCTTTCTGGGGTGGCCGACCAATAATTTCTCTTGAACCTTTTGACCCCTGGTCGGCCGACCAGGGGAGGTGGCCGGCCGGCCACCTTGGCCTTTTGAACCTGGTCGACCAGTCTTGTCTCCTCAGGTGCATTCCAGCTGTGCCAGCTGTTTTGCACCTGACCCTCTATCCGAGAATTTGTCCTTGTTTTTGGTCCATTTAAGGTGGTTTTGCACCCTTTGCTTAGCTTCCAAAGGAAGTTTGACCCTTTGGTTAAGCTTCTTGAGGAAGCTTGACCCTTTTGGTTTAGCTTCCTCAAGAAGCTTGACCCTTTTGGTCAAGCTTCTTTTAGAAGCTTTGACCCCCCTTTGAGGCTTCTCCAAGAAGCCATGGCCTTCTCTCTCTATATAACCAACCCTCCATCTCATTTTGCAAGGGTTAGAAGCTTTTGGCTGGAAATATACATACAACCCTCTATCTCTATACTTCTAGCCTCCAAACACCCTTGGTCTTAGCCATTTTACACTACAACCCATAGCTTACCACCTCCATCATCCATTCCAGCACCTTGGAGGCCATTTGCAGAGGTTGAAAGCTCACAATCTTGGACCAAAAGCTGCTGCATTGCTGTGCTACAAGGGTAAGCCTCCATTTCCCCTTTTCTTGCATTCTTTTGTTTCATTTCTTAGCCCTATTTGCAAGCATTTCTGGGCTCCGACCCAAACTGTAAAGTGTCTTATTTTGAGCCCCTCTTCAACTTTGATTAAGGACACTTTGCTATTTGAAGTCATCTACTTCCTTGTTTGTTCAATCTCTCTTTTAGGGCTATTTTTGCATCCTATTTTAGCCTTACTTGTGAACATTTTCGAGATTTGCTATAAACTGGAAAAAGTCTTATTTTGAGCCCCTCTTGATGTTTGTTTAAGGGCATTTTTCTGTTTGAGGTTATATGCTTCCTTGTATGCTTGATTGCCTTTTGTTTTGAGCCTTGCATCTAGGCTTTTGTTGCATGCTTGGTTTGGCCTCTTAGCCACTGAAATCCAGTGGATTTTCAGTAGCTTAGATGTTGTTTTGAGAGCCCAAATTAGAGGGGGGGTGACCCCCTCTCTCCTTGATTTGTTTGTTGGCCTTATTGGCCTTCAAAAGAGGCTCCATCTTGCATGCTTTGAAGTCACTTTCTAGGCCCTATTATGTGAGTTTTGAGGTCTGCCTTGGCTCTGTCCGAGGCCCTTTTGGCTATATTTTATGTCTATGTTGCATGTGTAGAGAAATCCCATTCAAGGCCTTCCAAAGAGGCCTTTCTTTGCATGTTTCCGAGACTGATTTCAGGGCCAATTTGGTGAGGTTTAGGGCTGTCATAATCCATTTCCAGATGGGGTTTTGCCATGTTACATGTCTACCTTGTATGTGCTTAATAACCCCTTGTATGGCCCTCTAAAGGAGCTCATCATTTTTGCATGCATTGGCTGCATTTCAGTAATTATTTGGGCATATTTTGACATGTTTTATTCACTGTTTTTGGCTGGTTTGATGAGTTCTCATACGCTTCATATACATGCCATGTAAACCATGTTTGCTAGCCAATGTTGCATGCTATTCTAGTCCATCATGTTAGCATCTTTTGGCCATGCCTTAAACTGGAAATGTGCATGTTTTGGGACTGCCTTGGCTCTGTCTTTAGACTTCATGATCAAATAATGCTTGCTTTGTATACTTGTGGTTCAATGCATTGGACTAGTTTTGAGTTTCGGGGCTTATTTCATGCATCGGGTGCCATATTTCCATGTTTCGGGACCATTTAGCATCATGTTTCAGTGCTGAAATTTACATGTTTGAATGCCATGCTTCATCCTTGCCATGCTTTGGTAGAGTAGCATTTCATGCCTTAGGTTCGGTCCTTGGTATTCGCGCATGTGTGCACGCATTTCGGTTGTCTCATTTCCCTTACATGGACGCTGATGTGAGTGTGGCTGAGGTCCATTCACATTGGTATAAGTCCATCTTGCATCGAGCATGCCATGTAGTTCATGTTGTTGCATGTTTAGCCTTTGCATTGCGTATGCTAGGTTGTTAGGAGCATTGTGCATGCCATGATATGGCATTCCTCGCATTGCGTATGCTAGGTTGATAATCGCATTGAGTATGCCTTAGTTCACGAGCATTGCGCATGCCATGTAGTGTTAGCATTGTATATGCTAGGTGCATGTTTACATTTTATCCCTTGCATGCTTGCATCACTTGGTTGCATTACACTTAGGATTGCATGCTAGTCGCATTTGCACGTGCCATGCATTGCTCATTGCATTGTGCTTGGAGTAGGGTTTAGTCCAAGCACGGGAAACGAGGGACGTTTCGTACTCTAAGTGACGAAACGTGTCTCGATTCCCGGTCGCCAACATTCCGGATTTCCCATGATGGAGTTTAGGCCTTAAGTGTGTATTTGTGCATTCATGTCACATCAAAACGTGCAATTCGACTCCTCGGCCATCATGCATTGAGATGCGTGGTTGATGGCCCGAGGACCGAAGGCCACACTCCCTAGAGCTTGTGCAAGGACGGAGAGGAGTGGTCGTGCACACATATGTTGAAAATACCTTGCTTTCTCTCCTTCTTGCCTTTGTTGCAAAAAAACCAGAGTCCAGGGGCAGAAAGTGGTCGGCCGACCACCTTTTTTGGTTTCCACCATAAGGGGTGGTCGGCTAGGGTTTTCCAAGCCAATACCTGGTCAGTGGCTTTCCCAAGGTGGAGTTTCAGCCTTCTGGAGCTTTGTGTAAGTTTCTGAAATCAGTTGCAAACAAAGGCGAGACGAGGCATCGCGATGGAATTTACCGACAAAGCGCATCGAGCATGCATGCATCCATTATCATCTAAAACAGAGCCGAGGCAGTCACATTCATTTAATTTATTTGCTTACTTAGCTAATTTGTTAATTAGTTAGTGGTTGTGTAATAATTAATTGTGATTCGTTATTCATTCGGACTGTTTTACTTTCGGACTGTATATTATTTATTCGGACCCTCCGAGCGAGGGCAATGTTGTAATAAGTGTGCGTGTGTGTGATGTATGTCTTTCAACCCCACGTCTTTTTCCCTTTTATTTACCAGCTTATGATGGTTAGATTAGGGCATGTTTCAATTAGCATACTTATGCTCGCATGTTTGCATTCATTCATCTGTATTGCACGCACCGGGTTCGGCGCATCACACTAACTGCATTTGTATTTCAATTCCAAATTGAATACGTGTTAGCTGTAGCATTTCATATGCCATCTTTAGAATAGCCGAGCCTATTGTAGTTGCATTTTTGCATGTGTTGCATTAGGCATTTCTGTATAGTTAGGATCATGCATTGATTTCTAACATAGCTTTTGTTTTGGCTTGGAGTACTCGGTAAGTGTTTATGCTTTAGCATCCTTGCATGCGTGTGAGTGACTGCCATGATAGCATGCTTACCATGAGACTATGTGCTTATGTGATATACCTGCCTGAATGCCTGTGGATGAAGGTTGGGTTATTTGGATTGGAATACTGCATTAATTGTGAGTTTTAAGCCCACTAGATAGTGGCAAATCATCATGTTTTCTAAGCCCACCTAAGGGTGGCAAATCCACATTTTAGCCTACTTGCGAGTAGCAAACCGTTTTCAAAACAAACATGAGATGTTTTGTTCCAATTCAGGCGATCCAGTCTATACTTGTATGCTGTGCGCATCACATAGTAAATTTAGGCTAATAACCGGAATAAGAGCACATAATGTTCTCAAAACTTGATATCATGGTTAGTAGAGGCCGATCTTTGATCGGGCGAGCGGGGGTGCTCACGAAGTGACCTTCCCCAATCATACCCAAGTTCCCGAGCCGAGGCAAGTTTGGTGATGACGGACACGTGGCCTTAGGCAACGAGTCAGGGTTTCCTAAATTTTCCCAAAAATAAAATATTTAGGTGGCGACTCTGTATCTGGCAAAGCAGTCCATGTTTGACACTTCTTTCAAAAAATTTCTTTTCCAAAACGATTTGCCGGATTTGGACTCTTTGATGATTCATCAGTCTTGCATTGCACTCTGCAAGATTAGATACAAGATCGTGACACAAATTGAGTTCGAACTGTAGCGTGAGGCCCAAGGGTGCGTCTACACTACCTAACACACAACCCTCCTCCTTTACCCGGGCTTAGGACCGGCGGAGTTGTTAAATAACTCCGGCGGAGTTACACAAAAAAGATACAACAAAAAATTTAAATATGATAGAAAAATTATTACTAGTTAAACTGTTATCAAAATCTTATGATTCACGATTCGATTTGCAATTTTTGCAAAATCGATATGAATCTATGAGTGAATCTATTTTGAAAGTGAATCTTTAATGAATCTCACGATTTATAATCGATTCACGATTCGATTAACTTTTTACAATTCATGCAATTCCTAAAACTATCGTATCCAACATATTTCGATTATCTCTTTTAGTTAAAATGATATAATACAACTTCTAATAGTGTGTTATATGCAAATAACAATATGTGCACATGATTTGTTATTATTTGGAAGATCAAAGATTTTTAATAGGATTTAATTAGACCTAACATGTTTTTTAACCTTTTCTTTTCACATTTAAAAAAAAAAAAAACCGTATTTTCTAAAGATATTTAAGGTTAAAGTAATTCGCAATATGAATTATCTATTACTATTTTATTGAAATAAATATAATTTAGTATTATATGGGTGAGGTCAGTTAAAGTCAATGGCTCTACAAGTTTTTTTTTTAATTTTTAAATAAGCATATATACCTTTTAAAATACTTTAAGTTTAAAAATAAAATATTTCAATTAATTATTTTTTATTATTGTGTCATTGGTACTTGTAAAGGTATGTATATTTATGAAATATCAATATCGTTATTAAGTTATTGTTACTTGGAAATTGAGGGTTCATTTTTGTTTACTTTTTTTTATTTATTAAGAATGGTTGATAAACAATATCTTAAAAAAAGAAAAGTTAATATGGTGATCTTACATGGGAACCTATGTTAACTTTTTATCTGGTAGACCACGTGATCATCATTCAAAACAACATTTTCATTATTTAAGTCTAAATATTTTATATTTATAAGATATATTTAACATGTAAGTGTGTAGATATATTTTCTAAGTAATTTAGAAAAAGGTGATTGAATCTTTAAGATTTACTATTTGATTCGATTCACGATTTGGTACAAGGCCATATCGATTCACGATTTGACAACTATAATTAATGTCAATAAACCTCAATTATTTTTTAAAAAAGCCTTACTTCTATTTTTTTACCTTAGGCCTACAAAAGGGTTGGGCTGCCCCTGACCTTCATATCTCTCTGTATTGGCCTAAAACAAAAGCATATGTATTTGTTATATTTTTATAATTGCAAAAATACCCTCTAGGCACAATATAATTGTTCTGGTATACTTGTATTTTTTTTAAATTACATTTTTGCCCCAAACGTACCCACAAAATATCCAAAATGTACCCATGCTGTACTCGAGTCTTATTTGAGTTGTATCCATGACATATCACATACCCAATATGGGTACTCATACCAAGTAAGTACCCTGTATTTGTATGACAATATTTTTTGAGTATTTGAAACTTTAGTTATTTATATTCTCAACAATTACTTCTTCATTGTGAACGTGTGTGTGTTTCCCTTGACCAACCAACCACTTTTACTTAGTTTTTAATTATCATGGTTTAATAATGTCTGCTTTGTCAGTATAAGAAATTTGTTCAGTCTGTCTTGACCTGCAGAACTTTTTTTTGAAATATAAAAACTTCTTAAATTTTCAGGTATTAGGAGTTTAGCTAAAAATATGTCCTAAAAATAGGACAAAAGAAATGAAGACTTACCTTGCCAGTGCTTGTACCATTTAGCAGGCTTTATGGAACTTGGTTAAAAACCTGTCAAAAGTAACGTGGAACTTGATATACAAGTGCTTCATGCTGCCATTCCTTCTCTGTTGCTGGTCTATATTTATATCTACTCTTTTGATAATTCTATAGGCATAGGTCCATTTTGAAGCTTTTGAGTAACCATTATTTCCTGCAGACAATATGGCGAACTTGCCCAAACTTGTGGAGGATATTGTACAGACATCAATTAACACAGGTCCTCGTGGAGCCCTAAGGCTAGCTCAAGGTATTCAAGCAGTTATTGGGGTAGGTAGTGAGTGGCTGGCAGATGTATCAAAGGTAAGTGAGGTTCAGTTTCTCTTTTGGCAATTTGTTATGAAATCTTCATTATTTTATGTTGTCAAAGTGTTGCCTTCTCATTTATCTGTTGGTTTTGTTAGGATGTCACCTTTTGGCAGAAATAAAAGATTTGATTTAAAGATAATGCCTACTTTATATCATTTTGAAGCAATGTTAACTACTGGGGAGATATCTTTCTTGATTTGCGAGTATATACATGTTTGCATTAGAGCATCTCCAATGGTTGTTGCTATATTGGGGTTGCTATTGCTATAATTTGGCAATGAATAGTGTTATTTTGCCAAATTATAGCAATGGTGCTCCAATGGTCATTTGCTATTTTTGGCAAATCTCAACCAACTTTCCCTCCAAGTTTGTAGGTGTTGTTTGGATATAGGTTTTTTGTGATTTTATTTTTATTTATTTTTTGTCTTTTGTGACATTTTTTACCTGTTTGTTAAAAAAATTATATATTTATATTATTCCCATCTAGACAAATAGAAAAAATTAAAAAAAATGAAAAATTGGAAAAAAAAAATATATATATATTATTAATTCACCCCACCAAAAAATATATCACTACATATTTAATAAATTTTTTTAACTACACATAAAAAATAATTTTTCACCAATTACCCACCAACAACCAACCACCAACAACCATCCATTATTAACCCAGCATTCACTCACATCCACCCACCCAACAACTATCCATTATTTATTCACCCACCCAACAACCACCCATTATTCATCCACCCACCCAACAACCATCCATTATTCATCTACCCACCCAACAACCACCTATGAAGCACGGGTACGCCTCAAATGTTGCCGTACGAGTACCAGGTACGTACCTGGTACGGGTACGCGTACCGGTACGGCTGCACGCGTACCGGGTACGGCCAAAGGGGGTATGGTACGTCTACTACATTTGGGTACGGGGGTTACGGAGGGGGTACGCCATGGGTACGTTCCGGGGCAAAAAATACACAAAAACTACATGTATACATACCATAAACACATCTATAGAGGGAATCGAGAGAGAGACAGAGGAGATAGAAGAGATCGAACCTGATAGTGTAGAGAAGGATTCTAGGGTTTTCTCTTCGATCGATCGATCGATCGTTTCTCTCTTTGACCGATCTTCTGCTCACTGTTGATCGATCGTCTCCGTCTCTCGATCGCCTCTGTTCTCTTGTTCTCTCTCTTCGTCTCTCGATCGCCTTTGCTCTCTCGCCTCTGCTCCTCTTCGTCGCCTCTGCTCTTCGTCTTGGACTTCTCCCTGAAAACAAATTATAATATAATATAAGATATATTATACTTCTTCTCCGTGAAAACAAATAGTGTATAATATAATATAAATAATATAAGATATATAATATATATAATATTATACTTCTCCCTCCCTGAAAACAAATATATAATATAATATAAATAATATAAGATATATAATATATATAATATAAGATATATAATAAATTTTTATATATAATATAATTGATCATGTATGATATATAATATAATTGATCATATATAATATATATAATAAATTTTATAAATTATAATTTTTATCATATATAATAAAAAATATATATTTATTGGCGTACCGTAGCCGTACCCGTACCCTACTTTTTTGAGATTTTGCCGTATCGGCGTACTCGTACTCGTACCCGTACCGTACTCGTACCCGCACCCGTGCTTCATAGACAACCACCCATTATTCATCCACCCACCCAACAACCATCCATCATTCACCCACCCACCCACCCATAATTTTCTCTATAAATATAATATAAGGTTTTCTACAATTTTCATATTCACCTACCTATCATTTTCATATCTTCAAAACTCTCTGTACCCACCAAAAAGATTTTCTACAATTTTCATATTCACCTACTCACCCATCCACCTACAATGAACAATTTGAGTAAAGCCATATTAAATGGAGATTTTGATGAATCTTCATCATCTGATAATGATATCATCATGATGCAACTATTCACAGCGCAACAACAAAGATTACAGATGTTAAGCCTAAACCAACAAACCAGACGTGTTGGTTCCACAAGTGGTCGTCGATACATTAATCGTGAGAGGGTCAAAGGCGACGAACAAATTTATAGAGATTATTTTGCAGATAATCCTGTCTATCCAAAAGAATACTTCCGAAGACGTTTTCGAATGAGGCTGTCATTGTTTGTTAGTATCTTACACGATATTCAACAAGTGAATGAGTACTTCATCCAAACCCGTGATGCCACTGGTGCTCCTGGATTATCTGGTGTACAGAAGATGACTGCAGCATTTCGGATCCTCCAATACGGCGTGCTTGCTGATGCTGTAGACGAGTACATTAGAATCGGCGAAAGTACTGCAATTGCCGCCTTAAATTTTTTTACCAGATCAATTGTTGCTACCTATGAAGCCGTTTACTTAAGATCTCCAAATGAAGCAGATGTCGCCAGATTATTGCAAGAGGGAGAGCAACGCGGTTTTCTTGGAATGTTAGGGAGTTTGGATTGTATGCACTGGCGTTGGGATAAATGTCCAAGTGCCCAAGCCGGTGCTTACATTGGACACTATCACAAACCAACAGTTGTACTCGAGGTAGTTGCCTCCTATGACTTGTGGATTTGGCATGCTTTCTTTGGCATGCCTGGCTCTCTGAATGATATTACTGTTCTTGACAGGTCGCCTTTATTTGCTGAATTAACTAGAGGACGTGCCCCTGCTGCCAACTACACCATCAATAATCACGCATACACCATGGGGTATTATCTTGCTGATGGTATCTATCCTCGTTGGGCAACGATTGTGAAAACAATATCTCAACCTCAAGGCGCAAAGAGACAACTATTTGCGAGGATGCAGGAGGCATGTCGGAAAGATGTCGAAAGGGCATTTGGAGTGCTCCAAGCACGATTTAATATTGTCAGTGTGCCAGTTAGAGGTTGGAGTGATGAGGATCTGTACTACATCATGAAGACGTGCATTATTTTGCACAACATGATCATTGAAGACGAGCGTGATATTCCAGAAAATAAACGTAGTGCAGCACAACTTGAGACTGATACCAGTAATTTGGGCTGTCAAGTGTCACGCGATCCGAATGAGGAGTATGCTCAATTTATGTTGAATCGACAAAGGATTAGATCTGTTGAAGCCCATAATGTAATTCGTAATGATCTAATTGAACACTTGTGGTCCCGAGCTGGAGAGTTAGATTAAGTTTGCATTTTATCTTTTTAATGACAGTTAATGTCATTTAATGTCAGTTAATGTCTTTTCATTTTACAATGTCTTTTAATGTCAGTTAATGTCTTTTCATAAAATGTCTTTTTTTACATTGTGAAGTACAAAATACTCAAAAATAAAATAAAAAAACAACATGAAATTTCATTACAAAATAAAAATTACATTGCAAATAAAGACTAACAATTACATCAAAAAATAAATGATATTGCAAATTCAAAAATACATTATCCCGTAATTATTCATCAGGAGGTACGGGGAAATAAAAATTTGAGCTGCTCACATTTGAGGACCACTGGGCGAAAATCTCATTTTTTCGCATTGTGTAATACGCTTTCATCTGAGGGTCCAAATGAGAAATGTCCGTAGTCATTATTTGGTGTTCTTCCTTTTTCATCTCAAACTCATGCTTTTTCATCTCAAGTTCTTTCATCTCCTGCAGTGCTTGAATCCTTTTTTCTTCTCTTTCCTCTTTTTTCTTTTCTTTCTCAGCAAGGTGTTGGTTAAATGTGTCTAATTGTATGCTCATTTTTTAGACTTCAGTTTCAATGACTTGATTTCTCCGGAATAATTCTTTTGCAGATTTCCTACCCATCAGCCTTTTACCCTTTCCAGCGACACTGCCCTCACCAACAGTTGGATTGTTACCAACACTTGGACTGTTGTCGTCTTCAAGAGAAATGCAGTTTTCCATAGGGGAATCAAGGGCTGAATTAGGGGTAAACACTGTATGCATCCTTGACTTTATCGTATTTGTGGGAGCTACATCTTGCCACCTGATATTGTCTTGCAATATTGGCCAACAATGTTCAAAAGCGAAATGTTTGTTTTCATCTTGATGGTATAACAGTTTTGCTTGAAGCATTTGTTTCAAAAAAATTAAAACATTATTTAATTACGTAATTTTTATACGATACCAGAATAAGAAACTAAACATAATAATTGAAAATAAAAACTTACTATATCAACTTGAGAAATTCCACTTGGGTGAAGATTTTCGACTTGAGCTAAATATCCCCGAAATTTGTTAGAACATTTCATGATTATACCCCATCGAGATTGAATAGACACTTGCGTTTTGGACTGATCATTCTGAAGCAGGCAAAAATTTTCGTAAATTCTCTCCCAAAAGTGAGCATACGATTGCGAATTGCCAACAATTGGGTCTTCCGAAATGTGACACCAAGATTTACAAATTGCCATATCTTCTTCAATGGTGAATGATTTTCCTCTCTTTGTTTTTGATGAACCTTCCATAGTGATTGGATGAAAAAACTAAAAAGAAAATAATTTGAGAGGTTTGTTGTGAAATCAGATTCAAAGAAAAGAGAAGAAAAGAAAAATTAAATGTAAATATTTGTGTGAAATAAAAGTGGCATGGAAGGTTTCAATTTATAGAAATTAAATATATTACCGTTTGGCAAATAGCCGTTTAAAGAGCCGTTGTAAAAAATAATTTCATTTTTTTTTTTTTTGTTGAACAAACCAAACAGAGCCGAACGGCTCTTTATTTACACTGAGGCATCACTATTTTGCCATAAATCTATCTAGAATTTCTCACTCTCTTCTCCTCCACGGCTCTTCCTCTCCCTCTCATTCTCATTCTTTCTCCTCCTCCATGGCCGAAATCAAACAGAGCACAAACCAAATAGAGCACAAGATCGGAACCCGATCTCCCCTTCTCCTCCAAGATCGGAACCCCCTCCTCCATGATGTCCTCCAAGATCGGAACCCCTTCTCCTCCATGATCTCCTCCATGATCGGACCCGATCTCCCCCTTCTCCTCCAAGATCGGAACCCTTTCTCTCTGGTTTGACTCTGTCTCCCTCCGATCTGTGTACTCTCCGTCTCTGGTACGATCTTCATCTATATACATATATGTTTTGATCTGTCTTGATCTCCATCAAAAAAATCTGTGTTCATGTGTTTTGATCTCCATCAAAAATCTGTGCATGTGTTTTGGGTTTGATTTTGATCATATATATATATATACGGTCTGCTACGGCTTCATGGGTTTGATCATATATATATATATATATATGTTTTGGGTTTGATTTTGATCATATATATATATATATACGATCTGTCTTCATGGGTTTGATCATATATATATACGATTTGTTTTCATGGGTTTGATCATATATATATATACGATCTGTCTTCATGTGTTTTGTCAATTTCGTTCTGAAATTTGCTTGATTGTGAAAATTGGGTTTGATTTTGGTAAATAGCTTCCCTACTGGATTAATTCTATTGTTTTCTCAACCGAATTTGGTGCCAAATTCCTGTTGATTTTGCTGATCTAGCAAGGTTGGCATCTGCCATTTCACTTGCCAAATTTGAGAACACATATGGCATCTGCCATCTTTGGCAATTGAAATAGCAGACCGTTGGAGATTCATTTTTTTCATTCCTGTCATTTTTTAGCTTTGGCAACTGATATAGCAGCTCCATTGGAGATGCTCTTAGTTAACATTTCACCTTGTATGCACAACAGCTTATCCAATTTCTCAATGAATAAATGAACACATCTAACTGGAGTTACTTTCATGTGATTGAAATTGTTGATTGAATAATGTCCATATGATGCTTATAGAGTAATGGGTCTTGATTTGTGGATGCATGCATTGTGTTACAATTTCTGTTTATATATTGTTCTAACTCTTAGCTAATGGTGTCAGTTCATTGTTCATCTGCATTTCTTCTGACATAGTTTTTCTTTCATATATAAACTATACGATTTAGATAGAAGTGGTAACAGCCTTTAATTTTCTGTAGTCAACAAATTCATCCACTGGATTAACAACTCAGATGCAGCTTGGGTTATTATCCCCTGTTTACCTCAGGAAATTGTTTGAACGCATGGGCGCCACCTATATCAAATTAGGTCAGGTAAGTTTGAGGGTCATTGCTTTTCTGGGTTTCTTTAAAGTGGTAAAACTTTAAATAGAAAACGAAAGTGAACTTTTGTTTGTCTAATACTTTGATTTTCAGTTGTAAGCTGTAAGTTTTACTTATACAGATTAGAGTGTTACAATAATGTGTAATCATTTTGTTTAAGTTTAGCTTTACTACTTTGAATGTTCACACTTATGTTATGTTGACTCAAGTACAAGTGTCGGGTGTTGGTATTTTAAATGTCACATTCATCTAATTCTCATTTCCAAAAATACGAGAACACAGTCAGATTTTATATTTTGAAAATTTTCTTTTGTTTTTTTTGATGAAATGGTGTTTACAAACTACTATGAAATATTTTATGCATACAATGTGAGTCTTATGCATAGATATATAATAAAATCAATTATTTATACATATTTGATGGGTGTATGTCTAACTAGACATGTCAGATACATATCTCATACCCTTGCCAACGTGTGAAGTGTCTTTGAGTGATTCACAAATTTCAAAGAGTTAGGTTCACACAACAAATTTATTTCATCAATAAATCGGTCAGTTTTTTTTATTTTTTTGGTCTTGGTCTACTAACAATATTTTTCTTTTTTTCAATTAATCTGCCACTAATGCTTCATTTATCTTGGGATTTCCAGTTCATAGCATCAGCACCCACATTATTTCCACCGGAATATGTCCAGGAATTTCAGTATTGTTTTGACAGAGCTCCAGCAGTTCCCTTTGAAGAGATCCAAAAAATCATGCTTGAGGAGTTAGGGAGACCACTAGATAGTATCTACGAGTATGTTGATCCAACACCAATTGCCTCAGCCTCAATAGCACAGGTTTAAACTGTTTTGACTCTATTTTCTACATTGGTTTGTTTGTGGGAGAGTAAAACATGGTGAATGAATGGAATTTTAAATTGTGATCTCCAGGTTCATGGTGCAAGGCTCAGAGGCTCCCAAGAGGATGTAGTGATCAAGGTTTTGAAACCCGGAATAGAAGATATATTAATGGCAGATCTGAACTTTGTCTATGTTGTTGCTCGCATTTTGGAGTTCTTGAATCCTGAGTTGAACCGTACATCCTTGGTATGATGTAGATTTGTTCAACAAGTGATTAGTATAATTGTCTTGGCTGGAAAATTATGTAGACTTTTTAAGTGATTTGAAAAACTTGGAAAATCTCTCATTGATTTGAAGAATATTCTTGCTATAGTTTACTTAAGTGACCCAGTAAAAGAAAATATTTTCTGCAAAAGACTGCGATTCCAAGTTGAGACCAATTTTCTCCTTTGTAAACCTACAAACACGAAACTGTCACAACTTCAAAATATACTTGAACCTCTACTGATGCTGGCCAGAACCCTTCCTCATACCTGACTTTCTCAAATTATGGGCTACAAGAGGGTTGGCTCATTATGGTATTATTATTTCAGTTAGTTCTTTCTTACTTCATTTATTTTTTGATCATGAAATAATGGATTTAAATATTTTTGTCATCAATATCTTTTATCTTTTAAAATAACAGTGGCTTGAAGTTCTTGCCATAATACTTTCATTTCTTAAGTAGGTTGGCATTGTCCAAGACATAAGGGAATCAATGCTTGAAGAAGTTGACTTCAATAAGGAGGCTGTTAATATTGAGTCCTTTAGGAGATATTTGGAAGCCATGGGACTTACAAGGCAGGCTACAGCGCCGAAAGTATATCAGCAGTGCAGCACCCGACGAGTTTTGACAATGCAAAGGCTTTATGGAGTTCCTCTTACTGACTTGGACTCCATAAGCTCACTTGTTTCAAGTCCAGAGGCCACTCTTATAACTGCCCTAAACGTATGGTAGGGCTGAATGCTATATCTGCAGTTTGTTTACTTGAGACTTTTGATGTAAATTACATTTGGTACATAATCCGTAAGATTTCAATCTGTGTGATATTTGTGCAGGTTTGGTAGTTTGCTTGCCTGTGAAACCTTCCATGCAGATGTTCATGCAGGCAATTTGTGGTTGTTACGTGATGGTCGTATTGGGTTTCTTGACTTTGGTATGTGTTTACCTTCTGCATTGGTTACTTTGTAGTTTAATCAATTGCAACTTTGTTCCCTTTAATTTGCCACAATTTTCATGTTCAGTCTTAATGAATTCGTCAATCTTTATGTAATTCACATGATATGACTTCTAATTAGCTGTTGAATCATTATATAATCACTGTTAAAATAATATATTATTATTTGGATTATTATTTTGTAATTATTCTATGCCATAGGGCTCCCTTGTACTAATTAAATTCATTAATATAAATAGGGGATGATATCCTAATCATTCCCTAATCTTGGTATTCTCTAAAAATAACATGGTATCAGAGCCTAACCCTAAAACCTAAGTTCCTCTACCCATACAGTACCCACCGGAGCCACCACAGAGCCACCACACAGTTGTCTTCCACTGTCACACTCTTAGGACCATCGTCACTCGCCGACGAAGCTAAGGTCAGAAGGCCTGACGACAGTGGCCAACTGGGCTGGAATAGCCCTAGGCAGCCCCAACTGGGTGTGTCGCCGACGAGCTAAGGCCTGGAGGCCTGATGGTAGTAGCCGACTGGGTTGGGAGAGCCCTAGGCAGTCCCGACTGGGTGCGTCTGTCCCTGTCGTCTGTCCTTGTCGACCATCTATTATCTTCGTGATGATGTATTGCTGAGTTCTCTTCATGACTTGGAAGCTTTGTTTGTGGTCTATATTCAACTCACCTTGTTTTCCCTTTAATTTAATTTATAAAAAAAAAAAGAGAAAAAAAATGCAGTAAAGAAAGAAAAACAAAAAAGGTTGATGAGTTTTTTAAGTCTTTAATTTTCTTAGTGGTCATTGTGTTTGTATTCCTCTACCTTTCGGGTTTGTGATTGGCACTAGTTTTGTTGAGGGTTCAGTACTACAATATCTATGGCAAATTCCATCGGTGTGTCCACTATTTCTCAGACGCCTGGGAGTGAGAGTTTCCCTATACTTACTACTATGACTGAGAACCCCAACCCTAGTTTTAAAATCACTACCTCTCTATTTAATAGTTAGAACTATCTTGTATGGTTGCAGAGTTTGACTATGTTTTTGAAGAGCAGAGGGAAGATGGGTATGTGAATGGCAGAATACAAGCACCCAGCACAACTGACCCGGGTTATGACCAATGGGAGATTACCAATTCTTTGATTATGGGTTGGCTTATTCATTCGATGGTACTAGACATTGGCGAGGGCTACTTATCTATGAAGATTGCCCAGGATGTTTGGGATGCTGTGGCTACCATCTATTGCCACAAAGGGAATTTCTCACATGCATTTAAGTTATTGAGAGCTCTGTTCAGAGGGAGCAAACGGTTCTTCAATACTTCACCTTCCTCACCAATGGCTGGAAACGCCTTGATCACCTGCAAGATTATAAGCCTGTTTGCATTGCTGATTCAATCGGGTACAGAAAGTTTATTGCATAGGAAAGGGTCCTCAAGTTGTTGACTAGTCTCAATGTGGAGTATGATCCGGTTCAGAGTCGGGTTCTGAGTATGGACACTCTTCCTTCACTTCAGGAGGCATTTGTCTATGTACAGAATGAGGAGAGTTGCCAGTCTGCTATGATGTCCCCTGTCTCTACTGACCGCTCAACATTATTGTCTACCTCTAGAGATGGCCTTAGCCTAACTCCCATCCCTCCGTCTGCCGCTAAGGAGTCTGTATTCTGTGATTACTATAAGAAGTCACGGCATACTCGTGAGACGTGTTGGAAGCTTCATGAGACTCTATCCGGGGATCGAGGTGATCGGTGTGGTTCTAGAGGAGGTCGGTCAGGCCAGTCTTGAGGACGTGATTCTTATCCACGAGCTCATCAGTCTAGTGCCGTTGATACACTTGATTCTACTTCTGCTTCCGTTGGCCAGGCTTCTGATGGTCTCTTTGGCATGCCTACTCATGAGCTTGAGGATGTTCTGCATCACTTGCTGGACCACCGGTCTTCTACTGCTCTCAGTATATATTCCTTGTCGTTTGCCTGCTCAGGTAACTTAGCCTCTTCTTCTTGTGTTTTCCTGTCTCATAAGTCTTTGCCCTAGATTATTATTCTGGTGCCTCAGATCATATGTTTGGCTCCTTTGACCTTTTCTCTGCCTATACGCTCTCTTCAGGTCAGGACAAAATTAGGATTGCAGATGGTATTGTTTCTTCTATTTTTGGGAAAGGTTTAGTCCATGTCACTCCTACTTTACCTCTCTCTTCTGTTCTCCGTATCTCTAATTTTTCTATTAACCTGCTATCCTTGAGTCGTCTTACAAAGGATTTGAATTGTAGTGACGTTTTTTCCTGATCATTGTCTTTTTCAAGACCTTGTCACGAGGAAGATGATTGGCAGTGGTAGTGCAGAAAATGGTCTCTACTTCCTGGATCAATCGGACAAGCTTGCTTATTTTTCCACCACGGGTCCTACTACTACCAATGATGTATGGCTGTGGTATCAGCATCTTGGGCATCATTCTTTTTATTTACTTAAGCATTTATTTCCATCTATTTTTTCAAACAATAATGTGTCTGAATTTCTTTGTGAGTCTTGTCAGCTTGGAAAACAACACAGAGCTTCTTTTGCTCCCAGTTTTAATAAAAGTTCAGTTCCTTTCTCATTAATACATTCTGATATCTGGGGTCCATCTCGTGTTGTGTCTGTGAAAGGTCATCGTTGGTTTGTTACATTTATTGATGATTTTTCTCGTACTACTTGGGTGTATCTCATGAAAGACGAGTGAGGTTTTTTTTGTGTTCTGCAATTTTCATAAAATGATTTGTACTCAGTTTGGGGCCACTGCCAAAATATTCCATTCTAATAATGGGGGTGAATACATAGATTCTGGGTTAGGGCAATATTTTTCTACTCATGGCATTATCTATTAGACCTCTTGCACCAATACCCCCTAACAAAATGGGGTGGCCGAATGCAAGAATCGCCATCTTCTTGACATGGCTCAGTGTGCATATGTTTTTCTATGAGTGTGCCCCGGTCCTACTGGGGCGGCGTCGTTCTCACCGCTACCCATTTTATTAATTGTCTTCCTATCCAAGTCTTGCAAAAATAAGCTCCTCTTCAAGTCCTCCTCGGTTCCCAGCCCTTGTTTTCTATTCTTCCCAAAATATTTGGTTGTCTGTTTTGTCCGTAATCACTTTCCTACTTGTGGTAAGTTGAACCCTTGTTTTCCCAAATGTGTTTTTCTTGTGTACTCTCTTACTCAAAAAGGGTATAAGTGTTACCACACTCCTTCTCGTTAGTGGTTTGTGTCCATGGATGTCACATTCTTTGAGTCCCAGTCCTATTTCTTGTCCTCTCTGGTGTCTTAGTCCTTCCTTTAGGGGGAGCCTTAGTGTGAAGTGATTTCTGTGATTCCTATGGTGGAACCAGTTGTTCTTGCACCGCCACCTCCTACTGGGACTATAAAACCCAATGTCACCAAGGATAGGGAAGGGCAAGTTTATGTCAAGGACAAAGACAAACAGAAAGTTAATTGGATACAAGAGACCACTTTTGCTCCTCCACTGCCATCTCCTGCTTCTGATGAGAGTCCAGGTAACGTTGAATCTCTTAAGTCCATTGATCTTGATATTCCTATTGTCAAGAGAAAGGGTGTGAGATCTTGTACTAAACATCCCATCTCAAATTTTGTGTTCTACTCTTATTTGTCGTCCTCATATAGAGTGTTTATGTCAAATATTTTCTCTGTTAGCATTCCTAACCATTTTCAGGATGCTCTTGCTACCTCTGAGTGGAAACTTGCCATGATTGAGGAAATGAAAGCACTTGGGAAGAATGGCACTTGGGAATTGACTGAGTTACCTAAGGGCAAATGACCTGTGAGATGCAAATGGGTGTGTACTGTGAAACACAAAGCGGATGGTTCTATTAAGCGTTTCAAGGCTAGACTTGTGGCAAAAGGGTTCACTTAGACATATGGTGTTGACTATCAGGAGACTTTTGCACCCGTGGCTAAGATGAATTCAATCAGAGTACTTCTCTCTTTAGCAACTAATCTAAATTGGCCATTTCATCAGTTTGATGTAAAGAATGCCTTTTTCCATGGTGACCTCGAAGAAGAGGTATATATGGACATTCCTTCTGGTTTTGAGGATCATCAGACAGAAGGCAAAGTATGCAGGCTTTGGAAGTCATTATATGGTTTCAAACAATCTCCAAGGGCTTAGTTTGAGAAATTCACTCAAGCTATGCTTAAATATGGCTTCAAACGGAGTCAAGCAGATCACACCTTGTTTGTGAAACATTCCTCACTTGATAAGACTACAACACTTATTGTTTATGCAGATGACATAGTTCTTACTGGCGATGATAGTGAGGAAATTCCTCTGTTGAAGAAATATTTAGTCAGTGAGTTTGAAATCAAAAACTTGGGGAGCTTGAAGTATTTTCTGAGAATTGAAGTTGCTCGCTCCAAGGATGGGATATTTGTCTCACAGAGGAAATATGTGTTTGATCTGTTGAAGGAAACTAGAATGCTTGGCTGCAAGGCCTGTGAGACTCCACTGGAACCCAATCAGAAACTGGGGGATGATGAAGGAGGAGCAACAGTTGACAGGGGAAACTATCAGCAATTAGTGAGTAAGCTCATTTACCTATCTTACTCCCGTCCTGATATTGCTGTTGCTGTCAGTGTGGTTAGTCAGTTTATGCATGCTCCTCATCAGATTGACTTCGAGGCTGTCATAAGAATTTTGAGGTACTTGAAGTTAGCTCCTGGTAAGGGTCTTTATTTTTCAAAGTATGATCATCTTCGTGTGGAAGCCTATACAGATGCTAACTGGGCTGGATTAGTGACTGATAGGAGATCGACTTCAAGGTATTACACTTTTGTTGGAGACAACCTAGTTACTTGGAGGAGTAAGAAACATAATGTGGTTGCCAGGTCAAGTACAGAAGCTGAGTTTAGAGCTCTGGCCCAAGGGGTGTGTGAGCTCTTATGGATCAAGTTATTGTTGTGTGATCTCGGTATTGATCAGACGGACTCCATGCGGTTATATTGTGATAATAAGGCCGCTATCAACATCGTTCACAATCTGGTTCAACATGACAGGAAAAAGCATGTTGAGAGTGATCGCCACTTCATTAAGGAGAAACTCACTAGTGGCATAATATGTACTCCCTTTGTGCAGGCTAGTGAACAACTTGTTGACATCCTCACCAAGGGAGTTGGGAGTAAGCCATTTCATGACATGGTAGACAAGCTGGGCATGAGAGATATCTTTGCACCAGCTTGGGGGGGAGTGTTAGAATAATATATTATTATTTGAGTTATTATTTTGTAATTATTCTATGCCTTAGGGCTCCCTTGTAATTATTAACTTCATTAATATAAATAGGGGATGATAACCTAATCATTTCCTAATCTTGTATTCTCTAAAAATAACAATCACTAAATTTGTTTCCCTATTCATTGACATCTGATGTCTTGAATAAAATTTGAATACAGGAATTGTTGGGCGTATATCCCCCAAAACATGGGCTGCTATGGAAATATTTTTGGCTTCAATTGCAACTGAAGAATATGAGTCAATGGCATCTGCGTTGACTGAAATGGGTGCTACAAACAAGGATGTTGATACTAAGGCCTTTGCAAGAGATCTGGAAAAAATATTTTCATCAATACAGGTAAGCTTTATCATTTGCCATATCAAATCTTTGGTTTGTTTTAAAAACACATTTTATTATCGTCCTCAATGTCCATGCTGTTTTTGATCATTACATTTATTAGGGTAGGGGTGTCTGATGAGTGAGCATAGCTTAATAAACTAGTGTGAAGAAAGGTCTGGTGCAAGACCTATTATGGATGCTGAGGACACCTGAAATTATTAGTATACCCATTGCATTTTACTTCAGGGAAAATAAAAAAATAAAATAAAAGAATAGTAGTATTGAAGTAAAAGTTTGAGCTGGTTTCAACCCATTCTATATGAGACTCTGTAGCCCAACCAATTATCCAGTCAATGGTTGATTGTTTGCTGGGATTTAAGTTGTGGAAGGATTAGGATAGAATCTACTATGTAAGAAAGAAAACTTCTATTTAAGAAAGAATGTGAGCCATTATAGGAGTGTCATAACCAGTGGATAAGTGGTATCACTGTTGTATAATTGGTAATCTTAAAATGTTGTAACGGAAGTGAGAGCTTCCATACCCATGTTGATTTCTAAAGGGAGGACTTCTCAAAGGATCTGAGGGAGTCTGGGCCTATTGAATGTTGTAACACCAATCAGTTCTAAATCTATGGTTTTCTTTTATTGCAACGCAGGATTTGGATACAGAAATCGTTGTTGCAACAGCCAGGGGAACAAATACCAATGCCACTGCTGTATCTGCTAATGTAGTTGTTGATGAGAGGCAGATGAATGCACTATTTCTTGACGTGGTAAGCTATTCTGCTCTTGAACAGTCATGGATAATTTGAGTTATATGGGCACCTGAGTTAACATTGTGGTTTGTTTTCTAAGGCCTTTCACCATGGACCTGTCACTGGATGTTGTATTATGAACTTCACTGACAGACACCTTATTAGTTGCACATGAGGTGGTCTGAACACTTTTGGTTGCACGATCTAGTGTTCATCTTGCCTGGACATCTTGATCTAGTGTCTATGGAACAAGGGCAGACGAATTTCTAGGTCGTTGTAACAGAACCCTTTAGGTTGTGTTTGGATCTAGGATTTGAGTAGCGATTTATGGACAGAAAGGAAAATGTGAGGGAAATAGAAGCTAAATTTTCTCTTTATTTCCCTCACCTTTTCTTTTCCTTTCACAAATCTCTGCTCAAATCGTAGATCCAAACACACGTTTAGGTAGCCAACAGTCTCTGGGTGTGCATATGTATAGAATCTTCAGGAATTGTTGCGAGTTACATTGTGACATTCAAGATCGGGGGATTATTCAAAATCCATACACCAATTGGAAAATTGTCTTGAATGAGTTATGCAAATCTCTCTCTCTCTCTCTCGTGTGGGAGCTACATTATTTTTATCAAGTTCTTTTTTATTATTTTTTCCTTCTTTTTTTTTTCCCCTCGTGTATTCAAAGTATCATATTGGGATGTTTTGGCATGAGGATGAGTAATACAATTTTTGAAGTACAAGTGAGAATTGGATTTGCATGTTTAATGAAGACAACAAGGAATAATGTCAGAACTAATAGAAATTTAGAGAATTTGCTGAGACTCATATGCTGTAATAAGTTTTATTTTACTCAAGCTCAATGTTCCCTATTTTATTCAACTTTCTTCTTTTATGTTCTCTTTTTGTTTCATAGGTTCGTGTTAGTGAATCATATGGCCTGAGATTTCCTCGAGAGTTTGCACTTCTCATGAAACAGCTTCTCTATTTTGATCGGTATACCCGGTTGTTAGCTCCCAATTTGAACATGCTCCAGGACCAGAGGATCACCATTGTCTCAAATCGAAGCAGCAGCAAAAGGAACATTTACCAATGAGGCGGTCTCTATCATGTATGGCAATGATGTAATTTTCTGCTGGTAGGTACTCTAGCTTTGTTTTTGTTCTTCTATAAATATTACCAAAAAGAATCACCCCAAAGTAATTTACATACAATTCTACAGAAAATCAGACTTCTTTTGTTGTTGTTGGTATAGCATACATGAGAAAAATCAGTGGTTGATAAATTTGTCATCAAACCTGTAAATAACTAGTTAGCTCTGTGATGTTACATTTGCAGCATCCTATGATGTCAAATATAGATTTGGTCTTTTTCCAAATATTCTCATTCCATCCCAAGAGGCAGTTAACTTGCTTTGGCTTGGGTAAATGCATCTCATCTTATACTAGCACCAGTGGGACACTTTGTTACCTCATGGCATAGACATACTACCACATTCTAGCACCAACATTACTTTTTTATAGGCTATGTTTGAATTTTGTATGGATTTGCGCCCCCCGCGGGGGGGGGGGGGGGGGGATTTTTTTCCCTTTTACCTCCAAGCTATATTTGAATGACAGTAATCTTGAGAGGGAATAATGATTCCAGGTTTTCATAATTTCAGTGTTTGGAACAGATTGGAATAGGAATGTGATTCCATATTATCTATTTCAGCAAGAATCACATTCCCTAAGTAGGAATTTGATTTCCCTACTTCTGCATACGAATATCACATTTCGGGAGGAATGTTAACATTAAAATATAGGAATTTTATTAGCAATAATTTTATTACTAATAATCATATTTTCATTCCTCTTCAAGATTCATGTCATTCTAACATTGTTTTATTTTATTTTTTTTCCCCCCAATGCTTTCATAATTCTAAGATGCAAAGCCTAAGGACTCACTTGAATGGCAAAGGATATTTGAGTTTTATTGCTCATGGCTGGTCTTCCATGTGCAATAGCACAGTAGTATTGCCAAGTTATGATGGACAGCCTATTAGAAGAAGCAGGGGAACAAAACAGTATATTTGGATGGTTGGACCTTTAATGTTATGAATAGATAAATCTATTATATTAATGTAGTATTGATAAGCAAAATGTGATCATTTTAACATTGAAAATTGCATTACCCTTCACTCATTAAAAAGGGAACATTTATAAGATTTTCTTAAAAAATAAAATCAAATCAAAATTGAGGAGTCCAATATTATTTTAAAGTTGAGTGAATAAATGATATTTAAAAATAAATCTTTTGGATAATTAAAAAGGAGAAAAGAAAATAAAGAAGTTTGATTGTGTCAGTGAGAGGTAAATTGTTATTTATGGGGACAAGAGGGATAAATATGAAATCCCAGCTGTACCTTTCTTTTTCTTTTTCTTTTTTTTGCTGTTTGGGGAAGAAATGATTTCTGTTCTTCAACTCAATGAATGTGGTTTGAGGGAGAGAGCAAGAGAGGAAAAAAAAAAAAGAGGCAAAAGCAAAAGAAGAAAGTAAAAGAACAACATATAAGATTCACGTTATAATTAAAAAAAAAATGACATAATTTTAATTTTTTAAGTTATAATTTAAAAAAAAAAAAGAATGTCACTAAACATAACATGACACAACTTAAAAAAACTCATGGATCATCATTAAAATATTAATCATAATTAAAGAAAAATATTAATCATAATTAAAGAAAAATATATATAGTACATCTTTTTTAAATAAGTGTATATTAGAAGTTGGGGTACTTACGTGTAGATCATAATAAGTGAACTTAATGTCTAATAGGTTCTATGAAAAAAATTTGTCATAAAAAAAGTCACTAATTGTAAGTTTTAGCGATAATTTATAAAAATTATGACAAAAAAAAAGTCACTAATTGTTAATTTTTAACGATATATATAAAAAATTATCACAAAAAAATTAGTTTTAGCGATAATTTTATCAAGAATTGTTTTCAATAGGATTTGATGAGAATTAAGTCCAACTATTAAGCGCTAGTGATAGTCTACCTTAGAAAGAACAATTTCCTCAGAAAGAATGCTAATGAACAAATCAAATCATCTGCCACTGAAGGGGTGGGCATGACCCGATGGCTGGCCAAAGGGAGCTTCTATTTGTAAACACTTATTCTCCTCTTTACACATCTTTTTTAATAAATAATTGATTTGGAAGTAGATTTTCGAAAATAAACAATTAATTCAGAAGTAGAATTCTGAAAATAAATAACTTGTTCGGAAGTAGAGTTCTAATTTTTTTTTATTTTTTCGACATTCAACTTCTGAATGTGTTTATTTAATGTCTATAATAATAATTTTAACTGAAAATAAAATTATAATAAAAATAATTTTTATTAAGTATGTGTAAAGAGGGAAATAGGAATGTGCAAATAGAAGCTCTCACCGAACCTACTCAAAATTTGCATGACTTGAAATTACATTTTAGGTTCGTGGGTTTGAATTGGGCAAATTTTATGAGTCCGGATTGCAATTTGACCCGATATTTGGAAAGAGTACTTCAAGACTAGCCTGATTTGACAGTACACAAATTATAGTTATAGTGGGTGTTTGAGAAGTTGTTATTTTAGTACGTTATTTTAATTTTTGACTATTTTAGTAGGTTAAAATTTTTGTATTTGAAAAGATAATTGAATTTTTTTTTGTAATTAGATGTGATATTTGTAAGAAAAAAAGTAAAATAATTATGTGTTTAATGTGACATTTTATCTTATTAACTATTTTAGTCTATTTTATCTTTTTTATAAATTTTAACCTAAACCAAGCTAAAATTTTTCTTCCCAAACACTCTCATAGTTAGGTAGTTTTGAAGGAGACATCCACATCCATTTACTCAATTGGATTTTTAACTGAGGGTTTGTGGGCCTTGCACCTTGGTCATTCAGACACTGGCAAGCTCAAGATAAATTCAACCAGACTACACAGGGTTCTTAAGCAGAAGTAATAATGCCAAAAAATAGGATATGTTTGGTTTGGTTTTGGGAGAGTAGTTTTTAAAAATTGTTTTGGAGAGAGAGTTTATAATTTTTTTTAGTTTGTTTGGTTGTGTATTTTAAAAGTAGTTTTGGAGTTTGGGAGTTTGGAATGATTTGATATTTTATTATAATTGAGTAAATGTGTGTGAGAGAAAAAGTGATTAAGAAGAAGAGAGGAGAGAGAAAAAGTGATTGATTGATAGATAAGAGAAATTGATTTTGGAAATTATTTTGGAAAATTTACAAACCAAACAAATTTTTAGAAAATTTTTCTCAAAATCACTCTATAAATCCAAACCAAACATATCCTTAGAGTTCGGCATCGTGTCATATCTTTTTAGGTTGTGTTGGTGTGTCTTATTATTTCAGATTCGTGTCAAAATTAAAATTCTATTTTATGTATTTTTTAATAAGGTGGATAGTGTTATATAAAAAAATAAAGAAGTCAAGACATTTTTTTAGTAAAAACAATATTAAAATATTTAACTAATTTTCTATCATGTCATGTCAAAAATTCTCACTCTCATAAAAAAAATTACTTTTATTTTTTATTTTTTTTGAAACTAGGCTAACAAGCTGGTCTAGTGGCAGAGCATACATACTGAAACAGTAAACATAGCATAGATTTTTTTTTTTTTTTTTTTTTTTTTGAACGAGAGTAACATAGCATAAATGAGCCACAACATTTCAAAAAAGAAATAAAAAATTGGAAGTAGCGACTGTAAGATTTCTGAACAGCTTTCTGTATCTTATATATTCAATGTGTCAAATATTACAATCAGATCTTAGATTATATAGCTCTAAATCCTAAACCAAAAAGGAAAATACAAATATAATTATGTCTCTAACAAGACTCTAACTCAATAACACAATCATGCCTCTAATAAGACTCTAATTCTAACTCATTAACACAAATTTATTATATTCTATATATTCTATATTCTAACACCCCCTCTCAAACTCAAGGCGTTTTAGCAGAAAATACTGAGAGTTTGCTAAGAAGAAACTGAAACTGAGCGGTAGTGTGAGATTCAGATACAGATTCAGATGCAGATTCAATCTCAGAATATCAGTTTTAGATTCAGATACAGATTCAGATGCAGATTCAATCTCAGAAGGCATCCAGAACATCAGTTTCGGAGTCAGAGACAGATTCAGATTCAGATTCAATCTCAGAAGGCATCTAGTTGACTAATAGATAATAAACTGACAGATAACTGAGAAACATATAAAACGGACGGAATAGAGACTGCAGACACAGCAGACGGTATGACAGACCCAACAGATATAACTGACTCGACTGAGAATCTAACTGAAAAGATGAAAGTGCAACGGGGGAGGTAGACTGAGGAAGATGCAGGCGTTCCACCACATAGAGATCTCCAACTCTACGGCCGGTCCCAATCTGCTTTTTGGATACCCGATCCTGAAGAGGACCCAAGCAAACTTGAACGAGAAGAGGTGAGAGCAGAAGTGGAGGAAGATGACTGAGAGGTGGACTAGAGATGCTGAAGTTGAGCAATTTGAGCACTCAAGGAAGCCAAGTCAGGATCAGAAGCCGGAGCAGATGTAGTATAAGCAGCAGGAGGGCGAAAAGTACTCGGGGCAAGACCTCGGAATTGTGGCTGAGACGATTGAGCAGACTGACGGTTCTTCTTAGGACAGTTGTACTTCCAATGTCTCATCTGATGGCAGAAAGCACACTCATCTGAGGCTAGAAGCCCCTTCTTAGGCGGGACAAAAGACTGGAACTAATGAGAAGATGCGATCAACATGACAAACACAGAGAAGGGACCAAAATGCAGTAATCTAACCTCGGGGCGAAAAATGCAATAACCAGAAAATATAAGGGTCACAATGCAATAACCAGAAAATACCAGGGTCAGAGTGTAATTATCAGAAAATCTCGGGGTCAGAATGAAATAACCAGCAAACCAAGAATACTTAGCAAGCACATCACCAAAGCTGAGAACCAGATCCAAAGCTGAACCAGAGAGGAAACCCGAAGACGAGGGCCAGAGGTGGTTCGCGACTTGTCTGAGACAGAGTACAGCAGCAATCGCGAACCAGAAACAAAAAATCGTGAGTCTGATGATGATCAGAATTAGATCGCGACAGTCGCGATGAAGAGGACAGAGATGTGAAATCTCAGGTCGCACAACGATTGCGACTTCTGTTCGGGTTTTAAGAGCTAGAAACCAGATGGGTCGACCACGAAGGAGAGCCAGAGAGAGAAGACGAGCTGTGAGGAGCCGATGACTAGATGGGTCGAACCGTTGGATGGGTGCGACTACCAAATAGCACAAACAGAGAGGAAATCCAGATGGGTTGACTGAGACGAGGCACAATCACGAACAAGAGAGCAATGGAGACGGCTCTAGGGTTTCGGATCAGAGAACGGCTCTGATACTATGTAAGATTTCTGAACAGCTTTCTGTATCTTATATATTCAATGTGTCAAATATTACAATCAGATCTTAGATTATATAGCTCTAAATCCTAAACCAAAAAGGAAAATACAGATACAATTATGTCTCTAACAGGACTCTAACTCAATAACACAAATTTATTATATTCTATATATTCTATATTCTAACAGCGACACCCAGAAAAGCTATAGTTTACTTCAATGACCAATTATGATGCTTTCTTTATCAATCAAATTCATTGGAAGCAAGTAGACAATGCTTATGAGAAAATGAGAATTGAATTCATCAAATACTCCCTCTGTTTATGAAGCTTATGCTTTCTTTGAGTTCTTATTTTCCATGCTGCATAAACAATTTGGGACAGAGGGAGTATGTCTTAGCAGGCTACACGGGTACAAACTAATCCAGGACCTTGTGCCAGTGCTAACACAATCCGAGCATCTATTGCCGCTGGATTAAAGATGGCTGTGAGGTGCTTGGAGGGCACAAGAAAAACATAAATAAGCAATATATGAGTAAACTGAACAGAACTTTCTGTTGAAGATCAATATTGACAAAATACAAACCTTCAACTCGCTCAGAACCCTGGAAAGTCAGGGTGTTTCGTCAGAAGGCAAGGAACATTCTGTTACACCAAGAAAAAGTTCAATCTGCTATCAGACCAATTTCGAAGAAACAAATAAGCCACTCTTTCCCTGGTGAAGATCAATACACGTGAGTGTCAAGATTTCACCTTCTGATATATACTCCAGAATGAATGAACCTTGCATCAGATTTGATGGGAAAAAGGAGTTCCATTGAAACAAACATTATATTACAATACATACCCAAAACAGTTATTACAGTTCAGTACATACAGGTGATTATGATCACACAAATGAACAAATCATATAGGACTACTAAATGTTGAAATATCTCTACAAATCTGTACTCTGAAAGCTACAAAGTTCTAACTTAATTTTACCTGTACACAATGTGAAGAACAAAGAACCGGAACTTGCTATCAAACTCTCTGATCAAATTTCTGAAATTTCACATTTTCAACTGTTAGTCAATTATATCCGCATCTATGCTTCTGTCTTCCTGCTGCATAGTTTCCATTCAAATAATCCTACAAATCAGATAAGATGATACGGAAAATTCTACCAGACAGATTGAATTGAGGACTGAAACAACCCTTTGGGCAGTTGATGGCAGGAGAGAATGATTCAACGTCCAAAAACATTCGCTGCATCACATACACACGAGTCCACATCATCTCCGAAATCGACATTTATGAATCCACATCATATATGAGCACTGCACTTGGAGAAGAATATCCCATGAGCTTATGAAGCGATGAGCCTCCTCTCGGTGGCAATTCCTCAATTTCCGAGGATAATTTCTTCCCTTCGGACATCTTGGATGGAGACCCTGTTACCTCATGATTCCTGTATTTGTTTCGAGACTCATTGAAGATAGGCTGCTTTTTTCTCTCTTCCATAGGGTCAAAAGAACTACCAGATGATGTCTTTCTGCCGTTTGAATCCCTTTTGAGGGAGTGGAATGGGAGCACGGCAGAGAATGGCTCTCCTTCGGTAGAGCAACTTTTACAGAAGGACGGTCCATAATCATCAGAATATGAAACAGGGTCTGCATGTGGGCAATTACCGCCATAAGGCACCGATGCAAAGTTCCTTCCATTGTTGGCATCGATGAAATCATCAACCTCACTGGGCGGAGGGGCTATAGCATCAGGAGTATAATCAGTATATCGAACTATATGAGTCCCATTTTGAAGCGAAAACTTTAATATAACCGAACAAGCACTGCATCTCAGCCGAAGAGATCTCCTTTTGAAGAGAAGGAAATCTGTAGGCAGTTGCAGCATCTCTGAGCAACGATAACAGACGAGGAAAGGGGCTCCACCTGCTACAGGACGGACGTATCTCTTCACTAATTGACGTCGCTCCCTGGAATATTTCTTCACCTCATGATTTTTATGCCAGTGATCACCAGACTTTGCATCGCAGCTCCGTAAGGAAAACTCGGAGCTTTCATAACGCCGGGGACTCAAGGGGCTAGAGTGGTAGAGATCGCAAAATCGCTGATTCGAGTGGGAAGTATGTTGGGTATTTTTACAGCAAATGTGTGTAGACAACGGGGCTGAACACTTCCAATCTTGGGGACAGCAATGTATACAGGAGTGATTGGCTTGGTGTCTGGTGACTGTGGCCTCTGCCGAGAAAGGTATTCGTGTCTGCCAGTTTTTTCCTTGATTGCATCTTCTGGGGTATCTAGCACATCTTAAATCATGGCATATTTCTACCTCTGGTGCTACGTGATCACAGCATGAGGGAATCGAATTCTGCATCCTCGCAACTCCAGGAGATCTTGCAATTGCCTTCCCTTCTGAAATATGTGTTCTGTTAAGCTGATCTTGCAGTTCAAAAACAATTTTTAGCAGTTCAATGTTCTCCTCTTTTGGGTTTTCGGGCTTGTTAGGCAAATGATAGCTTGTACTGCATTGGAACTCATTCTGTCCATAATTTGAAGGGCTGCCATTTCCATAGCCAACTGGGGAACCCCTTGAATAGAAGGGCACCCTAGATTGACGTTCATCCGTCCCAAATTTCATCCTGCTCCTAACTGGATGGCCATGTCTTGAGGGTTCCAGCAATTCATCTCGACACCATTGGCTTTCTTTCATGCCATAATGCTTCTTTTCTGATGAAATTGATGAGCGATTCCAAGCTTGATGTTGCATTTTTGGATCCCTTCTGGGCATTGCTTTGGTACTGAAATACTCTGCCTCCTCGAATTTTCTTTTGGATAGTTGTGGATGCTGGATGGGGACTTGATCATCAGTTTCATCAAAGGAAGAGACACTGCCATCATAAGGATAATAGCTACTGGTTGTTGGAGATTTACACATATCTCTGAGCGTATCACTGAACTCAGAGCTATGGTTTGCTAGTGCCGTATTTTCCAATGTATCAATAGAAGTTACACGGTCAAAACCATCATGTACTCTTTTCTGAAACTGCTCCAGCTGTTTACTGTGAGGAGACAAAAGATTATCAGTCAAAATGCTTTCACTCGACAGCCTCTGAGCAGCAATGATTGAATCCCTCGGACTAGCAGCCAGCAGGTTTTCCACACCTGAGCTTCCAACTATCAGACTCTTACAATTCTCATCACATTTTGTATTTATTCCGACCATTGGAGATGACTCTTCAATTTCCTGACAAATAAGCTCAGTTGATGAAGCAATTTCACCATGAAAGTTTACACCTCCAGGATGCTTCCCATTGCAATACCCATATTCATTTCGATTCATTCCATTGTTTTGTTCCAAACAATTCCTATTTTCATCCACTTCACTATGAACTCCAGCTAGCCATGATGAATCTTCACCCTCATGATGATTAAGCTCAGTTGCTGAAGCAACTTCATCAGAAAAGTCATCATCTCCAGGATGCTTCCCATTGCAATCTCCAAATTCACTTTGATTCCTTCCATTGTTTTGTTCCAAACAATTCTTAGTTTCATCCACATCACTACGAGCTCCAGCTACCAGTGATGAATCTTCACTCTCATGATGGTTAAGCTCAGTTGATGAAACAACTTCATTCGAAAAGTCTTCACCTCCAGGATGCTTCCCATTGCAATCTCCAAATTCACTTTGATTCCTTCCATTATTTTGTTCCAAACAATTCTTATGTTCATCTACTTCACTATGACATCCAGCAACCGGTGATGACTCCTCTGTCTTGTGATGATTAAGCTCAGTTGATGAAACAACTTCATCGGAAAAGTTTTCACCTCCAGGATGCTTTCCATTGCAATACCCATATTCATTTTGATTCCTTCCATTGTTTTGTTCGAAACAATTCCTATTTTCATCCGCTTCACTATGAGCTTCAGCAACCTGTGATGACTCCTCACTCTCATGATGATTAAGCTCAGCTGATGAAACAACTCCATCAGAAAATTTAACACCTCCAGGCTGATTTCCATTGCAATATCCATGTTCATTTTGATCCCCTCCATTGTTTTGTTCCAAAGAATGTATATCTTGCTCGACGTCTGTTTCTGCCATGGCTGCTGGTGATGACTCTTCGTTTCCATGGCAAGTGAGCTCTGTAGAAAGTTCACTCGAAAAGTTCATATCTCCAGACTGCTCCCTATTGCTATCCTTAATTTCATTTTGACCGCTCCCGCTGTTTTTTTCCAATGGCAGTTCTTCCGTGGAAGGAAGCGATTCCTCTTGTCTTAAGCTTCCAGTTTCTCTGTCTTCAGATGCTTGCTCTAACTCATATTTCTGGGCAGCATCTGTTTCATGTATGAGTGATCCTGTGCCCTTGGTGTCATTTTTGCGATTTTTAGCTGCGTGAAAAAAAAAGGATTGTAATAAATCAATTCAAACTTAAAGAGAAAGCTATTTGAGAAAGATGGGAAACCCACACAAAATATAAATAAATAATTCCAAAAAAAATAAGGTTGCGTTTGCTTCACAAGAAATTTGCAAAATAAGGTTATTAATTCCAAAAATTTAGAAAAAGCTATTCCAAAATTTAAGAAAAATATTGGGAAACAACTTCCAAGACTTTGATCTTAATGTTATTTTTAGATTGAACCAAAAGTTATAAAAAGGAATATCAAAACAAGAGTCTCTCTCTCTCTCTCTCATCCAAAAAAAATGTCTTCGTCTTCCTTTGTCCTTCAACGTCTCTCTATCTATGAATAATTTTACATATACTAAAAGCCTCCGTTTGGAAAATTGGTTTTGAAGCTTTTTTGGCTAAAATAGCCACAAAAAACAAAATAGACTTTTTAGCTCAATAAGACAAAACATCACATCCAACCTATAATCATTACATTCTTTCTCTCACAAAAAGGCCAAAAAAGCCAAAAACCCTTCCCAAACTAGGCTTTTTAACTCAAGACTAAAATAGCTAAAGAAAGCCAAAAAACCAACCCACTTCCCAAACGAACTCTAACAATCTTACTAAAAATACAAGAAGTCAAACGTAATTGGTTGTTAAAAAAATGATGATACTTAAGCATTCAATGATGTGGTGACATGTACGTTTTTAGTAAGATTGTTAATAAGAATTTAAGTAGATGTAGCATTGCTCCTCTATCTATATGTGCATACAACATTTGCTTGAATTGTTTAAATTTTGAATTATCCAAATTACTAAAAGGGAATAAAAAAATTTCTAGGCAAATTTCTAATATTAAACAAGCAGTTGGGAAATCGGGATAAAAAAAATTCGTAAAAATACAGCATAAGGAAGAGTAAAAGAAAGGGAGAAAAAAGAATATTATTACCTTGGAGAATTGTGCCACATCCTCCACACTGATACACCGGAATGTTTGCAAACTCCGGGAGAACGTGATGGCACCTACCACATCTAACCAGCCGAAAATTAGTTGGCAACTGTCTAGCCATGCTCTCACTATCTCCAATCATCTGCATTAGTAAATAAAGATGGCTTTTATTTTATTGCATGATTATGAGATAATAACAAGCAAATCATATGGTACATAGACTAAATCTACAAGGATTTGCTGACCTCAATGAGGCATCACCATTGTGACCCTCAAAGAATGTTCAATTGCTAAAAAGCACTTGGATAATTTTTTATGCGACAGAATTTAAGATTTCTCTTCCAATCCAAAATAACTCACTGAACAAAGGAATAGCTGCATATAATTATGCATACTGTTAACTGAAACTTCATCTACACAGATGTGGCTGACTTTATGAGGCATCACAATATATAAACATCACAGGATGGTCAGTTTCTCAAAAGCACTTACTAAACAATTAGAATTTGCGGCTTTAGTAATATAAATACCACTCGGAAAGAATGATTATACAAATTACAATTACGCTATAGAGTATGCACACATCAAAATTTACGATGTTCAAAGTGCAAGTTGCCAGATCACATCAGCAGCTAAACTTCTTAACATAAAGGGGCTAAAAGGTGGAGTAGAGGAAGAAAGGGCAGGGTTGAAATTGGAACTACTTGGAATAATAGAGATTAGACTAGATAATCAGGGGGAAGATCGAGTAATCCTATCTGTGAAAGGTTTAGTTGAGGGCTTTGCAGATTCATCAACCAATCAAATCACTCTCATGCAGATGAATGCAAAAGGAAATTGTGCATTATAGGATTATAGCAACGAGCCTCAGGAACAGATTGAAGAAAACTAATGGAATATACATAGAATGACCATAAAGTACCCAATATAAGCAACATTCTTCAGGTTTAGTGTAAAAGCTTAAGACTCTAAGAAGGAGTAATAACCAATGAATAGAGATGAACTTGTCAACAAAATTAAGAAAGGAAGCATGTAATGATAAGTCCAGCTCTCTAATGAAACTTTGAGAAGCCACTTTGGAATTTAAATACAACAGATTTCGTGTCCTCTTATTCATTCTTGGCACCTCTATTGTTGCTAAGGTACTTTTGCTAATGATTAATTGCTTAGTACTTGTTCTGTTGTTCACCCCCTTAATTTTATTTTTCATTGTTTTGGTAAGTTATGGTCGCCTTTTAAATTATGTGGCTATCAGTCTATAAGTAGAAAGGTTTAGTTCGAAAACAATCACTTTCATTTCCCGGTTTGCTGAAGTTAACTTCATTTGTACACATCAATCTCCCTACAGATACACGTGCTAAACACATCATCAGAAATAACTATATTTTTAGCACTCATTGCAAATGCAGAAGGTAGCTTGGGTTTATTTATAGTATAGAGTCGAAATGATTCCTTCTGCTACCCATTTGACAATTTTTAATATGGAAACCCTAAATTTTTCGAACTTTGATCCTTTCCATTCCATGTATGTAATGAAGGATTTCCATTACATATCAAATGACTATGAAATATGAATTCAAATTTGTAATTATTTTAAATTAAAAAATATCATTATACTCACCATTAGATGATGTATGGATCTCTCCACTACAAACATGCAATAGAGATAATCACAATCCAAATTGTTCTATTTTCCTATATCTAATTAAGGAAATCAAGTGATCACTCATTAAATATCAGAAACCACAACATAGTATTGACCAAATTATACTTTTATCAAAGAATTCATGCCTAAATTAGTAATCCGATGTAAATCATCAAATCAATTACCACAAAAAAAAAAAAAAAAAAACGAAGATCATATTAGAAGGATGTGAAAAAATGATAATTGGCTAAAAGGTAAAGAGGGGGAAAAAAAAATTCTTATTGGTCAAGCCACTACAATCCAGTCAACAGGCACACAAAGCCCAATATTTATTTATATGTAGCTTTTAATTTTTTATTGTTTAAAAAAATATAGAACAACCAGGAACAAAGCGGGGGCCAAATTCAAACAGAATAATAATTCTACAAAAGAATTGAAATTGAGCTCTAAAGTATTGCAATAAATGGTCAAACTTGGTGTATAAAATTATATAAATTAATCTGACTGCTTTAACAAAATCAACAAGCCCAAGAGAGATCATCCAAATTCATCTTTTCCGTGGCCGTATTTGGTTGGAAATTTGGGAAGGAATTTAGAAAGAAAAAATAAAAAATCTGTAAAATATGAATAAAATATATTTTCATTTCACGTAATTTAACAAAGCTATTCCTTTCTTTTTTCGAATCCTATCCAAATTTTCCAATCAAATAAACAATCTCACTTGATCAGAGCCTATAACATCTAATAAACCATTAAAGTTTCATTTCCTACTCTCCATTGTGTGTGTGTGTGTGAGAGAGAGAGAGAGAGAGAGAGAGAGAAATGGGGATTATATGGAGTTGGATTAGTGAGATCGAAACCTGGACAGACTTAGCAAAATCGAGGTGATAAAAGATGATTGAAAAAAACACATACCATTTTTGGAACCGTGATTTTGAAGATCCAGAGTTGTCAAAAGAAGAACTAAATCGGCATATATTACTAAAACGATGGCAAAACCAACAAGGACGATGTATATATATATAATCAGAAAAATGGAAATGAGAGAAATTTGTGTTTTGAAAAGACGAACCTCCAAAACAAAGAAGGTACAGAGAAATTTGTGAAAATCGTTCTTTTGCAGCAAAGTCTACGATCTTCTTCGATATATCAAAATCTCTCTCTCTCTCTCTCTCTCTCTCTAAAAAGTCCTAGTGTCGTGTTTGGGAAGCTTGGTTTTGTTGTGAAGCCCTGTTTCGAACTTCTTAAAAGTCGTTAGCTGACTGATGGTTCCGTCGCGCTCTCTCTCTCTCTCTCTCTCTCTCTCTCTCTAGAATTCTCTCTCTATACAGTTGTGATGGGAAAACAAACACGGAGGAGAGGGAGATAGGAATTGAAGTCGGCGCCAAGACTGTTTAAAAAGCCAGTGACCTTGACGTGTGAAACGGCTCGTTATAAGATGTCATATATGACATTATTTACCGACAGGGGTTAGTTGAGTAGGTAAAATCTTTAAATCCCTCGCATAATGTTTGGGTTTGAGTCTGTGAAAAATGTCTTGTGCCTCGAAATTTTTGTCCTTAAATGTCTCGAATTTCTGAAACGACGTGGTTTCAGAAATTCAATTTTTTTTTTTTTTCTTCCTCCAGTTTCAGACGCAGTGAGGAAGACGGAGAGGGAGAGAGAGAAAGAGAGAAAGAGAGGGAGAGGGAGAGAAAGAGAGAGGGGAAGAGGTCGCCGATCCGTCACCACCGCCGATCGCCGCGCCTCCACCTCCGTCGCCGATCGCCATCCTCTGCTCGATCGCCATGCCTCTGCCCGATTTTTTTTTTTTTTTTTCTGGATCTGAAATGATTGATGATGTTGATGATGAAGATGAATGGTTATGGCCCCCTCCAGTTCCTGTACTTCCTCCTCCTCCTCCTCTTCTTCTTCTTCTTCTTCTTCTTCTTTTTTGAGCCTTTTTCCAATTCGGGGGATTCGGGGCCCCCTCCTTTCGAGCTCTCAATCGGAGCTGTGAGTCTGCATATAACTTCTTGTTGGGATTAAATATAATGGTGTTTGAGAAATTGATAAAAAAATTATTTTTTTAATTTTTTTGGCTTTTGTGTTAAAAATTTGGTTTTTTGTGATTTTTTTTTTTTGTAAAAAAGTTAAAAAACTAAAAAATTAAGGTTGCGTTTGATAGAACTTTCTAAATATAATTTGAGAATAGCAGTTGTATTTTTAATTTGTGAGTTTTGGAATTATGATTTGAGTGGAGAAAATTTGTTTGGTAAATGAGTTTTGAAAAGAGTATTAAATTGAGTGGGACATTTTTGATGTGACATATGATATTTGAAAAAAAAAAATTGCACTGTTCTGGTCAACCGGTGGGACATCCGGTTAGTCCAAATTTTTCCGCATTCGATTGAGTTTTCAAAAGTTCGCGTGGAATTAATTTTTGAAAGGTGTAAACAAACACCAAGTGTGAACATTACACTAGAACTAAAGTTCCAAAACACAAACAAACAGTTTTTAGCAAGTTCCCAAATTATCACATACTCTTTAGCACTTGAAGCACACAGGGACCTAAGTTTCAGCCCCGACATAGGTGCGGTGAGATTCTTTGCAGATGTGTTGTAGGTGCTATGAGGCAATATTCCATAACGGATATGTTGGAGTAGCCTATCTGTATATCCATTTTTTCTGACCAAAAAAAAAATGACATTATTTGGCATAAATTAAATAAGTACACTTATTTAGATAAATACATTTATTTAGAATCATATTATTTCTGTATTTTTTTACACATTTTTTCATAAAAAAGTTAAAATATATACTTATTTATATCATTCCAAACAATACTTATATAAGAGCATCCGCATCAGACTTAATAAATTTTGAATCAAATTATAGCAAAAAAATTTGCTGCTATATTTTATTAACATTTTATATTCTAAAATTTAATTTTATAAAATAATCATTTTGCTTTCTATTTAAATAATTTAAAAAAAAATCAACAGACAACAAAGTAAAATATGACATTAGGGTGTGGCCCAATGGTCTAATAACTACACCTTAGGGTGTAGTAAGTGGGAGGTCAAGAGTTCGAGTTGATAGAGCAACGGCGACCCTTTAGTTGTAATCTCAATTTACTAACATACTAATTGTCACAAGCCGCTCCCCGTACCCAAGGGTTAATCATCGTGATGGCCAGTAACTGAAGTTACCTCTGGCCAATTCATAAACAAATTAATAAACGCAAGCGGAAGAAATATTTGAGTAAGGGTACCAAGGCTTCTATTTTTATTACAAAATATATTAACCAAAAAGGCCGATATTTACATAGGAAAATATCATAAAAATACTCTGTGTGTGTCTATTCCGCAACCCGACTTTCCAAAAAGCTATTTCTGAAGTGCATTGTTTCCTGAAAATTGGTAAACAACTATAAGCTCATGGCAGAGTGAGAAATATTATACCAAGAGTATAAGGGATACGAAATAACCATGGATCGTTAGTTAGGCCAAAACATTTACATAAACAAATCATTTAAGTAGCAGAAACTGAAATACAGATATTATATAAATATATAACCATAACCACGATACAGAACAGAATAGAACAGAGGTCATAGAAGTGACAGTCATAACAGAGGTACGGATTCAAAAGATGGCTCGTACGGATTCTAGAGGTGGCTCCCACAATAGTGTAGCACTTAGCTCCGCACAGCACTTTGGTCCGCACAGAACAGAGGTCAATGGATCCATGACAAACAGAGGACCACAAAGTGATCAAACAGAGGCCAATGGTTATTTAAGTCCCCCAAGGCGTGGAACTCCCGTGGTGGTACTTACAAAACATAATTCTATATAAGGTCATAGCCAAATATTCTTTAGAAGTAAAACAAACATATCCATGGGTTTCACTTTAGCAAATAAGGTTCAGAAAATAAACCACATAACTGAAATATTAATATAGTTTATAATAATTTATAAAATATAACTTATATAAAATAAATTTTGGTAAATCAAAATATACGTAAAATATATTTTGATGACTCAAGATATAATATAACTCACCTTAACTTTAATACCTCATACTTTTTTTCTACTATCAAAAACTCTTTCAACTTCCATTATTCTTCCTTTCTTTTTCTCCTCTCTTTCTTTCCTCTTTCCTTTCTTTCCTTCTTTTCTTTTCTGTTTCTTTCCTCCTCTTTTCCCGCGGACGCCTCCTCCTTTTATAGGGGGAGAGTTGATACGTGGCAGAATTCGATAATAATTACAAAAATTCATTCTTATCTTTAATAGGTATTTAAGATAATTATACTTTAATTTAATATTTTAATATAATTATATAAATAAATTAATTTATTATTAAATTACACTTTATCATATATCAATGAAAAATTAATTATTTATTTTAGTACCACACCCATTATTATTATTATTTATATTATCTATATTATTATTATTTATATTTTGACTTCTAAACTTTTAATAATTGTATTATTTTACAAAATTACGCATAATAATATATAAGAAATTATATATTTTCCGAACTGAGATTAAATAATATTAGTATAAATTCTACAGAATAATTAAAAATCTGGGTTGTTACACTAATGCTATCTCAGAAAGGAGAAAAAATAAAAATAAAAATATTAGGTGATCGATCGGGTGGTCGACACTTGGTGAAAATTATCCAATTTTGTCAAATGTAAGATATTGGGTGGTCATCAAGTGGATGACTGAATGATCAACCACTTGGTGAAAATTACTTAATTTTGCTAAATGAAAGAGATATTTTTTTTTAGAATGAATAATAAAATAGTATATAACTTGTAAATAATACATCTTTGCATCAAGCAATATGCTGTAACAATATTAAAATTTGTTTTCCTATCCCTAGCCTCATGCAAGAGTGTTTTTAAACATTGTCGGACTAATATAACCTCGAACCTAATATAGCAAGAGTGATGCTGATGCTCTAAATATACATTTTCTTCCCACAAATCGTTATTTTGATGCCGAGCTATCTTACCAAGCCAACTTGAATTCCTTTCACGATTGAACCATGCAGTTCGGGTTCATTGGGCTCACCACAAGTTATGTTTCGATGATCTAAATCGTTTAATGTGTAAAACTTGTTGAGTATTTCATTCTTAAAAAAATCATATTGATCGGATATCGGTAGTTATTTGATCGAAATAGATTTCTATCAATAATTTATTTTGAAAATCATATTTACTGTTGATGGAAATATGATTTGATTCTATTAATATCCGATCAACGTGATTTTTTACAATGATGAAGTATTGGATGAGTTTTACATGCTGAACAATTTGGATTATCGAAATAGAACTTGTGACGGGTCTCCACAAGCCTAACAACATGTTCTAGTTCAATTTCGAACCGGAAAGAAGACCAATCCTTCTTTTCATATCCAAAATTAAGACAAAATAAAATAAAAATAAATATGAAGTGATAATCCAATAACGACAGCTTTAGTTCTTTTTTTTGGCATTTACTAATAAATTATATATTCATGACTTCTGTAGTATTTAGTTTCATAAATATTTTTATGAATTCATAAATTTTATTTCACATTAAAATCTCTCAAATGGAACATACTAACAGATAATAGTGCACTATTAAAATGATATTATATTTTAAGAATGACACATTTCGAAAATATTTAATAAGACAATAATACACAAATGAAATATATTCACATTTAGAATCTCCAATAAATATAGTAAGAGGATCTTGCGGTGTACCTTTTAAAATTTAATAATAGGACTTAATAGTATATAAGAAAATTTATGTGACTTTTCGACACTTACTTTTTTGATATATGACTTTTGTTTTTATAAAATCTAGTAAAAAGTATAAAATGTTATTATTTTAATCAATAGATATTAAATTATTTTTCAAAAAATTAGTAAAAAGCATAAGAATTTTATTATTTTAATCAATAAATCTTACATAAATTTATCCCACAATCAACCATAATATGGTCGCCTATTTATGGCAAACTATAATCAAAAGCCTAATTATGGCAAACTATCACCAATAATTTTCTGGCATAATAGTTGCCATAAATAATGTACGGTTGAAACTTAAGGTAAAATTTTCAAATCAATGGAAAAGTTGAAAATAATTACAAATTAATAATAAATTTTATCAATATTAATTATTAAAATTATAAATTTTCATATATATATGTAATAACTTCTTCAACTTACCTCTGCGGGCTACTTTTTCCAAACTTAAGTTTCGTTTGGCATTCACTTTTTGACTAAAAAAAGTACAAAAATCAATAAAATAAAATATTATATTATATTTAAATTATAATAATTTCACTATTTTTTTAACAAAAATAAACAAACTTTTAATCCAAAACATAACTAAAAAGTCGGAAAAAAAAAAAAAAAAAAAACCAAATAAAAAAGTCACGCAACTTTAAGAGTAAACTCTCTCTCATATAGTTTCTATTTTTTTTTATTTTTTTATTTTTGATACTTCTCAATCTCATATAGTTATAATTATACACAAAATTCACTATTGTGCAGATTTTCATTTTTATAATTCAAATCGTTTATATTTTACAATATATTAAGTAGAATATATTTGTAAAAAATTAAATTAATTAGATTTCAATTATCCTTTCATCAAATTATATTTGTATTTAATTTTATAATTCAAATCGTTTATATTTTACAATATATCAAGTAGAATATATTTGTAAAAAATTAAATTAATTAGATTTCAATTATCCTTTCATCAAATTATATTTGTATTTAATTTTATACTTCAAATCATATTTATCATTTAATTTTTTATATACAAATGCAATTTGATGAAATGACTATTAATGTCTGATCAATTTAATTTTTTACAAATATATAGGGCTTGTTTGGTTTGAATTTGAGAGATGAGTTTTAGAAAAAAAATTTCTCAAAAATTGTTTGATTTGAGATTTTTTTCAAAAAATTTCCAAAATCACTTTCTCTCTCTTACACATCAATCAATCACTTTTTCTCTCTCCTCTCTCATTCTCAATCATTTTTTCTCTCACACACATCTACTAAATTCTTCCAAAATATCAAATCATCCCAAACTCCCACAAAAAATTTATCTCTCAAAATATACAACCAAACAAACCAAAAAAATTTCAAAAACAACTCTCTCAAATTTTTTTCAAAAACAACTCTCTCAAAAACAAACCAAACAAGCCCATAATGCTCAATATATTCTAAAAAATAAATAATTTAAATTATCTCAATAGACTCTAAATCAGGGCCCATCATTTGCGCAACAGTGGTTGCCGTGAGGCCACGTAAGCCACCCCATTTGGTATAGATACAGGTGCAAATATTATGGTAGAAAAAACTAAAAACTTAATCCATAAAGGAAAAAAAATTAATATGGAATGTACACCCTATATAATTGTAATATAAAATTACGTAAGTTTTTATAAATCTATATAAGTAATCTTATAAAAATGTATAAGTTAAATATAAATTCGTATAAATTTATAAAATCACATAAATTTCACGAATTTATATGAATTAATTACATAAATTTTTACGAACTTACACGAATTTATATTCAATTTATATATTTTTATGATATTATTTATATAAATTTATAAAAACTTATATAATTTTATATTAAAATTACCTACGACGTGGATTAGATAGCAAAAACATTTTCCATTCACAAAATGTAATGACTTGCGTCCAAGTGATAAAATGAGTAAGTCTAGTTTAACAGATTGTGGGTAAGAGAAAATCCGTGGACTTATGGGGTTGTTTGGCAATAACGTTTTGGTTAAAAAAGTATTAAAAAATAAATAAATAAATAAAATAAGTTAAATAAGTTAATAAGATAAAATGTCACATAATTATAATTATTATTTATTTTTTTTCTCATAAAAGTCAAAAAAAATGAAACCAAATAAATTTTTAATTCCAAACTAAAATAATTAACTAAAAAAGGCAATTACCAAATAACAAGTAACTAGTTGGGATAAAAAGAACTGAATAGATAGAGGAACTCAAGGATACCGTGAAAAGCTTTTTCAAAAGTAACAAATAATTACTTTCTTGGTGTAACATCTATCTATTTGGTTTTGAATTTTTAAATATCATTTTTGAGTTTTTTTATTTTTCATATATTCTGTATTTTTAGTGATTATTTTTTAAATATTTTAATTTATTTATTTAATTTTTAAATGTTTTGTGGAATTATTTTATTTTTTGAATTTTTTATTGATAAATCTCGTTTAGAGGTATTCTAACCCAATAAATTCATTTAACAAAAATTATAACTTAATTAGAGTTATGTATTTATACTTTTATTCTATGAGGTCATTTTTTTTTTCTGATTTATATTGTTTGTTGGACTATTATACATTTATGTCTATTGTTGATACATATTACATAGAAAAAATATATACACATTTCCTTTTTGTTACTACCTATATTTTAGTAGTTACCATTATTCACGTTTTTCTTTTTGATCAATTTCTTTCACATTTGTGATATTGTTTCATTGTGATAGAGTTTCAAAACTCTCTATTTGATAGGGTTTAGAAACTCTAGTTTATACATGGTGGTGAAATAATATTATGTTCCTCCATTGTTGTGATGAAATTTTGTATTCCTTTATTGTCACTTTGTGTTCGAGGTTCTGTGTTCATCCATTATTGCTCTGTGTTCGAAACTCTATATCTTTCCATTGTGGTAAATCAAAACTCTGTTTATATTTAGTCAATTTTGTTACAAATATATTCTTCAAATGTGGGTTTGGTTTAATTTGGATTTGTGGAATAGTGAAATTGTATAATGATAGTGATAATGATAAAGATGATAATGTGGGTGATATTTTTTTTGTTTTTAGAGTGATTGAGTTTTTTTTGAATTTCTAATTCTATTACTACCATTGTTTCTATTTTTTTGTCAATCAGTGTGAATGTTTACATTTCACGTTATTTGAAAGTCTGAGAAATAAATGTTAAAATATAGATATGGACATAATTATATATTTTACAATATGTAAATGTTCACATATCGTTAGTTATTTGTTACTATACTTGTTATTTGAACTTTTTTTTTTTTGTTACCATTAAACAATTGAAATACTAATTTTTTTTCTTTCAATGTTGTTTCATGTTGCAGTGTGAATGTTCACATTGGTATGAATTTAGTTTTTCTAAGATTAGTTGTATGTTAATTATAAATTATGAACATTCACATTGTATTTTAGTTTTTTTTTTTGAAATTTTTTCAAAAGTTAGTTGTATTTTGTTTTTTTGTATTTTTTTTTTACAATGTTTGTTGGTTGAATAATATTTTTTGTTATTATTGAACAATCGAAAGTCAATTTTCACTTTTTTCAATTTTATTTTATGCAGTTTGAATGTTCATATTAGTATGAGTTTATTTTTTTATTTTTAACTAGTTGTATATTAATTGTAAATTGTGAACATTCACATTGTATTTTGGTATAATTTTATTTTTTCAAAAATTAATTGTATATTTGTTGTTTTTGTGACTATGCTTGTTAGTTGGTCAATTATTTTTGTTACCATTGAACAATTGAAATAGTCGATTTTCACTTTCTTCAATTTTATTTTATATTTTCATATTGCTGTGTAAATATTTACATTGGTATGGGTTGTTTTTTTAAGACTAGTTGTATGCTAATTATAAATTATGAACATTCACATTGTATTTTGATATGAATTTTATTTTTCAAAGGTTTGTTTTATGTTTGTTGTTTATTGTAAACACTCACACTGTACTTTAGTATGTGTTTTGTTTTCTCAAAAGTTAATTGTATGTTTGTTATTTATTGTGAACATTCATATTGTATTTTGATTTTAATTCAGATTTTTTGTTGCATTATTTTTAAAATTTTCAAATTATAAAAAGGTTCAAAATTCATAATTTGAGATTTTTTCCTTAAAATAAGAGAGAGATTTTATCCATTGAATAAAAGAAATATTTTTTCTTTAGAATGAGAGAGATATTTTCTCTATAAGATGAGGGACTATTATTATGTATTAGTTTCAAAATAAAAACATGTGCAAATAATTAGAAAAGATGATTTGGTTATATTACATTAAATATGACTTAATGAAATACTAAAAAAGAATATGAGTTAGATAGAATAATGTAACAACCCAGATTTTTAATTATTCTGTAGAATTTATACTAATATTATTTAATCTCAGTTCGGAAAATATATAATTTATTATATATTATTATGTGTAATTTTGTAAAATAATATAATTATTAAAAGTTTAGGAGTCAAAATATAAATAATAATAATATAGATAATATAAATAATAATAATAATGAGTGTGGTACTAAAATAAATAATTAATTTTCTGTTAGTATAAGATAAAGTGTAATTTAATTAAGAATTAAATTATTTATATAATTATATTAAAATATTAAGTCAAAAAATAATTATCCTAAATATCTATTAAGGATAAGAATAAATCTTTAAAATTATTATCGAAATTGCTACGTATTGCTCTCTCCCTATAAAAGGAGGAGGAGGCATCCAGGAAGAGAAGGAAACAGAACGAAGAAAGAAAAAGAAAGGAAGAAGAAAGAGAAAAGAAAGAAGAAAAGAAAATAGAAAGAAAGAAAAGAAAGAGAGGAAAGAAAGGAAAGAATGGTGGAATTTAAAAGGGTCTTTGATAGTAGAAAGAAATTGTGAGGTATTAAAGTTAAGGTGAGTTATATTATACCTTGAGTCACCAAAATATATTTTACATATATTTTGACTTACCAAAATCTATTTTATATAAGTATGTTTTATTAGTATATTAATAAAAGTTATGTTTTATAAATGTTTCAGTTACGTAAATTATTATCTGAACCCTATTTGTGAAAAGAAAGCCCATGGATATGTTCGTTTATATTTTAAAGAATATTTGGTTATGACCTTATATACAATTATATTTTGTAAGTACCACCACGGGAGTCCCACGCATTGGGAGACTTAAATAACTATTGGCCTCTGTTTGGTTACTTTGTGGCCCTCTGATCCATGGACCTCTGTTCTGTGCGGACCAAAGTGCAGTGTGCAGCTAAGTGCTACACTATTGTGGCAGCCACCTCTAGAATCCGTACGAGCCACCTCTTGAATCCGTACCTCTGTTCTGACTGTCACTTTGTGACCTCTGTTCTGTTCTGTTCAGTACCATGGTTATAGTTATATATTTATATAATATCTGTATTTCAGTTTTTGCTACTTAAATGATTTGTTTATGTAAATGTTTTGGCCTAACTAACGATCCATGGTTATTTCGTGTCCCTTATACTCTTGGTATAATATTTCTCACTCTGCCATGTGCTTATAGTTGTTTACCAATTTTCAGGAAATAGCTCTTGGAAAGTCTTAGATGCGGGGCTGCGGAATAGACGCACACATCACTTTTATGATATTTTTTTATATATGTAAATATCAGCATTTTTTGTCAATATATTTTGTAATAAAAATAGAAGCTCTGATGATTATTTTGGTACCCTTATTTAAATATTTCTTCCGCTTACGTTTATTAATTTGTTTTTGAATTGGCCAGAGGTAACTTCAATTACTGGCCATCACGATGCTTAACCCTTGGATACGGGGAACGGGTCATGACAAATAAAATACTTAGAAAGAAAATTTGTCAAAAAATGACATTTTTTTAGATGGATCTAACCTAAATGTACCAAAAAGATAAAATATTTAACAAGAAATCTAAAAACAAAAATCCATAAATATAAAAATGTGCTGAATATTTTAAGTAAATCTCAAAAATGTATTTATAATTTAGCCTTTGTTTTAAAAAATACTCATCCTGTTTAGTTTTCAGTTTTCAAAAACAATTTTATGAGCTTTTAATTTGTATTTTTATATTTTTACTGAAATTTTTAATATTTTAAACAACTTTTTTTTAATTTTTAAATTCACTTAATCTTAATATATTTTAAAAAATAAAATAATTGTACAAAAATATTTAAAAAATTTATTGAATACAAAAAAATATTAAAATATATCAAATTTTTGTATTTCTTTTATATTTTTTATATGATATTTGATGAATTTTTTTAAAAAAAATTCACAAATACTATATTATTTTTTATACGTATCTAGATTAAGTGTATCTTAAAAAAATAAATATATATATATACATACACATAAATATTTAAAAAATTTACAAAAAATAAAAAAAATAAAAAATTTAAAAATCTCAATTTTTTAGAACCAACCATGGTGAGTGTTTCCCAAACACAGCCTTCTAAACTCTCCATATATGGCTTGGCCGAGTAGTAAAAAAAACTCGCCGAGCGACGACGGTAGTTGACCGGATAGTGAAATTGACAGCTGTAAGAGAGGGGACCGTGACAGTTATTTTAGCTTGTTGTTAGCATTTTCTCGAGAAGGGTGGTATGTGTGGGGGACCACTTGATTTTGATTACCGGAAACCGTCTTTAGCCGAGAGCTAAGGAGAGAAGAGGAGAGGTTGTGGGGAGAAGTTATTGGTTAGTCGGAGTATTACTTCACATTATTTTTTGAGAAGTAATGTTAGAGTTTTTGAAAGTTTTATTAAATTTTTTATTAAATGTCTTATATGATTGTAAGATTATATAATGTGGGTCATATGTTAATTTCACACTGTAGAATTTATAATAAAATTTTTGGAATCTCTAATATTTTTGTTTTTTTGAGCGGTGGTGTTATATGTATAAATTAATGTATTAATATATGTTATGATATTATTATTGATCATATTCATTATATAAATTATAAATATCTAAAATTTTTAAAATTATTCTATATCATCTATTAATATATCAATTAATACCTATAAATTATTCTTTTTCGAAAAAAAAATGATAAGTCTCGTTAATTCAATCAATAAAAATCAAGTTAAAATATCATATCAACTTATCTAAAACATAAACAAGTGCAATGTTATGAATACTAAATTTTTTACTAAATAAATAATTAAAAGTCTTATATGAGTGTTTCATACCTATGTGAGACATTTTATCATTTATTTGATAAAAAATTTGAGATTTATAATATGTTTCAACAAACAATAATTTTCCGATTGAGGGAGTGGAGAAAGAGTAATAAATGCTTTTTAGTGCAGTGCACTGTGAGGCCACCCAAACGAGCTGGGGAAAATTATAGAATTTTAATTAAATTTTATTTCAATTTTATTAATTATTTTATGTAATACATAAGCGGTAGTTTTATATATATTAATTAATATATTAATCAGTATATTAATACTAGTTATAACATTATTACTGATCCTATTCATTATACAAATTATAAATATCAAAAATATCTTAAATTATGTCACATCATTAATTAATAACTAATTAATACATTAGTTGATACATATAATATTATTTATATAAAATATATATATATATATAATCAATAGAATTATAAGGACATACATATAACATAGGTATTTGGGAAGTTACTATTTTAGTAGGCTATTTTAGTTTTTGGTTATTTTAGAAAGTTAATTTTTTTGTATTTGAAAAAATAATTATATTTTTTTATAGTTGGATGTGATGTTTGTGAGATAAAAAGTGAAATGATTATGAATTTGATATGACATTTTGTTTTATTAACTATTTTAATCTATTTTATCTTTTAGTACTATTTTAATAAAAAAAAAAAAAAGTCAAAAAATTGTTTCCCAAGTTCCCCAGCATATGAGGCGGATCTATATTGTAATTTTTAAATGAGTGGGATCATCCAGGGATTGCCACGTGTTTGCCCTCTGGATAATGTATTGCTTTCGGTGCCATGACGTAGGCTTTACTCTTCTAGAATGTACCCTTCAAACTTTGTACAGTTGAGAAGTTACATAAGCTCTATAAAAAAGTGAGTTTTTTTTATTTTTGTTATTATTATTATTATTTATAAATATTCTAAAAAGAAAAATATTTTGTGCCTCGAAATTTTTTGTCCCGAATGCCCCTAATTTGTGAAACGACGTCGTTTCACAAATTCTATTTTTATTTTTATTTTTTTTTCCTCCATTTCAGACGAAGTGAGGAAGAGGAGATGGAGAGAAAGAGAAAGAGAAAGAGAGAAAGAGAGGGAGAGGGAGAGAAAGAGAGGGAGGGGAAGCAGATCGCCGATCGCATCGCCGATCGCCGATCGCCGCGCCTCCGCCTCCGTCGATCGCCGTGCCTCCGCCTCCGTCGCCGATCGCCGCCTCTGCTCGTTGCCTCCGCCTCTGCTCGTCTTCTTCCTCCGTCTTCTTTCTCCATTTTTAAGGCCCCCTCCAGTCCTTCCCTCCCCCTCCTCCTCCTCCTCCTCCTTCCTCCTCCCTCCTCCGTCTTCTTCCTTCTTCTGCTGAAAAAAAAAAAAAAAAAAAAAAAAAAAAAAAAGAATTCGGGGCATTCGGGGGAGCTCAGATTCGAGCTCCCAACCGGTTTTGTTCTAAAAAATAACATTATTTATCAAAATAACTCACTTTTCAAATTATTTATCAAATTAACTTACTTTTTTAGGCCTATTTTGGGAAGTGAGTTATAATCAACTTCCCATATTATAACCCACTTCATCTCTCACAAAAAAACTGCTTATAAGCAGTTTTTCACCAAAAAGCTTATTATAACCATTTTCCCAAAATAGGCCTTAATAATGCAAGTTCAAAATGTGATTTCATCGTGAAATCGTATATTCAAAATACAATTTTATAGTGAAATCGTATTTTGAAAAAACGATTTCATATTCACATGACTCACTAGTGTAAAGATGTGGACTATGTTAATATGAAATTGCAAATGCAATTTCTAAATCCTAAAAAATATAAAAATGTTCTATTTTTGGGCTGTAATTTTGTACATTTTTATAGTACAATAAATAAAAAAAATATAAATAGAAATATATAATTTTTAAATTGTTTTTAGTAAATTTAATTTTTTTTATAAATATTTTAATTTTTAATACAATAAATACAAAAAATAAAATGTACTAATTTTTTTGTAATGTTTTGCATTTTTATAATACAATAAATACAAAAAAATCAAATAAAAATAAAAATGTTTTTTTTTTTACATTTAGTAAATTTTCAATTTTTTTTAATAAATGTTTTAATTTTTAAGTACATCTAGATTAGATGCATAAAAAAAATTAAAAAATAATTAAAATATTTTTAATAAAATATAAACACATAAAAATTAAAAATATATATTTAAAAACTCAAAACTAAAAAGTCAGTTCCTAACTTTTAATTCATTTTGGATCACATCATCTCTCAGATTTTTTATACGTTTTTTCAAAAAAAGTTAAAAAAATTAAAAGTCAACTTTTAACCATCTTTGTAAAACATAAAAATGGGGTTGGTCCATATCGAATTGTATGGTTTCGGTGTCAATTCTTAAAATAATATTAAAAAAAACATAAAATTATGATCCAGCACGATTTTGCATGGTATTTTGAATGATGAATATTTTTTGTAAGGAAGTTGTGACGATGACAAATTATTATAAATTGTGATTTCAACCAAATCATATCAAATTGGTTTGGTCTAATTTGGTTTTATGATCTTTATAATTTGATTTGGTTTTAAAATTTTAAAATCTTAAATAGTGATTTAGTTTATGGTTCGCTCATAAACCAAATTGAATTATGCGTACTTCTAATTAATTATTGAGTAATCTCGCAGTATTAACAATAACTCTGAGAACACAAAAATAAAATATAAAATTAGACAAAGAAAATGTATTAATGGACATGATTTTCTAAATGCAAATTCTACCAACAAATCTGGCTATTCATTTATTTTTTATTGTCCAACATGTATTTTTTTTTTTTTTAGAGGGGAAAAACCCAAGGAGAATTACAAAGCTTCAGAAAAAACTAAAGGAAATACATTGAAAGGGACTTCTTCCATCCAGATAGATGGTCCAGGACTCTTAAGTGCCAACTGAGCTAGACTATGGGCAACACGATTGCCCAGGCGAGGAGTATGAGAAACATTCCATTTTCGAAAGCAACGGCCCTTTGCAATAGCGTCTTGAAGGACATGACCGTATGAGCATAACAATGGGTCTGCAGCTTGAAGAGCTCGAATGATGTTGAGTGAATCTCCTTCTAAGTGAACATCAAGAATGCCCAGGTCCATAGCAAAATGCACCGCTCGTTGAGCTGCAAAAGCCTCAGCACAATTTGCATCACCCCAGCAATCAATCCTCTCTGACAAAGCCGCAAGAACCGCACCGGCGTGATCCCAAATAATGACACCAACTCCAACTGCCTTGAGGTGATTGAACAATAAGGGAAATAATGAGCCACTGGGATATTTTTTGAGCCTACTAAATCAAGCAATAAGGGGTTGTGATCTGAAGTCGTGCATACCAGATTATGTACCGCTGCCAAGGGAAATAATTGCAACCACGCCAAGGTAGCCACACCACGATCCAACCTCTCCCGAATGAGTCCTTGCTGCCGGTTATTGGCCCATGTGAATTTGGGTCCGCGATAGCCAAGATCCGCTAAAGAACACTCTTCAAGAACATGTTGAAAAGCATTCATCTGGACACCACTACGTTCACCCATGCCAACCTTTTCATGCGAGAATAGAATTTCATTGAAATCACCAATAACAAGCCATGGCAGACTTGACAAACTCGATAGTCGTCGCAATAATTCCCACGAATCCCTTCGGTGAGATGCCATGGGATGACCATAAAAGCCCGTAAACCGCCACGGTGCTGAACCCAAACCAGAGTCTACAATAGCATCAATATGTCCAGTAGAATAGCTTTTAATCGAGACTTGAATATCACTCCGCCAAAGAAGAGCTAAACCACCCGCAAAGCCTACTCGGTCTACCGTAAAAGCACCAGAAAAACCAATCCTACACCGTAAGCTTTCAATCTTACGCCCAATACTTTTAGTCTCCATGAGGAAAACTAGAGCGGGATCTTCAGATTTCAACATGCGGTGAAGGCCGCGAACTGTCCGTGGGTTCCCAAGCCCACGACAGTTCCAACTTAAGTAATTCATAATGATTGGCGGTGCTGCTCCGCAGCATCCGCCATGACAAATTCTGTGGGGACCGGACGTGGTGCCAGAGAATCATGGCAGAAACGTTTTGCCCCTCGAGAGCCACCCTCTTTAAGGTTCGTATGTATCTTCCGTTTGCGCCCATCAGTGAACAAACTAGGCAGGAGAGAAAGAGGGGCGTTGCGCACCCGTGGTTTCCTGCCTTTCTTAAGATTCGGACAGACCAAACCTTGGCCTTTTTCCAGCTGGACGGGATTAGGCAGCCCCAAAGCAGAGGAAGTGGACAAAGAACTAGTTGGCCTTGAAAAAGGCACAGCCAATTCTGTAACGGTGACATCCACTAAAGGGCCACTAACCAACTCCATATTCTGATCCTCAGATGCTATTCCCTTATCATCAATAACTGACAAAGTCAATTTTGAATTTGAAATTGAGCGGGCAGGAGCCTGCCCATCATTTTCGCCAAGATGATCCCCACTAACGACAACTGCCACCGTATTCGGAGGGAGGGGAGCGTTACATGGAGTAACCGTCTGCGGAGTGGGAGTATGGTTCATTCTTCGGCCAACCGACGAACCACTAGGGATCAACTCCGACGGTCCAGATTGGCAAGGTTGTAGAGCACTTCCACCTCCAAGCATAGAAACCATTGGAGAGTCAAGTCCATCAGGTTCTTCCTCGACGGGTTCGGAAGGACGAGAAGACCCCTTGCCCTTGCCCAACTCCATGTCTGCCCGCAGCCAAGGGCCATATTGAAACCGAGTAGTATTATCCACCGCAGAACCCAGCAAACGTGTGGCACAATCACGCGTCCCATGGCCAAGAATACCACAAGCAAAACAGAAATTGGGTAATCGTTCATAACGAAACGATACCCAGACAGGCTGGGAAGAGCCTAACACAATATGCATACCATGTCTCAAAGGTTTGGCAAAATCAATTGATACACGAATACGAAGGGATTTACCCCAGGCCACACCTTCCTCTGAAAGTTCCATATCAACAAAACGCCCAAGACGGTTTCCAATGAGGACCCCAATAGCCCGAGTCATTTTAATCAGGGGTAAATTGATAACATGGACCCAGAAAAGGGCCCTAGTAAACTTGATGTCAGAAGGCCGCAAAGAACCCTCAAATTCTTCAAGAAGAAGTAACTGCTTATCAAAACTCCAAGGACCGCGGAAAAGAACTCTCTTCTTATCGACAATGTGGTTAAATTGGAAGAGGAACAAATTGTCCCCCAGAACAGTGAACTGCATTCCTTTAGAGGGCTTCCACACACTCACTAACATAGTGCGCAGCGCCTCAGTATTGAATGGTCGGTGAGTAAGCAATCGACCCACCAAACATAACCAAGAACGATCCACAACAGGGCGAGTATGAGCCTCTTCCACAACCACAGCAGCCTCCTCATCCTCCATAAGGATAAGCTGAGCAGTAAGTTCATCAAGAGAAGGTTCCATGGTAAAAGAAAAGAAAACAAACACCCTAACTTCTACCAGAGAAGAGAAAAGTCTTGCACAAGGCAAGAGAGAAAAACTCTTACGCAGAGAGAAAAAAACTCTACGAAGAGAGTCTTAAAATTTATCTCGATTTTAGTTACAATATGTATTTAGTTACAATATTTCCAGACTTATTGTAACATCAATTCTTTAAATGATAATTGATGAGTAGAGTCAATTTAACTTGTTCCACTCAATTAAAAAAATGAGTATTTTTTCTTATTTTTATTTTATTAATGTTGTGTTTGGTTGGATAATTTGGGAAGGGATTTGGAAAGAGAAAAAAAAAAAGATAGGTGAAATGTGGATAAAATATACCTATATTTTTCATATAGTTTCACACTTTTTTTTTTTCCTTTTTTTTTTTAAAATCTATTCCCAAATTCTTCAACCAAACAGAGTATAAGAGAATGTGACAAATTAAGGAACAAGTAGTCCACTTAATAAGACTTTAAAGTTGTGTTGGTTGGAAATTTAAGTAAAAATTTAAAAAGGAAAAGAAAAAAAGTACGTAAAATCAAGTGAAATATAAATATATTTTATCTATATTTTATCATTTTCTTTCTAAATTTTTTAACCAAATACAACCTAATACTCCAAGAAAAATATTTGGTAACCCAAAATTTTGTGGTTCAAATGGCTTAAATCTGTCAAAACTTGTCAAAACGACGTCGTTTTGAGTGATTTGAGCTATTTGAGCCACAAATTTTGAGCTACCTAACATTATTGATACTCCAAGTAGATTTAGGTCACTGAATTCAATCCCCAACATTCCCCTTCTTTGGGTATGAGTGGTTGGTAACTTTTAATGTCACGAGTGTTGGCACATTTTTTTACCAAACTAATAATTATCAATAATTATTCAACAATATATATAATTAGTGGCTATGAATGAAACAAAACACGGTGAAAAACCCTCATGACATTCAAAACAAAGGTTTTATTTGACAGTGACTAAAAAATTTGTTTTTATTGGTTTTAGAAAATGGTTTTGTTGAATTTTTTTAATTTATTTAGCAAATTCATTTCTCACAAAATTGCATTTTAACTACTTCAAAAAACTTATTAAAAAAAAATAAAAATTCAAAATGTGTCAAACAAATTAACTCTTTTTAACATTATCATTTTTTTAAACTTTATTTATTTATTTGTTTTTCCACAAGAAGCTAAAATTGAGTTAATTGCGGTTGGTTCTCCTTGATTGGTGGGGAAGAGGTTCGAAATTCAAGTGTAGTCCGGATTACTAAATTTTTCACGGTTAAATCGACTCATTATGAAACTAATTTGGATCTATTTCGGTAATTTAAATCGTTCATCTCATACAATTAATTAAGAAAATAATCTATACAAAAAATCAAGTTAATTCAATATCAATTTTGATACTGAATAGATTGCCCATTTGTTATAATATATATGTGAATTGATCATGTAATTACTTATATTTGATCAACTCAATTTTTTGCATATGTGTCTTTTTCAACTTGTTATATATGACAAACTATTTGAATCATTGAGATGGATACAAAGTAATCCCACAATGCACTAACTTCATTAGCAAAATTGAGGTTTTTAATTTTAACAAATCGAACTCTTATGATCTATCTGGTTCACTAGAATAACATGAAATTAAATGAAATGGTCATTATTTAGACTCTCTTATGAAATAATCAATTTTTTTATTTTATTTTATTTTATAATGATAAAGGATGATTCTGTTTATAATGTATTTTTCATTATTTTTTTAATTAACGAAACATAAGAATAGACATTTTGACAAAATAAGAATAGACATTTTGACAAAATAATCAAACACTACCTTATAAAAAAATATTGAACATCTATAAATAATAATTTAACTTAATAACTTTTTAACATTTTACCTTCTAAAAATTAAAAAATAAATAGAGTAAAATTAAAAAATAAATAGAATCTCCATTAAAAGTGAGAGACATCTGCAAGCAAAATGAGGAAACCTCGTAATCATGTAGGATTACCTTGGATTTCTTCTTCCTCATTTTGTGGCCATTCTTTTTCAAAAGGCTTACCTTTTAAGCAATGCTCCCGTTTGGCAACCTGATTAGAAGTGAGTTGGGCTTAAAAAATAAGTATAAAAAGATAAAATAAATTAAATAAGTTAATAAGATAAAATGTCATATTTAAATTATAATCATTTTATCTTTTCTCTTATAAAAAAATAAAATAGTCAAAAAAGTTCAAAAATTCTTTCCAAACGGAGCTAATTTAACTAGGCTAAATTAGTTAAAAAACTAAAAAGTTAGGCTAAAAAAATAGAAAATTTAACCAAAATCTCTCTATTGGACCTTTAATTGGTAAAACTGACAGCCCAATTTATTTTGCTTTATAAATTCCCTAAGAAGGAAACACATAATTGAGTAAGTACAAAATAAAAATATCTTCTTTTTTTCTTGAACAATATTACCAGAGTAACATATTACTGTTATTGTTTCTATCAATTTTGACGATAATATATATATATATATATATTTTTAAGAATTTCATAGTCAACAATATAGATCTTATTTAATAAATCTTAGTGAGAGAATTTTAAAAATATTAATTTTATCAAAAATTAACATCTACATAAAAGATTATATTATTTTAAAATTTAATATTTTGATAATAGTAGTATATATTAGACTTTTCAATTTTTTTTTATTTTATATTTATCCTTAATGTATTAAAATTTTATTATGAGAGGTTTTAACCAAATCCCCTTAAAACAATTATTTCAAACGAACCCAAACAAATAAAAAAGATGCCTTTTTCCTCTTTTCTTAATTTGACCAATCAAGAAGCCTACATAATCAAAGAACAAGAAGGAAAATGCCAAGTTACAAAATTTCACTTCATTCCAAGCTACCACTTTTAATCAAGGGCACATGGACATATGAAAAATAAAAAATAAAATAAAATAAAATAAAAAATAATCAATCCAATGTGCGATATCTGTATTTTAAACTTTTTCTAAACGAATTTTCGTGAAAAATAATCTTAAGAATTTAGTTATGTTTGATTTAATTTTTTTAAAAATTATTTTTAAACGAGTTTTTATTTATTTTCAGTGAACAAATTTTTTTTTTTTTTTTGAGGAAAATTCATCTATAAATCTCATATAGGAGAATGTTGATGCATTAGTTCTAAAAGTTTTTTTTTATGAACCAATTAATCCTTTTTATTTTGAAATGTTGTATTTGTTTGATTTAGTGCCATTTAAGTTTAAGTAAATTCCTTTTTGTGATTTATTTTTTCAATTTTTTGCTTTGTTTTTGGGATGAGAATGGAAATGTGAGGTATAGAAGATTATTTTCACAGGGATTGGTGGCTGAAGTGTTGGTTGTCAAGCGTGGAAATCTACATTTCTGTTAGTGGAGTTTTCTGGTGTTATATTAGAGTGTTACGTTTGGAAAAAAAATACAAGGAGTTTTTGTGTATTACATTGATTAGAGTGTTATGTTTGAAAAATATACACTAAGGAATTTTTTTAAAATGTTACATTGTTACATTTGAGAAAAGTACACTAAGAAATTTGTTAGTGTGTTATATTGGGGTGTTACATTTAAAAAAAGTACATTAAGAAATTTTTTAGTGTGTCACATTGATTGGAGTGTTACGTTGTTACGGTTGAGTAAAGTACACGAAAGAGTTTTTTAGTGTGTTATATTGATTGGAATGTTATGTTTGTAGAAAATACACAAAAAAGTTTTTTTTAGAGTGTTAGGTTTAGTAATTTTAATATTATGAAAAAAAACTCATATTTATCTCCAAACACATAACACACGCGTTAATGGTTGGCCTTTTATGTAATTCACATTAAAATGAGACATTTGGGTCTATAAGAAAAAATGGATGACCAAACAGTTTATAAAATCACTCTTTGGGATTTATTGGTGCTTCAAGCTTTTCTTTAAACGTATATTTTAATCTTTTTATTTTTTATAGCGATCCCGGTTTTCCCTCCATTGATTATTGTAACCCGGACTTGGTTCCGTAGGTGTTGGTTGTTGTTGTATCTTGTTTCCGTCCTTCGATTCTTTGTATATGAGTTTTAGGATGTGTCGGGCAGGTTTGTAACAGGTTGGGTGAGTTTTTAGACCAAGTGTTGCTGTCTAGAATTTTGGTTCTTCGCTCGAGCGAGGCTTTTGTCGCTCGAGCGAGACTTTTGTCGCTCGAGCGAGCCCTTTGTTTTAGATCCTTCGCTCGAGCTAGGGTTCCTTTGCTCGAGCGAGAGTTGGGTGTTGTGTCTGGTGGCTCGAGCGAGAAGTTCTTCGCTCGAGCGTGCGTCTGCGTCTGGGTTTAGACCTGAGAGTTGCAATCCTTGGCTCGAGCGAGCTTTCTTTCGCTCGAGCGAGCGAGGACTATGTTTTGGAGTTCTTCGCTCGAGCGAGCTTTTCTTCGCTCGAGCGTGCTTCTGGTTGCAGACCTGAAGCTTTGCATCGTTGGCTCGAGCGAGACTTTATTCGCTCGAGCGAGGTTTTCTTTGTGTCTGGTCGCTCGAGCGACCAATTCTTCGCTCGAGCGAGCCTGTGTTATATCAGTAGTCAGCAGCGGGATTACACTCACTTTTTCATCCCTTTTGATTTCAAAACCCTAGATTCAACTCCCTCCCTCTCTCTACACTTACCTTCTCTCTAGGGATTGATCTACTTCTAGTATGTTTCTAGCCTAGTCCCTTTGTAAGAAAGGTTATGCTCGGGGTGGGCTTCTCTTTGATCTGAAAAATCTCGCATTTGGAGCATCTTTGGTTTTTCTCCTCATCTCCTTTGAGCTCCTAACTTTGAGGTAGGAATGATCTACTCCTTCTTATGAGTTTTGACATAAATATTAGTCATTTTGATTAGTTAGTAATGTTGGGTAATATTGGGAAAGTTAGGGTTTGTTTGGTGGTTATAAGAAGGGGGTTTTCAAATGTTAAACTCTATGTGTATGAGAGACCTTGGAAAATGGAGTTATTGTTGTCAAATTGATGAAATTGAACCTTAGGGTTGATACTGAGAAAATGGAGAAATGCCCTAATTATGTTGAATAATTAATTTGAATAATTAATTTGGGAAAATGTGAAATTGAGTTGAGAATAATAAAATTGGGAAATTGTGGGAATAAATGGTGTAGTTGGATAATTTAACCACTCACCTATGAGATTGTCGATATTTTATCTGTTGATGAATTTATGATCTGTTTAAAGATAACTATTTTGGGCTATCGGTGGATGATGGTCTTGATTGTTGTAGACACTGTATGTTGATTAGGGAAACTGAAACTAATCGAACGCGTTATGTCATTGAATGTGATGGTTGGAATAATACAACAAATACGTGTATTGATTGATCATGGTATGCGATGAGGTGCTTAAATACATTATGTATGTATCTTTATTTGGGAGAAGACAGGGGATGTACTCCAGTGTGTGAGAGAAGATAGGGGATGTACTCCACACACATATGTGTTCATATACTTTAACACATTATGTATGTACTCCAGTGTGTGAGAGGAGATAATGGATGTACTCCACACACATATGTGTTCATATACTTTAACACATTATGTATGTAACTTGTTTGGGAGGAGATGGGGGATGTACTCCATATGTGTTCATATACTTTAACACATTATTTATGTACTTCACACGTGTGTTCATATACTTTAACACATTGTTTGTGCATCTATGTTTGGGAGAAGATAGGGGATGTACTCCACAGGTGGTTATATGTTTAAATACATTGTATCTGTATCATTATTTGGGAGGAGTTGGGGAATGTACTCCATAGATAATTAAGTTGGCCGAGGCGTCCGGGGTGAAAGTCCCGAGACCTTATAAAGTGAAGTATTAGTTACGTGAGATGTAGTCTCATTTTGAATCATAGGTTACGGAAGAGTTAACAAGTTGAGTGGTAGTCTCACTTAAATTGTTTGGTTAGATATTGAACCATAATTAGAAACTGATCTGGACAAATAAGGGAAGTGGATGGTAGCATGGATGTAATTGTTGTCAGGCTATGAGAAGGGTGTGATTTGGTGTTTACATGTCGATCATTTGTTGTATGATAATGTTTATACGAGTCGATCATTTGTTATGTGATAATGTTTTAGTTATTTCTCATATTGGGTTTAGTATATTTCTACTGGGTTTTGGCTCACCCTACTTGGAACACTATTTTCAGGTATAGGAGATGTGCCAAGTTCAAGATCTTTACTTGGGAGGTCTTTGGAGTTGAAGACTCTGAATTGTTGTTTATTTTGTTGATTATATATAAATGCAAGCCGAGGGCTTTACCTGTAAAAGAGTTAGAACTTTTCTTTTGATTGACCAAGTAACAACTTGGAAAGATGTAAGCCTGCAGAGTATTCCATTATTTTTGTAAACAGTTGTAATTAATATGAAATACACTTTTGTAATATTAACTCTGATGTTTGTATGACAATGTAAACTATCTATCATGTTTATGGAAAGATTGGATGTGAGAATTATGTATTATATATTTTGAGGGCGTTACATTTTTTACTTTTTAGATGCACCCATTTTGGATGAATCTTAAAAAGTTAAAAAAAAATAAAAATTGAATAAATTATGAAAATATTCACTACAAAAATAAATGAAAAATTGAACTAAAACATATGTTTATTTTTGTTCTGGGGGAAAAAATTGACTAAAATATGAAAAATAATTCATTAAGAGCAAACAAAAATATCTAAAACATTTTTAAAAAAAATGATTGAAATATGAAAAAGTTTATTAAAGAATGAAAATCCGTCTAAAAACACTTTTTGAAAAATCAAACCAAAATTTTGCTCTCATGATTACTATTTAGTTCTATCATGTTTCATTATTGACAATTAAGTCCTATTTGTCAAAAAAATGTTTATAAAAGGTTCATTGTTCCAACAATTTTATAAATAATTTAACTTAATTAAAATTAATAAATTTTATTGTAAAAATTATTAATATATATTAAAAAAATCATAAATAACAATTGAATCAAAACAACTATAGTATAAAATGCATCTTTTTTTATTTTCAAATTTTGATTTTTTTTTAGTGTCAACAATTTAAAAGGCTGAATTCTATTAAAATTTCAAAGAACTATGAAAAATAATATTATGACAAATTTATACATTTCTCAATGCATGAGATAGTTGATGAATCTTATATTTATGCTTTTATTTATGAAAATTTATTTAATATCATTAAAAATATTTTTATTATAAATTTTAAATAAATTAAAATTATTAATAAAATGTTTGGTTCATATTTTAATGAAAAAGATAAAAATAAAATAAAATATACTACTATGAATAATTGAAATTTTTTATGACAATTTATAAAGTAAAAAAAATAGAACTTGTTTGTTAATATTAAAATTTGATATGACTCAATAGTAATTTTCAAAACAAAATAAACTTATTGATAATTTTTCATTGTGGTTTATGATTTTTTAATGCAATATCATAATTTTACATTTAAATGTATAATTTTACTTGGATTAAAAATATTTATAAAATTGTTATTCATGTTCAATGAGAGGTAAAATTGAGATAACATACACTATTATAAAACAATGAACCTTTTGAGAATATTTTAAGAAAAACATAACTTGGTTGTCTATATTAAAAATTAGCTCTTGTTTGGCATCCCTTAAAAAAGATAAAAAGTTAAAAAGTTACTGGAAAAACAAAAAAGTTAACACTATTCACAATGTTTGGACGGGAAGTGCGGGAGGAAAATTCAGACGGCAAAAAGACACTTTCTGCCCTTGCTTTTGGACCGTCTTTGTCAGATGACAATTATTAAAGTGAACACATCACACAGCTCTCACCTTATTCCTCCTTCAAACACTTCTCCTCACCTTCATATCACCATCCCATCACCCTAATTGCATCGACGTGCCACACAGTGAGCCATGCAGAAAGTTAGAGAAGTATATACAAAAACAAAAAAAAAAGAAAAAAAGAAAAAATATTGAAATGCAAATATTGCCCAGGCGCTGCAGCTGTGTCAGCACATCCACACAAGGGTAGAAACGTAATTCTGCTATTTTGTTACAATATTGTATAACACATTTTTCGGAAAAAGTAAAAAAGTTATCCCAAACATATATATTTTTTTTTCCCTTAACTTTTTTAGCCAAAAAGTCAAAAAGTGCAGTTATATAGCATATCTCAAACAACCCCTTAATAGAATTCAGTAGTAATCTTAAGAGCAAAAAAAGACTTACTGATAATTTTTCCACCTTAAAATCATGAAAAGAAAATAAAATAGAAACTATTTCCCCCTCTTTTTCTTTTATTTTTCTTTCCATTTCCCCCCCCCTTCTCTCGTAAACATAAATATAAGATCTAAAGACAATCTTAATCAGTGTGTTTGGTTTGAATTTTTTGAATTAAGTTTTTTAAAAATTGACTTTTTTAATTTTCGTATTTTTTTTATTTTTAGTGAATATTTTTTAAATTTTAAACATTTTTTTTACTTTTTTAGATGCACCTTACTTAGATGTATCTAAAAAGTAAAAAATTTGTGAAAAAATAATTTAAAAAATTAATAAATATATAAAAATACAAAAAATGTACTGAATTCTTGTATATTTTGTTGTATTTTTGATATTTAGTGAATTTTTAAAAGATTTTTTTTACAATTTTTTTACTTTTTAGATATATTTATGTTAGGTGTGTCTAAAAAGTAAAAAAATTGTTTAAAATATTAAAAAAATTTAGTAAAAATAAAAAAAAAACCACGAAAAATGAGAAAGTAAAATTTTTTAAAAAGTGAGAGCAAGCAAGGTGAATAGTATGTTTTGTTCGTTAGAATGAAATGTAATGGAATGATTATTAATTCAAAATGTTGACTCTTACTTTTATGTTTTAAGGTGAAAGTGATGAGTATTGTATGTCCCATGCATTTTGAAGATGACACATGTTAGCTTACTACTGGTCAAAATTTTAATTAATCTTGAATTCACAAATTTGACCAATTTTTGTTCTTAATTGGAGAATTAAAGCTTGTTTTGTCACCCTACTTGGGAGAATTAGCTTATAATCAAATTTAACTGATGATATGTATATCCTTTGAAATATATGAGAGAAAATAATTGAAATTACAATTTGAATATCATTAGATAGCCAAACTTGACCCCCTTAATTGTGGGAGAACTTTAAAAGGCATTAGGCCAAGAAAAATGATTGATGACCTCTTGACCAAATTGAGGCCTTCATTGCCATAAAATATTTCCATTGGCCGACTACTTTACGGGTCATTAATGTCAAGACACCCCCAAACATTTAATAACAAAGTGGCATATCATTTTCCAGGGATAGAAATTAGGAAAATTTAGATCCACATATTAAAAATACACATAATAGTTAATTAGTTTAGTAGTCTATATAGTTATTTTTTGGAATAGTAAAAATGACGGAAGTTTTGAATTTGAGTTAATAGAACGATTATGGCCATTTCGTTGTAATTTAACTTATTATCTTACTAATATTCTATTTGGGAGGGGAGATTTGCGCGGTAGTACGGCCGAGCTACAATAACGCGGATTAAGGAGCAATTGGGGAACTGCACGGCGCCGAGCAGACCCCTCCTCTTGAGCGGCCGGAGAGGTCGACCGACCAGACTCGAACCAATGCCTGGCCGAGCTGTGACGCGGCCTGACGCACAGCGGTGTCTGGTGACCGATCTAAGAGCAGCCCAGACCAGACTTGAGACGCGGTTAGCGCCGGCATGCGCCTAACCGATCAGCCGAGATAGGCGACTTTCTTGTGATCAAGAATGTAGAACGGAGGAAGTCCAGCGTGCTACGCGGTCGGTCAGCCAGGAGGGACCGGCCACGAATAGCTCGGCCATGGGCATCACCCTTTGACCCTTTTTGCCTAGGTACAGGCCGGCGACACCTTGTTTGGTTGTGCGCTCGTGGTGACCATTCTCCACAAGCGATAGGTCGGTCGTGGTACTCCGGTTAAGGGTGCCACCTGGGCCAATGGCGTGAGGGAGAGGACATCTGCTCCACGCACGCCTCAATACCATTGGACAGCTCTGTGTGTACTGGTGGGAGGACTAAGCCTTTACACGCGTAAGGTGGCGAGAGGTGAGCACTGCCACCTGTCCAGGGAAGGACAGCAGAGGTAGTGCGCGCACAATCTTGGGGCCGCATGGCCAGCCTAGAAATATGGAAGAAGACGAACGTTAGAGGTATGCGAACTCACTCCTCCAAAAATACTCTCTCTGATTTTCTTCTTCCTCAAGTGATCTAACTTGATCGTCGGAGGGGCTTTCCGGCACCACCCCCGCCGGGCAGATCACCGCCTCTTTGTTTGCAGGCAAGGCGACGTTGCACGAAGCTTGAGTCCAAGGAAGTACGGAAAGCAAAGAATATTTGTTCCCCGTACAATTGGCGCCGTCTGTGGGAATTCTTTGATACTCAACCCTTGTTCTTCAAGTCTCTTCAACCATTTCCATGGCCAACAATGACGAAGTTCCGCTGTCCGTCGTCGATGGTGTCACTCCAGAGTATGTCCGAAGGAGAGAAGGCCCTCCGAATGTTCCAGCCATGGCGGGCCTGGAAACTTCTTCGCGAGGAGCGCGAGACAAACGTGGGAGGAGTTCAGATCGCTCGCAGAGCCCAGAAGGCCGCCGACGCCGGGGGGAGTCCCGTACGCAGCGCCTGGAGCACAAACTCAAAGACCAAGACGCCCTCATTCGCAAGATGGCGGCGGAGATGGAGCTGCTGAAGCGCCAGATAAAGGGGAAGGGTGTTGCTGGAGAGGGCAACCTTAGTGAGCGCACCCCCTCCCCTCGTTCTAGCAGTCGCCGCTAGAGGATGACTCACTCTATCTCCATCACCCGGAACTATGGGGTTAGAGATTCCGACCAAAGAAAAGGCAGGTCCCTCTCTCGCGACAGCACTTACCACCCCTCACGCCCGACGCCAACGTCGCGATCCTCTTTCTCCACACGTTCCAGGGACTTGAGGGAGGTATTGGAGGAGAGGGCGCGCCGTCGGGAGGCTCAGAGAGTGCCGGCATTGCAGAGGTTAAGCGCTCCAGTTCGTTGTAGTGAAGAAGTGGAAATGCCAGCTCCCAGAGTGATGGCCCCTGCGCTGGAGGACAAAGAGCTGGCGCGACTTACAGCTACGCCGTTGTCCCCAGAGATTGAGAGCACGCCACTCCTTGCCGGATTCCGCCAGCCAAAGTTCACTTTGTACGACGGCAAGACGGATCCGTACATGCATGTGAGTCATTACCGGCAAGTGATGGCTGGCCACCGGCGAAACGACGCCTTGATGTGCCTCATATTCCCAGCAAGCTTGGGAGAGCTAGGTTTGAAGTGGTTTGAAAGGCTCCCGGAGGGGAGTATTGAGGGGTGGCAGCAGCTAGCGGAAGCCTTCGTCACCAGATTCAAAACCAACACCCGAACGCCGAAGGAGGTCGACCATCTCTTGGGCGTCAAGATGGAGTCTGGATGTTCGTTGAAGGCATACAACGCGAAGTATTGGGAAACTTACAACGAGATCCTCGACTGCCCTACCAACCTGGCGATCACTCAGTACAAACGGGGTCTCCCAGTCGGACATAGGCTGCGAGATTCACTTACGATGCACCAACCTACTACTATGGAGTCCTTGATGCAGCGGATCAATGAGCACATCCGAGTCGAAAACGATGCAGCCGCTGCTACCGTGACAGCAAGTCCGGTAATAGAGAATAAGATGATGGCCATGCAAACCACCATGGAAGAGATATAGGGAGTTCGGTTTCTGGAAGACGTCTGTAAGAAGACCGAGGAAAAGGGGCATAAAAATCACAGTTTGTAAATGGCCGATCCATTTCTAGAACATCAAGCTCTGCCAATCTAAAGTTTTGTTCTTGTTTCTGTTTCTATAACCCTTTTTGCCATTGGCGCAATGAAACAAGTAAACTATTTTCTTGAGAATTGTTGTATTTTTGCCTCGATAAGCGGATTTAGTGCGGTCCTAGGGGCAACTAACAATCATTTTGATGGAAAGATCAAAATTCCTTGCCGGACGGATTTTGCTCGACAAGAAGTTCGTTGATGATTTTATCAACTTTGAAATTCCTTGTCGGATGGATTTTACTCGGCAAGAGGTTTGTTGATGGTTTTAATCAACTTTATAGCTCCTTGCCGAGTTGATCTTGCTCGCTAAGAAGCAAGTCGCCGAGCGGACCTAGCTCGCCGACCTTGGAGTTCCTTGTCGAGCTGATCTTGCTCGCCGAGAAGCAAGTCGCCGAGCGGACCTAGCTCGCCGACCTTGGAGTTCCTTGTCGAGCTGATCTTGCTCGCCGAGAAGCAAGTCGCCGAGCGGACCTAGCTCGCCGACCTTGGACTTCCTTGCCGAGTTGATCTTGCTCGCCAAGAAGCAAGGCGCCGAGCAGACCTTGCTCGCCGACCTTGGAGTTCCTTGCCGAGCTGATCTTGCTCGCCGAGAAGAAAGTCGCCGAGCGGACCTAGCTCGCCGACCTTGGACTTCCTTGCCGAGTTGATCTTGCTCGCCGAGAAGCAAGTCGCCGAGCGGACCTAGCTCGCCGACCTTGGAGTTCCTTGTCGAGCTGATCTTGTTCGCCGAGAAGCAAGTCGCCGAGCGGACCTAGCTCGCTGACCTTGGACTTCCTTGCCGAGTTGATCTTGCTCGCCAAGAAGCAAGGCGCCGAGCGGACCTTGCTCGCCAACCTTGGAGTTCCTTGCCGAGCTGATCTTGCTCGCCGAGAAGAAAGTCGCCGAGCGGACCTAGCTCCCCGACCTTGGACTTCCTTGCCGAGTTGATCTTGCTCGCCAAGAAGCAAGGCGCCGAGCGGACCTTGCTCGCCGACCTTGGAGTTCCTTGCCGAGCTGATCTTGCTCGCCGAGAAGAAAGTCGCCGAGCGGACCTAGCTCGCCGACCTTGGACTTCCTTGCCGAGTTGATCTTGCTCGCCGAGAAGCAAGTCGCCGAGCGGACCTAGCTCGCCGACCTTGGAGTTCCTTGTCGAGCTGATCTTGTTCGCCGAGAAGCAAGTCGCCGAGCGGACCTAGCTCGCTGACCTTGGACTTCCTTGCCGAGTTGATCTTGCTCGCCAAGAAGCAAGGCGCCGAGCGGACCTTGCTCGCCAACCTTGGAGTTCCTTGCCGAGCTGATCTTGCTCGCCGAGAAGAAAGTCGCCGAGCGGACCTAGCTCGCCGACCTTGGAGTTCCTTGTCGAGCTGATCTTGCTCGCCAAGAAGCAAGGCGCTGAGCGGACCTTGCTCGCCGACCTTGGAGTCCCTTGCCGAGCTGGTCTTGCTCGCCAAGAAACAAGTCACCGAGCGGACCTTGCTCGCTGACCTTGGTGTTCCTTGACGAGCTGATCTTGCTCGCCAAGACGCAAGTCGCCGAGCGGACCTGGCTCGCCGACCTTGGAGTTCCTTGCCGAGCTGATCTTGCTCGCCAAGAAGAAAGTCGCGAAGCGAACCTTGCTCGTCGACCTTGGTGTTCCTTGCCGAGCTGATCTTGCTCGCCAAGAAGAAAGTCGCGAAGCGAACCTTGCTCGCCGACCTTGGTGTTCCTTGCCGAGCTGATCTTGCTCGCTAAGAAGAAAGTCGCGGAGCGGACCTTGCTCGCCGACCTTGGTGTTCCTTACCGAGCTGATCTTGCTCGCCAAGAAGCAAGTCACGGAGCGGACCTTGCTCGCCGACCTTGGAGTTCCTTGCCGAGCTGATCTTGCTCGCCAAGAAGGAAGTCGCGAAGCGGACCTTACTTGCCTTCTTTGGAGTTCCTTGCCGAGCTGATCTTGCTCACCAAGAAGCAAGTCACGGAGCGGACCTTGCTCGCCTTGGAGTTCCTAAACCGAGCAAAGTGGATCACCGAGCAAAAAGTATAGCCCGGCCTTGTAATGTAATCCCAGTCACGCTAGCGCAGACGGGATTAAGGGGCAATTGGGAGGGGAGATTTGCGCGGTAGTACGGCCGAGCTACAATAACGCGGATTAAGGAGCAATTGGGGAACTGCACGGCGCCGAGCAGACCCCTCCTCTTGCGCGGCCGGAGAGGTCGACCGACCAGACTCGAACCAATGCCTGGCCGAGCTGTGACGCGGCCTGACGCACAGCGGTGTCTGGTGACCGATCTAAGAGCAGCCCAGACCAGACTTGAGACGCGGTTAGCGCCGGCATGCGCCTAACCGATCAGCCGAGATAGGCGACTTTCTTGTGATCAAGAATGTAGAACGGAGGAAGTCCAGCGTGCTACGCGGTCGGTCAGCCAGGAGGGACCGGCCACGAATAGCTCGGCCATGGGCATCACCCTTTGACCCTTTTTGCCTAGGTACAGGCCGGCGACACCTTGTTCGGTTGTGCGCTCGTGGTGACCATTCTCCACAAGCGATAGGTCGGTCGTGGTACTCCGGTTAAGGGTGCCACCTGGGCCAATGGCGTGAGGGAGAGGACATCTGCTCCACGCACGCCTCAATACCATTGGACAGCTCTGTGTGTACTGGTGGGAGGACTAAGCCTTTACACGCGTAAGGTGGCGAGAGGTGAGCACTGCCACCTGTCCAGGGAAGGACAGCAGAGGTAGTGCGCGCACAATATTGGGGCCACATGGCCAGCCTAGAAATATGGAAGAAGACGAACGTTAGAGGTATGCGAACTCACTCCTCCAAAAATACTCTCTCTGATTTTCTTCTTCCTCAAGTGATCTAACTTGATCGTCGGAGGGGCTTTCCGGCACCACCCCCGCCGGGCAGATCACCGCCTCTTTGTTTGCAGGCAAGGCGACGTTGCACGAAGCTTGAGTCTAAGGAAGTACGGAAAGCAAAGAATATTTGTTCCCCGTACACTATTATTTGTCAGAAAAATATTAAAAACACAAAATTATTTATAAAAAATTGTTTGAATTATTCAGGTTACATTAAGGTATAATCTCTGTTATATTTTAACTACATTAAGTAATACATGTTTCTATGAGTAATTTTGTACACCTAAAAGCAAGGTAAAATTAACTTCTTTACACCAACTAATAAGAGTAGTTTATGATGAAAATCATCATTTGGAGAGTACTCATCAACATGAATCAATCATCTTATTTAGAAAAATCAATGTTGTCAAATGTCAATTTCCACATTATTATAAAAAGCTATTCGTTGAATTACCAATTTGTTATGATTTCTTGGAGTTGAAGATGACGTTGACAGGAAAAATGTTTCGTATCACTAATTTAACATTACTAATGCAGCACTAATGATGTGGTATTATGTGAATCCCACTATTAATGTGATAATTTAGTCTTTATTTTATTTTATTTTTTTTCTCTTTACATTGCCATCCCATTACTAATATTTTTAAAACTTCAAATTAATGTTCTAAATCACCACTCGTGTTGACAGCCTATGCAAGACTTGGTCACGAGTTCACACACACGGTTCAAAAGATTCTTGAAAGTTACTAGCTTTGAAGTATGAACCATGAAAAAAAGTCAAACGTAATGGGGTTGAGAAAATGACTTTGTCAGTCAGTCAGTTAGTCAAACACCCAATAAAATATTGTTCTTAAGAAAGAAAGAAAAAAAATACAGGTCAAATGATAAGTAATTTCATCTCTAGCAAAAGGAATCGTCTCTGAAGTTTGGTTAGACAAAAATTAGTGGCTTAAATCTTAGTAGTTGTTTTTCTTTTGACTTTTTAATTGAAAAATAGAAAAAAAAAAAAATTGTATATTTGAGATAATTTTTTGACTTTTTACGAAAAAATATATAATAAAATATTATAATAAAATTAAAATGACAATTTTATCCTTTTGACTTTTTAGGCAGTTGAATTCAAATGGCAAAATAGTAATTTTGCTCCAATGACTTCCCCACAAGTTACCCTTAAATAGTATAAATTTTTAATTTTTTAATAACTTTTTAATTTTTTGACTTTTTTTAGTTTATCCCAAACAAAATCAGTTTACTTTTTAAGGAGTTATGTTTGTGGTTGAGGATTATCTGTCACATTTTCTCTCGTTAAATTCGTTTTCTAACGTACCAATTAGGTAAAGAGAATTAATTGTGAAATAACAGGGATTTGAGATAAGAATAAGATATGGGACCAAAAAATCCGTACATACTCTGTTTGATTGAGTTTGTAAGATCTATGTTCTAAAAAAATTTCAAAAAACTGTTGGTGAAAAAAATTGAAAAATAACTCATTATTTTCTATGATTTTCTCTTTTTTGAGGTAAAAATAATTTTAAAAATTTAGAAAATATTTTTTTGATATTTAATTTTATCAAACTAATTTTTGTTTTTAATTTTAAAAATAATATTTAAAATCTCAACCAGACAGAATTGCTCAAATACTGAAGGTTTAGAATCCTCAAACCAACCAATTTTGTTCCTCAAGTTCAAAGCTAAATGGTAGTTCTTTTTGGTGTGGGTTGCCTTGAGAACTTTAAGTTCAGCCAAGCACATATAGGAATAAAGGATAAGCTCTCCTTTATATCTCTTTCTACTTTTTTTTTTTTTTTCAGTTTTAATTCGAACTCGCATTGATAATCTGAATCATCTATCTCTTAGACTCCACAATAAAAATCACCCATGCAAAAAATTTATTTCATTAAAAATTATAAATATAAAAATAAATTACATTTTATTTTATAAAATAAATAGAAAATATAATTAAATTTAAACCTACAAACCCACAAACCTTCTCTCTCTTCAATCTCCTTCTCCACTTTCTCTCCCTACAAACCCACAAACATTCTCTCTCTCTCTCTCTCTCTCTCTCTCTCTCTCTATAAACCCACAAACATTCTCTCACTTCAATATGTGATTGTAATGGATTCTCTTAATTAGAAATTTCAACAAAAATTGATAAATATATTAATGAATCAAACCTAAAACCAGATTGAAAATAACAACAATTAACATAGTTTCAGAAGATGGGTAGGTAAACAAACATTGTGCAGAAGAAGAGGGACCGAAGAAAGGTTTTTCCCTTAGAACGAAAATCTACCGAGAAACTTGGCAACACAACCCCCTTTAAAACCTAAATTATTTTTAACGAACATCATGGCAACTAGGGGTGCTCGTGAATCAAGTTGAGTCAGATGGCCTCTCATCTTCCATCCTTCTGAATGTAGGCAGATTAGGAAAAATCAATCCGCATCTGTCCGTTTAATTAGTAGATGAAGATTAAGAAGGCAGTGCGAGTTGACAGGTGGATGCAGATTGATTTAGTGGTTTGATTTTACTTTTTTGGGCCTTTTTTCAAGTTATTTTTTAGTAATTCTTTGCTATTTTGTGCTCAAGATTTTGGATTGTCATTTCTTATAATAAAAATAAAAATCCAACTTTCATATTTCATAAATAGCAAATATAATTACTAAATGAAAGGCTCTTTTTTTAACATACAAAGTATAAAAGTATAACTTCATTTTCTTAAGAGCATTAGCAGATCAGGTTAGATTTGGTGGTCTCTCATCCGCTATCCGTCCAAACTTAGGTGGATTGGAAAAAATGCATCCGCATCCATCCACTTGAACCATTGAAACTAGGGCTGCAAATGAATCGAAGTGTTCATGAACAAACTCGGCTCGATTCATTTAGTAAACAAGCCGAACTTGAGCTCAAATATTAGGCTCGTTTAGTAATCAGTCGAGCTCGAGCTTGCATAATCTTGGCTCATCAAGCTCGGCTTGTTTATTTTTATTTAAATTATATAATAAATATATTATTTATATATAAACATTATTTATATATTAAATAATACAAATAATATTAAAAAAATTTATCATGCCGAGCCGAGCTGAGCTGAGTTACTTGTCAAGCTGAGCTTGAGCTCAATAAACAAACTCGATAAGTAAATGAGCTTAGTTTGAACTCAATAAAGCTTGGCTTGGCTCAGTTTGGTTTGGTTTGTTTGCAACCCTAATTAAAATTGCTTATGTTGTGGCGAATTGATTCTGGCCATTAAGTTTTGGTGGATCGGGTGGATACTTGCCCACCCCTAATGGCAACGAACATATACCTACGTTAGCCACCACAATCATTGAAACCAACCACAAAGTCCACAACGTCTCTGTTGAATCTAGGTAGTATGAAGGCGAATAATAGCTTGGTGGGTTTGTATTGCCTCTGTTCTTCATACCTACTTATGATTCTTCTTCTTCTTTAGTATTTGCCAATGACAAGAGCGAGGAAATACCGTGGCTGAGAAGAGAGGAAGAAATAGAGGGAGTCTTTTTCGAATTGATTTGTTTATTATTTGAATGTACCACAAATTATGCTTTTATCTTGAACGGTAATTTGTGAAAAAATATAGAATGTATTGAGAGTCAATTATAACCCTAATAATTTCATAAAGGGTAATGAGAAATCGACATACTAAATAATTTTTTTAGTACAAATAGAATGGGGGATTCTATTTGCACCCAAAAAATCATTCAGTGTGCCCAATTTCTCAGTATTCTCTATTAAATTATTTAGATTATAATTTACTCTCAATACACCCTATTCTTTTTCACAAATTACCCTTCAAGATAAAATCATAATTTATAGTACAATCAAATAATAAACAAATCAAAACCCCAAATTACACCACTTTGAAAAATCTTTTCAAAAACCCTTACATGTTATTTAGAGTTTTGAAACTTCTTAAACATAAAATCCGGTTCTTCCATGACCCTAAAACCCCATTGACTTGAAAGTGTCATATTTAACACGTTTTGGATGCAAAGATACCTTACCCAGCCATCCACAAGATTAAACTTTCAAAGAGTTTTCTTTTACTGACATCCTTGATGATGCTTTAAGATTTACTAGAATCCTAACTCCATTTCCTTTTGGATGAAGTCCCTCAAGAAACCAAATGACCTTTTTTTTATAATATTTCTAACTGATGCATTATCTAATGGACGATGGTTCGATCATTCAAGTTCATAACCGTCTTGATAAAAAAAAATCCTAAAACCTTTAGAAAAAATATTTTTAATTATTATTCTTTTTTATTATTTGATTTTGATCAATTTTTTTTTTTTTTTTTTTTCTATTTACAAATAACAACATAATAAGAAATAATGAAACTGATGATAATTGTGAGTTTTGGTGGGATAGATTAAAGTTTTTGAGTGAAGAAGAAGATGTAGATAAAATAATTGAAATTTGGAGAAGAAGATGAAGGGACTTGAATATAAAAAATACGTATAAGTGATTTAGGGGTTGTTTGGGGTGTCCGGCCTAGTTTGGGAATAGGTTTTTTTTAGTAGCTTTTTGGCTAAAATATGATGTAAAAAAAATTAGTATGTTTGGTATGACTTTTTGACATTTTACGAAAAGATGTGCAAAAAGTAGAAAGAAAGATAATCTTTAACTTTTTGGTATAGATTGTTGGTTTTTTTGGGCTTTTTTAGTAACTTTTTGACTTTTTGATTAAAAAAGTCACTTGCCAAACGAGGCCAAAAGTGCACTTTTTGGACTAAAAAGTTAAAGAAAAAAAGATGGTTGTTTGAGTTAACTTTTCGACTTTTTACAAAAAAATGTGTATTAAAAAATTGTATAAATTAGTATGTAGGAGAAGATGAGGATAGTTGACAATACGACTGTACCTTATGGGGGGAGTCAATTGATGATAAAAAATGGTTGCCTACTTTTTGGGCATTGCATTGGACGGTACTGTTCGGCCCGTGGGGGCCATCACGGGTCCTGTTTTGATAATCTGAATCGTTCAATGTGTAGAACTCATCGAGTATTATATGCCTGTAAATCACGTTGATCGGATATCGATAGCTATCTGATCGGATTAGTTTTTTTTTTCAACCATTAACTATAACACCATCTATTTTTTTACAACACTGCTACCTACACCCACTGGGGGTCGACGCCCAGTGAGGTGGCGCAGTGTAATTGGCCAACACTGTTTTTTTTTTTTTTGCTTTCAGTCCAATCCCACAGTGCCACGTGGCACTGGGGGGTAGTGGGGGTGCCCAGTCACTGGGTGTATGGCGCATTTCTGATTTTTTTATACAAACTGATTTAATCATGTAGTTAGCGATATTCGATCAACGTGATTTTTTATGAACATATAGTACTCAACGAGTTCTACACATTCAACGGTTCAGATTATTAAAACGGGACCCGTGATGGGCTCCCACGGGCTGAACAACAGTGTTAAAATTGCACCCCGCCTGTGCAATTTTTCCAAAAAAAATGTAGCAACGGAATTTGAACCGTTCAGACTGAGTTTTAATTTTGTGTGTCAAATTAAATTTTTTTTTATGGTGAATAGTGATAACTTTTTAATTTTTTTAGTAACTTTTTAGCTTTTTGAATTTTTTTGGGCATCCCAAATCAGGCATTAATGTATGTTGTCCTTATTAATAAATTTACATTAGGATATAATAGGAAATAAATTTCAAAATTTTAATTAGGCATGTTGAATTATTTTTTTGGGTGCAAATAGAATCATCCTAACTGCACCGCATAAGAATAACTATGGGCTTGACCCAACTAGACTGACATAAGGAGCCCAATCCAATCAAGAAGTCCACTAAATAATTTAATTAGGGCGAGGCAACAACCACTCTAAATAGAAAGAAAGGGTATGCCTAAACTCTGCACAACACCTTCTTGGTTCTTTGTTTCTTTCTTTGAATACTTACTAACTTCATCATTCATTAGAGTGCCTTCTGGCTGGAAACCACCGGTTGAATGGCATGAATGATGTTTTTCTTTGCAAATACGTGGGGTGGAACATATCTCTTTGTTGAATCTCTCCATCAATCTACGGGAGTTAAATTTTAAGTTTACCAAAATCTAATATCGGAACACAACATTAGTCATTTTTTTAAAAAAGACTTCACCATTTATCTCTCTTTTTCCACAAAATGGTGCAGTTAATAAGTTATCACAAAATCTGCAGTTACAGAAGCTCTAGCTCCACGAAACAACATATTGCTATTCTGCCAATACCACTTTAAGAAAGTTAGATGGTGGAAGCAAAATTAGGAATGGACTTTGTAGAATATGAGAATGAGAACCCCAAGGGTTTGGCCTGGTGGATGGATGACGCTTAGGACTTGGGGCTTTGCTTGCTCTAAGGTCTCAGGTTTGAGTCCCCTTGCCAGCAAAACTCTTGGGACACGGATTGCAGGGAATAAACCTGTTTCGAAAAATTTATTTGGATTATAGGGACTTGGTGTACGCAAACTTACCTAGGATACCTTACATATAAAATATATATATATGAAAATGAGATGCAATATAAGGTCAAATGACACTACATTTTCAAAATATTTCAATAGGTGTTTGGTTGAGGATTATTCAGTAAAAGCAAGTACCAAAAGTTATTAGTAAATGGCTTCACATAAGTCTGCCGCCAAGAGAATTTTCAAAGTATTGTGCATGTCTGGGTGGTCTTTCAACTCCTTTCTCCACCCCTGGATCAATCTTTCTCGCTTCTTGATAAGCTCGGACTTGGTCTTCAACTCTTCTTCCATCAGAGCAATCTCTTGTTAAAAATACTTACAACATGTAAGTGCAAAGAAAACAACTGAATTCATGTTATAAGTATGTATGTTAAGAGAAGTAAAAAGATTCTAAGTTCAACTCAGACTTGTTTGCTCAAGCATTTTTGCAATATGATTACGAGTCCACCTGCTTGAACAGGCGATGAATGATAGAGAAAAGAAAAGGAAAAAATCAGAGGATATTTGGATACATAGTGGAAAATAATGAGGAAAGAAAATACAATCAAAGTATGTGAGATATTTTTGGTTCCATATATGGTTTCTCCTTTTGTTTCTCATGATTTCTCATCATTTCATATTTTTTTTTGTTAATAATGTCTTTTCTAGCAAATAACAATCAGAAATCCTAAAGCTGCAATGAATTGAAATTTACATTGGTTGTTAAAGAAACATGCGGAGCTCCTTAGCATTTAATCGTCAAAATTAATCTCTACCCTATCTAAGAATGTTTGGATGTGTTTTCATTTCCTTCATTTTCATTTTTCTACTTTCATGTTTTCATGTTTTCTAAAACAGTTTTTAGAAACAGTTCACCAAACAAGAAAGAAAACACAACTGAACGGGGTAACAATGACGCATACTTAATATGGGCAAGAGAGAAAAGCAAGCATTAGATAATTTGGTTGAATTGTTCTAATGACACAAACGTCCTGCCCATCATATGAGATTCTCTTAACAATCTTCATGATTTTCAGGTGATATATTTTTCGAACCACAGTGAATTGGGGGAACCTCAGCAATCCTAGTGATTCACACGTACAACGAGCCCTTGTAAGAGAGAGAGAGCAACAGTACCGAGCTTCAAGAAAACTGTTATGATAAAACAAAATATGGACCAGAGGCATATTTTCTTTTCATAACTAATAGGTGGTGGTGGTGGTGTTGGCATATTTTGACATGATTACAGCTGAACCGAAAGAAACAAAGGCTAGTCATCAAGCTTTGAGCTGTGTGGTGACCGAAGGAAAAGCCTGAAGCAATTGCCCAGCCCAACATCACCACCATGCTAATCATGAGAGTGATCCCATAACAAAAACCTTCTCCCTCCCAAGTTCAGCTCGGGTTTGGTAGGCCATATGCCGGAATAGTGAGAGCGAGATAAGAGGAGATTTATGGATCAAAGAGGTTTGATAATACTTGATGTGTAATAAAGGTTGATTATGAGCAGCTTGTATTGGTTTTTGGTTCTGTATTTTTTTGTTTTGAAAGGAAACTTGTAACAGCTTTTGCTTTGTTACACAAGAAATTCCCTTTGTAACCAACGACCTATTTGGAACCAAGGCCGATGGAAATTAATGGGATATATATAGGTACGATTTGTACGGGCGCTCAGCTCAGAGTGCCACGGCCTCATTTGACAACATCAAAGTTTAGCCTAAAAGTCAAAAAATAATTAAAAAGTAAAAAAGCCAACAAATTATAAAAAAAAAATCAAAAATTCTCTTTTCTCTTTACGTTTTTCACATTTTTTTTAAAAAAAAACTAAAAAATCATCCCAAATATACCTTCTTTTTTTTTTTAAACCTCATATATTAGCTAAAAAATCAAAAAATTATTAAAATAGCATGCTCCCAAACGAGGTCGCGTGATGGTATAGTCAACAAATGAGAAATTTCATAACTCACTCAGGTTGAAAAACTTAAAAATATATATAACTGATAACTAGACTCAAATTGCTAAAATAGATAGATTAAGAATCATTGATTTCTTGAAATGCCATTCCACATCAAGTGAAATCTTTAGAGTTTGACACAGGGTCCTTTGAGAAAAAAAAAAAAAAAAAAAAGAAGAAAGAAAGAAAGGAAAAGAAAATGATCAAATAATTTGAAAACTGTTGACCTAACAAAAAGCCACAAATTGGACATAATTTTTAGATAAACAGCAATGCAGCGCATACGCGCGCAACATTATGGACACCTTACAATGGATGTACAACAATCAACCAAACTTAGTTCCATAGAGCAAGAACATGGTGATCACGGGGTATTCACACTAGATTTGTAGTCCTCAGAGGACGGTCGGTTGTCCAATTCAGATTGTCGAATGTCCTCAATCATTCTAACAACTTCACTCATATTGGGCCGCATATCTGGCACCTTTGCAACGCACGCGAGTGCAATTTGAAGCATTTGCACCATCTCTTCCTCGACATTTTGGTGACTCATTAGCTCCGGGTCAAAAACCTCAGCTGTCCATTCCTCCCTAACTACAGACCGGACCCACCTCGGGAGATCAACCGGATCATCATGCCCTGTGGACTTGAGTGGGGCCTTGCCTGTCAACATCTCTAGGAGTAGGACACCAAAGCTGTAGACATCGGATTTTTGTGTGACTTTTCGGGTCTCACTCACTTCTGGGGCACGGTATCCAGGGCCTCGAGATGGGGTTGCTAGGAAGTTAGTTAGAGGAGTCAAGCCATAATCAGATACACAAGCATTGTGATCTTGGGTGAGGAGGACATTGGAGGACTTGACGTTTCCATGGGTGAACTTAACGCCGCCCTCAGAATGGATGTGGGCGATTCCCCTGGCAGTTCCAAGTGAGATCTTCAACCGCGAGTCCCAGTCCAGTGGATTTCTTCCTATGCCCCTGTTACCTGTTTTTTGTGTGTAAATGAGATGAGGAATTAGAAGTAGAGAATTGGTATGAGTGATATACGTTCAATAAACCATTATAAAGTGCATGTTTCATGTTCTTCAAAATGCCATTGCTGATTTACAGATATCAATTCATATAGCAGCTTATTTTTCAACATACAAGTCTTTAAAAGATGAGACTGGCATTTTTGAAGGATATTAGAATAGCTATGTTCTTTTCTTTACCACATATGCACCGGGCTGCCACTGTTTGATTGCTTTATCACCAGATATCAACCTATTTTTGCATAAACCACATACTGCAAGAAAAATTCAATATTGCAGCATTTATAAGAAGGCATTTACGTGAACATTGAATATTAGTGGTGGTTTTCAAAAAACGCTATCATTAGTCCTCCTATTACAACATTTAAAAAGCTGTCTCAAGATTCAATTGAGCCTTGTACAATGGATACGACCTTTGACTGATTTCATACAAATATAGCTTCCATTATTTCCTAATTAGTCACAGTTGGGTTAGGCAATCATATCGCAGTCTGAAAGTCATTCTAGAAACTATCCCAATAAATAAGTCTGCTTTCTGCTTTGAAAGTCATCAAATTGATTCCATCCAGTACTAGTACTCACAAAAGTGAGAGATTTGAACAAAATTTTAGCTTAATTTCTGCAGCCTTTGGCTGCTTATTTTAATTGGACGCCCTATGGATAAACATGGTATAGAAAATGAAATTTTTAATGCTTCCACTTTCAAGGAAACCTTTCATCTTTCCAGAATTTCACATTACACATTTCTTAGTGAACTCTTTCTTCCATGCTCTGATATGCTTTTTATTGAACTATTTTTATGCTATCATCAGAGCAGAAAAGGATTTCCTTCTTCTTCTCCATCTTCTTCTTCCTCTTTATTTATTTATTTATTTATTTTTTATATAGAGAATACATTGTAGTAAGTAGCTTCCTCTGAGAGCTTTTATGCATAGATTTAGTACAAATGTTTTTTTTAAGATTTTGATTATGTGATGTTTTCAAGCATTTTGTTCATGTGTGAAGTTATCCTGCTGCTTAAATTGATCATAAATAGTTACTTATTCTTCGCACTAGAGTAAAAATAATGAATAAATCAACTAATTTTTTGAAACCAAAATAGAGCGTTACTGAATATGTTACTGCAAATGAAAGAAGAAAAGGAGTTTAAATACCATGCAAGAGAGCAGACAAGCTGCCTGTTGGGATGTAATCGCAGACTAGAAGTTTCTCATCCTTGGAATAGTAATAAGCACGGAGTGGCAGGACATTGGGATGCTGCCCCACCCTCTCTACATCCTCCATTTGCTGTTCAAATTCCCGCTTTCCAACCACAACTTCCCTCAACCTTTTCACCACCACCATTACGCCCTCATCCAAAACAGCTTTATAGGCCGTTCCATAACTTCCCTTCCCAAGAACTTCAGCTGAAGCCCTCAATAAATCTTCAAGATCAAAGTTATAAGAACATTTTCCGAAAAAGACCAACTTGTTCTTCTCAGCTTCCTGCACCCCGCTTCCAAAGTCCTCAGGCTTCTTGCTTCTCCCACCATTAGCAGCCTTTCCTTTCAATAAACTACCACCGCCACCATTTTTCTTTTTCAAGCAGCAGAAGAAGAACACTAAGACTAGAAGAAGCAGAATTGAAGAGACCCCAATTGCAATGGCAATGATGGCACTTGTCCCGAACTTTTTATTGTCGCCAGAATTTTGTTTTCCAGGGATTGTTGGTGAGGATGGAGAATAAAAAGGAGCTGGAGAAGGGGAGCTCAAAGAGCAATCAGTCAAAGGTGGCCCACATAAAATAGAGTTCCCTGTGAATGAAGAAATTGGGAATTTCCTGAGTGAATACGGAATTGACCCATTCAGCATGTTATAACTCAGATTCAGTAGCTTGAGCCTTGGGAGGTTGAGGTCGGGGATAGCACCAGTGAATAAATTGAACTGGAGCCTCAACACAGTGAGTCGAAGCAAGTTCTTAATTGTTGGTGGAATGTTACCGCTGAAGGAGTTGAAGGACAAATCTAATACGTTGAGTTGGGCGGAAAGAGAAGTGGGTATTTCACCAGAGAAGTTATTATGCTGAAGATAAAGGGATCGGAGGGATGGGATGGAGGTGATATCAGAAGGCAGATTTCCATAGAGGTAGTTGGATCGGAGGCTCAGTACTCTGAGAGTATCGAGATTTCCAATACTATTGGCTGGGATGGGGCCTGATAGTCCAACACCAGGTAGACGGATGGCAATCACTCTTGTTTTATCATCATTGCAGGTGATACCAACCCAAGAGCTGCAGACAGAGATGTTAGAATTCCAGTTGAGTTTTCGGATATGTGGAACAGCAGAAGCAAAGTCCAGAAGGGACTGTCTATCGGAGTTCAGGTCACCAATAATCGGGGGAATGATAGGCAGTAGGATAAAGATGGAAGTAACCACTTGAAAGGATTGGAGCTTCATGAGGAGCTTCAGTGTGGGGTATTTGCTAATCATATCAATGATTCGAATATGGCCTCAGCAACTCTTGTTACTCTCCTGGTTCAACAATGGATACCTTGCAATGAATTAGCTCATCATGCATGTATCTGGAGGAAACAACAATATTAGTAAAAATAAGAACACAGTTATTCTGTTTTTTATTACAAGCATAGGAAAAGAAATGCAAAACAATTTCTGAGCATTGATAGAAATTGAATAAATGAGGTCCAATTGCAAATAAAAATAGATTGAATATCTTCCAATGAAGCAGAAACGATATTGCAAAGATAAAGATTAAAAAAGAAAAAGAAAAAAAAGCAACCTCACATAAACACCACCACAAATTTGAACATAATGGGCATGCCAGGGGATATAAATAAAAGAAGATATTGCTTCTGTGAACATCCTGCAGAAAACGAGGACACACAATTCTGTCCATGATTGATCAAAAGCATAGCTTCCAAGAAATATTCCGAGTTCTACCCTTATAACCGACAGAATTTAAAATTAAATCATACAACTAGCACCAATATTCTCTCTAACTCTTGCTTTATAGTACCTTTAAATCTGAAAGTCGATTGTTTATACTTCTTCCCCTTCTGCACATTTTTAAGCATGGTTTCAGTTGATTGTAGTCTTGAAGCCGAGAACAGTCAAATGAAGTGAAGCATTGAAGAAGTTAAGGGTTGAGATGTTAACAAAATGATCATTTATTTACATTTCAGTTTGAATATTCTTCATAATGGAAAGTAAAGCTGATTTTATCTTTTTCTTTCCACTATTGAAAATCTTTTTGAAAATAAATTGAAAACTTAAAAAGTTTGGGAACAAAGGGAAACAGAACTCCACCACTCTTAAAAAGGAGAACCATTATTTTAAAGAGAAACATAACTCCACTACTCTTTAGTTTATAACTAGTACAAAAGTAACATCAAGTGTAGAAAGAACTGGAACATAGACCCTCCTTATAGAAAATGAGCCAACCCTCAATTTTAATTTTTTAAGTCCAGTGCTTCATGTGGAGAAATAATATGGTATTAGCATATTTTATTTTACTCCTTTTTGACATTGTAATTGTAACTCTAATTAAGACCCTTCAGATTTCAATATAATAATCTTCTCCCTTACATACAAGGACACCTAGCTTTATTATCTAAAGAAGAAGAAGAAGAATGTCAGGGCAGTATAACACATGATCCCTGTGAAAGAAACTCCTATTTTCTACAAAAATAGGGCGCATCAATGAACAGAGTTAAAAATTATCAATGTGCACTTTAGGTTGAAGATTTGGGGAAAAAATAAGAAAGCAAGAGGCAAAAATGTTCTTGGTTGACTTTAAAATAGAGGGAAATAAAAATAAAGGTCACTTTTTTATATAGATTAAGATGTATCTAGCAGAAATGTTGCACTTAGAAGAGTAAAAAACAATTAAAAAAAGTAATCCACAAAGAAAAGCTAAGTCATTATAGAGGATCCAGACCAAAAAGAAAAAGAAAAAGATTCATCATAAAGAAAAAGCAAAAGCCCAGTTGTTCATTTGTTCTGCAAAAGGAAGGTATTCGAGGCTAGAAAGTGGTCTGTTAGCATTCTCAAGAACTCTCTGTCACTAACTTGCACCAAACCTCACACCAATCATCATGTTTATAGCCTAGACTGTGGATCATGTGCCAAGAATTATGCCCCAGGAATAAATAAAGATAAGATTAGACAACTAAATACTGAGAATATCAACCAAAAATTGGGTTAGATTAGATGCTCATGGCAAACAGCCTATAACACTTGTGTTGTGAGGGGTTGTGTATTTTTTTATGCTCAGATTTACTGCAAGGATGTTTTACGGAGGCTGGAGGACCAAGGCATTAGGCCGAATCACGTATTTCTGTGTTCTCTGTGTTTGATCTATTTTATTTACTGTTTTGTGGATTTGGAACGTTCAATTATCACATAACAACTCAAAAGACACACAAATGGCGTGACATTTGCAGACGGGGTGGCACCACACATGTGAGAAGGTATTCAGTCAACTTTTTTCTTTGTCACACATTTAATGGATGTATTTTCTATATTGGTCATCCTTAAAAGAAAATTTTGAATACCTTGAGTTGCTTGGATTATCAATTGTCATCTTTGAAAAAGAAAAAAATTCAACATCTTGAACTGATTAGATTGCCATTTTTATCCCTCCAAAAAATAATTGAACACCTTAGTTGTCGATGTGAGCTCATAACCCAAATATTGAATTCCCTTTTTATTTTTATGTCCAGTCAACCCTACTCAAAGTTTAGAATTAATTAGAGTGGGTACTTAAAAAATTGGCGAAGCAATGATGATAGTATCATCTCAAATACAAATCCCTTTTAACAGATTGCTCATTTTGAGATTTTGGATCATCTGATTTAGGATTTTTGGACTAAAAGATCCTATAAAATAAAAAATTTGAAGGGAAGATAAAAAAAAAAAAAAAATGTCTACCAAAAAACAAAGAAGCTAAGCTTACAAACTTATTTTGTCAATTAAATCAGTTTTACTGAATTTCTCAATTTTTCTTCACCAATAATTGAAGAAAATTAATAAAAAATATTAAAGAAGAAAATGGCCGATTAAAAAACGGTTTCAAACAATAATAAATGAATACCTTAAGTCTGTGTTTAGATCATGAATTTGAGCAAGGATTTGGAAGGAAAAAGAAAAAAGTTGATAAAATGTTAATGAAATATACTTACATTTCATTTACTTTTTTCCTTTTTAGTTTCCGAATCCTTATCAAAATCCATGATCAAACAGACCTCATGAATTTGGGTAGGAATTTGGAAAGAGAAAGGAAAAGAAAAAGGTGAGTAAAATTGAGTAGAGATTTGGAAAGTGTAAGAGAAAAGCATATTTCTTTTTTCAAATCTCTACTCAAATGGATAATCCAAATACAGTCAAATTTTTTTTTTTTAGAGTCGTCACTGTTTGTAAACAAGACAGAGCATCCATTTTGGTTCCATTAACAGAAGATATCACAATTTATATAACTCAAAAATTGCAAAAAAACTAAAGTAGAGAGAGAGAGAGAGAGAGAGAGAGAGAGAGAGAGAGAGAGAGGCTCACAAGAAAGGAAACTAGCAGAAAGTCTCCAACTCCAAGGCATTCAGGACTTGTACTCTGTAAACACACAATTCATCATTAGATTTACAAATTATCCAGCAAAATCAAAACCCTTGTAACTAGCTCCCATTAACACATAATTCATCATTAGATTACAGATTCTCAGCCACAAAATTGAAAAAGAAAAGTCAAAAAAATCAAAGCCCTTGTAACTAGCTTCCTTATATTTCATCAATTGAGATGAAGAGTGAAGCTGAGAAAAATTTACATATTTGAAATGAAAAAACACAAAAAGAAGGCAAACTGATTGTCAACTACGATGTCGGCAACGCCATTGAATTAAAATAAAAAAAAAAAAAGAAAAAAAAAGAAGCTTTTAGGACAAACCTACCAAAGTTGTGAAGAGGGCTCACAAACTTTACAGGTATGAAACCTTTGCCTAACCAATTTTAATGATTGAATTGACATGAATGAAAAAAGAAGAAATGAAAGCTCCTACACATACGCGTGTATATATAGAGAGAGAGAGAGAGAGAGAGAGAGAGAGAAGAATTGAGGACTTGCAAAGTTTAAATCAAACTACGCATATATCGTTCAAAAAAACTACGCATATATCCGTTGTTTTTATTTTTGGTAATAAATACATTTGTAGTGTGGTTTTTAGAGGGCTTTAAAGCCGAGCCGTTTCGCTCCAGCTCATCCTTTTATGTAGGTCGAGTCATTAATGTTTTTTTTTTTTTTTGGTAAATCACACTCACATCCCTTGAGGTTTATGGGTTGGTTTAGGAAGTGAGTTGCCTTTTTAATTTTTTAACTTTTTTAATTTGAGCTAAAAAATTTAGTTTGGGAAGATTTTTTGACTTTTTTTGTGAGAAAAGAGTGTAATGATTATGGGTTGGATGTGATATTTTATTTGTTGTGACTAAAATAGCCTATTTTGTCTTTTGTGACTATTTAAGCCACAAATCTTCTTCCCAAACGTATGTTTATTACAATTTTCTTTTTTACTTTTTGAAAATTACATCTCTCTTTATGAGATTTAAAGTTTCATTACAGATTCTCTCTCCGTAATTTAATTTTTTTAAATACCAATTTTGCCCTTACTAGGTAAATTACATTGACACCCCTCACATTTTAGAAATTACAATCCCCTACCTAAAGTTTAAAGTAGTATTACCAATTGTCCCCTCGGTTAGTATTAGTTGGAAAAAAAATTCATTGAAAAAAAAAATTAATTAGAAAAAAAATTGTTAGTAAATTTTTTAAATTTCTGTTTAAAAACCAACGTAAACTCATTTTTTGAATTTATGTTTTTTCCTCAAATTTACAAACTGAGACAACCATTTATAAATCAAAAAAATTATCAAACAAATTTTTATGACAATTTTTAAAATTTTTGTAAATATAAATTAAAAACTGAAAACGAAATGATTACCAAACAGGCTTTAAATAGTAAAAATGTCATAAAATTAACAAATAATTAAATAAGTTACCAGCGTAAGAAATGACTTATTAAAAGATTCTTAGGTTATGTATGGTTTAATTTTTAGATTTTTTTTTTAAAAAAAATTAAAATTAATTTGGTTAAGAAATAAAAAAATAATAATTATCATTTTTATATAATTTTTATCTTTCGAGTGGCTAGAAATAATTTTTTACAAATTAGATTGAAGCAACCATATGTATGTATATAACCTGCCTAAAAGTTAAAATTATAATTATTTTTTACCCTTAAATGATAATTATATTTTATTTTTTTATTTCTTAACCAAATTAATTTTTAATTTTTAATTTTTTTTTTCTAAAAATCAAACCATACATAGATTAAGAATCTTTTGATAAGTCATTTCTTACGTTGGTAACTTATTTAATTATTTGTTAATTTTACAACATTTTTACCATTTGAGACCTGTTTAGGAACTATTTCGTTTTCAGTTTTCAAATTTATATTTACAAAAATTTAAAAAACTATCATAAAATCTTGTTTGATAATTTTTTTGGTTTATAAATAATTGTCTCAGTTTGTAAATTTGAGAAAAAAACGTAAATTCAAAAATGAGTTTACGTTGGTTTTTAAATAGAAATTTAAAAATTTTACTAATAAATTTTTTTTTCAATTAATTTTTTTTTTCAATGAATTTTTTTTCCAACTAATACTAACCGAGAGGGTAATTGGTAATGCTACTTTAAACCTTAGGGAGAAGATTATAATTTCTAAAATGTGAGGGGTGTCAATGTAATTTATCCAGTGAGAAAAAAATTGATATTTAAAAAAATTAAATTGTTGAGGGGAGGAATTTGTAATGAAACTTTAAACCTCAGAGAGGGAGATGCAATTTTCAAAAAGTGAGGAGAAAAACTGTAATAAACATAAATCTCAAGAGGTGTCAGGAAAATTTATTTTATTTTTTTTTTTTTTAACCAAGGATTTGATTGGTGGATGAAAACTGGGACCAAGGGGTTTACTCCTTCTAAATTTAAACCCCTTCCAAATTTTAGAATCGACATTCCTTGTCAGCAAAATTTTGGAAGTCAAGAATCATAGGAAATTAATCTGTTTCGGAAGGTTTATTAGAATTTAGTGTAGAATGCGTAAGCTGACCTAAGATACCGTATATATAAAAAAAAAAAAATGTTGTTTTAGTTTAGGCCTTGTTTTGGCATTAGGACTAATCGGAAAAATTATAAATTGATCCAATTCAGAACAAATTATATGATTTGAAGGTTTGTTCGGACTGCAGAGATTTAAAATTGGTTTGGGAATAGACTATTTTAGTTGGATTTTTAATTTTTAAGGAAAGATTTGTAGAAAAGTAGAGAGAGTGATATGATAATTTATAATTATTTTTTGATTTTTTTAGACCTTGTTTGGGAAGATGGGTTTTTAGCTAAAAACTCAAAAAGTAATTACAAGTTGTCATATTATTTTCTCTATTTGCACATTTTTTTGTAAAAAATTAATTAAAATAGTCAATTTCCAAACAAGCCTTTAGTTGGTTGCCAAACCAACCCTTAGTTTGGTGTACATAAGCTCACGTAAGATACCTTACATATTAGAAAAAAAAAATTGTTGTCTTAGTTTCGAGCTCGTTGGCATTAGGACTGATGAGAAAAGTTTTAAAAATTGTAAATTGATTCAACTCAAATCAAATTGTATTGTTTAATTTGGTTTTCTCAATATTCGGTTCGGCCTTGGTTCTTAAAATAGGCGAAACGTACCTCATGGTTCGGTCTGTAATTTCATAATTACGAATCCAATTTCAAAGCGAATTGGACCGTTTAGATATATACATATATAATCAGGAGAATTAAAAAAATAAAATGAAAAGGAAATAAATTACGGTAACACTTGCCGATTAGGCCTAATCTAGTTGTCCACCATATCTTCCTTAAGACTTAATCCTAAGGAGGTCATAAGTTTAATTCCTTTTAGGGGAATTGAATTAAGAGAGTACAAGTACTTAGGTGCTTTGTCAAAGGTAAAAAAAATTTCTCCCATAAATATTAATCTAACAACTAACATTTGTCGATAAAAAAAAAGAAAAAGAAAAGAACACTGCTATTTGCTTGAAATCACATTGTCACTCTTTATTTCTTGAAATCACACCGCCACCCCTTATCACATGTCAAATCAATTTAGTTAAACTATCAAATGACTTTCATACCCTCATATGTTTTAGTGTTCTAGTAAATGTTTCATCTAATCTACCAACCAAGTACGACCAAGTGTGTTTGTATTTTGAAAAAAATAAAAACTAATTTAATAAAAATAAATAATCAAAAGAGATTTTCTATGTAGGAAGAATATGAGTCTTCATATAGGGAGAAAAATAAATATCCATGCAAGGCGAAGAAAACCTCCATAAAAGAAGGAAATTTCTACATAGAGAGATATTATTGCCAAAAAAGAAAAAGAAAAAAAAAGAACAAAATGATCACCACCAAATAAACAATACCAATTACTTTCATGATCCATTTATCGTTGCAATCGGTAACTATGGTACCTTAATTCTCACATCTGCATTACAAAATAAAATATTTTGAATTTGAGGTAGTCACTTAACGTATAAGAACACATTTAATAGCATTGGATCTCAATCAAGAACCAAATCTAAGTCTAGATCTAAAAAAAATTTTGGTGGCAAGCTGATGATGGAGACAAGAAAAGCGGTAATAGATAGTACAGTGATAGAAATAACATAAGAAAAAGTGAAATGGAAAGGGAGGTTAAAAGTACCACCCTCTCTCCTTAAAGAGCAAAAAGTTAAATAGAACAGTTTGAATATTTTAAAAAGAGAGAAAATAGGATTTTAGAATTTCATTTTCATCTCACTTAGCTTAAACTATGCAAAACAAACATCTCATCTCATCAAAATGAAATGCAAATTCATTGAAGTACAATTTTAGCATTTAATATGTATTTAATTGATGATGCCATCTAATTTTATTTGGTCAAAAAACGTTTGACCAATAGAATGATTAAAGTGGGGAGTAGCTTTGGAATGGAAGGTATTATTGAGCCCATAAGAGTTCACAAATGGTCATGTTTTGATAATCCGAATCGTTGAATGTGTAGAACTCATCGAGTACTGTATGTTGATGGAATATCATGTTGATTAGATATCGATAGTTATGTGATCAAATCAATTTTGTATAAAAAAAAATAGACGATGAACAAATTAACGGTTGACAGAAAACTGATCTGATGAGATAGTTATCGATATCCGATCAACGTGATTTTTTACAGACATGCAGTACCCAACGAGTTCTACACATTGAATCGTTCGAATTATCAAAACGACCCGTGATGAACCCTTATAAGTCCAACAATATCCTTCAATTCGATCTAGAACCGGAAGGAAACTGCTCTCATTAAACTGTTATGTAAAATTCTAAAGCAAACGGTGGCAGTGTGATTTGAAAAAACAAAAGGGGACAGTGTGGTTTCAAACAAATTGAGGAGTATAAGTGTAATTTATTCTGAATAATGCTATATATACCAATTAGTGTATTAACTAATATACCAATAGATAATGTGGTAATATTTAAGAGATTTTTAGTATTTGTAAATTGTATAATGAGTGGAGTCAATAATAATATCATAATTAATGTTAGTACACTAGTTAGAACACTAATTGATGCATGTAGCACCACCGATTTATTCTAAAATAAATCTTAAATTTTTAATTTTGTTAATTTGAACTCCAATATATTTGTTTGTTTTCAATCTAAATCATTCGTCTATTTTTATTAAGTAAAATTGACAGAAAAAAGTATTTTAGTCATTAAACTCAGTGCAGATATACATGAAATATTTAAAATATTTTTTTGCATTGAGTTTAATGAAAATAAACAATTAGTTTAGATTAAAAATAAATAAATAAAATTTAGGATTTCAATTGATAAAATTAAAAACTCATAATTATCCCTATAAAATTATATACTTAAGATTAATTTGTTATCAGGGTCAAACTTTGATGTTTTTTTTTTTTTTTTTTTTGAATTTCTAAAAGATAAAATAAATTACATAATTGACCAACTTTTTAAATTATTTAGGAAACTAACTCACTTTTGAAATCGCATTTTGAAATTACATATTCAAAATGCGATTTCAGGTCGACATGGATAACGATATGGCAAGTTGAAATCGCATGTTGAAAATGTGATTTCAAGTTGACATGACTTCTGTTGCGATGATGTGGTAAGTTGAAATTACATTTTCAACATGCGATTTCAACATAAATTCGCATTTTGAAAATGCAATTTTAAGTTGTGCAATTACAAAACCCATTCTGAAAATTACATTTGAAATTGAAATTTATATATACTAAAATAATATGAATAGTTTGGCTATATATGTTAAAAAATGTTGAAGCGAAAGGAATTTCAATTTGCCAAGGAATTGATGAATTTCAATTTCAAATGTAATTTTCAGAATGAGTTTTGTAATTGCCCAATTTGAAATTGTATGTTAAAAATGCAATTTTAACTTGTCATGTCATCGCAATAGAAGTCATTTCAACTTGAAATCATATTTTCAACATGCGATTTCAACTTGTCACATCAGCGCGTCGTTATCCATATCGACCTGAAATTGCATTTTGAACATGCGATTTCAAGTTGAAATGCAATTTCAATGTTAAAATTTTCCAAATAATTTGAAAAGTGGGTCAATTTTTTAATTTGTTTTTTTTTTAGAATATTCAAAAAAAAAAAAATCCTCGAACTCTAGGTTTTTTTTTTTTTTTTTTGTAATTTTCCCTATATAATTTGATACCTATAGTAAATACTCAAATATCTTATTAATGTCAAATATATATATATACGTAAGTTGTACTTTTTTACTTTTGTAAGTTTATTCATGTATAGTAGTAAAATTAGTTGTAAACAATTCTGAGGTTGTAAATAATATTTTGTGGTCATGTTATAAATGATGATAATATTACTAAAAACAATGGTTCTCAATCGAACTGAGCTGCAGTTCACTAGTTTGGTCAGATTTGGTTTTTAAGATTGTTATGATTTGGTTTGGTTCTAGATTTTATCAAACCGTAAGTAATAGTTTGATCTTGATTTTCTCTTAAACCGAACCAATTCGAACCATACTTATCCCTAGTTGACATATAGTTAAAAAGGTTTTTTTTTTTTTTTTTTGGAAATATTTTAGTTTTAGTGATTTAAAAAAAATTGCGTCAAAATTGTTTACTTTTTCAAGAGAAAAAATAATTTGAAAAAAAAAAGTTTACTAAAACTAAACAAGTATTTATGTGTTTTATTTATTTATTTATTTATTTAAAAAAAAAAAATCATCTAACAAGGTAGTACTTAAACGTCTAAAGTTTTTTTTATATTATTTTTTAAAATGTTCATTGAAGACGAAATGAAGTCAATAAAAAAGTCAGTCCTAAACAACTTCTAAATCTTATTTGGTTTAATTTTTTTTTTAATTATACCAGTTAATTTATTGCATTTTGAATCAAGTTATAATAGAATCATTTTCTCTATTTCTCAATTATATATTCTCACTTACTGTACTTTCGAAACCATCGACCACATCTCCTTTGGTTGTGGTGGAGGATTTAGAAAATATAATGGTGAGAGAAATAATAGTGAAAAAATATATGAGAAGAAAGATTTTATTTTTTTTTTTCAATTTTTGCTTTAAAAAAATGTAAGAGAACTTTCTTTTAAGTGGCCAATAAATCAATGTAATTGCATTTCCATAAGTAGGGAATAATTCAATGTAATTTCACTTTTACAGAGATGTAAATTAGAGCAAGTAAGAGTTGTGTCTTATGTCATATCTTTTACTTTTATTGAACACAAGTTATTTTGAGTTGTTCTCATTTAAATTTATTTTTTTCCAAAATATATCATATGCCGGTCACATGACAATTTCCGTTGATAAATTTGACTTGATCAAATATATAAATGGTTGATTGTTACAATAAAAAAATAAGACTCAATGTATAAAAATTGAGTGAAAATGATTTACAACACTCCATCAAGATTGATTAATGGGAGCAAGAGTATTTAAAATTTTACTCAAAAAATTTAAATATTAGATATCAAAATGTAAGCAAAGCGCATAATTTGGATGCTGAAATAGGACAAGTGACATATAAAAGAAAAATGTGTGCATTTGGGTTTTTTTTTTTTTTTTTTCCCCTCAAGTCTTGATGTAAAATTACAAAAATATCCCAATTTTTGTTAATCAATTTAGATGGCTTGAAAGTTGAGGACTATTTAAATTCATATGCAATAATTTGAGAATTAAATTGATAGCATAAAAAATTCAGGACTAAAAGTGCAATAAATGGCAAAAATTATTAGTGTAATTAACTTATGTTTGTGAAGCAAGTTTGGGCTAAAATAGTCATATAATAGGACAAATATCACATCCAATCCACAATCATTTTTTTTTTCTCTCACAAAAGTCAAAAAAGTCTATTCCAAATGAGATTTTTTAGCCCTAGGCTAAAATAGTCAAAAAGCCAATCTACATCCCAAACGAAGCCTTAGTCTCCTTTTTGTATTTTTTATTTTTTGTTGTCAAATGCAAGTGATTTGGAAAACAAAATTTGACAAATAAATTGAGATCACTTGAGGTGAGTTTGGGAATTTAGTTTCCAAATCATTAGAGTTTGATGAAAATCTCTTCAATCTATTCAAATTGAGATCTCAAATTCTCTAATGTTGGTGCATAAATATGTCCCAGGGTACATTTAGAGCAATAACAAGTGCTAATTATTTTTTATGGTTTGAAGTTTGTTCTTAATTGATTTGGTGTACAACATAAGTGATATTAATGCTCATTAATTTTGGATTACCGATTTTTTTAGATTGTGTTTGGTTGTAGAATTTGATGAGAGAAATATAATGGAAAAAGAAAATGTGATCTTACTTTCTGTTTGGTTGTAATGGGAAATATAGGAGGAAAAAAAGTGAGGAAAATACAATCCTACTTTTGTCTTTTTGGTTCATTTATGCTATTTTTTTTCTCCATTTTCCAACTTAACCAAATATAGTTTGGAATTCGAATCCTATAAATTATTTTTCATTTTCTTTATATTTTCCTTTTTCTTTCCATTTCACTCGTCAAATATTCCAACCAAATACAGTTTTACTAAAACTAAGATTGGCTACAACACATTTAAGAGGAGTGCTTGAGAACCTTTGAAACCTCATGTTTATAAGCTTATCTAAGAGATTGGCTAGCTACTATCTCTCTCAATCTCAACCTTTATGTATAAGCCCACACTCTACTGAAGAGTAAACATAAACATATAAAGTTACCAACTTGGGCATTTTAACAAAGCTAGCTAGTTAAGCATTTTCAGCAATCCTAGTCAAAATATCTTACCAAAATTCCACCTCATTACTTTAGATGTACACTTCAACAATAATTTTTTATTTTAGCTATTTTTCTTTCAAATATTTATTTAATGGTTTTATGAAAGAGAAGATGAGAGAGAGAGAAGGAAATATTAAATGGTTTAAGAAAACAAAATTAAATGGCTAGTGAACAGTGATTCAGCAGAAATAACTAGCTTTTGTACACAAAATTATTTTAGCTAGTCTTTTGACTAATTTGCCGAAGAATTTGACTTGAATGTACCCTAAATATTTTAGCTAAATTGGAAGTTACAACAATATTCATTTTCTTAGATCAAATTAAGTTGGTTTTAAATTTATAGACATTCTTCATCCTAAGAAATAGAAATAAAAACCAATTTTGGATTGGACAGGTTATACAACTGTCAATCAAGCTGGTTTACAAAATTAAACTAAAAATAAATTGTATTGGTAGCCCTTATACTTTGGTCTTTATGTTATTTTAGCTTTTATAATTTCAAGGGTAAACTACTAATAGGTCCTACTTTTGGGACTTATTACCCAGTAGGTCCTATTGATAAATTTATTAAGTAATAAAGATAAATTTATCAGTCTTTTATTTTTATGAATAAATTTATAGTGATAAATTTATCAGTCTCTTTGTTTTTATGAATAAATTTGTAGTGATAAATTTATCAGTCTCTTATTTTTATAGTGTTAAATTTATTAGTTAGGACCTGTAAGTAAATAAGTCCAGTTAATAGGACTGATTGGTAAGTACCCCTAATTTCAATTGGTTCAATTTCACTACAGGAAAAATGGCTTACTGCAACGTTTCTTTTATGGCGTTTTTGGAAACGCCATTATAGATGGATGAAAGACAACGTTTTCAAAACGTTGTCTTCGAGCTCAGTTGAACGGCGTCGTATTGGGTGTATATGTTGACACCATCCATACTCCGTTTTTCACTTTCTCTATGTCTCTTTCGTAGCTCGGTCTCTCTCCCTCTCTCTTTCTCTCTCTCTTCCAAAGCCCTCGACTGATATTCATCGAACCAAATCAAAGGCACACACACTCTCTCTCTCTCTCTCTCTCGCTCGCTTGCTCGATTGCAGATTTTGCATTGTATATTCGTCGAACTCTCGATCTTTGTTGCTCTTCATCGATCTGTCGCTGGAGAGCTTTGATCAGTCTCTTCATCGAACTTGAACTCAAACTCGATCTGTTCTTCATCAAATCGCAGATCCAAAATCGATATCATTCTTGAACCAGATCGATCTCTGTTGCTCTTATCTTAGGTACAATTTTCATTCTCTTAATTGGTGTTCGAGTTTGAACCAGATCGATCTCTGTTGGTCTACTTTCTCATTGTCAAATCTGCTAATTAACTCTCTAATTTTTTCATTTTTAGATTAGATCAGATCAGATCGTTGAACCAGGTCATAACTTTACGCTAACAGCTAGTTTTGAAGGTTTAAATGCTTCAAGCTATGATGCTCTTGTGATCCCGGGAGGCAGAGCTCCAGAATACCTAGCATTGGATGAGTCAGTTATTAAATTGGTGAAGGAATTCATGGAGGTTGGAAAGCCAGTAGCATCAATCTGCCATGGACAGCAGATTTTGTCTGCTGCTGGTGCTCTCAAGGTAGATTATTAACATTTTTGTTGCTTTAATATGAAATTTTGTTTAGCATATTTCATTGATCCAGCATTTATAGCAAGAAAATTCTATTTTGTGCTGAACTTATCATCCATAGTAATTACACTTTTAATTATTGCTTCATTAATTCTATTTTGTGATTTTTTAAAATTTCTTGATTAGTTTTTTTAAATTGATTATCATCCAACCCTTGCTTATACTTGTACTCTAATTGAGTAGAAATTTGAGTAGAAGTTTAAATGAAAAGCTTCATTTGATATGAAGCACTCCAATGGATAAACTAAAATTTGAGTAAAATTCCCCATCTAAAAAATAAAAAATAAAAATAGAGCAAAACTGCCAAGAGTCAAGTTTTGAGCGGATGCTAGGAGTTGGGAGTAAAGGAGAATTTGGCAAATTTGGGTAAAAGCAGCTGTCAAGTTTTGATTGGATAGAAATTTGAGTGAAGGAAATGGGTCTCTCTTGATTCGAGTCAAAATTTGAGTAAAACTCAATTTGGTGTCAGGAGGAAAGGAGTTTGGGGGGAGGGGGGGAAGGGGCGGGGATTTTAGTGGTTTACCCAAATTTAAGTTTATACAATGGCTAGTTGGCCGTCTTTGAGATTTGCGGTAACAGGAGATAGTGTTCAAGGGCAGTTTGTAGATAGTGTTCTATAATTTAGTTATGGTGTTTTGCATCAAAACTTTGCAATTTGAGCCTACCTTGGGTTTTTTTTGACAATTCAATATTCACGCCATCTTCCTCTGTGCTGATGAGGACATGCTTTTGTTCTCAAGCTCGATTGTGAATCTCTCCCTATAAGTAACATGAAAATGATAGATATTTAGTCCAGAATATAATATTGGCACCCAAACTTTTCCTCAATCTTACATCAGAAAAAATGTAAATGCTATGCCAACAGTGTCATAAAGTATCAATTCTTTGCCAGTGAAATGTTAGTTATGGTCCGCACATTAGTTGCTGTGTGTGTGTGTTTTTTTCTTTTGTTGAGAAAATGGAAGTTTGTCGGTGTGCTATTACTGTGTTCTGATTTAGCGATGGACTCTTTTGCAGGGCAAGAAATGTACTGCATACCCTGCAGTGAAACTCAACGTGGTCTTAGGTGGGGCAACATGGTTAGAACCTTATCCAATAAGTCGAATCTGGTAACTGGAGCAGCATGGCCAGGTCACCCTGAGTTCATTTCTCAGCTAATGGCGTTGCTTGGTGTCTGGGTATTGTTCTAGCTGTTTATCATGTTTCCAGTTTGTGTATGTACATTGTCTGCAGAAAAATATAGATAGTATTGAATTTATTTATACTTTGCTACTAAAGAATTTGTTTTGCTTACTCTACTCTTATCATGGATCGTGCAGATGAAGTGAATCAATCCATCATCATAAGGTTAGTTGAACTGTCTTTTTGTGTGTGTGTGTCCATGAAGTGGAAGCTCTGTATGTTGATGCTTTTTTTATGCTTCCTTTCTGTTCCTTTTGTGGCAGTTTTCCATAGGCTTAATTTTCTTGCACCATGAGATTTAAGTTATACCTAAGAAATCAGTTGTATCTATCTTGTAGTGGGGAAAGTGGAGCTGGGAAAACATAAACAGCAAAAATTGCAATGCAATACTTGGCTGCTCTTGGTGGTGGCAGTGGTGGGGTAGAAAGCGAAATCCTTCAGACAAGCTGCATTCTGGAAGCATTTGGGAATGCAAAAACATCCAGGAATGACAATTCTAGCCGATTTGTGAGCCTTTCTCTCTCTCTCTCTCTCTCTCTCTCTCTCTCTCTCACTCCTCGTCCTCTCATCTTCCAAACAGAATGCACTCCTGTTTTTGTTATGCATTTTAGCTTAAAGATTCTTTACGAACACTACTTGAATGAGTTGATCATTGTGCAATACTTAAATGAGTTACTTCAAAAGATATACAGATCAACTCTTCTTGATGTGGTGCAGGGGAAGTTGATTGAGATTCATTTTAGTGCAATGGGGAAAATATGTGGCGCTCAAATCCAGACTTGTAAGCATGTTTACATCAGAAAGTTGCTAAAGACTTATTTTCTTGTGATCCTGTTTCAATTGTGTTTACTAGCTTGATTTATTTTTTGATTGCATATGTGCTGTAAAACATCAACTCCTTCAATAATCATGGATAGTTCTGCTTGAAAAGGTATGTTGATTCCACTGTAAACTCGTATGTATTTATTTTTTTTGTTTATATAAATAACACATGCCTGATAAAAGTATATGATGTTTTCTTTGAGCAGTCAAGAGTGGTTCAGCTCGCTCATGGAGAAAGGTCATACCATTTCTTTTACCAACTTTGTGCTAGTGCTCCGTCTGGCCTCAAAGGTTGTTTGTATCCTATCATTATTTCATTCATGGAAGTTCAGTGAATCTAGAAATAGTTGTTGAAATCTGAGATCCATTCTGGGTTTCCAATAACATGATGTAGAAAATTATATTTTTTTGTTAAGAAGCTAAAGACATTTCTGATGAGATATATGATGTGGTTCTCTATATCAGCTATATAATTACAACCTAAGAAAATTTATGGTCTCTGACTTCGTGTCATATATTTCTTTACAGATAGACTGAATCTAAAATCGGCTGTTGAGTTCCATTATCTAAGTCAGAGTGGCTGCTTGGCAATTGATGATGTTGATGATGCTAGGAAATTTCAAATGCTTATGGTAATTAGACTTCACTAAACAGTTAATGTTATTTGTTGATTGGCTTCAGGTTCAGTCTAGTTAGTTGAGTTCTATGATGTGCATGGTCATAAACATTTTAAGTCTTTGATTGACTTGGCTATTGCATATGGATTTAGATCATTATCAATTTATATTAAAATATTCAGCATTGGGAAGGTGTTCACCTGATATTTTGCTGCATTTATTTGCTTTCCCTTAGGTGGAATGGTGAGAGATGCTTTGTGGAGAGTGCTTTTGTCGCTGATATTTTCAATATAATTGGTGAGAAATGCAATTAACTTGGAGTTTTCAGACTACAAGAGGTTGATAAACAATAGCATTGTGCTACAAAACATCAGATTTTGCAGAAATGTTTTTGCTGCTCATTGCTTTCGGCTTAATAGCAAGTGACGAATATAATGCACAGTACACAACAGAATTGGGAGACGCAAAATCTGAAAATTGCTGCTCTTACCAAAGATATGATTTGCTTGCTCCCTAAGTCCGGAGCGATTTAGGAAACACAGACGATACTTTTTTTTCATTTTTTTGTAAATCACAACTGTTTTGTTTTTCAAGTTACTTTGTAATTAATAGAGTCAATGATACTGTGTTGTTATGGGGCATGACTTGAATTGCAGAGATCCAGATATACTTTGTTGTTGGGTATAATCACTGATGTTGAATAAGGGGTGAACAACCCATAGAATGAACATATTCATTCTAGGTATACCTAGAATGAATATGTTACAAGTATACCTAGAATGAATATGTTCACATTTTATTTTCTGTCATTTTTTCCAAGTGTGTAGCATTTTAAAACCTGCAAATCAAGTAATGTTCTACATTTTAAAACCAGCAATTCATCAATCTCTTGATCTCTATAGGTTGTTCACCCCTTATTTAACATCAGTGATTATACCCAACAACAAAGTATATCTGGATCTCTGCAATTCAAGTCATGCCCCATAACAACACAACATCATTGACTCTATTAATTACAAAGTAACTTGAAAAACAAAACAGTTATGATTTACAAAAAAATGAAAAAAAGTATCGTCCGTGTTTCCTAAATCGCTCCGGACTTAGGGAGCAAGCAAATCATATCTTTGGTAAGAGCAACAATTTTCAGATTTTGCGTCTCCCAATTCTGTTGTGCACTGTGCACTATATTCGTCACTTGCTATTAAGCCGAAAGCAACGAGCAGCAAAAACATTTTTGCAAAATCTGATGTTTTGTAGCACAATGCTATTGTTTATCAACCTCTTGTAGTCTGAAAACTCCAAGTTAATTGCATTTCTCACCAATTATATTGAAAATATCAGCGACAAAAGCACTCTCCACAAAGCATCTCTCACTATTCCACCTAAGGGAAAGCAAATAAATGCAGCAAAATATTAGGTGAACACCTTCCCAATGCTGAATATTTTAATATAAATTGATGATGATCTAAATCCATATGCAATAGCCAAGTCAATCAAAGACTTAAAATGTTTATGACCATGCACATCATAGAACTCAACTAACTAGACTGAACCTGAAGCCAATCAACAAATAACATTAACTGTTTAGTGAAGTCTAATTACCATAAGCATTTGAAATTTCCTAGCATTATCAACATCATCAATTGCCAAGCAGCCACTCTGACTTAGATAATGGAACTCAACAACCGATTTTAGATTCAGTCTATCTGTAAAGAAATATATGACACGAAGTCAGAGACCATAAATTTTCTTAGGTTGTAATTATATAGCTGATATAGAGAACTACATCACATATCTCATTAGAAATGTCTCTAGCTTCTTAACAAAAAAATATAATTTTCTACATCATGTTATTGGAAACCCAGAATGGATCTCAGATTCTATCACTGCAACAACTATTTCTAGATTCACTGAACTTCCATGAATGAAATAATGATAGGATACAAACAACCTTTGAGGCCAGACGGAGCACCAGCACAAAGTTGGTAAAAGATATGGTATGACCTTTCTCCATGAGTGAGCTGAACCACTCTTGACTGCTCAAAGAAAACATCATATACTTTTATCAGGCATGTGTTATTTATATAAACAAAATAAATAAATACATGCGAGTTTACAGTGGAATCAACATACCTTTTCAAGCAGAACTATCCATGATTATTGAAGGAGTTGATGTTTTACAGCACATATGCAATCAAAAAATAAATCAAGCTAGTAAACACAATTGAAACAGGATCACAAGAAAATGAGTCTTTAGCAACTTTCTGATGTAAACATGTTTACAAGTCTGGATTTGAGCGCCACATATTTTTCCCATTGCACTAAAATGAATCTCAATCAACTTCCCCTGCACCACATCAAGAAGAGTTGATCTGTATATCTTTTGAAGTAACTCATTTAAGTATTGCACAATGATCAACTCATTCAAGTAGTGTTCGTAAAGAATCTTTAAGCTAAAATGCATAACAAAAACAGGAGTGCATTCTGTTTGGAAGATGAGAGGACGATGAGAGAGAAAGAGAGAGAGAGAGAGAGAGAGAGAGAGAGAGAGAGAGAGGCTCACAAATCGGCTAGAATTGTCATTCCTGGATGTTTTTGCATTCCCAAATGCTTCCAGAATGCAGCTTGTCTGAAGGATTTCGCTTTCTACCCCACCACTGTCACCACCAAGAGCAGCCAAGTATTGCATTGCAATTTTTGCTGTTTCTGTTTTCCCAACTCCACTTTCCTCACTACAAGATAGATACAACTGATTTCTTAGGTATAACTTAAATCTCATGGTGTAAGAAAATTAAGCCTATGGAAAACTGCCACAAAAGGAACAGAAGGGAAGCATAAAAAAAGCATCAACATACAGAGCTTCCATTTCATGGACACACACACACAAAAAGACAGTTCAACTAACCTTATGATGATGGATTGATTCACTTCATTTGCACGATCCATGATAAGAGTAGAGTAAGCAAAACAAATTCTTTAGTAGCAAAGTATAAACAAATTCAATACTATCTATATTTTTCTGCAGACAATGTACATACACAAACTGGAAACATGATAAACAGCTAGAACAATACCCGGACACCAAGCAACGCCATTAGCTGAGAAATGAACTCAGGGTGACCTGGCCATGCTGCTCCAGTTACCAGATTCGACTTATTGGATCAGGTTCTAACCACGTTGCCCCACCTAAGACCACGTTGAGTTTCACTGCAGGGTATGCAGTACATTTCTTGCCCTGCAAAAGAGTCCATCGCGAAATCAGAACACAGTAATAGCACACCGACAAACTTCCATTTTCTCAACAAAAGAAAAAAAAAAACACACACACACACACAGCAACTAATGTGCGGACCATAACTAACATTTCACTGGCAAAGAATTGATACTTTATGACACTGTTGGCATAGCATTTACATTTTTTCTGATGTAAGATTGAGGAAAAGTTTGGGTGCCAATATTATATTCTGGACTAAATATCTATCATTTTCATGTTACTTATAGGGAGAGATTCACAATCGAGCTTGAGAACAAAAGCATGTCCTCATCAGCACAGAGGAAGATGGCGTGAATATTGAATTGTCAAAAAAAACCCAAGGTAGGCTCAAATTGGAAAGTTTTGATGCAAAACACCATAACTAAATTATAGAACACTATCTACAAACTGCCCTTGAACACTATCTCCTGTTACCGTAAATCTCAAAGACGGCCAACTAGCCATTGTATAAACTTAAATTTGGGTAAACCACTAAAATCCCCGCCCCTCCCCCCCCCCCAAACTCCTTTCCTCCCGACACCAAATTGAGTTTTACTCAAATTTTGACTCGAATCAAGAGAGACCCATTTCCTTCACTCAAATTTCTATCCAATCAAAACTTGACAGCTGCTTTTACCCAAATTTGCCAAATTCTCCTTTACTCCCAACTCCTAGCATCTGCTCAAAACTTGACTCTTGGCAGTTTTGCTCTATTTTTATTTTTTATTTTTTAGATGGGGAATTTTACTCAAATTTTAGTTTATCCATTGGAGTGCTTCATATCAAATGAAGCTTTTCATTTAAACTTCTACTCTAATTTCTACTCAATTAGAGTACAAGTATAAGCAAGGGTTGGATGATAATCAATTTAAAAAAACTAATCAAGAAATTTAAAAAAATCACAAAATAGAATTAATGAAGCAATAATTGAAAGTGTAATTACTATGGATGATAAGTTCAGCACAAAATAGAATTTTCTTGCTATAAATGTTGGATCAATGAAATATGCTAAACAAAATTTCATATTAAAGCAACAAAAATGTTAATAATCTACCTTGAGAGCACCAGCAGCAAACAAAATCTGTTGTCCATGGCAGATTGATGCTACTGGCTTTCCAACCTCCATGAATTCCTTCACCAATTTAATAACTGACTCATCCAATGCTAGGTATTCTGGAGCTCTGCCTTCCGGGATCACAAGAGCATCATAGCTTGAAGCATTTAAACCTTCAAAACTAGCTGTTAGCGTAAAGTTATGACCTGGTTCAACGATCTGATCTGATCTAATCTGAAAATGAAAAAATTAGAGAGTTAATCAGCAGATTTGACAATGAGAAAGTAGACCAACAGAGATCGATCTGGTTCAAACTCGAACACCGATTAAGAGAATGAAAATTATACCTGAGATAAGAGCAACAGAGATCGATCTGGTTCGAGAATGATATCGATTTTGGATCTGCGATTTGATGAAGAACAGATCGAGTTTGAGTTCAAATTCGATGAAGAGACTGATCAAAGCTCTCCAGCGACAGATCGATGAAGAGCAACAGAGATCGAGAGTTCGACGAATATACAATGCAAAATCTGCAATCGAGCAAGCGAGAGAGAGAGAGAGAGAGAGAGAGAGAGAGAGAGAAAGAGAGAGTGTGTGTGTGTGTGTCTTTGATCTGGTTCGATGAATATCAGTCGAGGGCTTTGGAAGAGAGAGAGAAAGAGAGAGGGAGAGAGACCGAGCTACGGAAGAGACACAGAAAAAGTGAAAAACGGAGTATGGATGGTGTCAACATATACACCCAATACGACGCCGTTCAACTGAGCTCTAAGACAACGTTTTGAAAACGTTGTCTTTCATCCATCTATAATGGCGTTTCCAAAAACGCCATAAAAAAAACGTTACAGTAAGCCATTTTTCCTGTAGTGGAGTCAGATCGACTCCACTTATTTTGTCATTATATTGCCCATATTATTTGATAATCAATCTACTAAATTGATGCTATGAAACTACTCAATATATACTAATCCATTTTTAGCTATGTTGGCAAACAATTTCACTGACAAGCACCATCATCTGTTTGGTTAGTTAAAAAAGATTCTCAAACACCATCATCTACACACACAAAAACCAAAAAAAACAAATTTTTTTTTTGTGTGGATATATTCTAAGAAAAAGAAAAACACATAATGATGAGTTTGAATTCTTTGCTAAGAACAAATGATGAAATCAAATTAACTCAAACAACTCATTATTCATTGCTTTGACCACACACTCAATACGTCAAAATTTCATTGTGATTTTATGCAGAAAGGCCCATGAATGGTTCACATGGTAGGCCATTTAAGTTGGTTCATACCATCTTTTTCTGTAATTATTATGTGGAACATGTTTTTGCAAAAGGGCAAGGGATGATGACCTAGCATATTTATAATTAATGTGTGTTGATGTCACACATGTATATAGGTGGTGGGAGGGCATTTAGCATTAACTATTTGGTTAGGAGAAAAGTTAGGGATCATGAAAATTTTGTCATGAAAATGATCATGAAAAATTTATGATCCTTGGATTACCTTGATTAGTGTGTGGTGCTTTATTCTAAGTGTAATCCAAGAGTCATAAAGCTTTCATGATTATTTTCATAAAAAAAATTTCATGATACCTAGCATTGCTGGTTGGTTAGTAGTTATTTGTCATCTATATTTTTTAGGCCTCGTTTGTTAATTATATATTTTAGTCAAAAAATTAAAAAATCACTATAATTTGTTACATCACTCTCTCTACTTTTCTATATATCTTTTCGTAAAAAGTTAAAAAATTACTAAAATAACATGGTTCAAAACGAGGCTTTAGTGGTGGAAAATACCAAAATAAAATGTTCAAAATTTAAATGTTTAATATAGATTTAAACTTCTTATGGTATACATTAGAATCAAAATGACTTTGATTCAAATATTTTAAATTTTGGGTATTTTACTAAATATTTTTTTCAAGTATGTGGCATTGTTGTTTTGTGAATGCCACGTT